>CM046471.1:25514589-26776076 GCA_025506415.1 Flaveria robusta | reverse complement strand
TTTTTAAATAAGATGTGATTGAGTTGCGTATAAGTAAATATTTAAAGTAAAAATAACAATAATATCATTTTAAACTTTTATTTTATAAAATTGTGTTTTTTAATTGTTTTTTAAAACGTTTTGGTTTTTCTTCTAAATTTCATTTAAAAAAAGAATCATCCTTACAAAAAACGGTTGTAAAATAGTTCATATTTTTAAAAGAGATTTTTCTTTAACAATGTTTTTGTAACTTATGTATTTTCTATAGTGTGTTTTTAAATAAACAAAATCTAGTTTTTAATTTTTATAATATCTATTTTTTGTGGAAATATTTTAAATAATATAGTTACTATATATATTATTATCATTTATTAGGAGAGAGGGGCGGGAAATAAAAATAAGAAAGCATAATATGTTGACAAGTGGCACTTTAAAACCTTTTTTATTATAGTTAATAGATATATATATATAACTATATATATAATATCCTATACATATAATTATTACGTTATTCGGTTATTAAATCTGGTCCGACCACCGGACCAGTAAATCATCCGGTTCAACATACGATCTGGTTCTGAAACATTGCTTCGGAGTTCGGAATATATGAAGAGCTCAAACGTTGTGATTTCATTTGTATGAAGATTAGAAGGTGTTGACCATTTACGGATGTAAGAACGAGAAAGATTAATGCACTGGTTACATGTGAAGAAATTTTATTATATACATTTCCTAGTAGACTTTTATATTTAACTAGTTTTAATAAACCCGTGTATTACACGAGTTGAACAAATAAAATATTAAATATAATAAAAGTTTATCAAGTGTAAAGCAATATTTTACGATAAAATATAACTGAAATTACGTATAGTAAGAATAATATGTAATAAAACATTTATATCAACTTTTTAAACTTTTGGTTTAAAACTTTTTTTACAAAAAGAAAATAATAAATATTTTGTTTCAAAACAAACCGTATTAAAAATATCATTTTTAAAAATTTTCTTATTATTAATTTCAATTTTAATAATTTTTGTTTATAAAATATGAACTCTTTAAAAACATTAATTTTAAAAAAGTTTGATGTTTCGTAAAAATTTCTTATTCTATAAAAATTATATTTAAAAATAACATTAATAAGATCTTTTTTTAAATTTATTAAAAAAGCTATTTTTGTTCTATAAAAGTTAAATAATATTATTGATAATTAAGATAGTTAGTTAATAGAAGAGAGAAGCGGAAAAATTCTTGTAAAAATAAATATGATGCCGCCACCTGTCAACCCAAAATACCCTTGGTCTTTGTTTTATCAAATGGGCCAACTTGCAATAGAATATAATCATCCATTATCGTTACTTGTGTTACTTATTAAAAGATAATTAATCATGTCTCTGTCATTTAGTAACAAGTTCACACATGACACAACTTTCATAGCATGTTTAAACCAAACATTATCTCACTACTCTAATAAAAATATACATCTAGCAGATACACATGTCAATATTATATTTTTTCTCAACAATTTTTCTAGCTTCTCTTATCTATTTAATAATTACATTAATTACTAATAATATTATTTATTTTTTAGATTAAAATTGATTTTAATAAATTAAATAAAAATATTTTTACTAATGTTATTTCAAATAAAATAATTATTCATAAAATTAGAAAACTTTTAGAACATCAAACTTTTTAAAAAATACAAAATATTTTATATTTGATGTTTTAAAAAGTAAAATTTTTATAAATAAAAAATAATTATTAAGAGTTATAGGAAAAAAATTTTAAGTATGATATCTATTAAAACGTTTGTTTTGAAACAAAAATTTAATTTTATTTATTATTAAAAACATTTCAATCATATATTATTTTAAAATATCGATTTATAATTAATAATTTTTTTTTCTATTTAATTTTTTTATTTAACTCGTATAATACACGTGTTAACTAAATCTACTATCTTTTAATATTAAATGAAAATTTAGCTTGTATATTTGTTTTTAGAATTTAGCTTCTACAAATAATGGAGTAATGGACTCTAGCGGTTGGGCTTGGCCTGGAAAGAAATGTGCTTTGGAACTGGGCTCTGGCTGTGCTGGATTTGAATATGTCTGCGGTCCCTGCGGCTGCGGTCGGCGGATGCTTCTGAGAACTTGAGAAGATTATTCATATAAGACATGAACCATATATATTATACCACGTGAAAGAAAAAAATGATGATTTTGAAACCTTTGAATAAAACATATTTTGTATCAGTAATCAGAAGTATAGTTTAATATATATTATACAAGATTATACAAACCAAAATTTTTTATTATGCAAAAAAATACATGATTGATGACGTTTTCATTTTAATTGTGAATTTTGCGATTTCACGTTTAGGGAAAGAAATGATATACTTAAAAAGCCTTGAAATATATGCTTTTGTTCTTTCATTATTTTGAAAAAAATTAATTAACTAGTGTTAGAAATCTATAGAATATAATAAAAGAAAGTTTCTTTTGCCACATGTCATTCTTTTAAACCATCTTTTTACCACTTGTTATTTTTTTAAACACCTTCACTTCATTTTCCCTCCAAAAAGATATTGTAGTAATTTAGACAATCAAACTAATTTCTCTCTCTTAATAAATATCAATTTTATTAATTGATACAATTCTATCTCATCTATATTTTTTAAAATCAAGCTATTATTTTAAATATAAACTTTATTAAGAAAATTAAAAATTATATTTTTTGATTAAAATAGAAATAATAAAAAACAAAATTTTTGTATAATATAAAATTTTCTAAATTAGTCCTTTTTTAATAATAATATTTATAAAACCTTTTTGAAACATAATATTTTAAATCAGTCCTTTTTTAAAAAAATTATAAAAAGTATGAAATTTTCTAAAATCAGTTTTATTAAAACAAACAGAATAATTCGAAAACTAAGTTTTAAATGAACAAGATTTTTATAACAATAATTTTTTATAAAATAATCTTAAAACAAATATGTAAAAATAAATTATTTAGATAAGAGAGTTAAAAAAATAGTATAATTGTTTTATTTCTTAAACTATTACGCATATTTAATTTTAATCGTATCTTATATAAAAATATCACAATGTAACTCTTCGTGTTTATTACTAACTATAATCAGTTTAATTAATGAATTTTTAGCCTATCTGTTTATTTATATATCTATAACAAAGAAAATTTAAAATAAAAATTAACATAATTGTAAGTTTTATCATACTAACTTTCTCATTTTTTTAATTATTATTAACAATATTAAATACTTATAATATTAATCATACCATTTTCATATTAAAAATTATATAATTTAATAATTTAAAACCTTTTTTTATTAAAAACACACTTTTTAAAAATAAAAGTTTTATAAAATACAGAATACAACAAAAAAATTTTAAAATAAATTCATTTTTATTAAAATAAAATATTTAAAACCCAATTTTTTTATTAAATAAAAGTTTAAGAAAATATATTATTATTTATTTACGTAAAATATCTATTCATATGCAATTATAATCATATTTTATCTTCAAACATAGTTTTATAATTCACAATTATTTATTTGTAACGGGGTACTAACCTAGTTAACTAATATAAAGACCTTCATGATGCGGCAAGGGTGTGAAATTGTAAAAGAAAAAAAAAATACTGAAATTGTAAAAGAAAAAAAATACACTAACTGATGTTGAAAGTTTTTGTGAACCAGCATGTTGAAGGGGACACCAATAGCATATATAACTTTATATGTCGAAAGTTTATATAAAAGATAGTTGCCACGAACAAAGTTTTTATAGGTCCGTTAATGCTAATTTATATAACTAACAAAAATTTAAAAGAAAAAAAATACTATTGTTCATACAGACCAACATATTCAATAAAATGCATGTGTTTATTATAGAAACTAGTATTAACCATTTCATTTATTTCTCTGTTACCGCTTATAGTAATACAAAACAAAACAAATCAAAATAAACGAAAAACGATAAAAGATGAATGACAAAAAATGAACGAAACAAAAGACACACAAACTGACTAAGACATGAGAACGACGAAGGTAATTACAATGAAAGCACAAAAAGATGATTCTATTCCATTGATGTATGATGAGATATATATAGATACAAGTTGTTCCTAGATGATAGGATATTATACAACAAACTTAAGATAAATAATATAATTCAAATGTTGTGAGTTTGTTGAGATTGATCGGATAAAATCGATAGTTGTGAATGATCGTTAATACGCCCCCGCAAGATGCACGATCAAGAGATTAGTCCAATCTTGGAAATCAGATAATGAAACCGTGGCTTGAGTAGGGGTAGGCCTGTAAATGAACCGAACGAACACGAACATCAGCGTGTTCGTGTTCGTTCATTTAACTTTTACCGAACACGAACACGAACATATTATCGAACACGATTTTGTGTTCATGTTTGTTTATTAAGAAAATAAAAATGTTCGTGTTCGTTTATGTTTGTTCGTTAAGAAGATAAATGAACACTTCACGAATATAAACGAACACAAATGAACAATAATAAACAAAAATAAATGAACCATAATAAACAAAAAAACTGAACACAAAAAAAATAATCTTAAATTATCATTTTGATTTTTTTGTGTATTAGTGGAAATTGAAACTCACTAAACTTATGAGTTTCTAATATAACTTTATACACTTATGTTTCAAATATTAACACATAATACCCTTTTATTAATATATTAATATATATAAATAAACGAACATAAATGAACATAAATGAACAAACATAAATAAACGAACATATATGAACGAACATAAACGAACGTTCATGAACGTAAACGAACGAACAAAGCATGTGTTCATGTTTGTTCGTTTAATTAAACGAACACAATTTTTTTGTTCATGTTCGTTTATTTCCCGCCGAACAGTTCATGAACGTTTGGTTCATTTACAGGCCTAAGTAGGGGTTTAGTCAGAGCGTCAGGAAGTTGATCATCCCCAGAAATGTGTGTAATGGGGATTGTGCCATCATGAACCTTCTCACGAACAAAGTGAAATCTAACGCCAAATGCTTCATTCTTGAGTGAAAGACCGGATTGGAGGAGTAGTGTGTTGCGCTTAAGTTGTCACAATAAATGGTGGGTGTGGCAATGGATTTGTAGCCGATTTCTGATAGTAGTGAGATTAACCATTGCATTTCCATAGTGGTAGTAGCCACGGCCCGAAACTCTGCCTCTGTGGAAGATCGAGCGAGAGTGGGTTGTCGTTTGGAGCTCCAGGAGATTGGATTGGAACCGAGATAGACAATGTAACCCGTGGTGCTACGGTAACTTGGTTTGTCACTTTGCCTTTGGAGAACATATCGTATAGATCTTTGTTGCGTATGTTAGTGTATTTCTCGGGGGGTTTTAATACATTAGTTATTTCTTTGTAGTCTTTAGGCAATTTGGTCTCCCATATTTCAATATCCTCCTAAAAAATTAAAAATAATTCAACAAGAAATTAATAGATTAATAATGTTTCTTGATTCATTATTTGTTCTTGAACAAAAAATAGTCACGTATGTAAATAACGAAGACTTACTTTGTAATACCAGTGTATTTGTCTTTGGTCGCTTCTCTTTCTCATCATGTAAGCACTCATACGCAATCTTTACAAAAGCAATCAACGATTTTGAGATGATATGATCTTTTATACCCTCAAACACCAACTCGTAAACTTTTCCTTCCTCATGGTGACTTTTAACCAAATCGACAAGATTCTTATTCGGATCCTAAATTCTTCCACACATTATCTCAAGTAAAACAACACCAAATGAATATCTATCAGACTCTTTCATTAAGAACTTCTGTTTGGCATACTGTGGGAGGTGTAAACTGGATCACTAGCCAAACTTCCTGTCATGATCTCAAATAAAACCACCCCAAAAGAATAAACGTCTGATTCTTTTTTCAACTTACCCGTCTTATGATAGTCTCTAAAGTTTAAAAATCTTGAATATAATTCCTATTATTTTTTTTCCTTTCATCTATGGTCCTTATTTCTGTTAGTAAACAGTTAATCATGTTACAAATTGTAAAAATAACTCTTTACCCACATGGGCCATTCATTTAATTTATCTTCTACACTATAGTATTATTTCTATTAAAGAAAGCTTCATATTTTTGTTATTCAAAGTTTTTTTTATATTTTTATATTATTTTTATTATTTCATTATTAATATGTTTGTTATTTAATAAAGCATGATTTAAATACACGGATAAAAAATTTATTTAAAACATATTTTTTTAAAATGTTCACTTTTTAGCATTTTTAAACCGTTCGTTTTCTAAACGTCATCCTTAAAAGCGTTTAATTTTTATTTTTTTAAAATGGTTTTTTAAAGTTCTTTTTTAAAACCATTCATTTTTTAAAATATCTTTTTTTTAAAACACACACAGTTTTTTAAAAGTCATTTTTATAAAAAAAATCATTTTTAAAAGCCTTTTTTAATATTTTTAAAAACCTTTAATAAACAAACGGTTTTAAAAATAATATTTAGAACATAAATTTTAAAAAATTATATTTAAAAACCCAATGGTTTTAAGAAAGACGATAATGCTTTTAAAAAATACCTTTAAATATCAAAAAGTTTTAATAAAGACGACTAAAAGTAAATGGTTTAAAAAAGCATTTAAAAACTAAACATCCAAAAAAATACATTTTTAAAAACAATTTTGATTTTCGTATTAAATAATAAGCATATTAATAATGAAAAATAAATATAAAATTAAAATAAAGTGTAAATTTTATTGACGATCCATGTAAGTAAAATAGTCATTTTGATAAACTTAACATTACTAACTGAACTAACAGAGCAGTGACCATTGATAAAATATAAATATAATATTAGGAACTACATTCATAATTTAAACTTGAAAGACGAAATTCAAAATTTTAACCAAAACATAAGAACATTTGTGTAATTTACTCAAAAATAAATAACTATTACATCTATATTAATTCGTTTAAGATTGAACAGTAATAATAATAATATTTTAATACCATCCGATCCTCCAATTAAATCCCCATGCCCCTGTTTTCCCTTCTGGTTGCTTTGTAGAGAATGAAAGAGGGCACCACCATCTATCGCACTACCTCAGCCATGGAAGGAGTTCCAGCCTTGAGTCAGCGGTTCTGGTTTTTGGTTGCGGCATCAGCCCCGCCTCCACCGTGGAAAGTACTTTCGGTTTTGAGTCGGTGGTCGCTAATGGCTTCGAGTTTCCGATTTTGACGCCGTCGATGGTCTTTGGTGGTGTCTACGTCGTGGTGACATCCGAATTTTTACTCGATGATGATGGCCTAGTGGCATCTAATAGTCGCATTATTGGCCGATGTTGGTAACGTTGTCGGCGTTCGCCAGTTAGGTTACGGTGGTGGTTTGTGATGGATGCGGCGGTAATGGAGATGAGGCTAATCGGAGCATCCTAGCCTGCTTCGCGGTAAGTGGTCATGCTTAGCTGTTATTTGTTTGAATTGGAAACCCTAGATGGTGATGATCTGGTTGTGGCTATGATGTGGTCAGAGAGGATTTCATTTCTTTGCCGGTTCGTCAATAAGATGTCATGCTTATGCTTTTTTGCTCAAATGGGAACCCTACATGGCGGTGTTCTGGTTGTGGTTGTGATGTGGGGGTCGTAGAGATTTTCTTTGCGGGGTTGGTCGATAAGAGTTCATGCTTAGAGTTTTCTTAATTTAAATTAGGCGATTCATGTGGTGTGTTTTTCAACTGTCGTAAAGCCAAGATGGCAATGGTCAATTACAAGAGGCATGTCTTTGTTTGTTTCGAGAGGCATGTCATTTGTTTTCACCTAAGTTTATTGTGAAACGGGTAGAATTCTTGGTCGAGGGAAACACGAAGTTGACTCTATAATTTAGGTTTCAAACTTTAGCTAAATTAGCTTTGTTCCATATTATTCAGTCGTTTACAAGCATGATTTTACTTATATGTTGCATTCACTTCAACTTGATCATTTAGTTCATGTAATGAATTGTACATCATGTGTTAGAATGACTTCACTTCAATCATGATTTCTAAGGTCAATAGTGTTCAGGTCTGCATCTCTAAAATCTACATTTCTTTAGTTGGCATTTGGATGTTTGTGTTACCATGTTTATGTTATAGAGATAATAGATTCTTTTTTATAATCAAAAAACTAAAGCCAAATTCAGTTTGTACGCATTTGTTATTGAAGTAGTACTTTAAATGAGTTTTCAAATTTTGCCTAGGACAACATGTAAAAGATGTCAGATGATGCGCAAATTATATCAGTTTAGGATTCTCAGTTTAAACATTGAGGCGTTTGTGTATTATAATTTTTCCCGTTTATTTGCCTTAAAACTTTTGCTTATCTGTTTTTTTGGTGTTTTTAGTCACCATTCGCAAAACTAACATAGTTTTTGTACTTTTCTTTATGTCTTTGGATTTTATGTTTAAATGATATCTATTACGACTTATTATGGTTTGGTATCGGGGTCATGGTGAAATCCCTTAGGAACATCGCAATTGAATGCCAATTCTGAGCATGAGGGTGATAGTTATTACGATTGAAACGTTGCTGGGGCATGGTTTGATACATGCATCACACGCGCAATGCGCGTGATGGACACCACTAGTTTATGTAAAAAACCCAGGCCTGCCTAGTAGTATAGGTGTTATCTGTCATAAAAAATAATATAATTTAAATCATTGTAAATGCAAGATCAGGTGGAATTAAAAAAAAATTGCTGTTAAAAAAACATATATGATAAAAATGAAAGAAAAGTAAAACATGGGCTTACCGAGTTTTCGTATTCGAGTTGAAGCTCCAATGCGTCCTCAATTGCAGAGATAACCCGATCTATATTTGGGCGTTGAGCTCGTTGGTGGTTCAAGCAGCAATATGCTGCATGTGAGAATATATTTAATGATTGGGAATCCATTTGCCATCGTAGATCAGGAAGGATGATATCATCGAGTGTTCCGTTTTGGTAATGGGATTTGGCCACTTTAGCAAATAAGCAGTCGTATTAGATTTCTTAAATCCTTGAATGAGGGTGTTGTCTCCAACTGCCAGCGGGGTAGTATTTGCGTCTAACTTGTATATGATGATCTTCTCATCACAAAACCCAACAATTGTGGCCAGATTCGGATGCTTCAGACAACAAAGCATCGTAATCTCCCACTTTAACTCTAGGTCTCCTCGCCAAGAATCACGATCGAACCTCCGGGCAACAATATCAATCCATTTTCCAAACCTCAAGATTCTTCCCTTGTACATATTTCTAGATTCACCTTGTCTGAAGAGATATGCATCAGAGAAATTATACGTAGCTTCTTTTATGTCTATGAGGGGAATTTTCATGGAATCAATCTCTTTCTCAAAACAACCCATCATTATCTTTTGTGTTTATCAAGGCAGACAGAAATAGGGTTTGTTAGGGCTTCAAATGAACGATTCTGAAGGAAGAAAGTAAGGGGATACGATATCCCACTCACGTCTATTTATGTCCACATAATCAATATTGAAATAATAATGATAATTTTAGAGAAAAAGTTTTTAAAAAAAAGTGATAATAATAATTTAG
Source organism: Flaveria robusta (assembly GCA_025506415.1). Lineage (NCBI taxonomy): Eukaryota > Viridiplantae > Streptophyta > Magnoliopsida > Asterales > Asteraceae > Flaveria > Flaveria robusta. Next base: position 26,766,493 of record CM046471.1, on the reverse strand, counting down.
GATTAGATACAATTTAGAATCGGATTTGAGATCACACAAGCGGGCGCGGAACCATGAATAAAGGGGCGATCGTATTTTAAGTCTGTAAATTCATTATTAAGTTAACTGTTTAATGGTTGAGTTAATGAAGTGATAATCTTAAAATGTAAACTAGCTATTAAGTATTAGACTCCACATAGTGGAGAATCAAATGAGCTCCAAAGATTGTGACGTGGAGGTTAAGTGGCGCCATAGCCACTACTTCAAAACTAAAAAAGCGTATTAAAATTATAAACGCCATTGAATTAAAAGAGTAACATGATTATATGTTGATTATTTAACGATATAGGTTTTTGGGAGGTGGATGAAACGTCGCAATCATGGGAGGAACCGCCGGTTGGTTTTGGTGGTTGTTTTGGTTCCTTCTTCTTCTGCGAGTGGCTTCGCGGCGTTGGGGCGACGGTCGCTGCCGCGTTAGGGCGGTGTGGAGTTGTGACACTCATCGGGCTACGGTGGTCGCCACCGCGTTGGGGCATTAGTCGCTGCTCAGATTCGTCGAGGTTGGGACTGACCGATTAGTGGGAGAGAGGAGATCTACGTTTGGTGTGCTGATGATGGCGGCGGCGGTGGCCGCTCTGGCTTGGCTGCCACTTGCATAACTCCTGTGCGGCCGTCCGTCGGTTCATCGATATTCGGTGTTGTCGGTTCATCGATATTCGGTGTTGTCGGATACGACGAAGGCGGTCACCGCTCCGGCTTGTCTATCGTATCCAGTGGTGGACGGTTCTGCTTGTATTGTGTAAATTAGTGGATGCTATTGTTTGTGGTGCAGACGATGTCGGTGGCGGTGGCCGCTTGGCTTGGTCGCCGTCTCTTCACCTCCCGTGTTGCCAGGTTGTTTTATGTCGGTTGTTTGGTGCTTCGGCTTGATTGTGTTGTGCTCTGGTTTGGTTGTTTGGCGACCCTGTTGGCAATGCCTGTCTGCTACTTTAGTGCTGACGATAATGATGAGAAAATCTCATTTGAGTCTTATTGTTGGTTTCGTGTTCTCCGATGGTATCATCTATTTTTGGTTTTCTTTGGTTTATTGATTAGTGCTGTTGATGAAGACGGATGCTGCTTGTAACATCCTTGATTTTTCGTTCTTAACCTACTTGGTTAACTCTTTAATGACTATAGTTTTTTTTCATATGTAAATAGTTATTGATTTCAATAACCTATTTGTGGAAACTATCTTATATTCCATACATTGTGATTTACTGTAATACTATTTCATGCTAGTGTGAAATCATGATAACACGTGTGTAAATACTAGATTTTGCTATAAACAGTAACTTGAAAGTGCCCTAACATTAACCAATTTCTATAACAATGCAAAATTACAACATAAGTGAAAAATATATAACTATAACGGTGAAAATTTTACATATGTGTAACTTAGGGTTGCATATGTAACTTTTATACAAAGAATAAATATTTAATTAAATTAAGTCCTATAATTATCTAGACATAATATTTATATATATATATATATATATATATATATATATATATATATGTGCATGGATAATTACAAAATTATATATATATATAATTTAATTATTTTAATCATTTAAGGGATATATATCACATATATTATTAAATATTTAACTAGTAATTATCCTAAATCTAATAACTAACAAATTAAACTAATCCTAACCTATAATTATCTATAAAATTTCGTTCACCTATCTTTATCCCTTAAAAATCATGAATTTTATTAATAAAATATTAAAAAAGCCTATCCAAATTGAAACCCAAAACCCTAATTTTTCAACTATAAATAGGAGGTCTTATTCTTATTATTTTTTTTACACCAAACTCTAAATCTAGAACTCTCATAGAAACAAATATCAACTCATAGAACCTCTCTTGAAGATCCAAGAAATTTTCCCTATCGAGTAAGTTTTACTGCTTTTTGTGTTCTTCGTGTTCATACATCTACAATTTTGTTTTATCAAGATTCAACAATAACTAGCTTGGATCTATGATTACATAACATGTTTGTGTAGTAATCATAGATCTAAGATGGATCAAAGTATGAAATAAACAAGAAATCACCAAAACTTTGCTTAAACATATCAAACTTGAATTTTTGGATTTTGACAGATTCGTAGGGTTAACTTTGCACAGTCATATCTCCCTCATAATAAATCCTTTTTCGATGATTCTTTTTTTCAAAGTTTAATTCAAAGTCTTATCTTTTAACCATATAAAGAACGTCTTCTAATTCATTGATTTGACCCTCCAAACAGCCCGTTCAAGTTCAGTGCGCGAATCTGTCCAAAGCTGACAAAACCCTAAATTTTGCAACTTTTCATTATTTTCATGAATATGATGTAAAGCAATGATTTTTATTATAAAACAAATAATATAAACATGTTTTAAACAATAAAAATCCATACTTTAATGATTCTTATGATTTATCAACTTGAATCATGTTTCTAGTAAAATTCTTTATATTTTCAATTGTAGCCCTATCCTATACAAATTGTTTATTCTCATCCTTGCTAAACTTATATTTAAACTTGTTTCATATACTTTATAAACATACTAAACACACCTTTGACTTGGTCTAGTATACATCTAGAATTGTTTCACCCGATATGCAGTTATATGGCAAATAAAAGGTTCTGGCTAACAAAAGACGGGGTACTTAAGTGATAAAAATCCACCAACTCTTTCCTGGGAATCCTTTTGTTGGATGTACTACTTTGGGATGACACATATCTAATATACGACAACCATTCTTGAACTTTTTACAATAACAACCCCTAACTATCCACAAACTACAATAAACTAACTAAATAAACTTACTTAGGGCAATACTCACTCCAAGTTACTACGAGTTGCAAGATCAACCCACCTACTTTAGAAGGTGAGTTCATAGCCCCTTTTTCTTTTATATTTTGGGGTGGAAACATGCTCTCTATATCAAACTGTGAATTTAAATTCTAAAGTCAAAACTAGTCTTAAACTTAATGACAAACTTTCTTATACTAATAAAACTAAACTGATTATACATGTTGCTATATTCTATGACACTTTTTACTACAAGTCCCTCTACTTTTCTAAAATCTACACAACCATTAACTTCGGGGAAGCCACGGGAGTACGTAGACAGATCTATTGGCCTGACAAGCCCATTCGGTACTCGGGTTGATGCATGCCAATCAATACCGAGCGTCCTTTGAGTCAACGTATTCTTTTTGACTTGAGAGGAGCCGGGTGTTCAGAAACTGCATACTAGACAAACATACTATTAGTCTGACCTCTTGTGTCAGGGGGCTAGACGGGAGGGCATTCGATCAATAGGGTTGGTTGTGGACTCATGTATAATAGTGTAACTAATTGTATTGGAATATTGTTTATTGGTTTGTATATGTTTGCCTATTATATGTATACTTCTAACCTATGTTCTCGCCAACTTTTTAGTTGACATATTTTAGCATGTTTTCAGGTAATGGAAACTAAGTTCGTTGCTTTACTCATGCTAGGATTCAAGGATAAGCTTTAGTTGGACCTAGTTAAACTTTGATTAAAATAAAAACTTATTTACTTGTTGGTTTATTTACTTTTAGAATCGGATGTAATCAACTATTTGGTTTTAAATAAATAATTTCCTTTAGTACTCTTTATCCTTGTGTTATGATTCAATTTCATCGCGCCTCGGTGTTTCTACTTTAGCTGGGGTGTGATACTGCTCATCTGAGCCTGCTATTGTTTTCGTTTTAGGGCCATGATGATATTGGTGGAGTGGTATCGGTTGCTTTGGCGAGGTTACCGTTGACAGTTAGCAGCCGCACCCGAACGTCCTTTCTGAGCCCAACAGTTATCTTACGCGCGCAGATGTATAAACTAGTTACCTAAAAAAAGAAACTAAACTTTGTGGACATACTTTTATTATTGCGCCACAAGTACCTCATTTCTTTTGAAATAATAATAATTAAGAAAGCACATTATAATATATATATATATATATATATATATATATATATATATTAAATTCTTATGTCGGTTTGTATAGGAAACCATATAATAGTTTTCTAATTTGGCAACTAAAGTCTACATAAATTGCAAAAGGTCCTCAGAAAGGTACAAAAGGTGCATCATCTTCAACATCTTTTTCAGAATTTTCACTCCCTTACCTCAAAAGCGAAGATGTGCAATGATGATCAAGGAGGTGGTCGAGTTAGGGGTGGCGGAAGGAATCGATCGTGATTTTCAACTAACATGGGTGAAGATCTAGGGCAGATCCCCGGGGGGGGGGGGGGGGGTTAAATCTTAACGGGAGACGATCGAGAAAACAAGGTTTCTATAACACTGAAAAAGTGGGGGTGTGGTGGTAGCGGTGGCGGGGAGTTGAAGCCGGAATTCTGTTGCTTTTGATCGTGTGGTTGGAATCATTGCAAAAAATATGGTCGCAGATCGTTGGTGGTGTGGTTTATATATGCAGTGGTGGTTGGTGTTCTAGCGAAGAAGAAGAAAATGATGAGTTGGTTTTGTGGTTATCGGGAAGAGTGAGTTGTTAAATTTTTTTTTTTTTGAATTTATATATTAAATAATTAAATAACAAATGTGATTTCATAGATTTCTATGAATGCTCGGAGAAAGTAATAACGATAGACTAATATTTCCTTTGAAAATATTGATACCACTACCAAGTACGTACATAAACATGTGAGTGAAGAAGGAATGCTGAAAATACAAGCAAGAGACGCACATAATTATTTAAGGAATGCAAATGAATGCAGAAAGTACAAGCAGATGATACATATGATTATTGAAAAAATTAGTAGTTAGAAAACTTGAAATTTGTAAATGTGTGTAAAGGATATGAGACTCATGTTAGAGGAAGTCTCACATATAATCTATATTTATTATAATAATCATTAAATAATTTCTTAAGAAAACATATTTAAAAATCTTTTTCTTTGTCATTAAATTACAAAGTTAAACAAACTACTATTAACTTTATGAAAATTCATACGTAGTTTTTTCTACACCCGTGTGTTGGTACATCAAATAGTTTATGTATATATCTAATTAAATTATTTTTTTGTATAATCATTCGTTGGTATGTAAAATCAATGCACTCTTAAGTTTAAAACTATTATGGCATTTCGATACTCAAAACATATTAATTTCTTATTATTTTGTGCTAATATAGTTTCCATGATACTACAAAAAGAACCCGTGGCAATGCACGGGGTATCCTATCCTAGTTTTTAACTAAAAAAATAAAGAACATGAGAACTAAAACAGTAAAACTAGTAAACATTGTCAGGAATTTAACTTACCTGAAACTTCCATGCTTTCCTAAGTTTCTCGATAATAACTTCCATTGCTGGACGATCAGCTTGCTTTTCTGACAAACGTCTATACTATACCCAAGATGCTTAAATATATTAAAAGAATCTTGATTGGGTTGTTTAGTTGATGTAAAAGTACCTTCATCCTTTAAATTTGGATCTAGAATTTCTTTTATTGTTCCCTTCTCAAAGTGTTGTCTAACAACGGGTGCAAGTCCCTTTTCATTTTCATTAGTGTATACCGATCATAAGCCAGTCTCCCAGACAAGATCTTAAATAATACCATCCAAAAAGAGTAAACATCTGATTCTTTTTTTCAATTTGTCAATACTCTAGTATTCTGGATTCAAATACACTTGTGTGCCTGCAATAATGTTTGTGTTGATAGTGCTCGCCTTATGATCAAACGGGTGGAATTTAGAGAGCCCAAGTAATCTTTGCCTCAAGGTTCTTGCCCAGTAGAATATTAGCACTTTTAATGTCACTATGGATTATCTTTTGTTTGTCCCTTGTGGTGGTATGTAAGTAATGTAATCCACATGCAATATGATCAATGCATATTTTTATGCGCTTCTCCCAAGTGAGATTAGCCATCTTTTCATTGCTGCTCAAATAGTCATCAATACTTCCACTAGTAACATATACTCATATACAAGAATCATATGAGGAGGTTCGTAACAAAAGCCAAGAAGAGAGACGACGTTGGAATGCGTAGAACTGCTAAGTGTCTCAATTTCTGTAAAGAAACCTTCTTCTCCTTGTGTGCCTTCTCCATTCAATATGCGTTTTATAGCTACAATGCTACGTGACATAGGCCGTTCCAGTCCTTTACCATCTCTCCTTGAATTGGAATCGAAATGATCAAGTTCCGCTTTGTACACTTGACCATACGCGCCTGACCTAATGGCATACTTCAGAGAAAAGTTATCTGTCGCCAATACTATAGCATCAATTCCAATCCTCAGATGGTCCAAATTTTTGACCTGCAACATTATGTGTCAAAGAGAAGTAAACTTTGCAACATAAATGCTACTAATTTGCTAGGTCCTACTTCATTCGTGTCTAGAATAAATAAACTTTACATAAAAGGTTATAAAATTTGACAAATTAAAATTTTAATGAATATTCATGGACGTGGTGAATTGTTTTTGGGGTATGAGATTAACACGCAAACTTCTTCATTTTGTTTACTGAATTTTGTGATAATTTCATTCGTATGGAAGAAGAGTTTAAATATAAATAAGAAAAACAAGAACAGAAAGAAACTAGCTATCATAAACGTAGCTACTTTCCTATTAGAGTATACAGTACATTAGCTTAATTGTAGCTAGACATATACTCCTGAGAGTTAGCGCTATATCTATACTCATGATCATATTACTTAACTTTCAGATCCAGTTCACACTATGCTTGAGTTTAGAGCATTCACAACCCGTTCCCTAAGTTTATGTGAATGTATTTCTTATATTATATGATATGGTTATAAGTGATTGTGAGTGAAGGATATGAGAAATTTACTGTTCAATCTGTATTTTTGAGAAACAGTGTTCAAAACCCTATAATGTTTTTAATATATTTTAAGTGGTTGTGAGTAGAGGATAGGGAAAAAATAATGATAAAGTTGAAAAAAAGAAAGATTTTTAGTGTAATTATATAAATAAAGATGGAGAATGGGTTGTGAATGCTCTTATACCTGAAATCATCTCCTGATGGGATTCTTTTTTTTTTTTTTTTTTTTGAAATGTAAATTTGTCACCGTTCATTTAATTTGGTCTTTGAATCGTAACACGTGAATGCTTTGCGATGCATGTACATGTGGAGGGAATGTTATGTCCATGATGATGACCATTTGTTCATCCGAGACTGAGCTTGTTTTAGTTTATTAATATATTATCGTTTTGGTTGTTTCGTGGCCGTCATGATATACTGAAACTGTTGTCCGTTGCATTGGCTTGGCAGTCGTTTTCGGTGTGCAGCCGCTACCAACCATTGGTTATGAGCCGCGTATCGTCTTTGATGGTCAGTTAACAAAGTGATATTGTTCAAGTTAACAATTAAATTTAGACGCGCAACACGCGTCGCTGTTTAAATGCTAGTTACTTTAATGTCGTTGACAAAAGGGTTAGCTCTAGCTGTATACATGTGTGTACGTATATTTGTGTCACCCTCCACTCTTTGTATATAGAAGGGTTTTGGGTCTCACAATAAACATTGATGTAGTATTAGAAGTAGATTAATTTATTGTTAAAATAAGTTTATTTGTTACTTGTTTTTCTAATTCTTATTTTCTTGCACACCTCGATTCCGTAATTCCATTAACAGTGGTAAACTTCGGAATATATGAAGAACTCAAAAGTTTTGATTTCATTTGTATGAAGATTAGAAGGTGTTGACTACTTATGGAAGTAATAACGAGATATCTTCTTACTCTAATGAAATAGTAATTAACAGCGAAACGTGGCAGCCAGTGGCGGAGCTTGAACTCTTTCGTAGGGGGGGCGGGAGCGTAATTAATTTTTTTAGAGGGGGCGAACTCGATATTTATATAAAAATTTACACTACCGGACCAAAAATCTACACTATCGGACTAAATTTAATATTACCGACGAAAAAAAGAGGTATCAAAATTTTCCCGTTTATCTCTGCTATTAAAAATTTTTATTAATTATTAATGATATTATTTAATTTTTTTTGGATTAAAAATAGCTTTTTAATGATTAGAAAAAAGTATCTTTTTATCAATGTTATTTCTACAGAAATAATTTTTTATTAAATAAGAAATTTTTTCAAAATATTAAATTTTTTAAGAATACAAAATATTTTAAAATTAATGTTTCTAAAATGTAAAATTTTTATAAACAAAAAATAATTAAAATCTTCTTACTCTAACAAAATAGTAACTAACAATGACACGTGTCAGCATCATATTCATACTCATCAAAATTTTCCCGCTTCTCTCTGCTATTAAAAATTTTTATTAATTATTAATGATATTATTTAATTTTTTTTAGATTAAAAATAGTTTTTTAATAATTAGAAAAAAATATCTTTTTATTGATGTTATTTCTACAGAAATAATTTTTTATTATATAAGAATTTTTTCAGAACATTAAATTTTTTAAGAATACAAAATATTTTAAAATTGATGTTTCTAAAATGTAAAATTTTTATAAATAAAAAATAATTAAAATCAGCAGTTATAATAAGAAATATATTAAATATGACATTTTTTAAAATGGAAAAAACAAAAAAAGTTTAAAAATAAAATTTTAAAATGTTGATATCATTGTTTATTATTTGTAGTATTTACTCATAGGTAATTTCAATCATATCTTATAGAATATTGTTTTATAATTAATAAATTCTAACTCTATTTAGTATTTTATTTATTCAATACATGTAATATACAGATTTATTATAGGTAGTTATAGTAATGCACCGGTTACATGTGAAGAAATTTTATTATATACATTTCTTAGTAGACTTCTTTTTTAAATGATTGTACATTATGGTCTTTGTTTTACCAAATGAGCCAATAGAATATAATCATCCGTTGTCATTACTTCTGTTACTAAATGATAATTAATCATGTCTATGTCGATTAGTAAACCAATTATTTTATCGATGTTGAAAAGTTAATCTGTTCAGTAAGCTAAAATCATGATTTCATAACACGTTCACACAATTTAATAACATATTTAAATCAAACATTGTATCTTTTAGTATTAACAGAAAATGGTAGATCGAGTTGTTTTACCCGCTAACACTTTTCTTTTTATTTTCAGCAATTTGAATTAAGGGAGTTTTAAAAGAAATAAGGGGAATGTTTAAAGATAATTAAAGGGGCGTGTTAATATTTATCTTTTTTTTTATATATTTAACATGTTGATATGTGTCAGCGGTTAAAATATGTTTGATGTGTTTACGGCTTCAATTAAGTGGATGCTAAAAGAAATAGTTCATCTCCACAAACACTATTACTTTATCGGTTTATATTATACTAGTTTTAGTAAACTCGTGTATTACACGGGTTGAAAAATAAAATATTAAATAAAATAAAAAAATTATTAATTATTAAACGATATTATTAAATAAGATACGATTAAAATTACATATGAGTGATGATTATAAGTAATAAAATAATGATATCAACTCTTTAAATTTTTGTTTTTAAACTATTTTTGTTTTTATCAAAAAAAACATTTTGTTTCAAAATAAACCTTTTTAAAAAAAATATTTTTCAAATTTCCTTATACTTATATAGCTCCAAATTTTAATTATTTTTAGTTTATAAAATTTTTCTTTTTAAAAATATAAATTTTAAAATATTTCATATTTTTTAAAAAAGTTTAATATTTTAAAAAAATTCCTTATGTTATAAAAGTTTATTTCTCTGAAAATAACATTAAAAAAGATCTTTTTTTAATTTATTAAAAAACTATTTTTAGTCTAAATAAAATAAAATAATATTATTAGTAAATAATGTAATTATTAAATAGGAGTGATTAGCGGGAAAATTTTAGTGAAAAAGAATGAGGTGATGCCATGTGTCTCTATTAGTTACTTATTTATTAGAGTAAAAAAAATTTCAAAATAACATTAATAAAAAGATATATATCCTAATTTATTAAAAATTATTTGTAATCTAAAAAAAATTAAAATTAATTAATCTTTCTTAATTTAGGTAATTATTTAAGAGGAGGAAAAAAAAACTTAGGGGCCTAGAAATGTACCAAGTGTCCACATAAGTACTCTTTTAATATTATATATAAAATTTTCCTTGTTTTATTAGTTTCTGATTCTAATTCTTGTATATTTGTTTTTTTGTTTATGATGAGAATATAGCTGATTAGCTTCTACAAATAATGGACTCTAGTGGTTGGGCTTGGCCTGGATAGAAATGGGCTTTGGAACTGGGCTCTAGCTGAAGATGTTTGCGGATGCTTCTGAGAAGATCCCATGATTACAAGCGGGTCATGGGTAAGGGTGGATTATTCATATGAGATAAGAACTATATATATTACATAAAATAGTCCACACGTGAAAAGACTAAATTGTCATTATCTTTAATGGAAAAAACTAATAGTGTTTAGTGGGTTGGATTTTATTGAGATAAATTACATATCACACGAAAGAAAAAAATAATTTTAAAATCTTTGAATAAAACGTTGTTTGTATCTAATCACTGGAAACAAAAGTAAAGTTTACTATATATTATATATACGATTAAATAAACTAAATTCTTCTTATGCATAAAAATACATGATTGATTGCTTTTTCTAGAGAAACGTCCTTTTTATATATGATACACAATTTCAATTGTGAATTTTACGATGTCACATTTAGGAAAAAATGATATACAAATATGTTGCATGAGTACTTAAAAAGTCTTGAAATATATGTTTTTGTTCTTCCATTATTTTGAAAATTTTTAATGAACTAGTGTTAAAATTTAACTAATATGAAGACCATCACTATGCATCGAGAGTGTAAAATCATTTACAAAAAAAGAACTAATGTTGAAAGTTCGTGTGAACCACCGTGTTGAAGGGGACGTCGATAACATACATAACTTTATATACATAAAAAACCGTAATTTGATAACACTCAAAACTTTATATAAAAATAGTTGTCAAGAACAAAGTTTTTTATTGGTCCATTGATGCTAATTTAAACAAGAAAAATTAAAAAGGAAAAAATGCTATTGTTCATACCAACCAACATATTCAATAAAATACCTATGTTCATTATAGAAACTAGTATTAAATTCCCTGCGTTGCGACGGTGGGCATAAAACCGTACCAAATAGCACCAATGGCATACCACTGTCAGTGACCACCAACACCGAAAAAACTCGTATTAAAAAAAATAAAAACGAAAAAAATAAAACGAAACAAAAATTAGATGTAAAAACATTGAACCACGCTAGCAAAACGTAAAACATAGAAAAAAATTGCTAAATCGATCAAAGATCCACGCGTTGCGTTGTGACAGTTAAACGGTAAAAAATAGGTGTGAACCGTTGAACCACACAGATACGTTGCAGAGTGTAACTCGCAAAATAGTTTACCATAACGTAAAAATTGTAAAAGATGAAAAGTATAGTGGATCAAAGTTGAAATTGTAAAAGTATTAGGGTTAAATTTTAAAAGATGTAAAAATATTACGGTTAAAAGTAATAAAAAATAATAAGTATAACTTAATAAAGTACAAATATACAATCATAAAAGACATAAAATTTGATAAAAAGTAATTTAGTATGTAGTTAATTTATATCATACACAATAAATGACTTCGAAAGGAATTACCATCTTTGGGTTTCTTTCTTCCGGATATCACAAAACTTTTTGGTTACCATTGAGGTCACGCTATAAAAATGTCTAAAGAAAAGAAAAAAATTAAGGGTTGGGTTATTGTAAAAAGGCTAACAAAACTAAAAAGTCTAAGAAGACTTTATAACATTAGATTAGACATTTAATGAGATCAAAGGCCTAGATTTGTGCGGTGGTAATATTGTAATATTGTTGAAACAAATAAGAAAACAGAAGGGTATTAAAGTCCTTTCCACTATCGAAAATCGCTTACGCTTCCCTTTCATCATCATCATCAACGTCAATCAAAGTCACAATTCAGAGAAACTCACCAGAAAAACTTCATGGAAACAGTACAACCTTTTTCACGATGACGAATCAACCTACTTCACAAGGTATGCAAGCTAAAGAGATACAGGAAACTGAAACATTTTAGATTTCGCAACTAGAAGAACAACCATAAAAAAAGGATAAATCAAAAGAAGAAATCATCTACTTCTTCTACCGGTAAAATTCATATCATTATTGTTGTGTTATAATCGGGCATCATTGTGTAATAATAAGAATAGTGTCCAGTTGTGTAAGTATAGAATCAAGTGATTGTTTCATATGTAATAACATGCATTGTGTTTGTGTCATATTAAGCAACATTTTGTCATATATAAATGGAGCATCATTTTGTGATCGCTCTGATGGGTACAAGATAACAAACATTGTGTTTTGTTGTGTCATAATCGAGCATCATTATGTAATAATAAGTATAGTGTCCAGTTGTGTAATAGTATAGAATCAAGTGATTGTTACATTGTGTAATAACATGCATTGTGTTTTATTATATTGTGTCATATTTAGCAAATATTCAGTCATATATAAATGGAGCATCATTTTGTGATCACTTTGATAGGTACAAGATAGCAAACATTGTGTTCTATTGTGTCATAATTAAGCATGATTGTGTAATAAGAAGCATACTGTCTAGTTGTGTAATAATATAGAATCAATTGATTGTTTCATTGTGTAATAATTTTATTTGTGTTTTAACATATTATGTCATACATAAATAGAGCATTATTTTGTGATCATTTTGATAGGTACAAGAAAAAATGAAAGAGTTAAAATCAATTACTTCACTAAGTTCACTAATGACGAGTCAACACCAATAATCATCGATAATGAAGGAACTGATTCTTCATGTTTAGTGCACACTATTACTATTTATCATGTCTTAAATAATGTGTCTTATACTTAAGAATAATCTAATATAATTTATAATTATTTCTTTTGCGGACGAAATGAAAAAGATTGTAGATGATGATATGAAGATCAAAGATTTTATATTTGAAAGAAGAAGACAATTAAAAATGTTACAATAAAAAGAAAAACCATTAAAGAACAACACAATTGGGTTAAAGGAAAAGAAAGTAAACATGATAATGAAGTACAAAAGAAAAGAAAGCAGGTGATACATGTTGTACACTAACTTCTTTGTAACCCTAAACATCTACATCAATACAAAATAATGATTAATGAAAAAAATACATCAGATATATTAAACACAATAGCAGACATATTAGAATGAAAGATAAAGATAGAAAAATATTAAACACAATAGCAAATTTATAACATCACAATATCAGAAGATATAACACAATAGAATACAAACATATAATACACAATGATAATATAATGATCGTGTTTCATACTAATACATCAACAATAACTCTTCAAAATAGTAATATGTTAGACAATAGCAATTTTTTAACACAATATTGTTAGAAAATATAACACAACAGAACATAAATACAAAAGACACAAGGACACAAATATATTAGACAACTTCTACATATCTAAAGCTAGCACAAAAAAAAAATCTCAAAATGGAAAAGACACAATAAAAATATATAACACAATAATGTCAGAAGATCTAACACAACGGACCACAAACATAAAAGACATAAATCATAATATAATGATATGATTCGTACTAATACATCAACAATAACTCTTCAAATAGTAATGCGTTATAAACAACGATGACACAAAAAACACAATAATTATCTCAAATCAAAAAGACATAACTATGCGATTAATAAATTACACAATCAACATCTTTAATCCATAGCAGAATCGCAAATTCATCTACATTACATTATAAAACAATTAGAATATCAAAATAAACATATTATGATTAACAAAACGTATTAAAATTGATAAAATCAACACAAAAACTATACTTACCAGACGATTCCTCTATCGTTGACATCAAGTTCTTCGTAATGTAACAAAATTATTGTAATGTGCAACAAAACTAGATTGAATTGAGAATAATTGAGTAATATCAATAATGATAAAAAGATGCGAATTCATTTTTGATTCAATACTGATAAAAGTTCCCAAGAAACCTCAGAATGATCGCTGATGCCTCTCTCTTTTTCTTCTAGAAACCGTTATAATTGTTTTTTTCTATTTTACTATTTCTTAACTAATTAAAGCAGTGTCACATGTCAGCACCATAAGCTTTTTTAGGTTAGCAAGACTTTGTATTTGAACCTGATTCAAAAAATAAAAGGAAATCATACACCTATAACACAAAATCAAGAACAAAGGAAAATGATCGGAAAGATTTTCGAATACAAACCAACAATCAAAACAAAAATTCATCAAAATGAACTCGTTTTAGAGTCCAAATTTACAAATTCCAAATGTTATTAATCTCAAAACAAAAATTCATCAAATGAACTCGTTTCAGTGTCCAAATTTACAAATTCCAAATGTTATTAATCTTGTAAACAATGTTTTCAGAACCAGATCGGACGTCGAATCGAATGCTTTACTGGTTTGGTGGTTGGACCGGATTTAAGAACCGGATGACGTAATTTATATATATATATATATATATATATATATAGAGGAGGGATCCTAAGAAAACCACAAAGTTATGAGAAAACCAGAGAAAACCAATGTAACCGGCAATGTAATTTATAAATTTTTTTATCACTACCCTCTATATATATGTGTGAGTATATATAAATAAGGGTATAGATCAAATAAAAACCGTAGCATGGTTTTTCATATACGTCACACATAGGTTACGTATACGTAACCATTTTTCATTCGACATAGTGTTACGTATACGTAAGACTCTTCATTCTCGTATATATACTCAACATATATGTACCAAATACTTAAATAATATTTTAACAATTAAAATAACAAAAAAATTATGAATTATGTTATTGGTTTTCGTGGGTTTTTTTAGTTTTCACATAACTATTGGTTTTCTCAAGAACCCTCCCCTATATATATATATATATATATATATATATATATATATATATATATATATATATAGGATTGGGTTCAAATGAAAATCAAGAGAAATTGTGTAAACCAATAAACCAAATCTCCACCTTTTATTTATGAAAATCAATGGTTCATATTTTTTTTAAATAAAATAATAAAAAATTGTACTTTTATTGGAACACGTGTACAAAAAGTCAAACAAATATGAGTCATTGATCTCATAAATCAAAGATGGAGATTTGGTTTATTGGTTTACATAATTTCTCTTGGTTTACATTTGAATCATCCCCTATATATATATATATATAGGGGAGGGATCCTTTGAAAACCATTTTATAAATGAAAACCATGAAAACTAGTTGTTACATATATGTAAGTACGTGTTACAAAGTGCACAACTAACAGTTACATACATGTATGGGTTATATATATGTAAGTACGTGTTAACATGTGTACAACTAAGAGTTACATGTAGCTCCTACAAGTTACGTATATGTATCGTTTCGTCATCATCGACGTTCCTTTGAGCTTATATGAAAAAATATATAATGAAGTTGAAAAATAAGGTTGAAGTTTACTCAAATATACTTTAACAATTAGAAAGTTAAATCAATTATAAATTATATGATTGGGTAGTGGTGGTTTTCACGGTAAACCAATAAACCAAATTTCCACCTTTAATTTATGAAGATCAATGGCTCATATTTTTTTTAAATAATATAATAAAAAGTTGTACTTTTATTGGAACACGTGTACAAAAAGTCAAATAAATATGAGCCATTGATCTGATAAATCAAAGGTGGAGAATATATAGTTATATATATAATTCAATATAAGTAATTTATGTGTGTATTTTATAGTTATATATAAAACTTAACAATAATTATACATCCAACACCGAAATTAATCATCCGACCTGCCCGCTAAACCTATTAAAATAAAAAAAAATGAAAAATACGGTCCGAACCGATTCCTAGTTTAACCGCCAAACCGGTTCGAACCGGCCGGTTCAACTAAAAGGAAACGATTTGGGGTGGATCGGACCGGTGGCTCAACCGAATCCCGGTCGGACCGATCCGATCCGGTCGTGAAAACAGTGCTTGTACACTTTCAAAATCCATGAACAATTGTTCACGGGATATCAGATCAAAATAATAAAACAAAATGATATTTTCATGGTGGATCTAAGATAAGAGCACTGTCACTGTCAAAAATTTGTATTTAGTGCAGATTTTCATTTACACCCTGTACTTTAGTCAATTTAATTAAATATTTTTTTGTTTTTTCAAATTTACACCTTAACTCTAATAAAGTTACACTATAGCCTCTAAAGTCTAATAATATTATTTTTCTTTCTTTATGAGACTTTCTTTCCTTTATCTTGCTTTTATTAGTACATTTCAATGTTTTCTTTTTAGATTAAATTACTTTTTGACTTTATTTTTCACTTTAAAATTTTTTTCGTGTAATAAATACTGACATAAAAGTCATTGAACCCGTAGCAGAGGCGCGGGTAATGACCCATAATTTTAGAGAGAAACACGCATACAATTGTATTGTATAAAAGTTACATCATTTTTATAACGAGTAACTCATATTCTCTTTAAACATACTCATAAATCTATATAACTGTTAGTTAAGTCTAGAAAGTAAGAGCCCCTATCACATGAGAAGAAACACATGTACTATACACCTTATATCGTTAATATATAAGCACATGAATCCTAGATCTAATTTCTAAGTGGCTCAGGGCTTCATACCAAACATACCGAACAACTACAGGCAAAGCGGATCTGATTTCTAAGGGAAAAGGACGAACAATGGTTGCTGATCTAAACAAGGAAGATGGTGAAAAAAAACAAATTTAGTTTCAGGTTGCCTGAGAAGTACAATCCACCAGAAATGAAAGAAAATAACGCTCAAATCTAGACACAAATATGCTTCAAACTACTCTAATACAAATACATAATATATACCAATGAACCTTAGCCCAAGTGATTAAGGTGATTTAATCCAATACTTCAATAAAACTAGAGAGATCTTAGTTCAAGTTTCACATGTGACAAAAAAAATATTCTAGGATGGCCAAGAGATTTTTTCTCCTATTTTGAATTTCCTCGTGAGGTTTGTTTTGGTTTCGTACTTGAGTAATGAAATAATCAGATAGACTAATGGCTGGTCAATGATCCTTTAGTTATTCAGAAACAAAATACATAATATATAGAAGACTAAGGGGCTGTT
The DNA here is from genome assembly GCA_025506415.1 of Flaveria robusta. Classification (NCBI taxonomy): domain Eukaryota; kingdom Viridiplantae; phylum Streptophyta; class Magnoliopsida; order Asterales; family Asteraceae; genus Flaveria; species Flaveria robusta. Next base: position 26,749,308 of record CM046471.1, on the reverse strand, counting down.
TGATTAACGCTGATTCAGTAAGATCTGACTGAATCAGAAGCTGACCCAGTTATAAGTTCTGACTGAGTCTGCATCTGACTGAAACTTGGCTGTTTGATTTAGTATCTGACTGACTCTGCTGAATGATAAAAATAACCATATTACCCTTGTATTTTAACTGGTGTTGTGTAATAACTCGCTTCATAAATTATTTTAACACACAAAATAAACAATCAAACACTCATCCCCTTTATATACACTCATCCCCTTTATACACACTCTTCACATCATCTTACCATCACCACAACCACATCCACCGTCACCACCGTCACCACTACGGACAACCACAACCACCGTCACCACCGTCACCATCGTCACCACCACGGAGGAGGGCGGGAGTGACGGAGGCTGGGAGGGCAGAGCGCCGGAGGGAGGAGCGCCAGAGGGGATGGGGGTTCGCAGAGGGGGTCGCGCCGGAGAGGGGGTCGCGCGGCCAGTCAGCGCCCCTTTTCTTGGTCAGAATGGTTAAAATCAGGGTCTGGGTCAGAACCCACGGACCCAGTCAAAACCACCTCACATACACATCAAACACACTGACCGGCTGACCGAGGTCAGCCGTGTCAGCCGGGTCAGACCCAAACAAACAGCCTCTAAGAGCTTATCCCAACTGAATGAAGAAGCAGAGTTTCTACAACTAGAACTAGAGAGAGAATGAGAAAAATATGTCTAGCTCAGATCTTGAACCTCTCAAATGTCTTTATAAAGCATGTTACAATTTACTCCCCACTAACTCTTCATCTTTGAAGCCATGTCCCCTAATCTTTTCATCCTTTTGTACAGAACAGGCCCTTTAACAACCTTAAGCGGCACAAACCAACACATAGAGTTTTCAAGCTGTCATATAAATCAACTTTAATTCGATTGAATAATTTCAACATGCTTTTTAGTATGCTGACTAGCTTATTTAGATAGCGGTTAATTTGAATTTTTTTTATTAATAGTCTTGAAAGCTTTAATTTTCGTGGAAAGACTTAAAAATAAGTATATTAAAGTGTGTAAGAAATTGTTTGTAAAGTAGTGTAACTAGATAATAACAAGCGGTTCTCTCACACTGAAAAATATCTTACTTTATTTTACTTTAAATTTTGATATTTATTTTCATAGATTTATCTTTTCTCTAAGGGTTTTTAATATTATTTAAACATGGTTGCGACTTCTTTTTCTAATACTATATATCTTTATCGGAAAAATATACGATATATACGTACTTAATTTTTTTGCTATATGAACCCACTACGCTCCCAAACCGACGCTTTATCATTTGATTATATGGCCCAGCTCGCGATTTGAATCTAGTTCATATAATAACGGTAGATAATTGTGGCTAAAGATATTAATAAAAAGAGTAAATTAGACGGATAGTTCATATGCTATGTTTAAATTGTGGTTTCGGTCTTTAATTTTGGAAAACTACAAGCTGACTCCCTAAGTATACAAAAACGTAACAGGTAAGATCCTTGATTTGGATGGAGGTTAACTTTTCCGGTAATTATTTTTAAAATGACAACAATACTCCTATATTAAATCATTACAATATTTAAAAATCTGATATTTGTAGAGGCGGGTTTAGCAAGGGTGGAGGCAAAAGCAATCGTTTTTCCGGCGAGAGGATGAGGGGTAGGAGGAGTGGGTGCGACGGAAGAAAATGAAGATTAACAAGGGTTCGGCGAGGGTGGTGGGTCGGCGGTTGAGGGGGTTTCGACGAGGGTGGTGGCCGGCGATTGAGGGGGTTTCAACGAGGGTGGTTGTTGGTGGTAGAGATGGGTTTAGCGAGGGTGGTGGCTGGCGGTTGAGGGGGTTTCAACGAAGGTGGTAGTCAGTGGTTGAGAGGGTTTCAGCAAGGGTGGTGGCGGACGGTTGAGGGGGTTTCAACGAGGGTGGTGGCTGGCGGTTGAGGGGGTTTCAGTGAGGGTGGTGGTTGGCAGTTGAGGTTGTTTTAGAGAGTATGGTGTTCATTGAGGGTGTATCAGAAAGGGTGGTGGCCGGCGGTGCTTGGTGTGATGGCGTTTTATTTTGTAAGGGTGTTTGGGAACTTTCACAGCACTTAACAGAAAAAGTTAACTGCCCATCCAAGTAAGGGACCAAACATGTTACGTTTTTGCATACTTTGGGACTGACCTTGTAGTTTTCCAAACCTGTGGACTAAAATCACAAATTAAACATAACACAGGGACTATCAATGTAATTTACTCTAATAAAAATTAAAATATTCCTGTAAACAACGTAAGAAGGAACGTGTGGGTCATGTTAGGTAGACATTGTCCATGTATTCCTCCAATAAATAGACCACTTTGCAGATCACATTCCACATCTCTAATCAATTAACCATCTTTTAACAATGTCTGGAGCTCCATCCCACTCAGGCATGGCAAGAAAGGTTGGCTCTTCTACATCATCCTACAACAGTAATGCTGTTAAAAAACCGGTATCGATGCAATACTCCTTACACGAAAAACCTCCATCGGTTTCCGGTGCGGATCCCCGTGCCAAAAGGTCAGACGTCCAGGAAGTCGAGAACAGCCCCGATGCTAAGCCCACGTCGTTTGGAGGCGTTACTCATGGCGACAACAATTAAATGATTGTGTTAATGTTTTTAAGGGTTTCATTGTTATGGTCTTTAATAAGTTGTTGTGTTTGATTTTAGGAATCTTGTATTTTTCTTTCTAATAAATAATTTGTTTCAAAAGTCTTTGTCAACGCGATTCTTGTGAAGACTTTTGAAATGAACTAGTATAGTAGTGTGTGAAGGTAACTATTTGAGTTTTTATCTTTCCAAATCTTATTACTACTTGGAATTATATTGCTATTTGGTAATTTGTTTTGATTACGTTCAGATTTAGATCATATTTATATTTTTAATTTTAATTAATCTGATTCTACTATTCTCCTTCATAAATCTACGGTCTCAAGCAAAACACATCCTAAGTGTTAATTCTATTTAATCCTTGTGACTGGAATTAAATCACTAATTTGACTCAAAGGGGCATGTAAACCCAATTTCCTTCCCTTCTTTGTCATTACAGGATGCAAATCAAATAAGAGGGTTACTCATTTAATTAATAAAAAACTAGTGGGTTGTGTCAACGCATTAACACGGTTTGGTTGTGTTGGTAATTTTAGTGCTATCAACATGTATTTTAGTGTATTGGATTAACTTGTTGATTGAGAAAATAACGTTTAAGATTAAACGAGTTAAGGGTCGCGGGAGTGCGAGCTCGATTTAATTCAAAATGTTATTTGGGTTATAGTATGTTATTATTTGGGCTTATAATAATGTTGTTGGGTTCATTTGAGAGTATTATTACTACTTTAGATGTAGGACTTATTATTTAATGGGCTTACTTGAGGGTGGGCTCACGTAAGTCATGATGAATCATTTTGGCCATATAACAATTTTGGTTAAGAGTTTTCTGGAGATTCTAATTTTCTTCTCAATCAAAAAGAAGACAACGGAGAACAATGGTTCTCATGGTTACGATAAATCTAACACAAATAAAGCCCACATGTTGGACGTCTCAAGTCTTGGCCACAAAAGAAAATGGTAAAAGGCGTTTCTTTTTGGGGATCTGCACTGTTGTTTTCTTTTCTACTCTCGATCAAACAAAGAAAAAAAAGGTTTCTTATGGTTACTAAGAAATCATCACAAAACATCAAAAATTCATCTCCAACTTAGAAGATCTCTGTCTCATCTGATAAATCATTCGCGTGTAACCTGCGAAATAGATTTATCTAATAGTGATTCACGATTCAAAGATTAATCCAAATAAGTTTGATTGTTTGAAAATTGAACCCGAATCTGATACGTTTTGATTTGTTTTTTGTTTGACTTCTTGTTTATGCCCACAATTTCTGCAGGTTGTGAATAAAATCTATATTGATATATAGATAAAAATAAGAACGTTACTAACGGGAATAGTGTGCCACTTTATAGGGTTTTCACTAATGGGGATGGAGATGTAGAATATGAACATCCCACCATTGTTAAAAAAAATTTAATAAAAAATGAAAGTATAAGGTATAAAGGGTAAATGTAGTTAAAACCGAGGAAACGATTATATTTCAACTTTATTTTTATATTGATTTTAGTTATGCTCAAATGACTTGTATTGATGTACATCAAGCGCTTATACATTAACATTCAATGAACAGTAATAATGTGAGTAGCACAGCTCAGAGAATTTAATAGTATATATATATATTCATTAATACAAAATGTACCTTTTTGAAGCAAAGAAAATAGGTATTGAAACGGTTATGTGACCGCTTCAAGATAATAGAGAAAACCGCTACATAAAATGTATTTATAAATCAATTCAGTGATCATTGTTACATACCACGTAAAAGAAAAAAATGATTTTAAAACCTTTGAATAAAACGTTGTTTGTATCTAATCACAGGAAAACAAAAGTAAAGTTTACTATATATTATATATGATTATATAAACTAGAGTTATTGGATTTTAATAATCCGAACTTTTATTTATTGGTCATGATTAATTTCAATTCAATAAATATTTACATACACTCTTAACTTTAAACTTATTTTTCCTTCAATAATCTCTTATTAACTGAGAGTTAACACCGTTATGTTTCTTCAATGATCCCTTATGTGATCAAAATACTAAACAGAAAGTTGAATTTTACCATCAGGTCCATATATTTGAAAATTCTGCACTTAGAAACATGTCAATCTCTAATTTCTTATCTGAACCACATGATTCGTTGGAGTTAGATTTCAGGTGATAATAGAGGCTAGACAATGAAAACGGACCTGATGTAGGTTGTGCGGTGGCGAGTTGAAAATAAGCTTAGTTAGTAAAAGATCGTTGGAATAAAATAATCTCAAAGTTGAAAGTGTTTGTAAACATTTACTGGGTTGGAATTAATCACGGCTAATAAATAAAAATTTAGATTATTAAAATCCAGCTACCCTAAAAGTCTAAAAAAATCAAGGAAAAAATAAAAGGAATCTTACGCCTAGAACACAAAATCAAGAGCAAAGGAAAATGACTGGAAAGATTTTCGAATACAAACCAAAATTTAAAACAAAAATTCATCAAAAATTCAGCAAAGGCGCGGTTAATGACTCTCAATTTTAGAGAAAAACACGCATACAATTGTAATGTATAAAAGTTATATTATATTTATAACGATTAACTTATATACCCTTTAAACCTACTCATAAATCTATATAATTGTTAGTTAAGACTAGAAAGTAAAAAACCTCAATCACATGAGAAGAAACACATCTAGTATACGCCTTATATTGTTAATATATAAGTCCATGAATCCTAGATCTGATTTCTAAGCAGCTCAGGGCTTCATACCAAACATACCGAACAGATAGACGCAAAACATATATGATTTATAAGGGAAAAGAATGAACCAGTTGCAGATCTAAACAAGGAAGATGGTGAAGAAAAACAAATGTGGTTTCAGGTTGCCTACGAAGTATAAGCCACCGGAAATGAAAGAAAATAGCACTCAAATCTAGACACAGATATGCTTCAAACTACTCTGATACAAATACATAATTTATATCAATAATCTTTAATCCAAGTTATTAAGATAAAGTACTCCAAGACTTTAATAAAACAAGACAGATTTTGATCTTAAGTTCCAACTGTGACAAAAAAATAAATTCCGGACTGGTCAGATGATTTTTTCACCTGTGAGAAAATAATCTGATAGGCTGGTGACCCGTCAGGGATCCTTTAACCGTTCAAAAAAAAAGCACATAACATATAGAAGACTAAGAGTTTATCCCAATTGAATGAAGAAACAAGGTTTCTAGAACTAGAGAGAATGAGGAAAACATGTCCAAATCAAATATTGAACCTCTCAAATGTCTTTATTTTACTACATAATAACAAGCGGTTTTCTCACACTAAAAAATATCTTACTTTATTTTACTTTTAAATTTTTGATATTTATTTTCATAGATTATCTTTTCTCCGAGGGATTTTATTATTATTTAAACATCGGTTGCGTCTTTTATTTCTATATTATCTTTATCGGAAAAATATGCGTTAAATACGTACTTTTTTTTGGCTATAGCTCCCAAACCGACGCTTTATCATTTGATTAAATTAAGCCGCTCGGGATTTGAAATTACTTCATATAATTACAGTAGATGATTGTGGCTAAAGATATTAATAAAAATTAAAATATTCAAAAAACAACGTAAGAACTAAGAAGGAACGTGTGGATCATCATGTTTGGTAGACATTGTCCATGTATTCCTCCAATATTTGGAGATCAGAATCCACATCTCTTAAATTTTAATTAACCATCTTTTAACAATTTCAGGAGCTCCATCCTACTCAGGCATGAGGAAGGCTGGCTCTTCTGCATCATCCAACAATAGTATTACCCGTAATAAACCGGTATCAGTGCAATACTCCTTAAACCAAAAAGCTCCATCGGTTTCAGATGCGGATCGCCGTGCCCACATGTCAGGCGTCCAGCAAGACGGGACCAGCCCCGATGCCAAGCCAACGTCGTTTGGAGGTGTTACTCATGGCGACTACAATTAAATGATTGTATTAATGTTTTTAAAGGTTTCATTGTTATGATCTTTGGTCAGTTGTTGTGTTTGATCTTATGAATCTTGTGTTTTTTTTTTCTGTTATAAATAATATGTTTCAAAAGTCAATGCGATTCTTGAGATGACTTTTGAATACAATGAACTCGTATAGTTTTGTGTGAAGACTATTATTATGTAACTATTTGAGTTTTTATCCTTCCAAATCTTATTATTACTTGGAATTATATTGCTATTTGGTAATTTGTTTTAATTACATTCATTTTAAGATCATATTTATATATTTAATTAACGACTCTAATTTGATTCTACTATACTCCATCATAAGTCTACGGCCTCAAGCAAAACACAATAACACATCCTAAGTGTTAATTATATTTAATCCTTGTGACTGGAATCAAATCACTAATTTGACTCAAAGGGGCGTGTAAACCAAATCTATTATATCCATATCTTAGTAGGCTTCTTTTTTAACTTGAATGTTTTAATGTAAATTAGCCAACTTGTCATTGAACATGATGATCATTAGTTTTGATTACATTCATTTTGGGATAATATTTATTCATATAGAAGCTTCTCCGAAATTTAAACACATTCTAACTATTAATTCTATCTAATCCTTATGCCCGGAATAAAAATCACTATTTTGACTTAAAGGGCATGTAACCGTTAAACTAGTGGATTACGATAGTGTGTTCAAACAGTTCAATTTTTAATAAAGTTTATATTAAAATATAAATAAAAAATAATGACGTTTAAAATAGGAATAGCACACCACGTTATAGGGTTTTTATTTGAAACGATAGAGATGTAGAATAAGAATATTCACTATTGTTTACTTTTTAAAAGTTTCTCTATTTTATAATGTCGGGTCAAAAGAAAAAAAAACAAATGCAAGTATTTTTATTTTTATATTATAATAAAAGAGTAACTAATGGGGACACATGTCAGCATCACATTCATCCTCATCATAATTTTCTCGCTTCTCTCTCCTACTTAATAGTTACTGTAATTACTAATAATATTATTTAATTTATTTATAGACTAAAAATATTTTTTAATAAATTAAGAAATGAATCTTTTAATCAATATTATTTATAAAAAAATAAATTTTTATAAAATAATCTTTTTTTCAAAAACATCAAACTTTTTTAAAAATATTATAATAAAAGAGTAACTAATGGGGACACATGTCAGCACCACATTCATCCTCATTATAATTTTTCCACTTCTCTCTCCTACTTAATAGTTACTATAATTACTAATAATATTATTTAATTTATTTATAGACTAAAAATATTTTTTAATAAATTAAGAAAGGAATCTTTTAATCAATATTATTTATAAAGAAATAAATTTTTATAAAATAATCTTTTTTTCAAAAACATCAAACTTTTCTAATAATATAAAATATTTTAAAAATCAATATTTTTAAAAAGTAAAATTTTTATAAATAAAAAATAATTATAAATAAATTTTATAAAACTTTTTTTTTTGAAACGAAATATTTAGTTTTTATAAACAAAAAAAGTTTAAAAACTTGATATCATTATTTTGTTACCTATAGTCCTTATACATAATTTCAACCGTATTTTATTTTAAAATATCGTTTTATAATTAACAAAATTTTATTTTATTTAATATTTTATATATTCAACCTGTGTAATACACAGGTTATTAAGCTAGTAAGGTATAAAAAGGTAAGTATTGTTAAACTTAAGGAGGCTATATTTTAATTAACTTTATTTTTATATTGATTTTAGTCATGTAAAAAGTTGTTTCAAGCAATTACATATTAACGTTCAATAGAATGTGAGTAGAAACCAGCCAAAGAAATTAATAGTGTATATAATCATTATTACAAAATACACTTTTTGAAGCGGTGAAAATAAGTCTTTGAAGCAGTTATGTGACGCACCAAAGATATAGTTACAAAAGCTAAAGAAAATGCATTCTTAAATTAACTTAGGACCGCCTCAAAAGTTGTCTACAACCTCTTCAAAAGGTTAATTTACAAACCCATTTGCCACCGGTGACGCAAAGATAAGGGTCCTCTGTTATAGATCTTTCGTTCGAAAACATGTTTAACTCATTAGAAGTTGCTGTTTATGTTTTTATTACCTTTTAATTTTAACTAGTTTTTTAACAAACGCGCGTCTTAAAAACGGGATAAACCGAGGCTCAGACTTACGTTTCCATCATCATCGCCACAACCTAACAATTTTAATAGGAGTCAAAGTAATCATTAAACCGATACCCAGTTGCGGATGCATACCAAAAATGGATGCCAAGATCGACATCAACCAACATCAACCTTATAACATGATAAGATCACCAACAGACAATGGTTTACAGTACATGTATAGCAACATCTCAAAAGAGCCAAAGTGCAACATTATCGTCGGGTAACAGAGTCTCTAGTAATCGTGCGCTTAGCATCATCAACGTCAACAAATGACGAAAAAAACACCCAGCATATTCAACATAAACAAAAGACCAAATAATTATCGACATCAACTATCCAAAACAGTAACATCATCTAGCCGACGGGATAAACCAAGGCTCAGACTTACATTTTCATCATCATAGCCACAACATAATAGTTTTACGCAGAGCCAAAGTAATCATTAAACCGATGCCTGGTTGCGGCTGCACACCGAAAATGGATGCCATGCCAAGCCAAGGCAACCGGCACCAATTTTTAATATAAAATCACAGTTGAACCAAAAGCAATGGTCTCAGATGAAGGCGTGTCATCATCATCGACATCAACGAACAACATCCCCACAACATAATAAGATCACCAACAGAAAATGATTTACAGTTTATGTACAGCAACATCTGAGAAGAGCCAAAGCTCAACATCATCGACGAGCAACAGAGTCTCAAGTAAACGTACTTTTAGCATCATCGACATCAGCAAATGCCCAAAAAAAACCCAACATCATCGACATAAACAAAAAGACCAAATAATCATCCACATCAACTAACCAAAAATGTGATATCATCTCAAAGAGACAGAGACAGTCGACGGCAACACCTCAAGCACAAAGGGGATGCGAAAGGGCAACACACCCACCGCCTTCATGAAAAAGCATATTAGATCTGAGATCGAGGGAAATTAAGGCAAAGATGCGAGGCCAAGATACAAGCGACCGCACCGACATCACAATCGAAAGCATCAACGACATGCAAACGACCGCACCAACATCACCATCGAAAGCATCACCGCCGTCAACTGAGTACCACGCAAAAGCGCATCGGTACCAACACCGAGCCATCTTCAAGCATAGAAGGGACACTGACTTGCAAGCGACCACACCGACGACACCACCAACACCATCGCTGGCCTGAACTGAGACAGCGAGGCGGAGAGTCGCGGCGCTTGCAAATCTGTAAACCACCGATGACGGGAGGACTACAACGCCTCCGATGGTGACAACGGTGAGAGTGCAACGCGAAGGGCCGCTTCGTTCGCAGGTCGAACCAACAATCAGGCGAGTAGCATCGCCGGAGGTAGACCACCGATCTCAAAACCATAACCCCTCTCTCTTTCTCTAAAAAGGAAACTTCCAGAGCCTCTATAAACCCAATTGGCAGAAGGGCGAAAATGCAAAACCCAAAAAGTTTTATGGTTAAACTAAAAACATAAAAAATACACTGCTGATGAACCTTGTTTTTTCTTATATAGGTTAATTTTTGTCACACTTCGAATTTGCATTAGAATTTAATTTTCAAAACTATGGTGCCTTTTTGAATATATCAAGAACTCAAAAATCTTGATTTCATTTGTTAAAAGCTTAGAAGGTGGTGTTGACTTATGGATGTGATAATGAGAGAGTAGGAAGAAATACTCCTGCATGCTACATGTGACAAAATTTTATATTCGTTTCTTAGTAGACATCTTTTTTAATTGATTGGCCGTTATGGTCATTGTTTAACGTAAATTAACCAACTTGCAATTGAATATGATTATTCATTGTCATTACTTGTGGTTCTTACTAAATGATAATCTTTTTTATGTCATTAGTAAACTCCCTAATAATCTTAATGATGTTGAGTACGCGTGTTGACTTTTAACATGTTCATACTACTTCATTAACAAATTTAAATCAGAAATGGCAATTTTTAAAATTAACAGAACATGTTATATTGACTATTGAGTGGCGTTCACATCATAACACTTTTCTTTTGTTGTTTTAGAGAAAAAAGAATAACAACCATCCTGTGAATGTAGTTATATGAGCTATAATTTTATACGGATTAACATACATTGTGTTGATTTTCGTCTCGTAAAAAACATTTATGCATTTAGCAAATCTTTTTCACTTGTTTGGTTGACCAATAATAGTTGATTTGTTTGTTAAAAAGTTTTGCATTTAGCTAACTATTTGGATCTATTGATTTATTAACAATTAAAGATTTGTATATTAAAGCATTCATAATTCATAATGAGTTATTATCATCATCTCTTTACGCTTATATATCTTCAACTTTTTTTTTTTTACTTTTAGGTCTCGTTTGGTTGATGAAATTCTCAAAAATTGTAATTGGAATTTGAAAATTTTTCATTCAAAATCATGTTTGGTTGGTCAATGGATGGAATTGAAATTGAAAAATTTTTCATTCAAACACGTTATTAATTTTAACAAGATTCCAATTGCAATTCCAACTCCATTTCCAATTCATTTGCTAAACATTCTTCAAACGACCCCTTACAATCTTTTACATCTTCTTTTCTATCTCTATTTAATTCATCAATACTTATTTCATCTTTTTCTAAAAGGTGATATCTTCTAAAATATTTCCCTAGGAAATGTTTGAACTTGATTTTATTGAAGAGATTTTATGCAGCTTACTACTTAATCATCTTGTGACGGATATTTCCATCGCATACATGAACATACAATTAAGTATTTTCATAACAATATAGTCCCACCAGCTAGTTTTTCAATCCTCTTACTTCTAGGTTTTTTATTACCAAAACTTATGTTCTTGTTATGACCAAAACTTATGTTTTTATGATTAAGAAACATGTGATCAGTATTATATTTTTTGTTTGATTATAAAAGAAAATGCAAAAACTTTGATTTAAGGATTATAACTAAAACTAAACTAATATGCAATAAAGTTTTGAGAAGGAAGAAATAAACAAGATAAAAGAAAGTAGTTATGAAGACGAGATAAACATAGCCTAGTTTACTTTCGTCACCAATCTAAAGCACAATTTATATACTTACACATTAAACATCCATTCCTTAATTATGCTACCTATGGGAACCACACATGATCAGGTGGTGTATGATAGTGTGTATGATTATTATCTGTTGAAATTACTTGAAATCAAACACACATTAACAGTAAGCATTCACATGTTAATGCTTACAAGTTAAAATTATTCATCTGCTTAAACATAATGTCATTTAATAAGGTGGGATTGCAACTAGTTAACTCAGTGTTTGATACAAATGTTCCATGGGTTACATAGACAAAACTCATATAGAGTGATTGATTAATTAGTTTATAGACACGAGTCGTAATAAACTACATTAAACGACATCTATAACACATATACAATTTCTCTATAGTCATAATGACACCATGAGATAATTAACAACAATTAGTGTTACGATTAATACAAAGCTTTTTGGTCCCTTATTTCAACAGCAACAACAAAGGGTTGCTGCCCTCGTGAACAACCGCCGCCCCAAATTTCTACCCGTTACTGTTTTTTTTATAACGGAAAAACTTCACAGAATAATAAACAAGTTTTAATAGTGTTTCAATTAAGTCACTCATATTTTTATTTGTTTTAATCAGGTAATTAAGGTTTTAGAAGTGTTTCCATTAGTTCACTAATATTTTTATTTTTTCCAATCAGGTCACTAAAGTTTTAGGAGTGTTCCATTTAGATTAATCATATTTTTTTTAGTTTTTTAGATAATTCAATATTTTTTATAAATATTGTTAATTTTTTAATATTTCAATTTTTTCAAAATATTTTGTCGTTTATAACTGACCTAATTAGAACAATCTAGAAACTTTAGTGATCTGATTGTGAGACAAAAGAATTTACGAGTTACCCAATTAAACAACCCTAAAACTTAATTTATAATTTACGAAGTTATCATTATTTTAATTCCAAACATATCAACCGACTTCTTTTCAGGCCTCTCGTGGGCTATTGCTTCTGTTTTCCTAATTTCTTTTTCCTGGGTCACGTCTCGTAATGGGCTGCTCCTTTTGTGAATTTCTAGCCTACAATCACCAATTAAAATAAAATAGGTCAAAGTTCAACTAATTATTAAGCATTTAAAAGTTTAAAAAATTGAATTATATATATCATGTTATTCCATAATGATGCTCTCATAAATTAAATTTGAATTAAATATATCATGTTATTTCATAATGATGCTCTCTTGAATTAAATATCCATGTGCCCAAGTGACATTAAATTTAATATTAATCATAGTTTGACAGTAGTTTTGATTTACATGAACTGGTTTCTCACCGGAACTACAGATTATTAACCCTTAAGATTTAATTTTTCATTAGGGTTCCAATTATATTTGTTCCTTTGAATTTAAATTAATCATTTTAGTTTATTTTCTTTTGAAATATATAAATTACAAAAATAATATAACACGATACTTTTCACAATAATATCTATAAAGCAAATGTATATAAAATGTATCTATAAACGCGAGCGTCCAATGAGTTTAGATGATTCCCCCTGAACTCCAATTTACCAGTCTAGACTTTTTGGTTCTTCAATACATACACTCAAACAACATTGGGAAAGACGTCGCAAGAGGGGATATTTCCTGTAACAACCTTGCGAAGTGAGAATAAGTATTGGTTTTAAAGAAAGAAATTAAGCTTAGGGGGGAGAGAGAGAGAGAGAGAGTGGCGTAGAGTACTTGTGCATGCAGAAACTAGATCCTATTTACTTGTATTCTTTTCAACGATTTTGGTTGATGGTAATTGGTATGCCTTGGATATGTGATATATGTACCTGATTCGTTTTGTCGTGGATTGACCGACCCTGCGGTTCTCAGGTTTGGGCTTCCAAGTACCTTACGTCCACAATATCAATCATACACATTAATTCAAACTTTAAATAATAACTATTACTTGGTGGATAAAAGTCCCCAATGACATGTGACTCATAATTAAAACGTCAGGTTCAAAAGTTCAATCATGTAGGTCGGGGTCTAATTATCTTTTAAAAAATCATTAAGGAAAATAGTAGCAAATTAAACTTCAATCTCTAAATTTTTTAACATCTTTCAAATCTTTGTATTAATGTCCTCTAAAGTCCAAACCAATCTATCCGATCGGGATTAGTCGAACATACCTCCGTGTACCATTTGATACATTTAATTTACTCTCTTTGATTTCAAGCGTAGAATAAGTTCTTTCTTCATAATTATAAAAATTAAAGTGCTCTTTTCTTCCAACATTTAGGATTAAGGATTAGGATTAAGGCTTATATGTGAGAAATTTAATTATCTTTAGCTAAGTTATTTTATTCCTACAATTTGCTTGCTTGGGATAGAGATCCACATCTATTGATTTGATAGATTTCACAAAGGTTGTATTTTCATTTTATTTAATATGCGGTTACTTGTTAAATCTGTTGGAAATTTGGACACAAAATAATTATATTTATGTATTTATTTATTTATTGGTTTAAGTTCTCGTTTTGTAACGAACTATACCATGTCCAAATTGAAGCTAAGATGAATTAGATATCGATGCTCGAAGTTGAGTGGTCGAAATAAAGAAAGTGAAACTTGGGTGATTATAGTAAGAATTGTTGAAATTTTTTGCATAATGCTAATAAAGTCATGTATTGATTAACATGGATGTTTTATGTTTTGACCAAGTCTTTTAATAAATATTATGAATGTTTATTATGTTTTTAAAATTAACATTAAACATGTCATGAATGAAATAAGAGTTTTAATTTGGTCTCATAAAACATTTCATAAATCAAATGGAAGTTTTAGTTGTGAGTCATAAAACTCATTAATTAATGTGAATTTTTTAACATGAGTATATAAGAAATTTATTTTTTTTAGTGTCAACAAGTTTTATAAAAATTTAAAGATAAGCATTCTCTAAATTATTCTTCCTACACCATCATCTTTGACATTTTTTCATATAACATCATAACACATATTTTACCACGTGATCTCTCGGGTCGAGGCACTCTCCGGCAGTACATACTGCTTTGGCTGTTGTACCCTGGGAGACAGACGCGTTGTCTTGAGTAGAGACGCGAAATCTGTTTTAAGGGACCCGTGTCTAACACGATCCTCAGCCACGACCGTCAATATTTTGTTTGTTAATTATTGCAGTCAAGAGTTATAGTTGAAGATTAGAACGAGATGAAGACTCAAATCAAAAATACTATATGAATACTCGTTGGAGTATATACTAAAGATGGATGTTCAAATCAAGTTTGGTACATAAATATTGTTATATTTATTTTTCTAGTCGTATTTGTAAACGGTATTATACTAAAATATTTCCCATAGCTAACTATAGTATCGTTAGAATTACAATCTTTTAATATAAAAGTGAACCTATTTCTTACAAAATCGACTTTTAAAGGGCATATAGCTTTAACGGTATTGTTGATGCAGTAGTTGGCAGGGTCGGCCTCCATGGGAGGCTGATGTAAGCCACGAAGGGCTGGCCTACGAGCCATGTACACCAGATCCGACCCCTTCCAAGCATTACCTAAAACTACCACATGAAAGAAATCGGTGGGTCAAATTTTTTAAGATGGATGTCAACCTGGGACCCACCGATTAACGGGTCGGCCCAACCGGGGTGTCAAATTTTGTGTCGA
Source organism: Flaveria robusta (assembly GCA_025506415.1). Taxonomy (NCBI): domain Eukaryota; kingdom Viridiplantae; phylum Streptophyta; class Magnoliopsida; order Asterales; family Asteraceae; genus Flaveria; species Flaveria robusta. The sequence goes on along the minus strand of CM046471.1, from coordinate 26,733,866 downwards.
ATATATAAACAAACTTGAAGATGGATGTAAAAGATATAACAACAGTAAATAACTAATAATACAAAGATCCAAACATGATCATCTCGTGCATAAGATTACAACAACATAGTCTTAATTTACTACCACAACACTATAGGTGGTTTACAATCATAGAATTACATACACACAATCAACTCCATTTTTATTGCTCTCATCGAATCAGAAATTACGCCTTCGGGGGACGAACAATGAGAACGGGACATTTCGCATGATGCGCACAGTAATCGCTGATGCTTCCGAGCACAGCCCTGTAAGTACATTGATAACAATGGATTTGATTTTGGTTTATAGTAATTTGTATTTTACTTTAATGAGATTACTGAATTTAAATGATAGTTTAATTTTTTTTTAAAATACCTCTTGATTTGGCCTAGACCTCTGCTGCCAACAACCAGGAGATCAATATCCATTTGCTCTACAGCTTCAACCAGCATTTCCTTTGGGTTACCCCTCAAAACCAAGTATTCTGCTTTTATCTGTTACAAGTGGTCAAGTGATAATCAAGAGCATGAGATATTGTGTTATCGAGATTTGACGCTCGTGAGCTACTTGAGCTTGACTTTATAAAAGCTAAAATTAAGCCAAACTTAAACGAGCTCGAGTCTAAGCTCAAGTTTGTATTGGAGCTAATTTAACAAATGAGCTTGATCCTGAGTTGCGCATGTCAAGATTGACTAGGTTCGCGAGCTTTAGAGTTTATTGTTCAAATAAATGTTATTTATTGTATTAAATTTATATTTATATTTATATAGTATAAGAGTTTAGAATAAAAATAACTAAACAATAAACATTACGATGTATAAAAAATTATATTAATATGTATATAGATATAATATATATAATGATTAATTAGATAATAAACCAGTCTAGCTCAATCAGAGTTAAAAAAAACTACTCACAAACCAAGCCTAACCATAGCTTGAAAAACTACTTACAAGCCGAGCTTAAGCTTTAGAAAACAAGCTTGAACGAGTCTTAGAAATAAGCATGAATTGCTCGAGCTTTAGGAATAAGCTCAAAACGAGTCAGCTCACGCCGAAAATAAGCACGAAAAAAGGCAACTCAAGCTTTAAAAATAAGCCCAAAAAAAGTCAGGCTCAAACTTTTTCAAGTTAAACAAGATGAACTCGAACTTAGGCGAGCTCAGCTCTTTGTTTACATTGACAATAAAAGAAAGAATTCACCAATTTGTATAAAATTTAGGAAGGTCAATTAAGAAACATGAGTAACCTTAAATTGGTCACACAATTCTGAAGCACGAGCAAGGATTTTAGCAGCACTTTCTTCCTCAGCTTTCACCACGGATTCCCTCATCCCAGAAGTTGCAAATAAAACTACATTCACCTCAAATAACCAGATAAACAGTTTTAATAGTCAGTATCAGACGTTCTGATAATCAAATTATCAAATCTACCTATCACTGTCACTTACCGGGGCCAACAGGGAGGGCGGTGTAAGTAGGTTGAAAGGGCGGTTGAACATGAACGACAGTGATGGCGAAAGGGCACTCCTTTTCGGCATCATGGTGCACAAACAGGTGTCCAAGAGCCCATTCAAGAGCATAGAAACTCCCTTCACTCTCATCCACCGCTATCCATACCTTCATCGCAGTCTTCTGATCCGCGGTGTCCTCACCATCATCCAATGTTTTCATGTCTCTCGCCATTGCTTCTGCCGCGGTCTCTTCACTTCCATTTGTTGTCTCCATATCACCTTTGTTATCCTTGTTTCAGTGGTGGAAGAAATGAGAGAGGTTTTTGTGTATTTATAGGCAATTGTGGGTCTCCTTATTGATGTTATAATATTTATTTATGTAAAACTCTTAGAAAATTTTAATTGTTCGTTAAATGTTAAAGATGATTGTTGTATATAAGATGATGGACAAAGGTTGTAATCAAATATCATACTTGTTCACGTATGCATGAATGAAATAAAGCAAACTTTTTTCCTTATCAACATTTAAAAGAGAGGTATGGACCAATAATCCCTTTTTATCTTCTAAGCTTTTGATGTATTTATAAAAGTTGACACACTGATTGCATTTTCTTCCAATTTTGGTTATCTATTTTATTTTAATTATATCCCTTTTTATCTTCTAAGCTTTTGATGTATTTATAAAAGTTGACACACTGATTGCATTTTCTTCCAATTTTGGTTATCTATTTTATTTTAATTATATAATAATAATAATAATAATAATAATAATAATAATAATAATAATAAATAATAATAATAATAATAATCATAATAATAATCATAATAATAATCATAATAATAATAATAATAATCATAATAATAATAATAATCATAATAATAATAATAATCATAATAATAATAATAATAATAATAATAATAATAATAATAATAATAATAATAATCATAATAATAATAATAATCATAATCATAATAATAATAATAATCATAATAATAATAATAATCATAATAATAATAATAATAATAATAATAATAATAATCACAATAATAATAATAATAATCATAATAATAATAATAATAATAATAATAATAATAATAATCATAATCATAATAATAATCATAATCATAATAATAATCATAATAATAATAATAATAATAATCATAATAATAATAATAACCATAATAATAATAATAATCATAATAATAATAATAATAATAATAATAATAATCATAATAATAATAATAATCATAATAATAATAATAATCATAATAATAATAATAATCATAATAATAATAATAATAATAATAATAATAATAATAATAATAATAATCATAATAATAATAATAATAATAATAATAATATTAATAATAATAATATTAATAACAATAATATTAATAATAATAATAATATTAATAATAATAATAATATTAATAATAATAATAATAATAATAATAATAATAATAATAATAATAATAATAATAATAATAATAATAATAATAATAATAATAATAATAATATATTATATACTATCTAGTTTGTACTCATAGAGACAACACCAAATTATAAAAATAACAGACTCGTTTAGCATAAAACTCATGATAAAGCTTGTTTATTAAATAAGATCCGTCTTAGGCTATAGCTATGAAATTTGAGTTTAAATTCAACAACTAATATCGAATCAGTCATGAATGTTCTGACTCGTTTCCACCCTAAGTTTTGATAATCTCTATGTCTACTAAGATGTTTTGATTTGTAGTTCGTGCTCATATTATTAGCCCTTTAGAGATAGAATTTATTCATTTTAAATTTTAAAGCTAGTTGACTTAAACTTAATTTTTTTTTAATGTAAAACAGAAACTAAAAAAATAAAATAAAATGAAGCACATAATATTAAGAACAATAATGCAATTTAAAGATTAGATAAGGTAGCATTTGATTCAATTCAAGTTGATCAAAAGGCCTTCACTTTATATCCAAGCTTTTGATCCTTGGCTATCTTTCATTCGCCTAAATCTATTGAAAAGTGCCACCTTATTCTAGTACATTCGTTACAAAAATGCAAATTATATTAGGGACAGACTAGACCTATCTTATTGTACCCTTTCATAAGAGAGGGAAATTAATTTTTAAAATGACTAACTTATACAATCATTAAAACTAATTTTAAATTTACACTAATGTTTATCATGAGACACCCTTAAGTCATTAATCACTTGAAGAGAAATATTGAATTTAACTTACAGTAACAAACCCAGAAAGTTTTTGTCAATTACGTCTGGAACTAGATATGGTAAATAGTAGAATTTGTGTTTCTTTAGTCTACTAATAAAATACACTAACAAACCATAGTTTTAAAGTCCTACTAATAATGTCGCAATTTTTTTGTAAAGTTGTTGATATAATACTTCTATATTACTTATGAGTTATTTCCTTAAGTCGGTAACAAAACTCCATAATATGTGCACACAATTTACATGGGAAATAGCTATATATCATCATGTAACAAAAGGGTGCAAATAATTCATGGAGTCCCACTTTTTAGATGTCTCTAGATTTTTTTAGTAGTAAAACATATAATTCTATACTATAAAGCATTACATCTTACACCTTAAAGAACTAAAATCATAATCTTTTGATTGAATACCACTTTCCAACAAGGTGTCCCCTACAAGACGATTATGTTGTAGCTAATGTCCATTGCCATACAAGGTTTTTAACATACTCATTTCATTACAAGGACGATCGGTTAAATATATAAATCGTTTGAAAAAGCACACTAAAGGGTACAATTTAAATATTTTTGTCAAGGAATACTTGATTAATCCAAAAACCAAACAAAAATACTAAAAATGGAGGGATCGTAGGTGCGAGCCATGTGATACCACTTGATGCATGCTCATAAGTTAATCATAGCCCTGAAATACGAGCTTATTAGAAAAGGTTTAAGGATCACAATAAGTGTGCCATCATGTAGAAGAAAAGTATGTACTTTGAATTAGAATGCATATCAGATTAGGTTTATATGTTAGTTTTATAAGCGGTGTTTGAGTTTGAACTTGTTTATAATACACCTTTATCATAAAAGCATTAGTGAACTTCTTACGGTTCTTCCTTCGCATTATGTCAAATTGTTAGGGAAGAAGAGTTTGAGGGCTAAAGCAAGAACACTAGAATCCTAAACAATGAAATAACAACAATGATTTTGATAAGAGGAAGTTTCTTATGAACATTGATTAACCTATAATGGTCCTTATTGTATTTGAGAAACACCACGACATATGATCTAGTATCAATATAGTCTAAGTTTATGTTCTCCCTTCTTCGTGTACCCTTTTCCTATTATTATCTGCCCTTTCTTCTTCTGGAGATTTCTTAGGTATGCTCTTCCTATTGCTATGGATGGGGCTCATGTTATTTTTCTAACCTCCTTTAAATATAGCTCGAATGAAATTTTAGATTGTATTCGGTTTTCCATCTAGCAAATGATATAATTTAAAAACATGGAAACTTTGCCGGTTGCAACTTATGAAAACACTAGATATTAACATAACCATAGCCCAACCGCAACCGCAACCTCAATCGCTAGTAGAGCTGCACAATTAAACTGGTTTTTAACCGTAAATGGCTAATTAACCGAGCCTGAACCAGTAATTGGGAAACCAGTTTTGACCAAGTTTGACTTTAGCCAGCCCGGTTTTACCCATTTTTTTCTTTAACCGATGTGCGCACCTCTAATCGCTAGCAACATTTAACTTTCAACAATACAAGATTCTTAAACTCCATTAATCCTGATTAGAGATGGACAAAAAAAACCGGTTTGGAAATCTAATCCGGCAACCCAAACTACCCGACCGCCAAACCGTTTTATTTTCATCCCGGTTCCTACCTCTAAACCCTGTTCAAGTTTCTTAAGACTAAAGAAGAAAACCAAATACGAATTAACTCCGCTCCCAAAAGGCCCAAACAAGTTTACGAAAGTACATATTTGGGCTTTGAGCTTCTCCAAATATCTAAGTACAACCCATAAACTACATCTCAAATGGGCCTTACCCACTATAATCGTATTTGAAGTTTGAACAATTAACATCTACTGGCTAGTGGCTTCTACTCTACTAGTTTACAATTTTATCCTTGAAAAAAAAAAAGGAAAGGCCCAAGAAGAAGATGCCTACAAGATCCATGTTGGTCAGTTTGGTGCATTCATGACTCGGAAGTCTCGAACAACGATACGGGTCGATGCAGCGTTCAGCTCTCACTCTTTCACTTCATTCAAATCCACACTTTGTTAACACTATTTTTTTTATGAGAATTGGTTACTATGATATATTGATAAGACTCGTAAATACCCCAACTTATAATATGATAAAGTAAATTACAGATTGAAGGGTGATCTTAGATTGAAGGGTGATCTTAAAATGATTAGTGGATTACCAATAATTTGAATTTCGAACCTGAGATCTAGGGGAATAAGTTGTTTACTACTACACCCCTTAAGGTTTGTGAATACATTATTTTCATATATGCATGTGAAATTTGTAAAATATTACTCGTTAAAAGACACTAGTGAGCGTGACTCGCGCTATGCAGCGAGAGTTAAAGTTAAAAGATTTTATTCTAACTATTTATATGTTAGTACTAACCACTCGAAAAAGATTACATGTAAAACGTTGATAAGAAGTGTTATAAAAATACTATAAAAAATAATTGCCTCCAAATATTAAAAAAAAAACAGCAAATACATAAATGGGTCACACCACTAGTAATATGGTATTGATATAGTTTATTTATATTTCTACTAGGTTATAGACCTGTGTAATACACAGGTTGAACAAATAAGTATATATTATAAAAGTATATGCATTAACTATAAATCTTTAAATATTTATTTATATACAACATTTGATGTTTTATTTATAAATATATCATTTTTATCTAATATTAATATTTAACTTAATTTTACTTGTAGTTTTAGGATAACCCCATATACTTAATCGTTTTCATAAGCTGATAATACACAATTTAATGATATAGTCTTACTTGAGAATGTCAAGATCTTTAAAAAAGTATTTATTTAAATTCCATCACTATGTTTTGTTAAATGATAAAAAGAAATAGTCATGGAATTAATTATTAATAAACAATTTAAAAATATATAATGATGGAATGTTAGTATGATATTGTTAATATATTTAACTAAAATATAAATATTGAAGGTTCTTTTTATTATTTATCGAAACTTACAGTTACAATCAATAATTAATTATGAATTTGAGTAAGGATATTTATAGATCGCATAAACTTAACACATAGAAGATGTCAAATTAGTTTGTTATAAGCGAGAAAATAAAAAAAAAATTAGACTAAAAAGATGAAATCATTTTAATTCATTAGAAGTAGGATTATATTTTACTCTATAATTTTTAAATTAACAAAGAAGTTAAAAATAAATTAAGAAAGAGTTCAATTCCAACTGGGCCCATCACACACAATATTTCGCATAATTAGTTACCAGGAAAAGTCATTATCACCTACGCATCATCCCACACCCAAAAGGCCCAGAACCCATCAGAGTCCACGTGGCAACATCTTACTGGATATCACAACGATGACTTGTACACAACGGACTTACACGCTAACCTTCGTTTTCTCTCAATATAACCCACAGCTCTCCACTCTTTTGCCCTTCGTTAAACAGAGTTTCATCCTTGAGACTTCAGAGAACACTCAACACATAATCCCCCAATCACCATTAAATCACTCTCTATCATCACCTCCAACACTCGCTTTCTCTCTCTAGGTTTCCGCCGTGGTCACCGGAGAGCACCGATCGACGGCGTTTCAGAGCAATGACGATGATTACGCCACAACCGATGGATGTACGTATCTACTTTTCAATCTCTGTTTGTTCGAAGTTTTTGTTCTTGTATAGATGACATTTGATCGCATTTTAGTGTTGCTGTTACGTTGCCGATGCAGTTTCTGTTGGAATTGAAGGTTTTGCTTGGTTATGTGAGTTGTGATCGTTGTAGGTTAATGCTATCAGTGATCGTCGTGTGTTAGTCTAGTTTGTTCGGTGGTTTTGTAGTGTTGATTTTAGGTTTTTTTGTTTGTGGCGGGCGAATTAGGGTTTTGCTTTGATCAGAACCAGGTTGGCGATCGGTTGTACTTATCTGTCTCTCTATATCCATCTGTATGTGAAGTTTTAGTTCTTGCGGCGATGGCATTCGTACGCACTTCAGTGTCTCTGTTACGTTACGGATGTAGTTTCTGTTGGAATTGGAGGTTTTGTTTGGTTATGTGAGTTGCGATCGTGGTAGGTTAATGTTATTAGTGATCGTCGTGTGTTTGTCTAGTATGTTTGGTGATTTTGTATTCTTGATTTTAGGTTTTTTCTATTTGTGGCGGGCGAATTAGGGTTTTGCTTTGATCAGAACCAGGTAGGCCATCGGTTGTACGTATCTATCTTTCTATCTCCATCTGTATGTGAAGTTTTAGTTGTTGCGGCGATGGCATTCAGACGCATTTAAGTGTTGCTGTTATGTTGTGGATGTTGTTTCTGTTGGAATTGAAGGTTTTACTGGGTACTGTGAGTTGTGATCATGGTAGGTTAGTGTTATTAGTGATCGTCGTGTGTTAGTCTAGTCTGTTTGGTAAGTTTGTAGTGTTGATTTTACGTTTTTTTTTATTTGTGGCGGATAAATTAGGGTTTTAGTGATCAGAGTGTGAAGTTTTTTTATTTGTGCGTATTTACCTCTCTATCTCCATCTGTGTGTGAAGTTTTTGTTCTTGTAGTGATGATATTCAAACATGTTTAGTTACTGTTATTGTTATGTTGTGAATGGTTTATGTTGAAATTGAACTTTTTGCTTGGTTCCGTGAGTTGTGAACTTCGGTTGTTATCATGATAGGCTTTTGTTATTTGTGCTTGTAGTGTATTAGTTAGTTTAATCTACGATTGCGAAGTGTTAATTATAGGTTTGTATATTTGTGGCGAGAGAATTAGGTTTTTACCTTGATCTGAATTTGTTAAGCAATTGGCTGTTTTTATATGTTTTGGTTGAAAGTATGTATTCTACATCATTGTTTTAATGGATTGAAAACAGCAAGAAGATGAAGAGATGCTTGTGCCACACAATGAGCTCGAGGAAGGTCGTATTGCTTTGGATGGTACTCAACCCGTTGACGCCCCTCGGCATATGGAAGGTTTGCTGTTTGTGTTTTTTCTTTAAAGTATTGATTTATATATTTAAACATTTAAAAGTAAAGTTTCTTGATAAATTAACTTTGCTTGTGCAAGGCACTTTTTGTGTCTGCATGTGTATACAACTATACGGTACCATTTGCACTGATGTTTCTTAAAAGTTTCTTATTGGTTATTAGTAATTATTAATTGTATGTGTGTTGTTGTGATGGAAATAGCTGTGTTCTTTATTATGTTTCTAAGTTGTATGTTGGTAATTGTGATTCATTAGTGGATGGTCAAGCTGAAGTTGCTAGCACGACAGTGAATCAAGCAAATAATGAAACTCAGGTATCCAGGTTTACGTGGGTAATCAAGGATTTCTCCCGTCAGAACAACAGAAAGCTTTACTCTGATGTTTTTGTGGTTGGGGGATATAAATGGTATACTATAATCTCCTGCCTTCTTTGGGTCTACATAGACCTGTGATGTTCTTTATTTTTTCTACCTTCACAGCTGATCATATTTTTTGCAGGCGCTTGCTTGTATTTCCAAAGGGAAATAATGTGGAAAATTTGTCCATGTATCTAGATGTGGCTGATTTCGCTACCTTGCCATATAATTGGAGTAGATACACACACTTTAGCCTGGCTGTGGTTAATCAGATGCACAGTAAATTCATGGTGAAAAAAGGTATGCTGTCCTAAATACCATATGTTTTTGATTTCTCAGAATTTATGGTTGGGTAGGATCTGTGTTTATCACAGGACAACTCAAGTTGTAGTCACATTACTTGTCCTTTCTTTATAGATAATAATTGTGTTAGTTTATGTAATATGTATGATGTACGATTGCTTTATATATTGAATTGGAGATGATCCTGATCTATATATAAAAATATCTTCTTTAAAAAAAAACTGAAGTTGATTTAATTTTGCAGACGCACAACACCACTTCCATGGAAAGGAAAGTGATTGGGGTTTCACTTCTTTTATGCCTCTGCGTGAACTTTATGACCCCAGTAAAGGTTACCTTGTGAATGATACATGTATTATTGAAGCTGATGTAGTAGTACATAAAATGATTGATTATTGGTCATATGACTCAAAGAAGGAGACCGGCTATGTTGGACTTAAGAACCAAGGAGCAACATGTTACATGAACTCTCTCCTTCAAACTTTGTATCATATTCCTTATTTTAGAAAGGTATTCAATTCTCTAATATCTATGCTTGTATGAATTTGTTTAGAATAAAATATCTCATGTGAAATTTAATATCAGGCTGTGTATCATATGCCAACAACAGAAAACGACATGCCATCCGGGAGTATTCCATTGGCTCTTCAAAGCTTATTTTATAAGCTTCAATACAATGATACTTGTGTTGCAACAAAAGAATTGACAAAATCTTTTGGGTGGGATACATATGATTCTTTCATGCAACATGATGTCCAAGAACTTAATAGAGTTTTGTGTGAAAAGCTTGAAGATAAAATGAAGGTAAGGTTTTTGTTTGAGGGTTTTAAGCCTTTTCTGTGTGGGTCTGTTTAATTGGATGGAATCAACATGGTAATGGACCAAACAAGAGAATGGAATGATCCATTGCATTCTATTGTCATGTCTAGTTAGCATATAGGAATGGAAATGGTAATTCCAATGTGTTCTTCATCTGTATTTCTCATGGACCTTTTTTTTGGTCTTTTTTTTTTGTTCAAAATCATCAGACATGATATGTTCGTAGAAAAATATTAGTTTATTTGAATTTTACTTTTATAAATAAATATCAGCTTCTCATGCATTGTTATAGTGTATATAAATCACGTGTTTAGCATTTGGTTTCAATAAACCGGAAATCGAACTGAACCAATTCGTTTAAAATCAACCGAATTGTATATTGAGCTTTAACCAAACTGTATTAGGTAATCCAATTTCGGTTTTAGAAAATTCAATTCTGTTAAAACCAAGGAACTTGAATCACTTTTTGATTGTTTGGCTTTATACCGAACCCAAACTCATAGCACTCCTAATAAATTTAAATGTATGATAATACTTCTTGTTAGTACATATTCAAGCAAAATATCTAATTTTTAATTTGCAATGATAAAAGCTCAACAAAATCAAAATATATGTTTTAGTTATAATGAAGTTATGGAAAATGTTTTTTATTAAAATTTTCTAGAATTTTCGAGAATCTAGTGATTTTGTAATTCACTGAGAAAAATTACATTGTAAACTTACATTCTCCTCCATGGAATGGAAAAAGATACAAATTAAAAAATACGAGTTATATTTTCTGTAGAATGGTCCGCTCCATTCTTACCTGACAAAATTTTCTCTCTTTTTTCATTCTGGTCTGTATCGCCTATTCCACTTCTGCATACCAAGCACTATCTTCATGTCTAGTCTGAACTTTTGATTGTTGTTTGTTCAGGGAACAGTTGTGGAAGGTACAATACAAAAGTTATTTGAAGGACACCATATGAATTACCTTGAATGCATCAACGTGGACCTCAAATCAACTAGAAAAGAGTCATTCTATGGTATCATTTATATTGAAAATAGCAACATAGTCTTGTATGGTATGAATGTGCTTGCCTACTTTAGTTAAATGACATCATAACTTTGATCTCAGATCTTCAACTTGATGTGAAAGGCTGTCGGGATGTTTATGCTTCTTTTGACAAATATGTTGAAGTGGAACGCCTCGAGGGTGACAATAAATACCATGCTGAAGGACATGGTTTGCAGGTTAGTTATAAATTCATGTTTGTAAGTTGCGCGTTATAAATTCTACTGAGAATTTAAGGTCTATCATCATCTATTATAGTAATTTATTTTGGAAAAATAATCTATTGGGCCATTTAAGAGCCTGTTGTGCTGGCTTCATTAATAAGCATTCTACATTTTGGATTAACTTCTTTTTTCTTTTTTTTGTCTTACATGTGATTATGTACATATTAGTTATGTATCGAATGAGTCTGTGTTATCCTTCAATTTCTATATTATATTTTTCAAGTCAAGCTATATCTTAATGGTAAATCTGTATCTCAACATACTTTGGGTTTATATAATTACAATCTATGGAACATCTCTCTGGTTTTTTAAAGAATACCTACTCTAAGCTCTCGTTATCTAGCTCAGTGGTTTTTTTTTCATCTGCTTATTGAGAATCATGAAAGAACTATTTATGTTTGCTTTTTTATGCCTTTCTATCTAGGATGCTAGGAAGGGAGTCTTGTTCATTGATTTTCCGCCTGTTCTTGAACTTCAGCTAAAGCGTTTTGAATATGATTTCACGAGGGATACAATGGTAAAAGTAAGTAGATTTTATTTCTGCTTTTCAGAGTTTATTTCATTAAAATGAATAAAAATTAGTATGTCTTGTTTGAAGGAATAGAATGCACCATTCCTGAAGGAATGTGATTTCTTCTATTTATCTCATTTTCATAATTTATTCCATGGACATGAGCTCTTTTTTTCATCCCATCATGGAAGTGAATGAAAAATTACTACGTAATAACATTGAGCTTTTGTTTTCTCGTTTAAAAAATGCTAATTATTAAATACTTAGAAAACATACATTTTTTAGTTATAATCTTTATTAAGGATTTAATGAGCTTTTTTATGTTTAATTTGTATTATATGTACATAAAAATCTAATAAATGTACAAAGCAGATATAGAGATATGTTGTGTTTGCTTAGAATACGAAAAAGGTCCATATTACATTCCTACAGGTTAATTTTTTTAATGAGATGCTAAAACCCTTGTCGTTTTCATGTACATTTTTCTCCTTTGTCAATACATTCCGGTAAATTAATGTACAATTGCTATTTTCATTTTTTGGGATGGTTTCCTTGTAACTTGTAATGTGTTCAGCACTCAAGAGTACTTCCATCTTTCCTGTATAGTAAGATATATGCAGGTATACGAAAGCATAAGTTTGGTTCTTTTTCTTGTATGATGTATATGGTGTTAGATAGAAACAGTGGAGAGAAATAGAGGCTTGATATTTTTACAAGTAACAAATCATCTTTAATGGTGTGTTGTGTTGTAACAATGTCTACAAGATTATACTAACTTAATGTGATTGTTTTTGCAGATAAACGACCGTTATGAATTCCCGCTAGAGCTTGATCTTGATAGGGAGGGTGGCAAGTATCTATCTCCTGATGCAGATAAGAGTGTCCGCAACCTTTACACCCTTCACAGGTATCAATATAGCTTTTGTGTGTGTGACTTTTTTTGTTTGCATGTGCTTGTTTGGGTGGGGGTGTTTTTAACTTTTCTTCTTGGCTTACATATGTTTTCTGTTTATAGTGTTTTGGTTCATAGTGGCGGCATAAGTGGTGGGCACTACTATGCATTCATTAGGCCTACCCTATCAGATCAATGGTGGGCATCTTTTCTTATTCATTTTTTGTGTTTTTCAAACCCTTAGGTCAATTTCTGGTTATTGTTGAATTTAATTAGGGAGTGATATGAAGGCTTGTACATAAGCACAAAAGCTTAGGTGTATTTGCTATCTTTTTTTTATTTATTTTTTATTTTTTATTTTTTGTTTCAAACCAATATAACACTATCTTCATGGGCAGAATATTCTTTCCTAGTATCCCTTTTCATTCTGACTATATAAATTTATATTTGTTAATTAGTTGTTATGAATTACTGATTCTCCCTTCCTCTTAATGCTACCTTTATACCTGTAATTTGGTCATTTTGTTTTCATTCAGGTTCAAGTTTGATGACGAAAGGGTTACAAAAGAAGATTTAAAAAGGGCAGTGGAAGAGCAATATGGTGGCGAGGAAGAGGTAATGATTTACCGTGTCCTATACACGTGTCTTTTAACAACAAACTTGTTTTTCTCTCAGTCTCTTTTCTTTCTCAACAGCTGCCTCAGACAAATCCAGGCTACAATAACACTCCTTTCAAATTTACAAAATACTCAAATGCATACATGCTTGTGTATATACGTGAGAGTGACAAGGAAAAGATAATCTGTGATGTGAATGAGAAAGATATCGCAGAACATCTTAAGGTAAAAACACCAATTTTTTATTAATTATATTGCACTTTCTAGACTGAAAATTGCTTCGCAGTGTAAAGTTATAGTCTTGCATTTATATGTTTTCAGTTGAAGTTGAAAAAGGAGAAAGAAGAGAAGGAAATAAAGAAAAGATTCAAAGCAGAGGCTCATCTCTACACTATTATAAAGGTTGTTGATACTTTTTAAAAATCTCTAAAGTTAAATACTTTTACTATGCTAATATATATTTTGGCATTTAACAGGTTGCTCGTGAAGTTGATCTATTTCAACAGATAGGGAAAGATATATATTTTGATCTTGTTGATCATGAAAAAGTTCACAGTTTTCGAATCCAGAAACAAATGCCTTTTAACTGTTTCAAGGTACATTTACTCTTATGTTTCCTGTATTCCATAATGTTTTACTGTTTATAACTCAACTAAAATTTCTAAGTCTATTTATGGTCATTGTATTTCTTGATTTTGATAGTTTCTAATTGAAATGCGTTGAAGTGTGTTTTAATGTTGTAACTTTGGCTGCAGGAAGAAGTTGCCAAAGAATTTGGCATACCTGTTCAATTTCAGCGTTTTTGGTTTTGGGCAAAGAGGCAGAACCAAACATACCGTCCCAATCGACCTTTGACTCCACATGAGGAAACGCTATCTGTATACTTCTACTTCTTGATAACACTCTTTATATCGATTAATATTTTTTTATTAAAATAAAATTCTTTGGGTCCATTCATGCATGAACTTATTAGTTGGTTTTTTTGCTATATATTTGGTTAGTTTTAGTTGATGGCACATTTCGACCATGATGTAGAAGTTGAAGTTGGTGATTAGACTAGAGGTTGCATTTTTGACCCATTTAGTTATGAATAGGTTGGTGCAGGTTATGTTGTATATCTAACAGGTTGAATGTTAGCCAAATTGTATATTTAATTCATACAAACTTCTAAATTGCTTTAAGCAAAAAAAATAAAATTAAAGGTGCGATATTAATGTGATTAGTACTGACAATAAATTAGTTTTATGTAAAATACACCCACATCTGTGAGTGGTATGTATAATGTGATTAGTAAATGACAATAAGTTAATGTAGTTTGTTTCAAAAGCACATGATTTTATTTGATATTCATGATGTTTAGTATTTTGTTTCAACTTTCGACATAATTTGCAAAAATATCTACAATCTCTATGAATTGGTAGGTTGGGCACTTAAGGGAGGCTTCCAATAAAGTTCAAAATGCTGAACTGAAATTATTCTTGGAGATAGAGTTTGGACCGGTAATATCATCATTACAACATATAAATTATAATATCCAGTTGCTATTAAATTTCTAAGAAGTTGTGCATTATTTTCATTACAGTAGTTTTACCCTTTTACCATAATATTATTTTGTTTCAGGAAATCAATCCTCTTCCCCTACCTGAAAAGACTAAAGATGAGATACTTCTTTTCTTCAAGCTTTTTGACCCGGAGAAGCTAGAACTCCGGTAGGTCAAAATGTTAATTTTTCTTTTTTTAATTATTTTTATGTTTTTCTTTTTGGGTATGCATTACTAATATTCACTATGAAGTTGGACAACAAAGATAAATTTTTACTTATTCTCTAGCAATATGTGATTACGGTTTCTTAATTAAACAGTGTAGTTTTTGTTTTAGTTTTGTTGGTAGGTCTTTTGTGCAGAGTTCTGATAAGGTTATTGAAATTATACCCAAGTTGATTGAAATGGCTGGATTTAGTCCTGATGAAGAAATCCAACTTTATGAGGTTTGTTTTTCCATACCAGAAATGATACTTTCACAAATAGGCGTTTTTAGATTTGTGTAAATGATTCTGATTATAAAATTTGTCAATTAATCAGGAAATAAAATTTGAGCCAAATGTCATGTGTGAACGTCTTGAGAAGAGTGATTCGTTTAGATCCTGTCAGGTAAAATTTTCATGATTTTTATTTAACACAGTTGAATTGCCACTAACATGTGAAATTAGTTTCTTTAAATTTTTTTTCAGATTGAAGATGGGGACATCATTTGCTTTCAGAAACTTCCACAGACTCATTTTGTAGAGAAATATCCATATCCAGATGTCCCATCTTTTTTTGAATATGTGAAAAATCGACAGGTTTGTTATAGTATCCATACTTTTATATAAATAGAGGAAGTATTTCTGATTTTTATTATGTAAGGAAGTCATTATGGATTATATGGTTCTGTCCTTTGCAGATAGTTCATTTTCGATCTCTGCAAAGGCCCACAGAGGATGATTTTTGTCTGGAATTGTGAGTTCTGCTTTCTAATTTTATATTGTAAAACAAGCCTGTTGACCATTGACCATTTTGTATGATGATTTGATAGGTCAAAATCGCATACATATGATGATGTTGTGGAGAGAGTGGCCCACAAACTTGGTCTTGATGATCCATCTAGAATCAGGCTTACCAGTCACAACTGTTATTCTCAACAACCCAAGCCTCAGTTCATTAAATACCGAGGCGCAGATCATCTGCTAGACATGCTTGTTCACCACAATCAAGTATGTGTACTTTTTGATTCTTTAAATTCATCTTTAATGTGGCCATAATCTAACATGGGCTGACTGGTCAGCCTGCGGGTCAAATGGGTTATCTGTGTTGTATGGGTTGGAACGAAGCAGGTCGTGCTTGGGCTTAGTGACTTACACTTTATGTTCACCTTCTATTTTTCTAATAGATAGTTTTTGGTAATCGTGCTTACTAAAACATTATTATTACAATAGGGTTGATTATAGTAAAACCCAACTAACTCTAACATTGTGGCAGTTTTAACCATCGAACTTTTTCCGCAGTGGTTTTGTTGTTCACTTTTTGTTGACTTGTTAAGAGAAATCGTAATATTGAAGTTTATCAGTTATTTATATGGGTTTGAATTAGATTACAAAAAATAGTGATTAAATAACTCCAAAAAATGATTTTGGGGCTTTCACCATGGCAAAAAAAGAGGAATTAAACTCGAAACATTCATAGGCCCAAATAATTTTAAAAGGGTTTTATCGAACGAAAACACTGCCAAAAGAATGTTAGTGTTAAACCACCAAAACGTTGAAAGCTTATAGGTGTTTACCATTGTTAACCATTAAATTAATAATCCATATTAAGAATAATACAATTCAGGAGGTTGTATTCTTAAGAAAAAGACTTTAGGCTGCTTTCAAGTTTCAAAATGCTTGAAGACCCATTTTGACACATGTTGTTTTTGGCTAAATTTGTTGGGATGTGTGGGCTTGGACTACACTCAGGGCAGCTAGCCCTAGGCAGGGGTGCATGCAAGGGCAGCTTGCCCTAATTCTGCCTGTTCACTCGTTTACCCAAATCTTGTTTAGTCTATATATAGTAATCCTATGTACTTGTAATTCCTTGAGCACAGAATAATAAAATACCGATTGTTGCACCCGTGGATTTAGGTCGCACCGACTAAACCATGTTAAATCCTCGTGTTTCATTTTCTTTTTTGATTGTGTGTGTGAGATAGAGTTTGTGTAATTTGAGTCAACTAATGAAAAAAATTATATAACCCGCATGAGATTACACAGAAACTAAAATCAACCCATTCGTTAGATGACTCAAATTACACAAACTCTACTTTTTTTTCCTTTTTCACAGACTAGTTTGGGTTTGGAGAAAAACTAAATGGTTGCAGCCAGTATGATGTTATACTCTATTCTTATCAGTGAATTCACTATTTTTTGCAACAGATCTCTGATATTCTGTACTATGAAGTATTGGACATCCCTCTTCCAGAGTTGCAACGTCTGAAAACTCTTAGGATTGTTTTTCATCATGCTTCAAAGGAAGAGGTATGCTACTAAAACTGCAGTAATTTTTTTCCTTTTTGGCCAATGCTTTATTTATATTCTTTGATTCTTATACCCTGTTGTACATTTTGTTGCAGCCTGTGATTCACAATATTAGGTTGCCCAAACAGAGCACTGTTGGAGATGTTCTCAATGAATTAAAGGAAAAGGTATGCTTTCAATAATGATATAATTACAATAATATACAGTTGGGTTGCTCCAAAATAAGGCAGTGCACAATCATCAAATTCGAAATTTACTTAACTGATTTATAATCATTTTTAGGCAATTTCATATGTATCCCTGAAACTTGTATCTTATCATATATACCTAACCAAAAATGATTGATGTTGAATATACCCATTGAAAGCACTTAAAATTAAATATATACCCAGTTTATTAAATACTTCTGTTTTTTCTTACACAAACTCTCATATGACATATCTTAATGCAAGTTTTAAGGGAAAAGCATACATGACATAAATTTTGAGGGGGATTTATCAATATATCTCTTTTTTGTGTTTTCTTGTTGCAAAAGTCAGTTAACATGCATGATTTAAATCAATACTTCTGGAAAACACTCGATGAAATTTTGCTTGTTGCTAACTCAAATATTCCTGTCACCAAATGATTTTCATGCAAACAATTTATGTTCTTTTATTATTTGATGTATTCTAAATTGCATATTCAAATAGGTGAATTTGTCACATCCAGATGCTGAACTGAGACTAATTGAAGTGTTTGTTCACAAGATTTACAAGGTATATCGTCCCTTACCTTTACCTATGTTCTTATTTTCAGTTACCATTTCTAACTGGTCCAGAGGGTTTGTTACCTAGAGTTTTAAATTAGGTTCTTTTAAACTATATGGAATATTTTATAGTTTTAAAACAGATGTATACATTATCACTCTCGTCGACTATTTTCTCTTCTGATTTCTTCTTGCAGGTTTTTCCATTGAGTGAGAAAATCGAGAATATAAATGATCAATACTGGACATTACGTGCTGAGGAAGTAAGTTTTATTATCAATTATTATTGATTCCATCATGCATACAATTATGTGCTTTTTATAAAATAAGTTTTCTTCTAATTCAGATTCCAGAAGAAGAGAAAAACCTTGGACCTCAAGATCGGTTGATTCATGTTTATCATTTTAATAAAGACACTAACCAGATGGTATGTAGACATCAATGAACCAACCAGCAGTTTGTTTTCACTGTAGTGTTGGACGTTAATCATTAACATCTCCATGTTTAATGGTTTTGCAGCCAGTGCAAAACTTTGGAGACCCCTTTTTTCTGGTCATTCATGAAGATGATACTTTGGCAGATGTGAAAATACGAATTCAGAAGAAACTACAGGTTTTGGATGAAGAATTTTCTAAGGTACTTGCTGCTTTCATTTTATTTTATTCTATTTTGTTTTTTGTTATTTTATTTATTAAATATAATTGCAGTGGAAGATTGCATTTTTATCTCTTGGAAGAATCGAGTATCTTCAAGACGCCGACATCGTGTCTACCTGCTTTCAGGTTCATTGTTTGATTGTTTTTTATACTTCATTGATTTTATTGCATTATTTAATTTAATTTTTTGGTTTTTTTATAGAGAAAAGATGTTTATGGTGCTTGGGAGCACTACCTCGGATTGGAACACCCCGATACCACCCCGAAAAGGTCTTTAACAGCTAACCAGGTAACTTATTTCCTCAATTGCCCCCATCATAGTCATTTAATCATGTTTCGTACATCTCAGTCACTGAAAGATGGTTTTGTGAACCGTTCGGGTCATCTTTTATCATTATATTCAAGATTATTAAATAAAATGACCCAAACAGGACATGCAAGCATCTTTTAACGACTAAGATAATAAAGATTACATATGGAAAAGTATATTTTGGCTTGTTTCTAATAAATTCAACACAATTTATTATCTTTTCTTTTCTTGTTTATGCGTAATGGCTATCTAATGACCTTGTTGTTGCTTAAAAACCTGCAGAACCGTCACACATACGAGAGGGCGGTTAAAATATACAACTAGAAAATTATACAAGTGCATATTTTAGATGTTGGTTTGTGAAGTTTGTCAAGGTTTTGTTTTTAGTATCGTATTTTTCGTGGAGTATATATTTTGCAAAAGGGATTTTAACCATGGGTTGACCTTAAATATTGTTTTTTTTTAAGTGAGGTTCTTCCGTTGGGTTAACTCTAAGCAGTACATAACAAGAGTTTTGGCGTATGGGTAACAACCTCAACTAGTTGTAAAACCTTTTGACTTGGACTATGAATCTGATTGAAATTATAATTACCATTTGCGTCGAGTAATTTAGGTTATATAGGGTTTGTTTGAGGTGATATTGTGTTGATCCAGAAAGGAAGTTGTATATTGATTTGTGTATAAAAGTAATGGTTATGTTAATTTGTGTATAAAGTTGGATATTACATATAATATGTTCAAAATCATGATATATACAATTGAAAAGATTTTTACCAACTTAGCTAGAAAGGTAGTTGTATATTTATGTATAGAATGGTTAATTATGGATCTATGTTGAGTTGGATGTTGACACACTTTTCCAGTGCCCAGTATTTTATACTCCTGTTTATAATATTATTCAATTTAATCATCATTGAAAATGATATTAAATTTTCTCTACTCATCAATATACGTAGTGGAAGTGACATAAATTTTCAACTATAAAGTTTTAGAACTTTAAGATACATTCATTCTTAAAGAATTGAGTGTGAGTTGAAATCAATACATGGCTTAGAAGCATCATAGGTTTACATGCACAAAAACGAGCTTATACAAAACTTTAGTGTACTTTCCCTTGATGTATATACCACATAAGCATATTAACAATGTTAAATGAGTATATAATGTGCTGGTCTCAAAGATTAGAGCTAAAATCTCTTCTTAAAAAGTTCATAATTCTTGAAAAGTGAGTTGCACATCTATGTAACTTTCAAGACTTAGTCATGTGATGTTACCCTTGGGAACGTGGTTATGTCTTTTGGTCGCTATGCTCTGCATTACTCTAACAGAATCTAGTATTTTCTACTTTGAAGCTTAAAAGCAACTTGTGTGTATTACACCTTCAAAGTATTCCTTTCTTTTTCCACTTTGTTTGTATTGTTTGTTGGGGTTATGTAGTTCGAACGGGTGGTTAGAATCTGTTTGATGGTTCTATAAGGAACTAAGGTAAGTTATAGAAAGAAATAATAGAAAAGAAGGCAGATTCTATCTCTTAATCGAGGAATTTCTCCCACTTAGAACATCTAAGGGGCTGTTTGGTAATTTCTGAATTGTTAAATATTAAATCATTAAGATTTTTAAACTATTAAGTGCTGAACCAGTAAGAGGTCTGAATTATTAAGAGCTAGTATATTGCTTAACTATTTAGAAGCAAATGTCTGAACAATTCAGATAAAAGCTCTTAACCATTTAGATTCAGTAAAATGCTTAACCATTCAGAGGTAAAAGTGCTTATTTATTCAAAAATCAGCTCACAAAACAAACACTCTAAACTATTAAGTGCTGAACCATTCAGATATCTGAATGGTTAAGAGGCGAACAAACAGCCCACAAGTAATTGAAATTATTGTGTGCGCACATCAAACACATGATTTTAATGTTAGAATCATAGTTATTGTTGCTAAATAATGAAAAACATTGTTTTCACCAATGACCATCAACTTGTAAATTTAAAATTGTGAAGTTTATTGCGTTCAAACCAAGAACCACACTTTAATTGCACATTCGAGATTCATTACAAACTATGAAAAACATGAGTTTCATGGACAGATATTTCAACTACACAATCTACAACAAAAAGATTCATCAAATCAGATACGCTTCCGCCCTGTATTCCTATACCATGAATTGTTCAAACTTGTAGTATCAAAATCATGGTATCAAATCTATCACATAGTTGGGACTGTAAGAAAAAAATGGGGAACTTCTACGCTGTTTGGTTCGCAAACTTCCCAACCCACATGCATAGGATCACTTTGCCTAGAGTACGTTATAAGAAATCAAGCCATCAATGTTCTCCACAAGTAAACAGTTCATCTTCATGAGTTACAAAAGTGTGATTGGGTTTTAGGGCCTATATTAACAAACAGCAGAATCTAACTTAGCAGAAGTTAAAAGATTACACTTAGACCATAAATTTTATTTGGAAAAGGAAGTATGTGTTATCTGACCTTAATCTAGTGATGAAACTTCATCTTAGGTAAAGAATTTGTGATTCTTGGTTTTCTGTTTGAGGTGCAAATCCTGTCAAAGGGTAGAATCAGAATCAGTAGATTCAATTTCAGTCAAGTTCATATCATAGCATAATAATTTGAAATATGTATCCCCCAAGATGCTAAGCATTTCATTTATGAAGGAAGACTTCTATAAGCATCTTTAGGTACCATTATTAAATACTTAAGATCATGTTAGAAATAGCAGGATTGAAAGTTCATATGGTTGATTACCTTTCAGTTTCTGAGAACCATTCATGTCCTCTTCAGGTTAGGGGTGTCATTCGGGTTTTTTAATCGGGTTGCGGGTTATTCGGTTCGGGTTCCTCGGGTTTTTAGGTGTAGGAAATCAACCCGAAGACCAAACCAAATAAGTAATATTTAATGGGTTTTCGGGTTTCGGTATTCGGGTTTATTCGGATCGGGTTAATCGGTTTTCGGGTTTAGACTAAACCTTTAAATTTTAAATTATTTGTTATCTCAAAGGTTTGTGTAATCAATATATATGTGATCAAAATGCAAGTATGTGATTTAGCATGTGTTAACAATATATAATTTTGTTTACTATCTTGATCTAAAAGTTTTTATATATTTAAGTTCATTTTATTATGCATATTTAATTGTTAAAAAACATTATATTATGATTATCCTTAAAGTTCATATAAGAAAATTAAACCAAAACAATGAAATATAAAGTTTAGAAAATCATATTTTCAAATCTTGTAAATGGTATCATAATACACACATATAAATATGCAAACACATATATATTAATATTGAAATTAAAAAAATATATATATTCGGGTTAATCGGGTTGACTCAAATCTCACAAAATCAACCCAAATACCGAACCATTTATAAAAATCGGGTTCGGTTTGATGTAATAATCGGGTTGGGTTGCTCGGGTTAGTTCTTAATTGGGTTCGGGTTGATTTTGTTCGGGTTTAACATTCGGGTTCGGGTAAAAAACACACTCCTACTTCAGGTTCATCAATCTCCAACCATACATAACTAGTGCAAGATTAAAAACTTCAGAATCATTCTTATTGTTTTTGTTGAATTCGAATCAAACTCTTTTTATTAATTAGACTACTTTAGTTCTTCAGGAATCATAGACCGTCGCAGCGACCAGCAATGCACGAAACGATAACAAAGCTGAATTTAGTAAAGTTATAAACGTCACAAAAAATTAGATCTAATGTAGCAATTGTCGTTAACAAAAGCGACCAAGGGCGTCTATATTACCCAAAAGTGATCGGACCACGGTCGACATATTGAAGTAGATCGCTGGATCTGGACTCAAGGTGGTTGCAGTCTTGCAGAAACGACTGCACCCACGAGCTACACCGTCGGAACTGCGTAATAAAGAATTTACTGAATATTTGGCGGGAATCATCTGAGATTCGAACAAAAAAGATCTACTATTTTCATATAGTACAAATAACTCGTAGGGTAATACCAATAAGCGCCTGTAGCTCAGTGGATAGAGCGTCTGTTTCCTAAGCAGAAGGTCGTAGGTTCGACCCCTACCTGGCGCGTTTTTTCACTTATTTATTTTTACTTTTTAAATTACAAATGAAGCCTTCATAAGTGATAACTTTTACTGTACTATCAGCATATACAAATAATTCAAGTACAATTAATTGCCCCACATGTAAAACCAATACATCAATAGACTTTTAAATATCCTGATAGCAAAATTCATTTAACAACTAGACTTAATTTTGTAAAATAAACAACTAAAAAGCATCAACATGATCGGGCTATTAGCTTTCAGTGTCGTTTGTGTACCTCCACACGATATACACTTAGCAGTTGAATAATTTTTTTAACCAAATAATATTAGTATGCATGTATGGTTTCTAAGCATAAATAAAAGATCATTTTAATCTAGGTGATCTGTTTTTGCAAATAACATATGTGAATAGCGTTAGAGTTGATGGTTCTACCAAGATTACTGTCATGATGTGTCACGTAAGTGACATGTGCTGTCGACAATAACGGATCACCTTAATGCAAAATAACTTTCAATTCATGCCTTGAATCTTTACATGATTGCAATATTACCTGGTTTAAAAATATCCTTAGTATTTAAGCTTTACGTTGAAATTTGAGGATTTATTTTATAACCAACTAAAGTATTTTATTTAACCCTCTACAGGTCAATACGCACAAAATCGTAACGCTTAAGTCATTTATCTTTATGGTTATTTCAATTAAATTAAAGGCAATTGACTTCTTACCGAGCATTGTAATAATTACAATGGAAAATGTTAAATTCTAACTTTACAGCTCGGTATAAATTGAATTGTGAGTTTATTTTTCTTATGTAAAGCGGTCACTTTGGTCACATATTATCATGGGCATACTAATCTTGCCACACACTGTATTCTAGAAGAGCTTCATGCCAAAATAAGGGCTATAGGTTGACTTTTCCTGGCTTGCTAATTTTGACCAAATTAATAAAATAAATAATAATATTATTTTGGATAATGACTAATGACTCGTTTTATTAGACCGCGGATGAACAAAATGGTCTAAGATTTTAAGGAACACGCGGCTAAACCAAACTCTTAATTTCAATAAATGGGAAAATAAAAATTTTCAAACAGCCCATGTAAAAAACACAAATAAACCCTTTAAGTTTGATAATTCATAGTGGGTGTGTAATAATGATAGTTAAATGTTGTAAACAAATGTTATATAAACAAAGTTGTGATCACGGTGTAATGATGTTTGTATAAATGTTAGATTAATTGAAAAAAAGAATATAAGATGTAATATTATAGTTTGTGAGAAAAAGAAATATTCTTGCAATCATGCTGGTGACCCACCACGCTTAAAGCGCAGTATTCTAAGCGTGATAGGTTGATTTGACATCAATTTCACTTAATCACGTCCCATTATGAACCCTGATAATTTTATATATTCTTCTTAAAATTTGATATAAAATAGTTACATTTGTTTGATTAAAATAAATTATCCTATATGTGAAAAACACAAGATGAGAAATAGTTGGTTTTAGTGTGGCGACAATGCTTTCTATTATTTGCATTGAGCCCTCTCTTTGTCTTTTTGATATAATTGCTTTAGTTTTGTGGAAGTTTTGTTCCATCCATGTTAGCTGATAGAAAGATATATAAAAAGAGAGAGAGCGAGGGGGTTCGGTCGTCGCCGTGTGCCATCGATCGAATATACTATTCAATAAAAACATTTGGCTAATAAACAAATATAAACGCCGAACAAACGTGAAGAAACAAACATAAAATATTAATCTAGGGTTTCAAATCGATCATCTCCGAACCCCAAAAATTTCCTAATTTCCCTCCTCCACTTTCCCTTTTCATTTTTCGTGGGAAAATTTCACACCCAATCTTCATATCATCATCATTATCCTTATCATGAGCTCTCGGATCCTTGTTTCCTACGGTAATTTTCATTCACATAATCTTGATTTTGATTAATATCGTCAAACAATTCGCCATCAAAGTAACAAGAATTAGATCTTTGCAAATGTTGTGTTCGTATTGATTCGTAATTGTAATTGTAAATCTGGTGATTAATTGTAAGTTTGTGGCTGTAATTTGTGAAGATATCGATGATTGCAGGGTTCTATGGGTGTTTTCTTTAGTGGAGGAGGGTTGATGAGTTATATGGTGGATTAAGAAGAGGGGAGAGTTAGATTGTAGGGGTTAAGTTTTGTTTTTTGTTGTTGTTTTGAGTGAATTTTGTGTTGGGTTGGTGTGAATATGGAGCCCGAAAGCGCGGGTGTGATCAAGTGTTGTGACTGTGGTTGTAGTTATTGTGACCCTGTGAATGGGTCTTATTCTGGGACGTGGTTACGGTCTGTGAAACGAAAAGTAGATGGGTTTGAAGAGGATGGTGATAAGTTCATTATACCAGGGCTCGTGATTCCGTCTGTAGCGCGTGTGGATATTGAAAATGAATGTGATGCGTTGCGTGAAATGGTTAGTAATCAACAACACACGATTCAAGATCTTATTTCTGATTTGGAAGAAGAAAGATACGCTTCGTCTTCAGCTGCAAATGAAGCCATGTCGATGATCTTGAAGTTACAGCGTGAAAAGGCAGAAATTCAAATGGAAGCTCGGCAGTTTAAGCGCTTTTCAGAAGAGAAAATGGCTCATGATCAACAAGAATTGATGGCGTTAGAGGAATTGTTGTACAGACGGGAACAATCTATTCAATCTTTGACATGTGAAGTACAAGCGTATAAACATAGAATGATTAGTTTTGGGCTCACAGAATCAGAAGCTGAGGGTGAGAGAACTTTCTTGACACGTGAAAATAGCATTGGTATGAATTTAGAAAGCCAGTTTGATTTTCCATCATATGATTACCCTCCTTTGAAATGCAACAATTTGAATGAAAATCATGGGTACTGGGATAACGATAGTGAAACTGTTGATGTAGAAAAGTATGCATTTGGTGAAACTCCACATTCTTTGAAGGATATAGAAGAAAGAATTAATCAGTTGGAAAGAAGTCCTGGTAGTCAACCGGTTCTTGAAAAGGTTATAGTTGGTTATTCACCGATGAAGAAGCACGCGAGGAGATTTTCTAGTGATAGTGTTGGCTCGTTTTTTGCAAATGTAAAAGAAGAATTGGTACCGGATTCTGCTAGGGTTCTACACGATTTACCTAGTTTTAAAAAAGTGGAACCTGTATCAGAATTTGGAGATGAAATGAGTGATAGAATCTATACTATCGATTCTATACATAATGTGAACAATGATCAGAAGGCTAATATTGGCACTTATGATGGTTTTATGAGCAGTCCTGAAGAATCATCTTCGCATAATGAAATTGAAGATCCGGAAGTAAAGAAACTGTATGCAAGACTTCATGCACTTGAGGCAGATAGGGAATCCATGAGGCAAGCTCTTATGTCTATGCGAACTGATAAGGCCCAACTGGTACTGTTGAAGGAAATAGCTCAACAATTGTGTAAAGAAATGCCACCATCAAGCGAAGTTCATGTAAAGAAACCCTACAATGGTGTGGGTTCGTCTTTGTTCTCGGTGTTCAAGGTAAGCCTATTTCTTTATTTTTCAGTTTATAAGAATTTAAGATCTGATATTATAATGGATGTATGGTTTTAGGCTAAGTTATGTTGTGTTTAGCGGTCTTCTTAGTAGACGCATACGCGTGCACAGTTTTGATGGGATTGAGTGCGTTAGCATTAGCATTAACATGAGCCATTGAATCTATGTTTTGGATGCCTTATTATATGCTAAGCTTTCAATCTGCATCTTAGCAATAACATCTCTTATAAAATTTCCAAAATTTATTATTGTTTATTTTATAAAAACATGGATGCAGTAACTATATTGTTATAATAGTAATCCGACTTTTTTTTATTATTAGAGCAATTTAGGGGGTTATTTGCATTTGGATACACTTTAGCTGTCTTTCGACTGGTTTTTAGTTGAATCATTTTTTGGAAAGAAATTGTAACCCAAATGAATAGTTTCCTCTTCCCAAGGTTGTGACTTTATGGTCATACAAGGAACACGAGATGATTTGGGTGTTATTCTTGCTTTAATCTTGCTTAATAAATTTCATGTTCATGTTAGTTTAATATTGTTAAGAACTGTATTTTTTATTTTAGTTACAAATTAGTTTGTACTGTTCTATTGTTAAACCATCATAAGCATCTTTGTCCTTTTTTGCTCTTTGACAGTGGATCACATCATTCGGCTACCTCGGAAAATCACAACGGAACAAGTAAGTACTGATAATTTTTTATATCTGGCTACACATTTTGTTCCTGACTATCTGATCATATATGAGTTATATAGTTAGTTTCGGATATTTAGTTTCATACCACGTGTAACAATTTGAGATACTTGCGTTACAAAAGACATATCACCTTTGTTCACAATTATGTCCTTTTTGGGCTTCTTACACAAATTTTTTTAATAATCTTAAGTTGCCAAACAATTAAACATCTAATTATCTGGTTATTACAACATCATACTGCAGAATGCAGAAACACATCCAAACGGTACTTTCAAGTTTCAACCACCCATTTGATTACAACCGATTATCTAATTCTAATTATTCAGTATTACAGAATCATTTTAAACACCTCCTTATGGTCAAAAGACAGTCAATAATTAGGAATTTACAAGCATATAATAGGTTCATCCAACACCCTAAATATGCAATATGAGAGCGGAGAGTTTATGCAGTTAATTAACTTCAAATGTTAGCCCTTTTGATTCATGCACATTTTTACGACTTTATTTATTCTTTTTGCATTTTTCAGGCACATTTTTATTGCATTGGCCAGCAGTGCAGGCTTGCTTATGCTTCTTGACAAGAGACCTCAAATGGGGCAATGGAGGTGCCTTTCAAGTACAAGTTTGAAAAAATGATGTCATGACTCTTCATATCCATTTCTCTGCTGATGTCATCCATATCAACTCTTTAACAGTATTTCCTTAATTTTTTTATCTTTCAAATTAGTATTCACATATATTTTTTGGATATGTTATTATCGTGCTGCCGGGTGCCTGGTCAGTAAATCGTGATCATTTTCAATGTTGTGAGTGTGGATGTGGATGTAATTTTGCTATATGCTCCTGTATATTGCTTGCATATTCTAGTATGGTATTTCTGAAACTTTTAACAATTGGGGATTTTTGTTCACCAAGTATACACCTTTCTATTTGTTTTCATTTTTTCAATCATGTATATAATAGTTTTTAATGAAACAGTCCTTTATGTATGATTGTTGATTTTTTGTTTACGGATCAAACTCGTAAAAGCTCGACTCATTTTCAGCCATAGATCAAACCTGATTTATTGGTTTTGACTGTTTCAAACGCAACTGTTTTACATAATTATTATTTTTTGATCATTTTATGCTTTATAGATAGACATGTCTTATACAATGCTTGAACACACCAGAACTTTGCATATACATATAGAAGAATAATTAAGGGGTTGTTTGGTAATATCTGAATGATTAAGTGCTGAACCAATAAGAGGTCTGAACCATTAAATGCTGAACCATTAAGAGCTAGTATATCGTTTAACTATTCAAAGGCAAATGTTTGATCAATTCAGATAAGAGTTTTTAACCATTTAGCATTAGGCCTCTTAATCATTCAGCATTAGTATAATGTTTAACCATTCAGAGGCAAATGTCTGAACCGTTCAGACATTTGCTCGCGAAACAAACAGTCTGAACCATTAAATGCTGAATCATTAAGACATCTGAACCATTAAGAGGCTGATTAAGAGGCTGTTAAACAGCCACTAAATACAACAAATATTTATGAAGGAATCAAAACATAGAAAGGGTTTTTGGATCATTATTTGTATCGATTTAATAGTTAAGATTGATGCGTTAACAAAATTGTAACTAACAACTAACAAGAAGTCAATATGTTTGGAAGGGTTAAAATCGTAAAATAGGCACGTCTAAGTTTCCATGTCTGATTCACGATGGTGATTTGTTTGATTATGCAAACATTTTTCCCACGTTAAAAACTAGAGCACAAAGAAACGAGTTGAAGAACCAGCCAGGCGTTAGTCAACGCTAGAGCACAACAAAGTCATGTTTCGAGCGTTAGTTAGGAGGTTTGCCTACACTTGAGTGTTGATCAATGCACATGTAAAGCAAATAGGTTTTTATGAAAGTTTTAAGAGGTTTTAAGTAGTTTACATATGCATGATTTTGGACTCTAGGAACGATTTTACAGGACATGACGAGAGAACTTAATTACTCAATTAGCTTCAAGAATTATAATCAGTAAGTAAAGTCATGGCCTAAATATCCTATAGTATGGGGGATTGCTGATATTATTTGTGGGAACACTTTGTTTGATTTTGATTGTTGATCGAACGCAGGAATAATTGTAAACATTGACATGCAATTTCATTATAACTCTTTTATGTATTGAGTTTCTATTTCAATTCGACATACATTTTATCATATGCCATGTGATCATGCCAAAAAAACCCCTATTTAATGGGCTGTTTAGCACCCTCTTAATCAGACTTTTAATAGTTCAGATGTCTGAATGGTTCAGCACTTAATGGTTCAGACTGTTTGTTTCGTGAGCAAATGTCTGAACGGTTCAACATTTGCCTCTGAATGGTTAAGCATTATACTAATGCTAAATGGTGTAGAGGTCTAATGCTAAATGGTGTAGAGGTCTAATGCTGAATGGTTAAGACCTCTTATCTGAATTGGTCAGATATTTGCCATTGAATAGTTAAGCGATATACTAGCTCTTAATGGTTCAGACTTCTTAATGATTAAGCACTTAATGGTTCAGAACTCTTATTGGTTCAGTATTTAATCATTCAAATATTACCAAACAGCCCCTTAGTTAAGTAACAAACTTTGATGTATAAGTATATTCATGCAATTAGTTTTGCATTAGTTTGTTAAAAGAACAAATCAATCAACTATTACATCTTTTTTATTTTTATTTGGAAAATTAGATTTTAATAATAAAAACTATTAATTATGTGTCAATATTAATCCCAACAAGCAATTTGACCAGTATTAATCCCAATTTTCAATTTTGTTACCAATAACAGTCGCAGTCTAACTGTTCGTTAATTTTGTGATTACGTGACACACATGGCGTATTACATAATTAAAACAAGAAATATAAATATGTTACTTAATTTTTGCGTCTTTTTGTCTCCAAGCTACTGAATCAGCGACAAAAGTGTTACGTTGAATAACTTCAGAAAATAATATTTTATAAAAAAGAACCGAGTAATATATTTATATTTTTAGTTATAATTATTTTATACGTCACGTCACGAGCCATGTTCGTGATACGTTAAAAAAAACTAACGAAGTTAACAAACAATTAAACTAAATATGTTATTAATAGCAAAATCAAAAGTTAGAATTAATACCGATTAAATTATCAGTTAAAATTAATACTAACCAACGGTTAATATTTTGGATTATTAACATTTGATTTATCTTTTTTACTTTAACAATACACCTTAATTATTTTTTTGGGATTTTCCCTTCAGTTCAATCTAGAACAAATCAATCAATTAGTTGAGTTAACTCGGTAACTCGTCCATCATCCCGAGTCATTCCCCCCATTTTCTCCCCCTCCATTTCCAATCCTCTGTTTTCAATTTCTCCTAATCTTCCACTCAATTTACCTTCACTAATAATCTTCCATTAACCATTATCCATTATTCTTCAGCAATTAGGGTTTCTCATTCGTAGTAACGTGCAAATTCTCATACAATCACTACACAACTTCCATCAATTTCTTACGACTTTCCAATTTCTCTCCTGTAAGTTAACGACAATCTGTATCAATCACAATTGCACCTTCGTTACATCATAATATTGTGTTTGAGGCGTACGATCGGATCACACAGCTGCAACTGTATCGTGCATTATCGATTCAATCATTATAACAAGAACAACAAATGCGATCTCAACGTTTGAGAGGGTTAGGGTTAGGGTTTCGGATTTGGTGTAGATTTTGAATGGGGAACAATTGTGTTGGTCCCAGTATGGGACGCACTGGCTTCCTACAATCCGTTACAGCGGCGGTGTGGAAAACCCGACCGCCGGAGAACACTCTCCCTCCGCCCAACGCCGCCGAAGCTTCCACCAAGGGTAAGAACAATACTAATAACCACAATGCCAATGATAATAAACCAGATGACGTGAGTTCTAAGGTGTCTGAGAAATCACGCTCTGTGCAAAGTACTCCACCGGTGACTGTTAAAATGTCCGGTCAGGAGGCGGTTAAAGCGGTTGAAACTGTTAAAGTGTCGGGACAGGAAGCGGTTAAACCGGCTAAACCGGTTGAAACTGTGAAGGTGCCGGAGGAAAAGCCGAAGCCAGGGAGTAATTTTAAACGAACGCAGAGTATAGGACTTCAAAATTCGGTGTTACAGAGAAGAACAGACAACATGAAGGAGATTTATAGTTTGGGTAAGAAGTTAGGGCAAGGTCAATTTGGGACAACATTTTTATGTACACAGAAGGAGACTGGGAAGGAGTTTGCGTGTAAATCCATAGCCAAAAGGAAGTTAACAACTAAGGATGATGTAGAGGATGTAAGGAGGGAGATACAGATAATGCATCACTTAGCAGGGCACCCGAATGTGATATCGATTGTGGGTGCTTATGAGGATGCTGTTGCTGTTCATGTTGTTATGGAGTTTTGTGCAGGTGGGGAGTTGTTTGATCGGATAATACAACGAGGGCATTATACGGAGAAGAAAGCTGCCGAGCTTACTAGGATAATTGTAGGGGTTGTGGAAGCTTGTCATTCTTTAGGGGTTATGCATAGAGACTTAAAGCCTGAGAATTTTCTGTTTATTAATGAGCAGGAAGAAGCTCCACTTAAAACCATTGATTTTGGGCTTTCTATGTTCTTTAAGCCAGGTATTCCCATAATTTTTTAGTGTTTTATTTGATACAATGGTTATAAAGAAACATGTGGAGTGGAAAAGAAATTGGATCATAGGTGATTGTAATAGCTTCCCTAGAAAAGAGAACTCTAACTATGAATATGATAAGCAGCTTTTAAGTAACATGTTTGAAGGTGGGCTTGATCTTTTAGTGTGTTGTTATTAGGCTCAACTGCGTGATGCTTGGTCTGAATAATTTATGGTTCAAATGTTCCCTCTGATATGTAAACCAGTAATATTAAGAGTACTTTCACAGGTGAGATGTTCACTGATATGGTTGGGAGCCCGTATTATGTTGCCCCGGAGGTCCTGAGGAAATTCTATAGTCAAGAATGTGATATTTGGAGTGCAGGCGTTATCATATATATTTTACTATGTGGGGTCCCACCGTTTTGGGATGGTGAGAATATAATCATTTTCTGCTTTGTTGTGTTTATGATGATATGATTATAACGTTGAATTTGTTTTTTGTTGTTGAATTGTGATTTGAATCAGAAACGGAACATGGAATATTTGAACAGGTTTTGAAAGGTGAACTTGACTTTGCATCAGAACCATGGCCAAGCATATCTGAAAGTGCTAAAGATCTGGTTAGAAAAATGCTTGTGAGAGATCCAAAAAGGCGGCTGACTGCACCTGAAGTTCTTCGTGAGTATAATTCCCTATTCTATGATAATCATAATTCTACCAATTTTTTTTTTATCAATACTATTATTATCTACTGATTTAATTTACTGTATTTATTCCTTGGTCAAAATTTTCATGAACTATTATCAAGTCCTGAAAGCCTCTCGTATGAAAAAGCTGTACACGATGTGATAAGAATTTTCCATAGTAATAATGCTGAAACTTTTGAACACATCAGTTGTGTTGAAGTTTTTCACATGGGTAGATAAATAATCGTCACAAGTCCATATATGTATTGATCAAGGAAGATGCCAGGTGTTTGGAAATTGGAACTTGCGTAAAATTTCTTTTTTTTTTTTTGGACTGTTAGCATGAAAAAAAGTGAATTCATTATATTGGTTATAGATATACTCAACTGTCATCTTTATTGATGATAAATGTTGCATATGTTAGCATACTAATAGATGAACTTGTAATGTTAGTTATAGTTATATTCATTTACAATAATCTTCAGTGATAACTACATATTGTCACACATGGGAAATAAGATACATACATAAGACTCCCAAACTAATATAGTTCCATCTCGCAAATTTTTAGAAGTTTAACAATTAGGATAGTCATTCTAAACTTGATAAGCAAAACATGGAAAGTCTCAAAATAGAAATTAATTGAGTGATTTGCAATCGTAAGTTATTCCTGAACTTCTAGGTTTAGTCACTCAACTTTTAATTTCTATTTTGATCATTCGATGAAAAGTTTTCTGTTGATTTGATCTCACATTCAATCACTGAAGTTTTGTTTATGTTTAAAAATGCAAAGTGCTGTGCATGATGGGTATAACAGTCATTGTGATATTATGTTTAGTGTTACATTCATATATTTATTAAAGAAGAAAAAGCCCCGACTTCAGAGATGGAAAATAGGTAGGTTGACGGGTTGTGTAAGGGGTCAGAATAGGTTCAGCTAAAATATTTTAGTGCTAACCAAACAGCTGGGATCAGGTGGATCAGGCTGGTTTGATCTGTCAACATTTTTGTTCCTTCTATTTTATAAATTGCTTATGCATTACATATGATTAAAAAACTAGATCTAAAGCATTAAATTAACTTTTACATAATAAACTTTTAATATGATTTGGGCAGTTGTAAGCACTCGAATGAAGATCAACTTTCAGACAGTGTGACTCATTTGGGTGTTTCCTTTCTGGCTATTTTAATTTTATTATTTGACCTATTAGATGTAAAATATTACCCAAGTCGACACATTTTGAGTAAATGTGCCGAAATTGTGGCTGGGCACGTACCTTCAGAGGCCATGTTGGGAATTCTGGAAAAGTTACAATGCCAGATTCCACATTTTAATACTTGAGGCCAACAAAATTATTAAACCAAGGAGTTAATGGCTTTGAGCATAAGCGTAAAATATTAGCAGCCTTCATTGCAGGTTTAATACTAAAAAAAGTTTAGCGTAATTTCATTTGACTTGTTTTGTTTGTTTAACTTTCAAAAAGAGACTAGAATATTAACTGAGCTCTTTATTTCTCTTAAATTTTCTTTTAAAATTCTTGTAACATGGAGCTCCTGTTCTTTACTTGTGTGCACATTTCGCTCCTTATTGTAGCATTTTCATCCAAAAAAAATTATTATGTTTTTTTATCCTATTTACTAATCATGCTCTTTTGTTTATCTGTTACTGTGTTACAATGTATTAGCAGAAGCATTCTGTTTCATGTAACTCTCAAAGTATCATTTTCTTTTTTTATCGCATTTAATATTCTTCTTATTTATCATCTGTTCTAGGCCACCCTTGGGTTCAAGCTAATGGTGTGGCTCCTGATAAGCCTCTTGATTCCGCTGTTCTTTCTCGTCTAAAGCAGTTCTCTGCCATGAACAAAATCAAGAAGATAGCTATCAGAGTGAGTTTTTTAACTATTTTCTGTTAACCCTATTTAACCATAAATCATTGGGATTATTATAATAAACATGTTTAGATACATCTGAATCATAATTATTTTTTTTCAAAATTGTGATCAAACACCCTCTTGCCTGATTTCAGGTTATTGCTGAGACTCTATCAGAAGAAGAAATTGCTGGACTTAAAGAAATGTTCAAAATGATAGATGCTGATGGCAGTGGCCAGATCACATTAGAAGAATTAAAGAAAGGCTTAGAGAAAGTTGGCGCCAACTTAAAAGATTCAGAAATTGCTCGCTTAATGGAAGCTGTAAGTTTTTGTAATCTGAATGGTGTAGTGTGTTTTGATTAAGTGGCTGTCTTGATTTGCATATTGAAATTGATTATTCTCGATAAATAATTTTAAGTGTCTGGATAAACAAATCTTGCATTTGATCATCTGATTCTCTACAGATCAAATAATCAGCTTTGTTGATAAGTTTCATACTACCCAAACAAATTGATTATTGAAGTGAAGTAAAATTACCTATAGCACCTTCTGTTTCAGAGACTTTTCTTCCAACTGAAATTAGTTTGCTTCGTTAAATGCTAACCTTATGTGGGTATGTCTAATATCCACCTGACATGAAACAAATCCCAGTGGCATTGCCTTGTGTTATAAGTTTTGTCCATTTTAATAAATTATCCATATATGTTTTTTTGATCACACAAATTCACTAACATTTCAGGCGGACATTGACAACAGTGGTACCATAGATTATGGAGAATTTGTTGCAGCAATGCTCCACATAAATAAAATTCATAAAGAAGATCATATGTATGCTGCTTTTTCATACTTCGATAAAGATGGTAGTGGTTACATCACTGCAGATGAACTCCAACTGGCATTTGACAAATTCGGTTTGGGTGATATACATCTTGATGAAGTTATGAGTGACATCGATAAAGATAATGTATGCTTTTCCGTCTCTAATCTCATCATTTTCAATTCGGGTCTAGAAAGGTTGTATTGACCCTTACATTTTTTCCCAATATCCTTAAATTTTACAATAATTAATGTATAAGTTCATTTTGGGTCACTTTCAACCCGTTTCATATCCAACCAGGTTTTTAAAAGTTACCAATTTGACTCGTTGGAGGTAAAATATACCCAAATCAACATAGTTCAAGTTGAATGTCAATTTTCTTACAAGCTTGTGTTTTTTTTCCTTCTATGGTTACAGGACGGGCGGATCGATTACAGTGAGTTTGTGGCAATGATGAAAGAAGGCGACTTTGGGAGGAACATTGCCTTCAGTTAAGGTAGAACAGTAAATCTTGATTATTCATAGCTTTCAGTCTCTACTTACAGATCTTTTAAGGATATTCAAACAATTAGAAAGTCATCATGTTTGTAAAGATACACATCATATACAACGGTTTCCATCAGTTTTAGGTAATCACTCGATCTTGCGGGTTCTCACAACTGTTTATAAGCTTGACAAAAAATGTAGATAAGTGACACAGATTATCAGATATGACCTTTTGCTGTTCTTTTCAGTCAAACAAACTTTTTCTTTGTTTCTGATGAATCGAAAGCGTGAGTATCAGCTTTGTTTTAGGCGCATTTATCAGAACAAAACGTAACATGTTATAATCACTACCACGTATCACGAGTTGTAACAGTTGGAGCACACACTTGTATGAGCTGCATTTGACATACATATATCCATCAATGTGTGCATTCTTTTGGTCACATGAAAGGAGCTCAACTGATTTGATTTTATTCACATGATATACATGCTATCTTTCCAGAAAAGAATTAGAGATAGGAAGCAAGCAAAAGTACCAACTTAT
The DNA here is from genome assembly GCA_025506415.1 of Flaveria robusta. NCBI lineage: Eukaryota > Viridiplantae > Streptophyta > Magnoliopsida > Asterales > Asteraceae > Flaveria > Flaveria robusta. Next base: position 26,697,281 of record CM046471.1, on the reverse strand, counting down.
GCTTAGAAATGTGAATTTTATTGGTGTAACTAAATATTATAATCTTGATGAAACAAAGGCTACCATTCGTCTATCATCTATTACATGAACAAGGAACAAGTTAAAGGATATCTATTTGTAAAGTTATAATTGTTATTATCATTTTCTTTATTTTATTATTATTTCAATTATCATTTAAAACTGAAATAAGATGTTTACTCATATAATTTATCATTTCAATAGAATCTTAATTTTTCATGATAAAAAAAAATAAAATAAAAAATATCTACACTATCTAAAGTTTCTAGGGTTTTTTTAAAATGTTTCAAATGTGCAATATTCTGTCATCATGAATACAAGCATTGAACTAATATCATAATTTTTACAATTTGCATTTTTTCAATATAATTCTCTAAGAAAACATATAGCATTAAAATATCTAAAAGCATTATTGTTTTCGTTTTTTTTTTTTTTTTAAATTTATGGGATAGGAGGACACTTGTTGTTGATCTAGCTTGTGAGGCAAAAAGGGCCAAACCCAATTATATCAACATACAACATACATACTACATACATACATATCCACTCTTATGCTTTTTAACAAAATCCACCTTTTCATTTATCTATCATTTTCATGTCCTTTCAATTTTATATATATTTTACTTAATAAAAGACATCTATGATTGAGTTGCCCACTTTGCTTTAAAACCTTTGAGGACCCATTTTCTTTATTTCGATACTTCATGTGTTTTAAAATTCGATTTCACTTGTTAAGTTATTATTAAGTTAAATAATCAGTTTTAAAAACCTACTTTTTGATTACTCAACTGTTCAACTGCATGATTACATCAAAAAAGCGATTCATCGTTTCTATTGTCAGCCATGAAATAAAAAAATTGGTTGTATTTGAGTGCGTTTAGTTGTATTGAATTGTTAGCGTTATGTGATATTTTTTTTTCATATATAAAACGTTTAAATAGTTTTCCCTTTTTGGAAAATTTACATTTTAATTTTAGGTTTTTTTAAACATTTTCAGGTAAAAGAATCTTTTTCTTTATTGTTTGGTAAAATGTTTACTTTTCATTGAAGGGGTTTTTTTCCCTTTCTTTTTTTACGGAATTTTCATTGACAGAACTAGAAGTCAATCAATAATATTTGACTGTTTTATACAAGAAGCTGTTATTAAATTAGTAAAGTTGATTTTTATAGACTAAGCTAAAATACAAAAAATATCACACATAAGTAACGTGATGTCCCTATTCTTCGAAATACGAATTATAGGCTTAAAAATAATAAAATTAAATTCTAAAAGTATTTTTGACAAATTAAATACACTTTAATTTTTTTTTCTATGTTTGTTATTGCCATCACCTTTTTATATATATTATACTAGGTTACAATCCCGTGTAATATACGGGCTAAATAAATTTACTGTTACATGATTAATAATATAAAAAGTTATGTCTTAAATATTGTATATTATACGGATTGAATAAATCCATGTATTACACATTTAAAAATTTGAAGTTAACATATTTGAAATTTTAATTATGGATAGTTATTAATTAATAAATAGCTATTATAGCATTCATAATTAATAGTAGAGAGAAGCGGGAAAACCAATTATTAGATGGTCTAGATAGATGACAAGTGTCCGGATTTATTTTTATTTATTAGTATAGAGATATCTTTTGTGTTTTTAAACTTATTAGCTATTCACACCCGAGCGCGTTTTGCGGTGAGAACGTGTTGTGGCGGGAATTTCACATATGCGCAAAACTGGAAACGATATAAGCAAAAGAAATGCAGTGACTTTGGAATTATATAACTAAAAATATAAAACAACGGCTCAAAAAAAGTAAAATAGATCCCCTTGTTGTGGTAAACAACAAGCATATTATTTAATAAAGTTAACGTTTCAATTAGTTTTAAAATTTCAGAAGGTATTTGGTTAAATTAAGAAAATGAAAATAGAAATCATTTAAAAAATAAATATTAAAAACCAAAAGCAATAATATAAATATAATAACAAGACAATTACATAAACTAAAAAAAAAGGAGGAATCGGGTTGGGGGGAGGGGTAATATTTTGGTTTAATATACACTATAATTATAGAAAACAAGAAAATAAAAATTAAATCAACAGCTTGTACTTTATGCATCAATAATTGTATGATTACACTGTAGCTACTGCCATTGTATTTTAAATATATAAATAACTAGATATCATATATAATTATATATAGCATGTCGTTTATAGTTGATTTATATTTATATACAGGGCCGGTTCTAAGAATTTTAGGGTTCAGGACGAGCCCGAAAAAAAAGACTTTTTGGCTCTAACGAATTGAATTATATAAACTAATTTTTTTAATAAAAACAAACGTTTTAGAAATAAACATAACAAAATCATAGTATTATAATGACATAGCGTAATTGTTTACCGATAACTCATGAGGTTCAGATATTACAATAAATATAATAAAATCATTTATTTTTTGGTTGTTTAATTGATCATCTAAATAATTAAACAAATAATAATAAACTATAACATATGAGATTTAAATATTTTATTTTTTAAAAAGAGATTTTAATTAAGTAATTAGGTTAATAAAATGGGCCTAAATAATTAAATTGGGTTTAAAATATAATTGGATTAATTTTTATAATTAAATTATAGTTTATAACTATTTTTATATAAAATATATATATATATAATATAAAAAATTTAAAAAAATTTTGTGTCCCCTGAACGAGTGGGTCCTGAACAGGTGTCCATCTCGTCCCTCCTCAGGGCCGGCCATGTTTATATATTTATCAAGTTACAGAATGGAAATGTTTAATTGTTTGAACTAGATTGAACACTAATTAAAACTATTACAAGTCAAAGTTGGGATTTTTTTAAATTGAAAGTGACTAATGCACATAGCCACATATCAAGCTAAAAAACGACAAATAATGAGTCCTCCTCGTCTTCTTCTATGTCAAAGTTCCAATCTAGGTGAACCATTTTTTCTTTCTCATAAATGTTAAAGAGTTCTTTCGTTTGTTACAAAATATCCATTTTGATGCATTAGTTATTAATATTTTATTTCTATAGAAAAGGTTGGTAATCCGTGTATGCACTTAGTGAAAAGAAAATTTTGTAAAACAAAATCATGTATTGATTTGTATACAAATTTTAACTAAGTGAGGTTTAGGCAATTTTATTAAATAAATAAGTTTATACTTAAATAAACTTAGACAAACTAAAAAGGAAACATTGATATGATGGAATAATTATTGTCGATTGTCCCTAAGGGGATATTTGACGAAAAGTTACGTATTTTTCAACCAAAAAATTATAAATTAAAGTTATGATAGATGTATGTTATAATAATTTTATCATAGAAAATTATTATTGTTCGCTGTTAAAAAAATAATGTATATTTAATTAGAAACGACAAAGTGGTTTATGGACTTTAATTAACTAGCCTTGATGGAAAAACCTTAAAATCAACATTTATAGTAAACCTTTAGAAAATCTTAAAATCAACATTTTATTAAACCGTTTAATTTTTTGTGAAACATTTTAATAGATTTCGTAAACTATTTAGAAACGTTTGTCTATCTTTCTTTTACTTGATGAAAATGTTATGAGGTAAACTTTGAAATGTGAGTTTAGAATGTTACAATCTTTTGGTTAAAAAATACGCAACTTATCATCAAATATCCCTTCGAGAACAATCAACCTTAATTATTTCGTCAAGTGAAGAACTGGAGAAGCTTAGTGCTTACAATTTACATCACCTATGCTTATTGCCATATGTAACTTACTCACATGATAACGGACAATGCTTGCTTACTCGATAGTTATATTTACATTTTTGATTTATCAAAAATCTCTATAAATATTCTTCTCCGTCAAAGTGGTGAGCTACACATCATGAGACACTTAGTCACCAAGCAATACATCATTCCAACAATAAGTGAGCATCCATAAAGATAGATAATAGAACATAGACGTCAAATAAATCAAGTAATCTTAGTTTGTTCAAGATTATTATGGTATCAATCATAGTTTGTACTTTGATAATTTTTCATTCAGTTAATTGTTTGTTTAATCTGTTTTAATAAACTACAATTTATCGCTGTTTAAAGACAAAAATGATTCTTAAAACAATTATTACAAATATTACTATACTTATTAATTTTCACAGCCATGATTAGTAATTAACTCCCTGTGCATTGATAGTTGGACAAGTGATGCTTTTTATTTGTTTTTGAATTTTCTGGGTTACTTAAATATATCTTTTTAAACGGCAACACCAAAAAAAACTTCAGAACTAAGCCGCCTCATTATGCACCTTCCAAAACTATGAAATCCACAATCTTTTGATTGGAAGATGTAAGGTACACCACTTATCATAAAGATGTCATATCGAGAATGAATTTGCTTTAAATAAAGCCATTTGCAAATTAATTACAACATGGTGGTGACCTTAATGGTTGGAAGCATACCTTTACCAAAGTAAATGCGGGTTCAAATCATATGGATTTCTTCTTAATTTCGTTGCATTTGTTTTTGTGTTCTTCATTTCCGTCTAATTTCTCTTATTTATTTTTTTGTTGCATTTCATGGTATTTCCTTTCAAGATGTATAAGATATAGATTTGTTTTTCTATAAATATTCCTTTGATTTATATTTCTTTAATTCATTTTCTTTTTTTATTTTTCTCACATATATACATTTCTAAGTAAATTTATTCACAATCGACTCGACATGAAACGTGCGCATAACCTTCTATATAGATTTTTTTTCAATTTGTTTTCTTTACTTTTCTCATCTTTCCATTTCATCCTTTATATTTCTTTTTTACATTTAAGTTATTACAATTGAACCTACATTTCTTTTGTCTTTTAACATGTTTATTTTTATACATATTTACATTTTCATTTACACTCGACATGCTGCGAAGCTCGAACATCACAGCTTGTTTATCATCAAAATTCAACAAATATCTTTCTCTTAAAATTACTTCACACTCTAATTACAATATCACATAGAACATAAATAAAGTTATTATATATAGGCAAATTGGATTTTAATAATCCAAACTATTACCTATTGGTCGATAATAATACATACTATTAATTTGCCCGGTAACACTCCCAGCTTTCACTTTTATAACCAACAACAGTCCCAGTGACATAATTTTCAATTTTTTACGATTAATTTGTATCTATTTTAGTTTCAATTTAGTTTGTATGTTTCTTCATTTTATTCATAATTATTGTTGCGAACCGAATCGAGTCCAAATCAAACATAAAAAATTGAAAATTATGTCATTGGGACTGTTGTTGGTAATAATAATGAAAGTTGGGAGTGTTACCAGCTAAATTAATAGTATGAATTATTATCGGCCAATGGGTAATAATTTGAATTATTAAAATCCAATTTTCCTTATATATATACTAAAATATTGTTTTCATAAAAATCGATGGATTGGAGTATCAAGAATATTGCGTGGGGACAAGGGCGGTTCCAACAGGACCACCGTGGCCGTACACGTGTTGAGGCTAATGCGGTTTGCGTCATCTTGATGAGCTGTCTCGAGGTGACATATTGCGAGCCGTACGCGTGTCCGTATGCAAATTAAAGTAGTATAATGGAAAACAGAATTACTATGGCACCCATTAAATTAAATAATCCATAAAAAAAAATTAACAATAATAATAAATAAATTAGTTTAGTGTTGTAATCACGTGCGCCTCTACATTCACCGGCCGGCACCGCCCACTCCTTGAGGTCTATTTCTGGTTGATACAACTCTAGCCAATATGTGTGTTACATTACATGCATATGTTGACATTTTTTAGTTTACTATTTGGTTAATCTTATTGAATGATGATGGCTAATTTTGCTATTGTCTTTTTTGATAGTGTATTACACATATGGTTATTGTGATATACTTTTTTGTTGGAGTAACTCACTACACCGAGTTTGTAGCTGACATACCTTTGCGGATATAAGCCTAAGGGCTATTGCATAGCCGTTAAGGACATGTTGCATGATAAGAGCGAGTATTTTTGCGGACCAGTTATATTTGCTAATGATTTATTTGAAGGAAACATGCTAGTCATATTAACGTCTAAAAGCGCACGTGTCAGAATATGATTGGCACTCGATAGATGTGTTTAGATTAATGTGACAAAAGCCGAAGTACATTTTTGTAAAATTTCGTGACCAAGAAGTACATTTTGATGTTTTTCCCTAATTTACTTAAAAATCTTAAAACATCTTCTTAATGGAATTAGCAGATTATTCGAACCATTTTGTTTTGCTTTCTAAGAAGTAAGCATTACATTCTTATAAAACTCTTTGATTTATAAAACTTGTTTACTAATCATTTTTAATTTTATATTTTTATAATAGTCTTATCAACCAGATTTTTAATTATATAAATTGCAGTATTTTTGTAAAACTTTGTTTTATTTTACAAAAAGGTTATGTTTATGACCTTCATTAAAATGTCGACACAAATAATTTTAAACTTAATGTAAGCACATGTCATATATCCTACGCTAATAAGTCTTGCATGCCGAAGAATATCTACATGCATTGTTGACTTAAGAACTCTCTGATTGACTTTATTAATATGCCCATGGAACTACAATTGATCCATGTTCGAATTATCTCATCTACATGGTTCATTTCAATTTTATTAAGTTATTGTTATGGTTTTGACCTCTACTTTAGATTGCTGATGCGTAGTACAACCGAATGATACCATAAACTATGGAGTCTCGTCCAATATTTCTTTATTGATTTGCATTGATTTATTGATGTTTTCTCTAGCCCTATAATTCTTTATTGATTTGCTTTAATTTGTTGGTATTTTAAACATTCTAGTGGATAATTATAGAATGTATGGAACAAACATACATATAATTATATCCAACACTTCTATTATATGTTAATATTATTATTCTATACTCTTACATTTATCATTGAGTTCTACATCACTGAATCCCTATTAATTGATCTTTTAACTATTTAATTTCTTTTTCTTTGTTTTACTATTTATACACATAGATTTTTGAAGGTTAACTAGAATATTAAGTAAGCTCAATGCCTGTTTTCCATAGGCCGAAGGTCGTAAGTTCAATTTCGCCCCTCATGGTTTGCTTTCGATTTTTGATTGTTTGGTTTGTTTTTGTGCTTGTATTTTCCTCTAGCATCTTTCTAGATGGTTTTTGGTTTGAATAAATATTGTTGCTAAAAAAAATTTTAGGGACGTTTAACAACAAAAAATTACTATAATTTGTTTTTTCTTTTCTTTTAATTTTTTTTTTCAAGAAAATGATGAAAAAGATCGACTTACTAAAAAACAGTTATCTTAATTTATGGGAAAAAATGGAAGACAAGATAAGCTCATTAATTAGGGAAGTACACCCAAGAATTTGTCCCTTTTAGGGTCCACTTTGTCTCCATTGGGACACTTTGTTTCCATTTTAGCATCAACCTCTCTATTTGTGACAACTCATCCCTCATCTTAAAAATCCTAATTAATCTTGTGTGCTTCTTTTAAGTGAAGTATTTATTGATCCCTGTTGTTTTTGAATTTCTATTTTAAGACCTTCAATTTTAACTAAAATTACAAATAATTTTCTTTTAAATAGATCGGGATGCATCTAGTTCATCATAAACATAGCTCTAAGTTAGGCTTATATGGTTGTGGTCTTAAACGCGTGTTTAAAGTACTTCGGCACCATTTCAAACTTGATACATAGATATTGTTAATGTTTTATTCTTCAAGTAGAATATGTTAGTGGGCACATCTTGAAGAGGGGAGACGGGTGTTATAGATATATATGTAAAGATAGAGCAAATATTGATCAATTATCATTATTATAGGTTCAAGATACTTGTATTGTTAGTGGTGTTAAAGCATTCATATTTGGCATTTGGCAAGCTATAATTAACCCGACGGTGATTAGTTGACTAATCTATATTTAATGGTAAAGTAATTATAGTTCCACATATGTGTAAAAAAATGAGAAGGTCATCACAATGGTCCTATATAATCTATCATCTTAAAATCAGCTTCGCCATGATCTAATAAACATTATTATAACTCAAAAGTCAAAACACTAGTCCAAATAAAGTACGTAAGTAGAACATAAATCAAAGATAATATTTTGTAAAAGATAAAGTGATGTTTTTACTAAAGACCGATGATAAATAAGATACTTGTTGCATGAGTAGATTTATTTAATGACAAAAACCCTCTTATGTTTTACTTTATAAACTGAAGATCTACCCATGCATTATGGCTTGTCTACATTGGTGATTGCCTCTCTTACAAAAATGAACTATATTCAATTCTCTATAAGTGCATGTTAATTTGGTGGTTTAGGAGTAAAAAGTTGTCATTCAAAAAAACAAAAGATATGAATAATAGGAATAAAATTGCGGTGATATCGAAAATTCGTGCTATAAATCAGTTGTTGTTTTTACCGAAGATGTTTTAAGGTTTTGGTGAAAATTATGATTCGTCGTTAAATTGTATAGGTTATGTGTGTATGATATGTCTTCACAAAGAATGACTAGTTACCAAGACATAACACTAGTTTGAGGATAATTTAAGTTCGAATCGATTACTAGAAGTTATACTATGGCGTTGAACGTCTTAAAGATTTTATCCATGTGAATGGTGCCGTTACACTAGTTTGTTTATAGTTACATCATTTGTTTTACATAACACTTATCGAAACTTTAAAGTTTAAACATAAATTTTTTTATATATATTTTGTGTATATTGTACGAACAATATTTAGGCGTGATACATATACGTGCACGTGCGTTCATGCACAATTGCACATGTACGCACATGTACACACAATGGGTGCATAATGAGTTTATGTATATGCAACTTTATGCAAAATTATATCCTCATCCTAACTTTGATTTATTATATAAATCGTCTTTGAAATTAAAGCTTGTAACATTCATAGTCTTCAAAGATATTCATTTAAACGATAGTTTAAGCACGTCATATGCCATGTACATGTAATTAAAAAAGTTGTTTTGTAACATTATCCTTATATCTTTTGTAATGTTCTTGAGATTCACTACCTGCCACCCACCCATTAGTTCCTTAGTATTATCCACCACTATCACTTCTATTATCATTCTAACACCATCCAAACACACACACATGGATTCATTATCTATCCCAAAATATGAATGAATGAATGAATCAAACACACGCACATATACAAATTATGTGTCAGGAACCATCATCCCCACCATTATCCACCCAATAACTCATATGAAACACACACAAACACATATTTGACCATATTGAAAAACAAAAACTCCATCAAACATTGTGTATTATCAATAAACTATTTAAGGAAATGCAACAAGGATAGTTACAATGAAACCTAATCTAATCATAAACTCATAACTATGATAAGGATAGTTACAAATAATCTTGTATACGTAACAAAACCTAACTAATATACTTTATCTATGTATAAGTATTATATTATTCTAATAATATATTGTTAACACTTCTCACTTTTAAATAAGCGGCGTAGCTTTGTGCAGTTATTATCAAGCTGGAAGATAAGAATGAAAGTTTCACTGTAGAATCTTTTCATGGTCTAATTCGTAAAACAAAGTGTACAAGAAGTAATCATTTAAGAATACATTCCATGTATTTAGCTTTTCTTGCACGAGTTAAGTAACTTACTTAAATAGACGTGAGAGGAGAGACCTAAAAGTTCATCAAGCGCATATCATAAATGTAAATGTTGTTAAAGTTGTCATGGATTCTTGAATATAATTTATGGGTCCTAATATTAAGACACTCATTATAATAAATCAACACCCCCTTATACGCCTCGGATAACACTATATGCGGTGTATAGGGTCGAAAATATTGAAAACGAGTAAAATTCAGGGGAGCTGTCATAAGGCTATACACCCCTTATGGCTCTATACAACCCTCTATACGACACATAGAGCTGTACAACGCATATAGCAAATTTCGACACTGACTACGAGAAAAAATTCAGGGGGCAATCAAAGAGCTATAAGATGCGTATAGAGCTATACAACCCTTATAAAAATCTGATGTGTTGATTTATAATTTGGGAGTGTCCAATAACCACACACTAATTTATTTGAAAAATGCACGTTTTCAGTGTGTTGACTATTTATGTAATTATGTACAGTTGAACAGTGGGATTGATTGTGGTTCTTATATACGAAGTTAATGCATGTTTATTGATAATCTGCTCAGATGATCAATACACTGTGACGTGATCTGAACAGTGGGATTGATTGTGGTTCTTATATACGAAGTTAATGCATGTTTATTGATAATCTGCTCAGATGATCAATACACTGTGACGTGATCGACTGTTATTGAAAAGACATCCATGTTTTGAGTTCGACCCCCCATATTGGTATATATCCAATTACTTTCTACCACATGTCAAGTATGGCTAGAAGCATCAACGTTTTCTAAGAACGATGCTTCTGTCCATTTTTTTTTTGTTTATGTCACGAGCGTCTGTGTTTTGAGGTCAGTTGCCCATCTTTTATTTGTTTTACCCATGTTTTGAGCGCTTTTGTCTGTTTTTTGAGTTTGGTGGCCGGTAAAACTGAGAGTGGGCTTCTACGCCGGTATGTGTGGGTTGGCGCATATATAGGGAGGACATCTTGTGGAATCGTAAAGTCAAAGACAAAATAAAATAAAACTCTGATCAGACGAACGTTTAAAGATTTTTTTTTTTTTAAAGTTAATGACCTCAATGCTAAATTCTCATGCATTTTATTTTTAATTAATCATCAGAATAGAAGTATCATTTTTCTTATAAAATGTATAAAATAAGTTATCTTGTATTTCCTTCTAAAATAATAAGTTTCATGTTTACTTTAGTTAAGAAAAGAAAAAAAGGTTCCATTTTATACATCTTTGATTCTGCCCTTAAATGCAAAGGCTCATTGGTGACCCCTTGTCAATACCTCCCAAACTCTAATAATACAAGAAATGATTGGTGGTCTTCTGGTTTATCACTAATACATTCTAGACGGTTTCGAAAAATCAATGTAAATTAAATATTCATATTATACTGAAAATATATAATTTTAATTATACAAAAATCATATCAAACGATGGGCAAGTGATACAAATGGCTTTCTTCGTTACCATTATCGATCGTAGTCTACAGTTAATCATAAATTTATGTTTACAACTTCTGATATTCTAATTTATAGTTATCTTTATTATTATTTTCGAATATGTCAACTATTTAATTCTTCGTATGAATTGTTTGTGCTTTATTTTTAAATACTAATAGGTGTGATCCGCGTTATGCAGCGAGTTATAAAAATTAAAATATATAATTCTGATGGTTTACATGCTGGTACTAATCAGCCGAAACAAGATTACGTGCGAAACACTAATATAAAAGTTAATTGAAAAAATACTATAAAAAATAAATAACTCAAAACAGAGAAGAAAAGTAACAAATGCGTAAATGATGACTTTACTATAATTAACGAGTTTTATTGTAAATTGGTTAAAAGAACATTTGACATAACTAGAAGGCTTGAATATAAAACTTATGAAAAGTTTAGGTGATTAATGTAAATTTGGCATAACTCGAAAGCTTAAGCATAAAATTTTAAAAAAGTTCAGGTAATTATATATAAATTTGACATAACTCAAATGCTTAAATTTAAAATTTTAAAAAAGACAAAATGAGTAGGTATTAATTTGAAAAAAAAAAAAAAAAAAAGGAGAGAAAGTGTTGTGATTAGTTTCAAAAAATCCTTAGAGGTTAATTAAAATGTAAAATTGTAAAAAAAAAAAAACAAAGTAGGTTTTTTATTAGTTTGGAGAAAAAAATTATTATGGTAACATTAACAACCTAAATATTCAATACTCATAATTTTTCTATTTGTTATATATTGTGCAATACTCATAATTTTTCTATTTGTTATATATTGTGATGCGACGGGTGTTATCGAGCATCTTTGCCAACAAGTCTTTAACGTTGATATATTGAAGTATTATTATTATTATAACTATGTAAATATTTAGAGATTATATACTTAAGTTTTTAAATAAAATAATACTTAAATCAAATAGTATTAAGTTATAAAAATATAAATAATAAATATATATATATATATATTTTAAATTTAATTTTAAAATATTATAAATAAGATAATATTTAAAATAAATAAATATTAAATAATATATTAATCGGGATAAATTTATCAAATACAAGCAAATTAAAAACTATTGTATATAGCACTTGTAATTTATTATCATACTTATTATAAAAGTATTTAATAATTATATAGTTAAATATTCAAATAAGATGATACTTATTTATAAATTTAATAATAATAATAATAATAATAATAATAATAATAATAATAATAATAATAATAATAATAAAATTTATAAATAAGTATTATCTTAATTGAATACTTAGCTATATAAATATTAAATATTTTTATAATAATAATAATGATAATAATAAATTATATCTATATTATTTATTTTATTATATAAAGTATTTAGTAATTATATAGTTAAGTTTTTAAATAAGATAATACTTATTGATAAATTTAAATATTAATTTAAATTATTATAAATAATATAATATATAATATAGTGAATCGAATAATCTCTCATTATTATTATTATTAAATAATGTAATAATAATGTGCATTAATTAATGTTACATTAATTAGAAGAAGTTTATTAAATGAGTGTCAAAACAGAAATGATCACATAAAATACTCATGCCTAATGCTTAAGAAGTTGTATCAAGTGGTCTTAATTTTTTTTGTAAAATTATAATTTTATCTCAAGGTTTTGCTTTATATAGTAGTATAGATTAAAGTCCTTTTTACGTATTTTAGTTTATTTTTTTTATAATTTAGACAATAATTATTTTTAATATCAAAGTCTTATCTACTAAATAATCTTTAAAATGAAAATATGTAAATAATATATGCAAGAATTGTATACCTAATGTTATGATGTAATTTCTTGAATATTGCTAACTATGTATTTGAAAATTTTAAAATACAAATTAGAGAAAAAGATGTTACCTTTTTTGGTTAGTTTCGAGAAATGGTACGTAAAAAGTTGAAAATACGTGCATTTCATGTGTCATTTCCCTAAACATTTGTACACCTCACTCTAAATAAATAGATCATACCATCCAATACGAGGAACATCCTACCCAAATAACATGCACATGTACAACCGACATAAACATACACTTGTACGTGCATATAATGTGATATTTAGCATCATCATCGTTTTCATTTAGATAGATTTATTTAACACCAAAGATACATATAACTAACATTGTTATAAGTTATGAGACGCATATAAGTACACATTTCTGCATGTTGTTTAGAAAAAATAACACACTTCTACATGAAAATTTCATTTTACAATACCAACGAAGTACCAATGGTTCAATGGGGCAAATTGAAGTCCATTGTGACCAGAGTTCCAAAGGGGAATCACGCCCTTGGCAAATACGAGACAATAAGACGAGCATCTTACAAGGGTTCGCGCTGGTTGTTAACAGTAACTTTAATTGAAAATGTATTAGAAGTTGATTCAAAAATTCATGATTGATGGAAAATTGTATAAAATCAATCTTGAGTTGGAATTGATCATTAATGATAAGTAATTATTAGTAGTAACTGTGATCATAGCAACTTAGTCCATCAGTAACAACTGTGAATGATCGTATGTAAGTTGGGCTGTCAGCGGTGACTATTTTATTGCCGACAAGCCAATAATCAGCAGTAACTTCAAAGGAGTTTCTATTAACGATTTTACTACTATTGAAAATGAACAATTGATAAGATTTTAACTGTCAAACTGATATACTTTATTTTGAAGAGTTGTTACCTTTCAACTTAAATGTTGATAGTATTTTATCTGTATAAAGATCTTTGATTTTTACATATGTTTTTCTATTACATTTTAGGAACAGAAAAACATAAACACATTCTTTATATCTTTTTAAATTACCCAATTAAAGGTTTAATGATTACCACCAAAATACTTTATGCTAAAAGTGACTTAGTACACGATTCAAATAGATTATACAACCAAACTACAAAACATACATACTCATCCATACATGGGCGTGGGTGTAGTTGTGTAAACAAAGAGGAAAAGTGATAGCTTATACTTTTCTTTTTGAACTGCTCATAGTTGATATTTTGTACGTTAACATCAATTTTTTAGGCCTAATTTCATATAAAATTATACTTATAAGAATTCAAACTAATATTATTTTTATATGACAAAAACCATACCACTAGACTATTAAATTATAGATGTTATTACATGGTAGTTGATATTAATTAATTCTACTCTCTACATAATGAGGAACCTCCCAAATGATTGGAGGTGTTCTATTTGTGTGTATTGACTAGACGAGGATATACATTAAAGAGATTATCCACGTTATTTTTTAAACATACACATAAATAAACATATACATACATATATGGGTGTAATTGTGTGAACAATGAGGAAATTGGGTAGTTGATAAGTATTAATTCAATTATGTACATAATGAGGAATCTCCCAAATAATTGGAGGGGTACTATTTGTGCATATATCCGATGAGGATGGAATGTGTATTTTTTGATTCTATTTAGCATATTTTCTATTTTAAAAATAAAATATCTCTCATCAGAATGACGATCAAATGACCTTAGAAACTCGTCAACCTGTTTTAGAAAAATAAAAATAAAATAAGAAATAAAAAGACAATCAAATGAATTAAAGACGTCATACTAGTTCTTCATAAAATATACAACAGACTTTTATTGAGAATTTTTTTCTCAGTTTTGAGGTCTAAATAATATTGTTTTGCATTATGTGTTTCATCTTCATGTAATATTACCACATGATTATATATAAACAAATAACGTATCCAGTAGATATTACTAGGCAAATTATCTAATGAAGATGAGATAAGAGTATACTTTTTCTCTATCTCAAGAAATAAAAGACGGCTCCTAATAAGATCCAGCCCACAAACAAATTTAGAAACAACAATAAAAGATAAAAATATAACAAATAAAGTAGAAAATAAGATCCGAACTAGCTTATCTCACACGTAAAAGCATAAATGTGCTAATTACTTTTTTAACAATTTTTTTTTTGTAACGGCATGTTATAAGTGATAAGAAGTTAATAACACCACGCTGGTAATAATTCGCCATTATCAATGTTTGAACTCTAAACCTTCAAGAGAAGAAAAGTATTTCGCTTTCCCCTCAAACCACTAGACAAAAAGATCATTAGCAACAACTTTTTTATAACACCTAATTCCATTTACTATTTTACTTGTAAGGATTTAAACAAAAATCAAATTACAATACCACCAGACAACTAATACGCTAATTACTAAGCCATTTTTTCAATTGATGCTAACTTTTTTATCGAATAATTCATTGGAATTAATTGGAATTATCATGCTTAAAAGCTTCTCGATTTTATATTTCTTTAACTATTAGTATATAAAAAATGAAAAATAATAATAGAAAAATAACAAAAATCAATGATGATAAATTTATAACGATGATGATGCATGAGTCATGTATATACAATGAGATTTAACGAAAATTCCAAAAGACTTTTAGTAGCCTAAAACAAGGGTAACTTGAGAATGAATGAAGGCCTCACAACACAAAGGGCATGCAATACTAAGAGATCATGGCTTATGTATCTTTCCACCTCCATCTCCATCTCATGAAGCTTCAAACCTTACCTAACCCCACCATATTTAATGCTAAAAGTTTTAAAAACCAACTTCTCGATCTCAAAACTAATCGGGAAAGAAGAAACCAATTCGTTGAACAAATGCAAACATAAAACAAAATCGAACTTGGTCCCTTAACACGTGTATGAAAATCGAATGGAAAGTGAGTTATACAACTAAGTTTGGCCTTAGATGTCACATTAAATGTTTCATTATGAATATCTATATGCATTTACATCTTGTTTAGTGTGTTCATAATCACATATAAAACCTATGGTTTCATTTCTTGTTTTTAATTAATTTTCAAGATGAGGGTTATTTTTGTCATTTCATGTTAAAGTGTTGCTATAATTAGGTTTTTGTATAAAAGGGGATGGTTGGAGCTGCCTAACAAAGTAAGTGAATCAAAGTTCACTTTGGTCTCCCACTCCCTCTCTCCACTTTGATACAAGAAGTCTTCATTCTTTCAAATCTCTCTTTGGTAAGTAGGTTTATCATACCTTCATATTACAAGTTTAAAAAATATTTTCTTTTTTCTAAACTTTCAATCGAGTTTAAGACACAAGACTGCTAAAGATTATATCGTCTTTAGCAGTTGTCTTAAACAATTTATTAATGAATCTTTAGCATTTTTACGTCTTAAACAACTTATTAATGGTTTAAGGTTCACATACTATTGTGTTTTTGTGTTATGTAATATGTTATTGATGATCACAAAGTAGGGAAAACATGGATAAACCGAATACAAGTTTAGGGTTATGGAGAACACAATCCGATCAACTTGCCCAGATGTCAAGTGAAGCCTCTAGAGGTGGCGGTGGAGATGGTGGCAGCGGTGGTAGTGGCGGGACGCATTCAAGAAAGTCTAGCAGACAAATGGTGTTTGCATCGCCGGGGCGAAGTGGTGGTGGTAACAAAAACACACATATTAGAAAGACAAGAAGTGCTCAGATGAAGTTTGATCTTGATGATGTTGGTAGTGGGGCCGCTTTAAGTCGAGCTTCAAGCGCGAGCTTAGGGGTCTCGTTCTCATTCACCGGATTTACTATGCCTCCGGATGAGATTGCGGATTCAAGACCTTTTAGTGATGATGACATACGTAAGTATTCTCAACTCTTTGATTCATCTCGCTTTTCATTTCTAGAAAAACATGACATGAGGAGCAAGTAATGTGACACTTAGTGCATTCAACCACTTGCACTTTAACTTCCATTGCATATGATATAAGTATTAAGGAATTTCCATAAGGGATATATGATCGTTTGATACGCAAATAACATATAAAAGCTAGTATCATATGTTATATAAATATACATAAAAGAAATTGACACCGGTGTTGCCCCTAGATGGTAGAGTTTCTCATCAAAGTAGCACGAACATGAAGCTAATAACTTTGCAACATGAACGACCACATAGTGGGTAGAGTTTCTCATATATTTTTTAAATTAGTGACGGTATTTGCAAGCGAAATAATTTAGGTCTTTATATTTGCAACCAATCTGGTTGCTATTTTATGATCGTTTTTGTTTGTTTTTTATTCTTCTATTAACTTAGCGACAATATTTCCGACCAAAACAACTTTTGTTGCTATATTAATAAATGTTTTAAGACCAAAACAATCTCCTTCAATTGTTCCACTCAATGATTTTGCTGCCGATTTTGTTTTAGATCGTTAATTTACAACCAATTTTGTTTCCGTGACTAATATTGCCACCATATGATTCCTCTGGTCGTTAATACGGTCGCTAAATTTGCGACCATTTAAATCTGTTTCTTTTTCGTTTGTGCTCACATGATCAAACTTTTTAGTGGGCAAAAAGTCAACAAATACCTATATTAACGAGAAACAGCTGAAAAGTGGCTCAAAAGAAAGAAAATGAAACATTAAACTTATAATTTTGTTTTGATTTGATTTTATTTAAAAAGCAAATAATTGTCGACATTATACAACTGTAACCAGCTAGCTAGTTCACAGGCCCAAAACATACTTTAGTGTCAATAGAAATGGGCCCCCATTACCTAGAATTTGGACCATATGGCCCACTTTCTATCTGCATAATCCTTGAGGAAATGGGTGCCTTGATCATCTTTTAGCAGTTTCTTTCACCTGGTCCCCAACATGCATAATTTTCATCATCATCATGCATCAATTTGTAAGCTAAAAAACAGACTCACCTTTTGAAAAATTTGGATCATATATTTGATCCTTTTGTTCTCTTTCGGGTCTCCGTCTTGTGGGTCCCACATCTATATATCGTTACTATACCGCGGAAACAAAATGAATGTCCAAAGAAAATGGATTTGACAATAATGGACATAGAAATATAGAATAGACAGTAACAAAATTATGATAGGATTTAGCATTTTGAAACATGAATGGGTTGCCAACATATGACAATAATATGCTTCTAACAGCGGAAGACATTGAAGCTGGCACGCGTAAGAAGTTTCAGACCGAACCCACCTTGCCTATATTTCTAAAGGTATCAAACTTTAAAGGTTAACACCGTTATTAAACCATCAAAATCGTAACTGTGTTTTTGAATGGATAAAACTGGAGGTTTATCTATTAGGTACATGACCCGATCATTGAATATGTTTAGTCTTGTATATAGTGTCATAGTTTTATGACACTCATGTACAAAACCAGTTCAGTATAATAAAATAAAAAATATATTAAAAAAAATTTAATCATGATCTTGAGAAAATGAACAAATGGTATCAAATCAATAATCATAACTTGTCATAAAATAATTTAACTTTGTTAAATGATATGCAGTTTACAGAAGTGACATACAAGATAGTGATTAAAGGAATGACATCTACAGTAGAAAAGGATATTTTAAATGGAATAAGTGGTGCAGTGAATCCTGGGGAAGTTTTGGCATTAATGGGGCCTTCGGGAAGTGGAAAAACAACACTTCTAAGTTTACTTGGTGGCAGGTTAACTGAGCCGGCCCCCGGGGGTTCAATCACTTACAACGAAAAGCCATACTCCAAGTTTCTAAAGAGCAGGTTTGTGTGTTTGTTTTAAAGATTCTTACATGTTCCTTATGTGACATCCAAACTAATAACAAATTATTGTTTGTGTAGGATCGGGTTTGTGACTCAAGACGATATCTTGTTTCCTCATTTAACAGTGAAGGAAACATTAACATACGCGGCTCTTCTGCGACTACCAAAGACATTAACTAAACAAGAGAAGGAAAAACGTGCGGCAGATGTCATTCGTGAACTAGGATTAGAAAGGTGAAGTTTTCTAATGTTATAACTTTTTTAAGATAGTTAAAAGTGCACCGAACTAACCAACTTGTAGTTTAACTTTGCACCTTAAACAGATGTCAAGATACAATGATAGGAGGCACTTTTGTTCGGGGCGTTTCGGGTGGGGAGAGAAAACGTGTTTGTATTGGACTCGAGATAATAATCAATCCTTCCCTCTTGTTCCTTGATGAACCGACATCCGGCTTAGACTCAACAACCGCTTTGAGAATCATTGAACTATTACAAGACATAGCTGAGGTATGTATGTGCATACCAAAATGGGTCACATAGGGTTGAGTTGACCCACGGACACTTTTTATGCACTTCTGTAATAAAAAGTTAAAAATAATTACTTATTTGACCCGTTTGAGATGGAATATAATCAAATCAAAATTGTCACCTTTGTCCAGAAGATTTAAAACAATTAACATGATCTGAATACTTAATCACATAATCGCTTACTTTTATATATTCATTACAGTCAGAGAAGACCGTGGTCACCACGATTCACCAGCCATCGAGCCGACTTTTCCACAAATTTGATAAACTAATTCTACTTAGCAAAGGGAGCTTGCTATATTTCGGGAAAGCATCAGAAGCTATGGTATATTTTTCATCGATAGGATGCTCTCCGTTGATCGCCATGAATCCTGCAGAATTTTTGCTAGATCTTGCAAATGGGAACATGAATGAAGTTTCTGTACCTTCAGAGTTAGAGGACAGAGTAGGAGATTCACAAAGAGAAACAAAAAGTGGGAAACCTGCTCCCTCAGTTGTACATGATGTAAGTAACATAACACAACATAGCATAACATCATGATACATATTCAAGTTTTGAATGATTAAAAGTTTTTGAATTTTACTTGCAGTATTTAGTGGAGGCCTACGAGACACGAGTGGCTGAAGAAACAAAGAAACAACTTATGATTCCTGCACCAGTTGATGAACAACTCAAGTCAAATGTGGAGTCGATGAAACGTGAATGGGGAACAAGTTGGAGAGAGCAATACGCGATATTATTTAGGAGAGGACTTAAAGAAAGAAAGCATGACTATTTTAGTTGGTTAAGAATCACACAAGTTTTGGTGACCGCAGTTATCTTAGGTCTTTTATGGTGGCAATCAGAAGTTCATAGCCCTAAAGAACTTGATAATCAAGTAAGAAATAAAAAAACAAAACTTTTCAATATATGGAATGAATCAAAATGATAGTTACATTCACCTAAGTCTACATTCTCATTTGCAGGCAGGATTGTTGTTCTTCATTGCTGTATTTTGGGCATTTTTTCCAGTTTTCACTGCAATTTTCACATTCCCTCAAGAGCGCGCGATGTTGAATAAGGAAAGAGCAGCAGATATGTACAGATTAAGTGCATATTTTATGGCAAGAACAACAAGTGACCTTCCACTTGATCTGTTTCTCCCAATGCTTTTTCTCCTCGTTGTTTATTTCATGGCAGGCTTAAGACTAACTGCCGAGTCGTTTTTCTTAACCATGCTTATTGTCTTCTTGTGCATCGTTGCAGCTCAGGTACGCCGTTTTGTCCTAACCATGAATTTGATGTAACAGATTGGTTTATTAACCAAAATAAAAATGTCAGGGACTTGGGTTGGCTATTGGTGCCACATTAACAGACTTGAAGAAAGCAACGACTTTGGCTTCTGTAACTGTAATGGCTTTCATGTTGGCTGGTGGTTATTTTGTAAAGGTAAGCAAAAGTTAACAAAAAAAATGATCAAGATGAAGATTATGAAGAAAACAAATTATGAACTAAGGTGGTGCTATTTTTGCAGGATGTTCCGATATTCATTGCATGGTTGCGTTACTTGTCGTTCAATTATCACACATACAGATTACTCCTGAAAGTGCAGTATGAAACCATAAGTCCTATAATTGATGGAATAAAACTAGACAGTGGTTTGAAAGAAGCTACTGCATTGGGAATTATGGTATTTGGGTACCGTCTTTTGGCGTACCTATCTTTGAGAAGAATGAAGATTCGTTGACTATCTTGATGGTCAACTGTCATAAATTGCATATTTGTTTTGCATTTCATACCAAAGGAAAAAGGAGCTATGAACTGAATGAAAGCACTGCTGTGAAGTTTTGAAATCACCATCCAGCACAATGTAATCAAGAACTCAATGAATATTATGTTGTTGATCTTTGTATGTGACATAAAGACAAGTAATATATGTGAATATTGAGGAATCAGTTTGACAAAAACAGTGATCGGCGACAGATATCATTGGTGAATTTTGATCAGGGACGGCTCAACTGTTTTAGGGGCTCGAGTCAAAGTAAAGATCCGGGGCTTTTTCCAAATATCATAGTTTCATCTACTGAACTACTAACTAATTAAGCCTTAAATAATGAACTAAATAGTAAATCTCAGTTTTGTAATTGCTACTTAAACCAATCATTTCTTAAATAAGTATCAAATTTGAGCTAGTTAAAAGCTAATCAAGTGTCAAACTATCTAACCAAATCAGTTGGAAGAAATATGTTATGTTAATTAAATTACAGGTCCAATTTTATAACTGATTACTAATCTAGGATATGTTTTGTTAAGTGTCAACATAATAACATATAAGAAACCTAGGATATGATAGAGCTCCCTCATATCTTTTTTCATCACTACCACCATCGGGTCGTTGAGTCATCAACCCTCCTCCCCCATCGTTCCACTTATGTAATGATTTTTTTCTCTTATTCTCTCTTTTTTCATGTCCTTTTTAGGATGGATTGTAAAATATAAAATGAATTGGGTTTTATTTATTTTTCTTGTTACATGTCCCTGTTGTGATGTTCAACCATAACTCTTGTTGTTATGTACTCGTAGCTCCCGTCACCATAGCTCTGTTGTTGTGCCTCTAGCTGTCATTGTTATGGTGTTAGATTTGTCGCCACTATTTACCACCATTAAGTTTTCTTAGTGGTTATATTTAATGCTAACACCTTCATTGTGTTTGTTTAAGCCTGAGCGCCTGCATTCTGGCCTCACGCTCTAACTACGGGTGGATATTAGATAGAATATCTTTTCATAGTTATGGGATATGATTTGATTACATTTACTATTTTTCCTTCTTTTTGTTGAGTCTAGTAGTGATTTAGGAAATATTTTAGACCGACTTGTGATTTGGGAACTACCTTCGGTGTTGATGGATATTAGGTTGAATTTAATTCCGACGATTTATACGTTAATATTAATCATCCGAAAAAATTCACGCGTAAAACGTTGATAAAAACTGTAATATGAAAAAAATATTGTCAAATATCCTCAAAACAAATGAGAAATATAATGATGGGTAAATGATAATTTTATTAAAGTTAGTATGTTGTATTTTAAATTGATTAAAAAAAAGGAAAGAAAAAATTACTAAAAGTTCGGAAGATTAAATTTAAATTCAACATAACTCTATAATTTAAGTGTAATCTAAAAAAACTATTTGTAATCTAAAAAACTTAAATAATATTATTAGTAATGTGATTAATTAATATGAAAAAAAATAAAAAAATTTTAATAAGAAGAAATGTAGTGCTATCACATATATCTTTTGTTATTATTTTATTAAAATAAAAATATTGATATAGATATAGATTTAGATAACTTCAGTTTATAATATATATTTATACTAGTTTTAGAAACTTGTGTAATACAGACGTTGAACAATAAAAAAATTAAATCATAATTTCTCTATTATAATAAAAGATTAACTAAGGACGACACGTGACAACATTACATTCATTCTCATCAAAATTTTCCTGTTTTTTTTTTTATTAAATAATTACATTAACTACTAAAATAGTATTTAACCTTTTTAGATTAAAAATAGTTTTTAATAAATTAAAAAATAAATCTTTTTATTAATTTTATTTTTTAAGCATATATTATTTTATAAAATAAGAAAATTTCTAAAACATCAATATGTTTTTAAAACACGAAATATTTTAAAATCAGTATCTTAAGTAAATTTGTCATAAACCAAAATAATTAAAATTGAGAGTTTCTAAAAAAAATGATATTTTCTTATAAAAATGATTTGTTTTGAAACAAAATATTTAGTATTTTTAGAAAAAAATAATAAAAATAAAAATTTATAACTTGATATCATTATTTTATTACTTATACTCATTCACATTTTTTTTATCATATGTTATCTTAAAATATAATTTTATAATTAATAATTTTTTGTTATATTTAATAGTTTATTTATTCAACCTAGATAATAAACAGGTTTAATAAAGCTAATTTTGTATATACTTTTAACTATTGAAATAAAACACCGACAAAATTAAATTTTTTTCTAATAATTATCATTGTATACTTGTAGTTATGTTTCACGGGTGTATTTCAAAAGTTGGTAATTCAAAATATTATTTTCTAAAGTTATTTCTTGTAACCTTTTTGTCGCTAGTTGAGAGGCTTGAAAACAAATTGATGTAAAAATTAAATACTATATTTTTTTAATTATGTAACAAGTCATGTCAAATGTCATGTTACGAGCAACGTCACGTATCACATCATAAAAAACTAATGAAGTTAATGAATAATTAGGATTGTTATTCGTAACAAAATCAAAAAGTAAGTTTAATATTAGTCAAGTTGTTAATTGGGGATTAATATTACTTAATCATCAATAATATGGATTATTAAAATCTGATTTTTTTTTTATTTTCAAAAAAAAATTTCTTATAAACTAAGCATATCTATGTTTTTCTATAAAACTTAGTTTTATCAAAAAATAATGGCATGAATGTAATATTGTTTTTTTATTATCAAACTTTTAAATGCGTTTAACTTTTTTTTAATATTAATTTTTTTTATTTTAAAGTTATAGAAGTTGGTGTTATAATATGTGATCCAGATACAATATATTCTTCCGTGACTCTATTACGAGTTGATGTGACCTATAGTTTAGTAACTTAAATTTGTGGTGTTATTATATTTTTATAACAGTTAATTTTAAAATATATTTTTGGTGGGTATGAAGATTTATAAATTTAAAATTTAAAAGGTCAATTTGATTATGTACAATTTTAATGCGTATGTAAAGAAGTTATTTTGTAACACAATAATATGTAACTGAAAGTGGAAAATAAGTACATTTGAAACGTTATTCTTAAGGGATTAAATATAAATCAGTTGTTGATTTCCAATTGACAAATGGAAAGTAAAAATGCATTTTTGGTCTATAATTTAAATTTTGGGTGTTGATATGGACAATCTCAATGAAAACTCATTCAGTAGTAGTTATATTGACAAAAATATTAACTGCTTAAAAAAATAATTAATTACGCTCTTTGAATTGAGTATAGGATTGTAAAAATGCCATAAATAATAAGTGGTGGGTATGAAACCAAAATCATATATAAATTATTTTAAAACATAATACTGTTAAAAATAAGGAAAATTAGAATCAATTAATTCAAATTATTAAATATTAATCAATATTAATCTCAACTAACAATTTAACTGGTATTAATTTTAACTTTTGATTTTATAACTAATAACAGTTTTAGTCTAACAGTTGGTTAACTACATTAGCTTTTTATAATGTATCAAATGACGTGGCTCGTGACGTGACATATAACATATTTATAATTAAAAATATAAATGTATTGCTTAATTCTTTTTTATAAAAGATTATTCTTTAAAGTTATTTAACGTAAATTTTTTTTGTCGCCACTTGAGTAGCTAGGAGATAAATAGACACAAAAGTTGAGTGACATGTTTATCTTTTTTTATTTTAATTATGTCCTTGAATTCAAATTTATTGGTCTACATTTCAACTATAATATGTTTTTGTTCAACGGTATAAATTCAAGTTATTTTACAGTTCGACGTGAATTTAGTCTAGAAACAAGTCAGGTCAATTTTAGTCTATACTTTATCATACCGCGTACAATGCCGTAGCAACGCGCGACCGATAACTAACTAGTAAAATTCAAAATTGATTGTTATCAGATATAGAAGGAAATAAGTAAATTATATATTAAGATTCAAAAATGATTGTAATCAGATATAGAAGGAAATAAGTAAATTTTATATTAACGTATCAAAATTAAATTTTTTATTTTTTGAAAACCGTCTACTTGTAAGGGCTGCGATTGCGTCCTAGTGTCATTGAACGGCCAATGTGAATCTGCACGGTCACTCACGGTACTACGGTTGATCTTCATATGGTTTTTTTTTTTTTTTTTTTTTTTTTTTTTTTTTTATTCTGTATTTCACAAAATTGTAATGAAAAAGTTAGTGAATTATCATGAAATCGGATTTCTTGAGTCAGCTAGGGTCACTGCTACAGATTTTGCTATCATCTATACACTTTGTTTATAAAGTTATGATGAAATGCTGAATTCCCATTGTGCTATATATGCTTTCATAAACATAGAGTCTGTATGAATTAAGTAAATTTTTGGATTCTAATTTTTAAATCTTTCATGAACATCTTTGATGGAACAGAAGCTGCAGACTTCTTCTTCTTCTTCTTCTCCTTCTTCTTCATTTGTAGTATGTGACCGATTGCAGCTTGATCAATACGAAGAACACGACAACATGAACGCCCCGCTGTCTTACTATCCATGTCGAATCCCTGCGTTGATCGGGAGGCGTATCCAGGGCTGTTTCGACGGTTGGGTGATTCTCTCTACCCATCCAGACAACGTCATGTGGTCTCTTTGGAACCCGACAACTCTTAAGATCATACATCTTCCACCCTTGGTTTTAAAAGACGGAGATTATGAATCGATCGATGGAGACTGTTGTTTGCCGTCCCCTCCAGATGACACAGGCTCTATCCTCTTGTTAACCAGAGCCGAACAGCGTACCTTTGTTTTTTGTCGGCTGGATCGTAAAAGAAAGAGGTTGAGATGGACAGAAATGACATATGCTAAACAGCTCAAGGCCATAAGTGGTCAAAATGGTTTCTTGAAATCCTTAACTTGTTGCAATGGCAAGGTGTATGCCTTGAACAGCCTGTTGATATATTTTCTTCTCATACAGGTTGACATTGTGGTTAAGGATGATCAAGTTGTGATAACTCTATTGCCATTTGTAGCTATCCCTAGTAATATGATATGCAATAATGCTTACGGCGAAAGGCGTATTCTCAAGGGGTGTGCAGAAAAGCTTTTCTTTGTTCAAGTAGGTTTTCGTACGGAAGCAATGACGACGCTTACTGATGTGCATTTGTTTAAATTGGACATGACTTGTCTGACTTGGGAAAAAAACCGGATGACCTTAATGACACTATATTTTTCATTGATCTTGCTCATCCTTGCTGGCTGTTTTATAGACCTACGATTTCGTTGGAGTCAGGAGGCGGTTATATTCACATATTTGGCGTTATGGACAGAGTGATATCATCCTACAGCTTGAAAGATAACAATGTTTCTCTATCTTCTATGACTTGTTTAGCACTGCCAAACCATGTGCCCTTTTGGGAATGCAGGTATGTATATTTGTATGTGTTTGTGTTTGTGTTTGTGTGCGCGCGCTTAAATGTTTTATTGCTACCTAGCATGTGAATAAGGTCTTGACAAGCATTTTTTGTGCAGAGCTGAAGAAGAAGAAATGGAAGACGAGATCATGGCTAAGGATGACGAGCTAGTTGATATTAATAGCACAAGGGATTCACCCCTTTTCAACATCTCTTTTGATGTTTTGAGGATGATTATGAAGCTTTGTCTTGGTGTTGAATATCTTAACTTTCGTGCTATGTGTAAACAATGCCAATTAGCAGCACCACTAATTCAATGGAGAAACAAAACATCAATAAGGAGATTGCAGACATATTCACTACATTCACCATGGCTGGTGGTGTTTGACATACGTCGAGGCATCATCACTCTTACAGATCCAATGTTTGGTGACAAGTTCTTCATGAAAGCACCTGAAGAATGGACTGGCGACGTGCGAATATCTTGTTGCAGATTCGGTTGGTTGCTGGTGTTTAATCTTTCACACCCTGATCTAAGTGTGATGTTTTTTAACCCTTTCACAAATGATATCCGCGAGTTTACATACATGGGTTACTTGATAAGCATTTGTTTCTCAGCACCACCAACTTCTTCGGATTGTATGGTTGTTGGATTTGTACCAAAACGCACATGTTCTGTTCGCGTCCACTTTGTTAACTTGTCGCCCGACTGGAGTTTGACGGATGTGGATTTTGGTGAAACCGTTCCACGTTCCATTTCATTTCCAACGTTATATGGTAAAGATGTATATGCCTTAGAGGCGGGGGGAAGACTTGATGTTTACAGAATAAGGGAGCCTCATGAAGCAGGTAGCTTTTGGGAAGTTGTAGCTGAAGCCCCAAGAGGCTGTCCTTCAGCAGCAGAATGTTTTCTAGTGAAATGTGACGAACACCGTCTTTTGTTAGTGCGGGTGGGCGAGTATGGAGAATCTGTTGAGGTGTTCAAGCTGAATCAGACAACACAAGAGTGGGAAAAAATAGACTGTTTAGGAAGGCGGATGATATATATTTGTGGTGCAGCGTGTTTGTGCATGGAAGCGAAGACACCAGAAATGGAGAACAAGATCTACTTTCCACGATTGCACTCCAAGAACGGGAAGATAGTTTTCTATTCTCTTGAAACTTGCAGGTATCACACTTTCAATGGGAGAAAGCTCGATGAAGAAAGTTTTGCGGATTTTCGAGGAACAACATATATTCTCAGCCCTCATTCGTGGATCGAGCCAAGTTGGTGCTAGCTAACTTTGATAGTTTAATTGCTTGTTGCTTACTTTTCTTTCATTTTTATTCAAGAATCTCGCATTAAACAAAAGTATATTTAAGACCTTGGTTGTTATCTCTGTGTAAGTGCATGTGTTTTTGTTATATATTTTGAATGGCAAATGGTGCGGTATCAAATAGTAACAATTTATGAAAGCATAACCATGTGGTTTATTGGTAATGAGCATGGATTATTTCTTAGCTATATCTGTGCAGGAAAGCTGCTGTTATGTTAGTATGTTACTTACATTATCTACAACTAATAGAGCGCGCAGATTTCCCAATTTATAGTTTCTCTTTGTGAATCTCCTACCTGTGCTCTAACCCTCAATGTACAAAAACTGCATTCATGTTCCTGTTTGCAAGTAGGACTAGTTTATCAGATTTGCGGAAGAGTCGGCTGTTGGATATCAGGTACGTATAAAATTATAAAACAAAGAGAAACTAGGAACAAATATAGTCGAATGTAATCGTTTGTTCACTGCTTGAAGCAGAAAGCTCACAACCGATTACAAAGAAGATAGAACTTTTTTCAACTGGATGACTAAAACAATGAAACAGTGCAGAGATTAAACAACAATGAAATTAACAACTTTGACTAGAAAATCGGCCCAGCTGCTCCACGTCTGAGGATATCCCAACGTTCACATCAACAGCTGTTTGACCCTTGTGAACGGGTCAACATTTAACTAACATCGGCTCAATGACAGGTGATCACTGTCTTCTCTGTCTATAATGAATTTAAGAACCCTCACTAATCAAATAATCACTACAAGTAATAGACTAACTACTGCAACAAGTTTGATCTATCAACTTTGATTCTTTGTTTTCTTATAGGAACTTATCAGCATGTTCAATTAGCACTCTAACTATCAGTGTATACATGTTTGTCTGTTTATCCCCTCGCAACCACACATATGCATTGTTCATTTAGGACTTCATTTTTCGCATCTATTATCTTCATTCTGGTATACATAATTACATACTCATAGATTAACTAACATACAACTCGACCACTTGTCCTTTTTGGACATTAAATTTTTAACAACCATGGTACTACTTAACTTTGCCCAAAAAGCATTGACTGAATTCGTAAGTAATTTAACACAATAAACAAAACAATCTATAACACGTCAAGTTTTATATGCATATTCAAAACTTAGGGTATAAAATCACTTATCTTTGCTGGTAGGATTGACTAGATCTTGAATATCATTACAGACTTATTGACTTCCTGAGGTCAAACCTTTATATGTCAGTTATCACAATTCAAGAACATATCACAGTACCCTTTTTACCACATGTGGATCAACTTGATTAAGTACATTATGTACATTATTATCAAGTTCATTTGAGACGAGTGCCTAATGACTTGAAAAATTACATAATAGCCATTCTTAGTTTAACATATATCGTTTAGCATATTCTTAATTCCATTATTAATTCCTGTACAAATAAAATTTGGAGTCAAGTTCTCCTTAAATGGTCTTTAATACCAAGTTAATGTAAAAGCCCCAATCTGCTAAGCTGGGTTAACATTCCAAATTCTCTTCATCACCGAAAACCTAAATTTGACTATATTAATAGGTTTAGCCAATTCCAATAGTATGATTTCACCAAAGGAGGAGTATTTTACTTAAAAAACATCACTCTTGACCATTCATTACAGATTATGATCAAAGGATGTGTATTATTTTTAGTTTTAAAATAAATAATATACTTGATTCATTATAACCGTTTTTTTTTTTTTAGTTCATGTTACATGTTTTTTTCCATATATATCTAGTTACAATTACAACAATACAATATCGTCATTGAATAGTCGATATTCTATTCTTTCTAATGACATGACATTCACTAATGCATCCACATTGAGTCCAAATACTTCTTTGATCAAACTCTCATTAGTAAATTGTAAGTTAAAAAGTAACACCATAAACATTTCTGATATGATATACCTACAATTGACCTTACACAAGAAGAACAACTTGATGATCAAGAAATTACAAGAGACGTATTCGCAGGCATACCATAAGGACCACATCAATTACATTATCTACAACTCACTTAATTTTTCAGTTTTTCATTTTTACAACTTTGATAATAATTTACATTTCCAACAACTAATTCAACAAATTACTTCGATAATGCTGATCCGAGTGTTATATCATGTAGAATTATGGAAAGATGAAGCATATGTTGTGCTTACGGTAACGTTGAGCTTTCCCATTGAAAGAAAGTGCATCAAAATTATCAAAAATCTTTATTATATATGGTTTAGATAATTAAAGCAAGTTCTTCTTATTGAACATTCATTGTTACAATTCAATGTTTTGTTTTACGTTAATGGGTGGGAAGATTGATTCGTCCATTAAAAAATGTAATGCTTTATTTATATTCAAGTAAGAGTGAGCGGTCGAATTTCATAGTATGGGAAGTCTTCTAACTTTAAATGAATCGAAACCAAAATCCTCTCAACTATACATATATGATACTGATTATGAAGTTCCAGATAGATAAGTCGTTGTGTGGTATGTACTCAAAATTATTATTAATATTTTTCACTTACATAGGTCCTAATATATAAATTTTTTAATTTAATTGACTCGTATATTCATCTTCTTATGATCAGTCAATTGACAATTCGGTCTACATCAAAGTCTAAATTACTTTAACATTAAGAGTTGGTTAATACTATAGAATGTTAATAGAATATTTTGAAGAAAATCCTCGTATGGACCTAAAGCTACGACCTTTTGCAAAAGATGTAGCAAGATGGAAGGAATATAACCTAAAAATAACTTTGGAAGTTGGTGTTTTGATTGTTGGAGACATTAATGATTTAATCGAGAGTTGATATATTATCGTAAAAACTTAGCCAAATACTCTATTACATATCAACTGCATTCTTCATAACGGGCAGGGGCGGTCATACACCTTAAAAAGGTTTAGTGTTATATATACATGGAAATCCCGACTGTCCACCCTAAAATTTTGCTATTGTCCCCCTCCGCGAAAGGAGCTTGGTGCAAGCTCACATGAAAAATAAAAGTTCCAGAGCTAGAAGGAATGGCTCAGGGGTGGGTAATAGACTAACTGTCAAGAAGCGGGCAACTCGAACGAAGTCACTCATTGCTATGCGTCGAGGACCTACCCTTGACCTCGTAGTGAAGCCGTTGTACCAAAAAGAGCAAACAACAACTAGACTAGAGAAAATAGTAACTTTCAGGCATCCTCACATTGAGGTTTTAGATAGAAGATGAGCTGTCTCTTATAATATGAGAGTATAATAGTAGCAAGATTATTGCCATATACCCATGAGCATTGGTGTGAGCAGCTAAGCTAAGGTCAAAAAGGAATAGTTGGAATGTGTTTTATTGGAACATAGCTGCCTTTTAATTTCTAAAGGTTAATCTTTTAAGTTTTTAAATCCAATATCAGACATAAGCTCAATTAAGTTTTAAATCCAATGTATGACATGCACCCAATTTTATATCAAACCCATTTCCAATAATCACGCTATTACTTCTGGCCGTTGCTTTTCAATCAACACTTCCAGCCATTGCACTACGGTAACATTATTAAGTATTTGAGATTTTTAATGTTTTATGGAGTTACTTTTATTGTTTAGATGGTTATTTGACTAAGAATTAAAAAATATGGATTAGGATTTGAAAAAGTACAAACTTTAAATTTTTAGTTATAACATATGATTTATGAACTTTAGAGTAAAAATTTTGTATATTTGATTACAACCTAACATGAACTGAATCGAACATGAAATTTTTTTTGATTATATAACAATACCCAAAAGATTTCTAAAATTCTTTGACCCCATATAAAAAGTTCCAGATCCGTCACTATTGTTCATATTTTGCCTTTTAATATCCGTTGTCCTTTAACATTGCTATTGATATGGGTAACATTAGGGACTCGAATAATATTATATAATATAATAAGAAATAAATAAAAGCAACGATCATCTAAAAATCTCCCACTCTCCGTCTCCAATTCCCTGAAAATGAAATTTATCATCCTTCGCTCTGTCAATGAAAATGTCTCTGTTAAGAAACCCGAGAAAGGATTGAAATCCTTCAAATTTAGTTGGATCTATCGAGTGTATACAAGGGTTTGAAGCAAAGTTTAAGGTATGAGTTCTATTTTAACTTCAATTCTTGCTATGATATAATATAATCATTTGCTCTTATGATTTTCATAGGTCGGTGCTTCCACTCTTTCACAAATCGTTTTTTTTTTTTTTTACTTCATAAAGCGTTACTGCTACAGATTTTGCTGCGTCTTGTTTATATAATTATTATGTGCCTTTTTTAGTATAAATCGTAAGATGTTGCTAGTATATGAGATTTTGATAAATATCAAGTGGATTTATCTCCGATTCTTTGATAAACATCCAGTCTGAGCCTAAACTATATATAAAAAGGTTGGAATTGGTGCATTTGATGACGCACATACGATATATAAAAAGGTTGGAATTAATTGTTCAATTATGTATGTATGAAAACGTGTGACAGCATGAATGATGAATCTAGATGATTATCACCTTCATAGTGGGCCAAGTTTGCACATGTTGGTAATGGGCTGCTAAATATAATATATGGGCCGAATATTAACAAGTATTCAGTATTGTATATTTGTATGCATGAAATGATGAAAACGTGTGAGTGCATGAATCTGGATGATTATCACATTCACAGTGGGCTAAGTTTGCGCATGTTGGTAACGGGCTGCTAAATATAGTTTACAGGCCGAAAATTAAGAAGTATTGGGCCGATGCAAACAGAAGTTATGATTCACAACGAACACACTAAGGGGGCGTTTGGTTAGAAGGAATGGAATGGAATGGAATTGAGAAACTAGTATAATTTTCAAGTAAAATTGTGTTTGAATGAGCAATTAAAAGTAAACCCAAGGGAATGTTTCACCTCAAATTCCCTTGGTTGTGGGATTTCAAAATCCTTCCACCTAGAGAGGGAATTTGAAATCCCACAACCAAGAGAATTTGAGGTGAAACATTCCCTTGGGTTTTACATTTCATTACCCAATTGTGACAATTGTGAGCTTATTGGTTGTCCACCTTAAATGAGTTGACTTTGAGTGTGACAATTAAATGAGTTGACTTTGAGTGTGACAATTGTGAGCTTATTGGTTGTCCACCTTAAAAGTTCATGCTCATATTCTTTGTACACAAACAAGTGCAATTAAAATTAGCTCTTCAGATTAGGTTTACATCATATTGTGTCTTCGTGTTCATGTGATTCAGTACCACTCATCTTGTGATTTGTGGATATTCCGCACTATAAATCATCACTAGATAGTTGCAAGTACAAATTAACGATCCTATAGTAGCAACTTTGTTCCTCCATAGCAAAAGGCGGAAGGCATCAAACTGAAATAGCGGTGGTAAGCTCATGTTCATACTAATGTTGTACTTTGTTAGTAGGTTATCAATTCTGTAGCAACTGTGTGTATCGATGTCTTCTGATTTTCATATGTTAAACTGCCAAATGGTAGTTAAAACTAGCAACTAATTAGTCGATCATGAAATAGTTGTGATGGTTTAATTAATTAATGCAATGTTTCTACCTATATAGAAAGATTTTTTCAAGTAAACATGAGGCATTGAATTCTTAAGAATTGAGGAGATATTTAAAATAGAAATTATATTTGTCCCTAAACCTTTTGTCGTATCTAATCAAAGATTTACTATCAAAATTACATTAATCAAAACATCAATATCTACGGGAGCTATATACAAATATAACACATAATCTTATTTACTCTACATGTGACTCTTTCCAATAACTATTCCTTTGTATGAACAAAGTAGAAATTTTGTATATTAGGTACTAGAGTTTATCAGTATATGATCCACAGTTACAACTTAGATTTCTTTGCAATTTTTTATTTTTTATTACATTAAGAGTTTTCGTTGCATTGTGATTACACAATTCAGTTAATTTAAGACTATATTTTAGATGGTATGTGGCTAAGACTCTAAATATGAGTTAAACCCTACACGGAGTGTTGACAACAAACCTTAGACATCATGGCGAACAAGACCCCTACACCGGGTGGCTACCGTCATTTATTTGTTACACCATGCTACCCGTTTGAAGTTCAACTTACTCAAATAAAAACACATGTTCTCATAGCTTTTAAAATTGTACCAAGAATACTTCCTCTTCTATCTAGTAAAGCCATCCATAAACTGGTGTGATAAAAGTGATATGATAAACCCAGCTACAATCATAGTTGACGAGCAAATAATCTGCTGATTCTAATAAATAACTACAGAACAAGTAATCATTTAAGCTTATCATTCTTTTTTTTTTTTTGCGTGTCTATCTAGAACCGCTCGCCACATAAAAAGAAAATTATATTTAGTTGATAACCAGTTGCTTAATATTTGAACATATTTATATTTGATTGACTTTATGTGTAACTTATTTCTTGTTTAAGACCTTGTTATTAAACACTACATTATCATTATTATTAAACACTACATTATCATTATTATATAGCAATAAGCCGTTACGAGCTGAAGCCGGGAAGCCGTATAAGAACCGCAAGAAGCCACTTTAGTCCACCGTGTGGTCCCCACTTGCCAGCCTGTGCATTACACAATACACCATCTCCTATTCAACTCATAAAACGACATCACCGCTTGTCGTTTATCTCTCCTCTCATCATCTATTCATCTCCTACCCCCTGTTTTCCCTTTACATCCCACTCAAACCCTAGTGAGAGAAACCAATTTCTACTCACACAAACTCAACATTCACAAAATCATCATCATCATCATCATCTTCTTCTTAACAAATCTCTGTAATTTTGATCTCACATACATCCATTAGCCGCCATGGATTCTCAGATCTATGGTGCATTAAACCTCATCATCTTCCTCATAGCTTCCATCAATGTCAACGCATTGCAGCATCAAACCCCTAAATCTAGCTCCACCCAGATCAGCTCCAACTCTGTTCTCGTAGCTCTCCTCGATTCCCACTACACAGAGCTATCAGAGCTCGTAGAAAAAGCCCTTCTTCTACAAACGCTTGAAGAAGCAGTTGTTAATCATAACATCACCATTTTCGCCCCCAGCAATGAAGCTCTCGAGCAACAATTGGATCCCGAGTTCAAACGGTTCTTACTGGAGCCCCGAAATCTCAAATCGCTGCAGAAGTTGTTGCTTTACCATATCATTCCGTCTCGGGTCGGGTCAAACGAATGGCCTCGGGTCGACGTTGTTCATCACAAGACGCTATGTGTTGACGAATCGGATAATCGTCTACCGTTAACCAGTCAAAACTCCGGCGAAAAAATTGTCGGTGGTGTTGCTAAAGTTGTACGGCCGGATGACGTCATCCGACCCGACGGGTTGATCCACGGGATCGAGAGGATACTAGTGCCTCAATCGGTACAAGAGGATTTCAACCGGAGGAGGAGTTTAGGATCCATATCCGCGGTTTTACCCGAAGGAGCTCCGGTGGTGGATCCGAGAACCCACCGTTTAAAAAAACCCGGTCCTCCGGCACCCGCCGGAGCACCACCGGCGCTTCCAATATACGACGCCATGGCGCCGGGGCCGTCGCTAGCTCCGGCACCGGCGCCGGGCCCCGGCGGCGCACGCCGCCACTTCGACGGTGAGAGCCAAGTAAAAGACTTCATTCAGACTCTCATCCACTACGGCGGCTACAACGAGCTAGCCGACATTCTGGTGAATCTGACGTCGTTAGCGACGGAGATGGGGAAACTGGTGTCTGAGGGCTATGTTTTAACGGTGTTGGCGCCTAACGATGAAGCGCTGGCGAAATTGACCACCGAGCAGCTAGTTGACCCCGGTGCACCGGAGAAAATAATGTATTATCATCTGATACCGGAGTATCAAACGGAAGAAAGTATGTATAACTCTGTACGGAGGTTTGGGAAAGTGCAGTATGATACGCTGCGGCTGCCGCATAAGGTGGTGGCGGAGGAGGCTGATGGGTCGGTGAAGTTCGGTCAAGGGGAGGAGTCAGCGTATTTGTTTGACCCTGATATATACACCGACGGGAGGATATCGGTGCAGGGTATTGATGGGGTTTTGTTTCCGGTGGAGACGCCGCCGGCGAAGGTTGCACCGACGGCGCCGACGAAGGTTGTTACAAACCAAAGAAGAGGTATGCTTTTTTTTTTTTTTTTTTTTTAATTATTGGAAGTCAAAATTGGAGTTGATTTCGTGCATTGGTGACTTGTACTTTTGTGCTGTGGTAGTTGTACATTTAGGCTACCAAAGCAGCTAAACCCCAGCTGTTGTGAGTTTGTGACCGAGTGGAAGTGTGGAACCACTTTTTTTTAGCACTTAGCTAGCTAATTTATTATTTACACACCACTTGTACAATATGCATCAAGGCTTGTGCTTTGTGCATCACGACTTGTACTTTACGCATAAAGACTTGAGCTTTGTGCATATTGTGCTTTATGCATCAAGGCTTGTACTTTGAGCCTAGAAAACAATTTTCTTTTCCCCATTGAAATATCTTGTTGTACTGTTTTTCATGTATAAAGTACAAGTGTCAATGCATACATATATCAAGAGTCTTGAATTTGAGCTAAAGTTTTGATTTTATTTTATTTTTTAAATGCAGGGAAATTAATGGAAGTGGGATGTACAATAGCTGGAGTCTTTGGACATAGTTGTTGAAATATATTTATTAAATTTTCAAGAAATATACAGAAAAGAAAAAGGAGAAAGAGAAATTGAAATGCAGACACGCAGAGGTTTGTATTTATTATATTTAAAGAAGCCTTTATGAACAATATTTTTTCATTATTTTGTTTATTATGGAATCAGAATTAATAAATAAATGTTATTTTCTGTTGCAGTTTTTATTGGGAAGATTCTGTCATATACTGATAAAAGGGAAGTGGTCGGTGCGGATACATCTCCCTTAAAAGATGAACAAAGTTTGCTCTTTTTGATATTTTTTTTTTATTTTGAGTTTATAAATACTGTAATTATTACCATTATTATATGATTTTTTCATGTATTTATTTTTGTTTTCCATGAATATACCATCTTTTCCTTCTTACGTACTTGCCAATATATTAAATAATATAATAATATTGTTATTATTATCAATAAAAAAGAAAAATAAATAATGATAGTAGTGGTTGTGGATGGTGATGGTGATTGCAATTAAAAGTTGGCTTTTTGTACATGGAAAACAACACTCCTTCACATGTAAGATAAGGTAATGACTTTATGTACTCATGCTACATGTGAATCAAATTAATACCATATTCTTTATCATAGGGTAAATGCTTGTTGTATTTTACATTAGAAAACTAAATACTTAGAGTGAAATAATAACATTCCCAAAACAAGGTTCAATTAGTTATTTTCTTCATATTAATTTTATAGTATTCTTAAGGCAAATTGGATTTTAATAATCCAAATTATTACCTATTGGCCGATAATAATCCATATTATTAATTTGGCAGGTAACACTCCTAACTTTTATTTTTATAACCAACAACAATTCCAGTGACATAATTTTTAATTTTTTACGCTCACTTTGCATTTATTTTAGTTTAAATTTAGCTTGTATGTTTTTTCATTTCGTTCATAATTATTGTTGCAAACTGAATAGAGTCTAAATCAAACATAAAAAATTAAAAATTATGTCATTGAGACTATTGTTGGTAATAAAAATGAAAGTTAGAAGAGTTACCGGCCAAATTAATAGTATGGATTATTATCGGTCAATAGGTAATAGTTTGGATTATTAAAATTCAATTTGCCTATTCTTAGTAACATTATAAGATTTACAAGTAAATAAGAGTTAAAAGAGGGGTAATCAATGATGTATTGTGATAGATCTAGATAAATCCACATGCAATGTCCAAATGATTGGAATATAGGTAAAAAAAATCCAAATGATTGGAATATAGGTAATAAAAATGGCTTTTTCACTAAAAGCAAAAATGATTAATGGGGTGTTTGTTTTTTTTTAAAATGTCTGTACAGGCTCTTTTGTCTGCGTCGCGCAGACCGCGCGCAGACGACCGCGCGCAGACATTGCCATCTGCAGACTGTTTGTTTTTTCGAAGTCATTTTATTAAAAAAAGTCTGCGCGAGCTTTTTTTAGTGTAGACTTGGCCCAGTCACTTCTAAGGTCTGCAGAGATCTTCTTAAACACCACCCCACCAACACCCACCACCACCACCACCGTCCACCTCTGCCACCAGCCACCATCCGCAACCATCACCGTCCACCGCCAACCCCGTCCACCTCCGCCATCAGCCACCGTCCGCCGCCACCACCCACCACCACCATCCAGCGCCTCGTCCACCACCACCACCACCATCCGTACACCACCACTAGTTTATTTTAATAATCTACAGACGTTAAAAAACAAGCAGTCTTCTTATTGCAGACTGCAGAGGTTTGGTCCATCTCTTCTACTACAGATGTCTGAAGATCTGGTTCGTAGACTGCAGACATTTTACCTATTAAAAAACAAACACCACCTAAATCTTGATGTTCTTATGTAAGGAATAGTTGTAAGTGATTGTAAGTAGAGGATAGGAAAAAATTACTGTTTATCTGTATATTTGAGGAATAAATGTTCAATCTTTATAAATTTTTTTATATTTTTAAAAGTGGTGTGAGTGGAGAAGAGAGAAAAACTAATGATAAAAGTATTAAAAATATTATTTAATTGAGAAGAAAAGAGAAAATATAGTGATTTTTAATGTAATTTTAAGGATACAAATAAAAAACCTGATGTGAATGACCTGACATCTCTAATATTACACAATGTTTCACTTGTTTCACTTGCATACTTATAAAAAAGTTTTCTAAAGAGACTCGAAATTTTCCGAACTTTTGTTGATATTCTCAGCCACAAACACTCATTTTGTTTCATTCATCTTATAATTTTAGATTTCTTTATTTTACTTGTAAAAATATATTTAATTTACTTATATCTTTTTGCTTACTGTATGATAAATTAAATAAAAGTTTTTATTTATTTTATCATACTAACGGATTCCTACACTAACAATAGTTTTAAGAGGTTTAACAATGATGCTTGCAATTTCACTTCTCTTCTCTTTGTTTTTTTTAAACTTTGATCTTGATCCTGAGAAATGAAAGAATGTTAAAAGATCATCTATAAACTTTAGAGTTAACCACTAAAATATATTTTTTTTCTCCTTCACAAGGAGTAAGGCAAAAACAACACACAAATCAAGCAAACACACCATGGTTGAACCGTTGTCGTTCCACGGCCGACCAAGGTGCTAGTTCCTTTACAATGGTTTTTAAAATGTGTTTGTTAGTTACATATTTCAAGAGGTTATTTAGTCATATAAAGAAATAGTATATCAGAAAGTATCAAAGGTGAAAACTTGATTTAGTACTAATTGAAATATTCTATTTTTGACAAAGGTGAAAACTTGATTTAGTAATAATTCAAATATTCTATTTTTGATATGGTTGTTTCATGAAAACGTGAGTCAAATTCCTAGAATTGTCGTCTTTTATATCATTATTCAAGTATATAAGTTTTTAGCGGTTGGTTATTTGGTTCAGCGGTATGAGAATGAAGGGTAGGGCGGGGCTTGACTAGTGGTGCGAGTTTCTTTTGGAACCGGTGAAATATGATGTTATGATTAATGTATATGCTTCTTTTTAAAAACATGTTAGTCAATAGACTTTAGCTGTTTAAAAAATGTATATAAGTTTTAATGCAATTGTTTTTGGTCGTTCAAGAAAAAGTATATAAGTTTTAAATTCAACATGCTAAAAAACAGTTTCTTACAAAAAAAAAAACACTTATTTTGTTTTATATATATTTCACATTATATAAAAGATATGAACTTTAATATTTTTTTTTGTAAAAATATTCAAAAAGTTAGCTTGTTCTTTTTTTTAAATGAAAAAAAAATCTCTCTTTTTTTGTGCCTTGTATTTACTTGCATGATGAAAGGATGTTCCATGATCAAGTGTACATAATTGTGTATATATAATAGAATATGACATTGCATTTTACAATTTGTTATCACCAATATACACAGAAATATAATAATCTATAAGAATAGTCACAACTAAACTAACAATCTTAATATGTTAGTATTTATATACCAACATTTTATAGATATGTATATTACACACTCTAGGTTTTCTTTTGTAAGATGGCTCGAGATGTAAGAAGTCAAAGGTGTCTTGGATTGACTTGTATCAAACTCTAGTTAAAACGACATGTGAGAAATAATGGAAGGGTTATATGTTTAAATGCATGTTTAAAGGATTATGAATGTTGGT
Organism: Flaveria robusta; assembly: GCA_025506415.1. Classification (NCBI taxonomy): domain Eukaryota; kingdom Viridiplantae; phylum Streptophyta; class Magnoliopsida; order Asterales; family Asteraceae; genus Flaveria; species Flaveria robusta. The sequence continues at coordinate 26,657,150 of CM046471.1, read as the reverse complement.
CTTTGTTCATTTGTCCATTTTGCCGGCTTACAAATAGTGGCGGACCTTGAATCATATCATAGAAAGGGGCGGAGGCAAATGGAAACTATTTTAAAGACGAGAGGAAGGGGGGGGGGGGGGAACTCTATATATATTAAAATTTTTACACTATCAGGCCGAAAATTTAAACTAGCTGGTTGAAAATTAACATTACTGAAGAAAAAAAAATGGGAGGGGGCCAAGCCCTCTCTAAGCTTCATCCCTTCTTACGAAGACCGTATACAGTATATTAAGATCTAAATGACATATTTACCCAAAAAAGAGTTCATATCCTATATCGGCTAACTCACATGCCTACAATCTTAATTCTAAATCTCCTTTTTGTCTATTATAGAACTTAAGGGGAAGGACACATTGTTTATACATCTTGATACAATGATACCTTCTAGGTTATGAACCTTTTTAGTGGAAAAAACAGTTAGATTGTAACTAAGGTGTTGTTTAATTAACTTACGTAAAAGAGAAAAATAGGGTTGCATGAGAGAGTGAACAGAGTTGTGTTGGGGTGAGCTCGGTGCCGCCTCACCCCATGCGACTTAGGTGAAAGATGGTAATTGCGGCGTAGGGTAAAGATGGTAATTGCGGCTTCACCAACCCGAAGCAATACCATCCAAAATGATTCATTTCTTGTTTTTCTTATTTAATTTTCAAATTGGTTTAGGGTTTGGTTGGAAGATCCATTTCAACATTTGTAGAATTATTTAGTGATGGTTAGAAGATGAACTATGTGATGTCTACGTGAAAGAAAAATAGAGTTGACAGACGGCGAGGGAAAAAGTTCACTCCCCTCACCTTGAGAGGATTAAGAAAGAGAAAATATAGATACATAATGGGGTTAATAAAAAGAGAGACTATATGTAAAGGGTGTAATCATAGACTTTGTGAGGTGGAGGCGGGTGCATATAAGTTCACTTTTATGTCATTGTTGTTAGAGTTTAGTGGTAATAAACAAAATATATATGAAGTAAAATCAAATTCAAGCATAGTTTACGATGACAGTTTCATAGTATAGATTTGAAGTTCAAAAAAAAAAAATTAAGATCATCCTCTTGCAATTAACTTTAAAAGGTTACCGCGATCTTAAAAGTAATTTTTATAATAATAATAATAATAGTGATAATAATTATAATAATAATAATAATAATAATAATAATAATAATAATAATAATAATAATAATAATAATAATATTATTATTATTATTATTATTATTATTATTATTATTATTATTATTATTATTATTATTATTATTATTATTATTATTATTATTATTATTATTATTATTATTATTATTATTATTATTATTATTATTATTATTATTATTATTATTATTATTATTATTATTTATTTGATTTTATTCCCTTTTAAGATCCTTTGTCATTTATATATGAAAAAGGAAATTGCCAAGAGTCTGTTCAAATGTCGGTGGACAAGAAGGCTTACAGAAATTTTAATATAAACCTATTGATTTTCAAGTATTTCAAAAAGGAACACCATAATTTGTTATGCAAGAATCATGTTTCCTTGTAAGAAAAACATACATGACTTAATAAACAATACTTCACCAACTAAAAAGAATTGTAATTTAGGTATAAAGTAAAACATATGAATCAAAATCATTACGACTAATATCATGAAAGATTATTATATTTATTTATCTTCTACACAGATGTAGAAATATTATATTTCTTTGAAACATGAAAAGCAACATTATTATACTTAATTAGTAGTTGTAGTCACTTAATTATTTGGCAATAATTGTCTTTGTCCGTCGCCCCCTTTATTTTGTTCCCTTTAAGAAAAGAAAGAAACTTTTAAAATGAATACATTTTGGACCGGTTGAAAACACGCACACGCAAGCGACACCAAACGATATATAAAAATGTTGAGGCTTTTTAGGGTGTCATCGGTTTATTGCATTGATCTTGCTTGATCCTTCGCAATTGAACTACAATCATATATTTTAGAAAAATACAAACTTAAAATCTTACATCATCAAATTATAGCAAAAAGCAATATCAAACAAGAATAGAAAAAATCAGATTTAATGATAATATTATTCTTAATAATAGTAACACTAGTCATAGTAGTAGTAGTAATAGTATTAATAATAGTTTAACAATAGTATTTAACGTCAAAGGAGTAGTAATAATAATAATAATAATAATAATAATAATAATTAAATTTCTAACGAATAATGATGGCAATCCGAGAGACTGGCTCTCAGTGTAGAAAAGTACTTTAGGTACTATCACATACCTGACATGGAGAAGGTGGATGTCACTTGCATGCACTAAAAGAAGACGCATTGGACGTATAATCATGGTTGTGTGTTGATCAACCCATCACTTTTTGGGAAAGGCTGGTCCGTGCCCTCACCAAAAACTTTGGCCTAGCCATGCAAATTCTAAAAGTCAGACGAGCACTTGTGTAGTATCAGACAAATGAGTTCATTCCAAGAATATAGACAAGAATTTAAAAAAAAATAATCATCTAAAATGTCAAATTGTACCAACCATTGCCTGTTGAGAGTTTTCCTTAAATGGCCTCAAAGAAGAATTGAAGGCTGATGTCCGGATTCACATGCCTCTAGCTTTCTATGATGCTATGAATTCAGCATTAGAATCTAAATTGAAGTTAGGTACTGGATATGGGTAGCAATCGAAAGCTACTGCAATCACCAAGCCAACTTCTTCAGCAAATTCAGCAACATAGCCCACTATAAGCGTTTCACCAGCCCTCCCTTACCTCATAACATTTCTAATTTAGAAAAACAATCCTAATTTGCTAAAGAAGAATGCTTTCGTTAGGGTGAGAAGTACGGGCTTGGACACCGTTGTAACACAGGCAATTTTCATTTACTAGCGGCGGCTAAGGAGGCAGGTCACCAAGAGCTTGGTTTAATCAAAAGGAGATGGCCAAAATCAGCCTCCATGCAATGATAGGTGAATCAACACTCCGGTCATGACACTTCAGTGTTTTGTTAATTCTACAAATGTTTTGGTTTTGATTGATTGCGGATAAACACATAACTTTATTGCCGATACAATCGAGAGCGAAGAGAGCGATGGTGTGGTGATCTCCGACACAATCGACATCAAAGCTCCGACCGGTGATTTGTCCTCCTCCGACGTGGTGGAGACGTAAGTGAGAAACGGGGCGAACGAATCGTGATTCAAACTGAGAGCAATGGACTCGAGCTCTGTTGTAGCGACCGGGGAGGTATGAGGGCGGAGGCGGCGGAGGGGCGGAGGTGCGGTGGTGCGATGGCGGAGGGGAAGGTTGAAGGGTGAAGGTAGAGGTGGATGTGTAGAGAAGAGAAGATGATGAAGGGTTTTTTTTAAGAAGAGATGAGAAGATGATGGGTTGTCAGGAAGACCTTTTTTAATGAAAGGTCTTCCAAAAAACAAACACTCTGCAAACCTGAACATCTGCGCGTGGTTTGTGCCACGCAAACAAAACAGGTTAGGAAGAGCTTTTCTCAAAAAATAAACACCACCTTAGCTTCTTTTCACCATCTCACACTTGAGCCACGCTAGAAGAGTTCAAGAGAACTAGCTAAAAAGCTGTGAACCCTTACTCGATTGGAGGACAAGTTGTTTTTCTTGAAGGACAGTAAATGCCCAATGGGTCGTTGCTTGACCTGTGAAGCAGCTCCATGACCTAATCAAGTATAAGCTTATAAACAGGAGGAAACCAAAGTAGTTAACCAAACAGGAGGAGCAGCAGAAATAGGTTTGAATTTTTATTTTTTAGTCTGTCAAGTTTTGTTATCCGTAAGAGTGTTTCATTGGAATCGGAGACTAGCCCCGCTCCAATCAGGCCAACTATTGTTCATGTTTTCAGTGAATTCAATTTGAAGTTTTCAGTATATCTATCAGATACCAAAGGATCAAACCCAAAATCACTTTTAATGAACCTCTAACCATCCCTCTACGTCTATGTTTTCTCTATAGAAATAAAAATACACTTATAATATAACATTCCAAAATCCATTTGTAAAATTTGAAAGAAGTTCAATATATGAATGTGATTACTTTATCACAAATCATGATTCTCACTATTTTGTTAATGAATAATTAAGTTATTTGGTTAAAAAAAAAAAAAAAAGTTGAGAAATTACGTTTAAAAGCTGCTACACATGTCTAATTTGAAAACAAATTAAGATTACTTGGTTGCATATTTGAGATACATTAGAATTGTATCCTTATCAGTATTATGAAAAATATGGGTGTGCAAAGTTTTTGTATTTACAAACTCAATAGTTTACATTTTCATAAGATTGTAAAATTAATTTAGAAGATTTACGATTTATGTACGATGAGTGGATGGTCGATGCATGATCAACCAACAATCAATGCAAGGTCCATCCATGAGCAGTGGACGGTTGCTAACAACAGTAGATATCAATTTGAATTTCTTGAGATTTGATAATCTAAATCTTTGTCCTTTTCTTGATCTTCTGATTTATCTTCTTACTACTATTATAAAGATTAAAACGATACTTACAGCCTGCATTTAGATCACGCGTGTAAAAGTCTTCAAGATTAGCACCAAAACCTTGTGTTCTTCAAGAGTAATGTAACTAGTGTGGCTTGTACCTATCGTCTTAAGCATTTGTTTTTAGCCAGCAATCTCTTCTTCTGAAAGTTCTGATGCAATAACCTGCATCCAAAAAACAAATTAAGTGCCGGGGACTTGACAGTTAATTGAGATTTTGAGCTAGTAATCTTATTTTTATAGCTCGAATAAACTAGTGGGGCGTATCATTAAAAATAAACAAGATTTTGGATATGGTTGATTGTCTAAAAAGGTAATTAACTTTGGTCACACTTCTGGTAACCAACTTTTTTTTTACCAGAGAAATAACCATCACACTGATCAAAGTTTAAAATTTACAATTCAAGGTAGTATGCAACCTAGAAATATCAAATCAATGGGATCTATTCCATATGTTAGTGTTAAAAGGGCTGAATAACTTATGAGACAAGTTGAACGAGGTGCAACAAGTAAAAAATGGTGGGCAGAAACAAAAGGTAAAACAATGAAGAAATGAAGTTCTACTAATTGTAGCACTTTCGGAGATATAATTCTAGTTTAGACTTAATTACACGGATGGTCCTTGCGATATGTCCTTATTTCACTTTTGGTCCCTAACTTTCAAAAATTACAAAGTTGGTCCAACATTTAGCACAAACATAACACGAATGATCCCTGAGTCAGCGTTAACTACTTAACCTTAAATGTTAAGTCAATGTAAAATTACATAGATACCCTCGTTGATAAAATCAAAACCTTAAAACTAATAATAGAAATGAAAATAGAATAATATATTAGTAGCCCCACATAAATACACCTCCATTTGAAAAGTCAAAGCTATCACCACCGGTAATGTAAAACCGCCCATCGCCACCACCCGTTCACCACCATGGAACACCAATTCAAGTTATGTACATCAACCACCACCGTCCCTCAACACCCCTTAGAATAGAGAAACATCGGCGACCAGAAACCACTTCGCCGACCATCAGTTTTTACGGCGACATCCCTCCTATCTTTGATATTCATGAAGAAACCTGTGCCGGCAACACCAAAAGCTATTTGAAAGACCTATTCGACCAGTTCTCGCGATTAAAAACCCAACACCACATCATAGAACACGGGTCTTCAGGGGTGGTGGTTAGTCGGTGGTATACGGTGATGGATTTATTGAAGTGGGTGAAGAAGAAAAGGACGGTAGGTTTGACGTGTTTCAAGTGGTTGCTGCCGGAATCATCTTCCTTCGCCGGAGGAGATGACCGGAAAAAGTGGGTGTAGGTAACTTGGGGAGAAGACAAACCAGGGTGGTTTTAACTTTTAAGGTTGGGTCCATCGATTATGTTATATGTTTATTTTATGTAGAAAGGGAGGGGTCCACTGGGTTTAAGTTTTTAATTCCTTTCATCTTTTATTTGAAGGGTAATATGGTGAATTTCAAAAAACTTAACAGAAAAATTACATCCATCCAACTTAAAAACTATTCGTATTATGTTTATGATAAATGTTGGACCAACCTTGTAAGTTTTGAAAGAAACCAAAAGTGAAATCAGGACATACCACAGGGATGATCCGTCTCAAGTTTCCTATACAAACCGTTAGAGCACATGCCCTTTAGTATACGATAGAAATATGGCTCTTCACAGTCGATCAAAAGAGAGAATATTGCAAAACTATAACAAGTTATGTCTCACTGCCAAAAGTGAGGTGCCCCACAAAGAATAATATAAATAATTACACCACTCCAAATATCAGCTTCTAGGTCATAGTATTTAAGCAATACTTATGGTGCAGCATAACAAGGGCTTCCAACCACATCCTTAAAAACTTGTTCTACAGAATCAATAAGGAATTATCAAGATCTAATCCATCATCCACTTATTGTTAAAATAATTTATAATTTAAAAAGGTACCTGCTTAAAAAAAAAACTTGATTGCCCAAAAGGAGAATGATTCATACTGAAATTGGCAAGAATATGAATAAGAATACAAAAGTGACTTACCTAACATCACTACCCTTAATATGCGAATAACACCTTGTAAGTGGTGAGCGAAAATCAATAGAAATAACTAATAAGTAACAATTCATACAACTAAATAAGATAATAGAGCGGTGAATTGAGCCATTGGAACAACTAACAAGCAGAAAAGAGAATGGCACGATAACAAGGGTGTCAGTGAACATGATGCAAATCATATTATTAACCAATTTGAACTAATAAAGAAACAGTAGAAAACTAGATAAGCTTAGAAAACAAATAAAAACACCCAACAAAATTCCCACAATAAAATATGAAGAGGGTGGGATGAGGGCAACCTTACCTCTAAGGCTGCTCTCAAAGAGACCCCCGGCTCACTAAAACAGAATATAGTCAAATAAATATCTTAAAAGATAAACAAGACTTGATAGGTAAATGAGTTTGCTTACCTTTAAGCTTTGAAGTACCCTCATCTTGTATCTTCTTGTTTCAATCCGAACCGTTTGTGTGGTAAAAGATAAAAGACACAATTAATTCATCTAAGGATTGAATAATAATAATCTAACACAATCAATTACTCAAACTAGTACATATCAGTTCACAAAAACTCTGCAACAACTGAAGGCCCGGAAATCCACAATAAAAAGATTACTTATTTGATTAGATCTGAAAGCGTTCCTAGTTATGAAGAATCTTTACACAATCAGGCTATCAAAATTCTCGATGAATATACAAATAGTAAAGAAACAAAACTATATTAAAGTGAGTTGATCTTCTTTAAACTTCAGTAATGTGTGTTGTAAACTCATAAACAACTACACTAGACCCGTCGAATTATATTATTATTGTTATTGTTGTTAGTATAGTATAATTATAATTATTACTGTTAATAACTGTGTTTTTTTGGGTGTAAGGTAGAGAGAAGTCAAACGTCAGTCAAACCTTGTCACACGTTACCCTCGAAGTCACAGCCACATCAGCTGCCTTGTCATAATTTATTGAAGGGGTTGACTAAACGTATCTCCTCTAAATTTTCGTTCTACTCCTCCCTAGAAACATCAAATCAATGGGACCTATTTTGTATGCTAGTGTTAAAAGGGCTGATTATAACTCATGCGACAAGCTGAAAGAGGGGTGCGACTAGAAAAAATGGTGGAGAGGGGGTACGTTTAGCACCCGAAGCACAAAAGTGAACAGTAAAATAATTAAGTTCTAATGACTAGAAAAGATATGTCAGTGAGCAGAAGAGAGAGTATGAACTTACAAAGAACTTCATTACCGTATTATTCTCTTCGGGTCCCTAAGAAGCATTCCTTAATTACAACTGTAGCACTTTCTGACATATTAGGCCATGGATCTATACTGAATTCAAGTTTATCATGAAAAACCTCCTAAGATATATCTCCTCAGAGTCTGTAAGAAAAAAAAAAGGATAAAAATGACTACTCATAATCAATCAAAAGGGAGAGAATATTATAACTTGTTAATATGTTATGTCTCACCTGCAAAAAATGGAGGTACCCCACAAAGAATAACATAAATAATCACACCAGCACTCTTTGATATCAGATTCTAGACCATAGTACTTAAACAACCCTACTGTTGCAGCATGATAAAGGCTTCCAACCACATCCTTAGAAACTTGTCCCAAAGATTAAATAAGAAATTATCAAGATGCAATCCAACATCCACTTATTTTTCAAAATAATATATGATTTGAAAAAGGTACTTGCCTTAAAAGAGACTTGACAGTCCAAAATCTATGATCCAGGTGCATGTGTGTGTAAGACTGTATAACCATCAAAAGGAGAATGAATCATATACTTAAATTGGCAAGAAAACAAAAAGAATACACAAGTCACTTACCTAACACCACAGCCATTCAAAATATGCGAATAGAAATAACTAATAACTAACAATTCATACAAGTAGAAGAAAATAGAGCAGTGAACTGAGCCATTGGAACAACCAACATGCAGAAAATAGAATGACACGATAACCACGGGTGTCGGTAAACATGATGCAAATCAATTATGCACCAATGTATACTACCAAAGGAACAGTAGAAGACTAAATTAGCATGAAGAATCATATAGAATTTAGTCATATAACAAACATACCCAACAAAAATCCCACATCAGGGTATGGGGAGGGTGGGATGAGGGCAACCTTTACCTCTAAGGTTGCTCTCAAAGAGATCCCCGGCTTAGTAAAACAGAATATAGTCAAATAAAATATTAAAAGATAAACAAACCTTCAAGCTTTGAAGTCCCCTGACTTGTATCTTGTTTCAATGCGAACACTTGTGGTAAATGATAAAAGACACAATGATTCGTCCAAGGATCGAATAATAATTTAACACAATCAATTAGTCAAAGTAGTAATTTAAGTCTGAAGTTCACAAAAACCCTGCATCAACTGAAAGCCCCGAAATCCCCAATAAAAAGATTATCTTTTGGGTTAAATATAGAAAGGTTCCTGCTTATGAAGAATCTCAACATAATCAGGCTATCAAAATTCTCGTTGAATATGCAACTAGTAAAGAAACAAAATTATATTAAAGGGAGCTGATCTTCTATAGACTTCACTACTGTGTGTTGTAAACTCATGAACAACTGAACTAGACCCATCAAATTATATTAGTCTTTGTTGTTATTAGTATAATTATAATTATTACTGTTATTAACTGTGTGTTTTTTTGGGTGTAAGGGAGAGAGACATCAAACCTTTGCAGCATCCCATGAATCTATTCCTCCATGTTCTTAGCTCTAGCTTCTTCTTTCCTGTAACAAAAACTTAATCGGATCTACAAATATATTCATACTAAAGATTAGAAAACAATTCAGAACTCATGTTGACTTTATTTATTCAACAACCAAAAACACATGCCTGTCTAGTCAAAGATTTCTTTAGCAAGTGATTCTTCTTGAGAAGAAAGACAGCTTCCGACATCCTGGAGCTCGCCAGCAAGTGACACTGCATTCCTCATGTTTCTTCTCATTCATATCTGGATCAATCTCTGCCATTGAAGTTATACTTGACATCTTACAATCAAAACGATTGATTGAGGTTGTAACATCAAGATTCAACTCGGTGTAGATATCCCTCCACCTGTGTGTACACTTAAAAGGAAGTCAATCAAATCGAGTAAACAGAAATACAACTGAACTCTAATGTCTATAGATTAAATAACGAAGAAATGGTTGCACCTCAACAAAACCCAACCCATTTTGACATGTACTAAATAATTATGTAATTTGAACAGCACCATATTGACTTGTTACCAATCGGCTTGACCCGGCCTATTTTCCCACCTCTAATGTAGGTTCACCTACTTGACTTTTACAAACCCTGTGTCATAGATAAGATGGTTAGAATCTTTATTCAAAGCATACCCAAATGCATAAAACTTTGAAATACTAGAAAATGAATCTGATAATATAGTTTTAGTAACTATTTATGAAACGTTACATAATGTTGCAGGTCAACAAAAGTCAACCCGTTTGACCTGTACTACATCCTGGTTCACATAGTGCACGTCTTTTAACATTCACTGCAGTTGTATCAAATTTATTCTCCAATTACAGATTTAGTGACCCCAATGCAATTGGTGCAACCAATTCCTCCATTATTCGTAGGGAAGGATGTATTAACTAGCATTCATTTATTGCTTTTTGCATAACAAATTGTAAAGGTGAAAAATAGTATTCTCAACTTCACCAAGCTAAAAGTATCCCAGTCCCCATAATAAGATTCATGTTCATGGTACCTATGCTCATCCCTGCGTCAAGAAAACAATAGATGATAGAGAGAATTCCATATAGAAAATCTAATCTATTAAAATAGACTCAAAACGGCAACTAATGTAACATGAGGGATTATATAAGTGCATGATCCAATTAGCCAAGATATAAACTAAACTTTTCAATGTAATATCTATGTTTGAACTCTGCTGTTCCAACCCATCCTAGCCGAGCCTAATCCTATTTTTCAGCTTTTTTTTTTTGAACATAACAAATTAATATTTTTGGATTGTGTTTCGAAAATATATGAGTTCAAGCACTAAATTTTAAATTTTAGAAAGATGTCATTGTGTGAACATCAGGAGCAATGTGCAAATTTGGGCTTTCTTAGGCCAGGAGAGGACCAATTGTTGTGGACTCTCAGGGTGAACTGCAAATCGAACACATCTTTAAAAAAATGCTTGTGGGGTATCAAACTAAATATTTGAATAACCATCAAAGAAACGAATCATACTGAAATGGACAGATATACAAAATAGGATACAAGTGACTTACTCATTAATGCCCCCACAGAATGTGCAAATAGATGGATAAAATTGTACGTGATGACTGAAATCAAATAGAAATACCAATTTATATAGGTAGAAAAATATGAAAAAGTATAGAAGTGACTTAATCATCAATGCCCTCACAGAATATGCAAATAGATGGATAATCTTGTATGTGGTTACTGAAATCATATAGAAATACCAATTTACAAAGGTAGAAAAATATGAAAAGAGATGCAAGTGACTTATTCATCAATGCCCTCACAGAATATGCAAATAGATGGATAATCTCGTATGTGGTGACTGAAATCATATAGAATTACCAATTTACATAGGTAGAAAAATATGAAAAGGAATACAAGTGACTTACTCATCAATGCCCTCACAGAATATGCAAATAGTTGGATAATCTTGTATGTGGTGACTGAAATCAAATAGAAATACCAATTTATATAGGTAGAAAAATATGAAAAAGGATACAAGTGATTTACTCATCAATGCCCTCACAGAATATGCATATAGATGGATAATCTTGTATGTGGTGACTGAAATCATACATAAGTACGAATTTACATAGATAGAAAAATATGAAAAGGGATACAAGTGACTTACTCATCAATCCCCTCCCAGAATATGCAAATAGTTAGATAATCTTGTATGTGATGACTGAAATCAAATAGAAATACCAAATTATATAGGTAGAAAAATATGAAAAAGGATACAAGTGACTTACTCATCAATGCTCTCACTTAATATGCAAATATATGGATAATCTTGTATGTTGTGACTAAAATCATATAATAATAACTATTTTTATAAGTTAAATAATAATTTGATGTAAACCAAATTGCATCAATGTGTATTACCAAATAAAGAGTAAGAAAGCTAAATTAGCCTGAAGAATCAAATAGAATATAATCAAATCAATTAATTTAATAAATATAAATTCAAGAGAGAGTCTGAATTTTTACCTTCTACACAGATTAACTTGTTCAGTACAGTACTACAGCCAACCTTCACCATAATGATAGGGCCATCTGCTTCTGGATCATGTCTAGTAAAACAAACTGAGTAAGAAATTAATAGTATTAACCAGATATTGCTTAAAAAATTTCCAAATATAAATTTGTTCTCAAAACAAATAAGCAATAACTTAGACCTTTCTTTTATAAATTTGGCAGCCAACTCCAAAGGGTTTCTGAAACGAAAATAAAATAAAAAAATTTTAGTGTGAAGGACAATTTTGTCGATTCAGACAATGCAGCAAAGAGGCAATGAAAATACCAGGTGGTTGCTCCAATAGCACCAAGGAGCATAAACATTTACAACCAAAATCCCATGCCTGCATTTTTACCAAAACAAAATGTTGCTAAAGCCAAACAACAAATTAAGAATGCAATTGTTCGAATTTGAGATTTTGTTGATTTATATACTGATGAGAATTCCTATAAACTATTTCTGCATTTAGAGTAACACATCCTTTCCCATATTCCACGTCATTTTCAACATCATTGTTTATTAGTTGACTAATTGTGCATAGTGTTTGCTATGTTTAACCTGTTCTGCAGATAAGAGAAACAAAAGGCTGGTGATAACAGAAATGAACATAATCCTGTAATATAAAATCAGTGAAAAATCACACAATAACACGATTTATAACAATGAGAAATACTTCTAAATCAGATGTAAAGTTCGTGACTGATTTTTTGTAGCCTGATTTCTATAAATGAATATTCTTTCTAAAATCAGGTGTTTTTATAAAACCTTACGTGTATTTTTCCTAAATTAAGCCTATGTTAGCAAACGCTATTCATCATTTACTAACGCTATTCATCATTTAAATAGATATATTCATGTTTAGATAAAAAAAACCTAATATAAGCTTTTTGTTTCCTGAAACAATGTCAAGTTTGTCAAGAACTTTACATCTTAATGCCAAAAAAACAAATAAATTTGAAAGCTTGAAACGTGTGAATCATAAAACGCTTACAAATATCTTGGAAGCATGTTCTTTGTAAAGTTTAAGATCAACAGCTTCTAACATGCTGCCACACATTAAATGTGTTTCGACTCCAAGAATGTTGACCCACATTCGAAAACAAGTTATTCCCTTGATGTGCTTTCATCATTAGTCATCATCTCAGCAAACACAGATTTTGTTTTTAAGAAAAAAAACCCATTCCTGCTATTCAATTACACATAGTGTATCATATAATTCATGATTAAACATTTACACTTGAAAAGAAGTAACAAGACTCACCTTTGCTTAAATATTTGGTCCTTAGATATAAAATACCTTTTACATTTTCAATTGCTCTGCTTGTTCACGAATCAAGTTTGCTCTTTCCGTGGGATTTTTATATCCAAGGTTTTGGGTTTTGTGGTACCGTGTTCGGGTGGAAGATCATTATGTACATGTGCATACGCTTATCCGTCCTACACGCGATTTTGATAATGTTAGCAAAGAGTTTGTAAATACAACATTATTCTTATTATTTATAATTAAATACCTTTCTTTAGATCAGAAGCACTTCTATTACTGCCAAACCAAATGAATTCTTCAGCTTCCTGTAACTTAACATCATATTGAGATGTAAATCAAGCGTATAAAAATGTGCAATAAACTAAACAAGACCTTGCTGTGAGCATAAGGGTTTTCTTTAGATCAACTGGATATTACAAGATCAATTCTGGACATAAGAACAACTGGATATAAACTATTATGCTTAAAACATGCAAAACGATGATGAAATATTATTTTTTCTTTATTTTTCGTTCTTATATATTTAAATATTCTTTCAAATTAAGTCTTTTATATAAACATTTTGAAACCAAAACATTACTCTGTTCTTTTATTATGTCTACAAGGCATTTTAGACATTTTATCAACAGTCAAAATATGTTCATTAAACTTATACATACATACATACATATATATAAATACATAGAAACACATTAATATTGCACTTCCATGTAAAAAGACAGCAAAATAAATATGGTATTGAAAACATACTGTTCCAGAACCTCACCCACGTCCACAAATGCAATCTCATAGGATAAAGCTGGAAACCTGCAATGGATGATCCAATAAATGAAGAAAACAAACATATGTCACTCCTTATTTAAAAAACTATAATATAAACACCATTACTTAAGATGATAGATATATCAAGTACAATCAAAATTATAGTTTGATAGTGATGAAAATCTAAGAAAGTAATCAGCAGCATACCTAGTATTAAATCAATCCGTAAGTAATCCTCATAAGGACTTTTGTCAACTATGATAGACGTCTTGGTACTGTAAGTAATGGCAGAAAACAAGATCATAGCAATGACATGTGAAAAATAATTTTAATCAAAAAGTATTATATAGTATACGGAAAGGTACACCTAACCGGGCTTTGCCAAGTACCAAGGGCTTTAGGGTGTTCTCAGACCGGGCCAAAATCGATTGCTGAGCATGTTCAGGGTGAACTGAAAATTGAACACATATTTTTAAAAATGCATGTGGGGTATCAAGCTGCATATTTGAAAAACCATCAAAGGGAGAACGAATCATACTGAAATTGACAAAAATATGAGAAAGATTACAAGTGACTTACTCATCACTAGCCTTACATAAGATGCATATAGATGTATAATCTTGTATGTGGTAACTGAAATCAAATTTAAATAACATTTTAGATAAGTAGAAAAATATAGAGAAATGAACAGAATAACACAGTAACCAAGGGTGGCTGAAAACATTAAAATCAAATAGTGCATGAAATAAAGAATAAACTAAATTAGCCTGAAGAATCAAAAAAATACAGTCAAATCAATTCATATAATAAATCTACTTCTAAACAAGAATCTGAATTTTTACCTTCTAGACGGATCAACTTGTTCAGTATAGTCAACCTTCCCCATGGTGATTGGCGCAATCCACTTCTGGATCATGTCTAGAGTCTAGTAACACAAAGATAAGTAAGCAATTAATAGTAATAACCAAAAATGACTTACCAAATATAAATTTGTTCTCAATACAAATAGGCAATAGCTTAGACCTTTCTCTTTAATTTTGAGAGCCATCTCCCAGCCATGAGGGTTTCTGACATGAAATTAAAAGTAGAAGAAAAAGAAAGAAAAAAAGGAAGAAATGTTAAGTGTGTCATGTTCAATGATGTGAAGGATAATTTTTCCGATTAAGAAAATGCAGCCAAGGGACAATGACAGTACCGGGCAGTTGTTCCAATAGCACCGTGGAGCACAGAAATTTAAAACCAAAACCCATGCCTGCATTTTAACCAAAACTATATGTTGCTAAAGTCAAACAACAAATTAATAGTGTAATTTTTTGAATTTTAGATTTTGTTGATTCACATACTGATGAGAAATCATATAAAAAATTTCTGCATTTAATGTAACACATCCTTCAACATACTCCTAGCCATTTTCCTCGTCGTCGTTTATTAATGACTATTTGTGCATGGTTTTTGCTATGTTTAACCTGTCCTGCACATAAGAGAAACAAATGACAGGTGATAACAGAAATGAACATGTAATCCTTTAATATAAAAACAATGATAAATACCTTAGATCAGATGAAAAGTTTGTAACTTCTTTTTTGTAGCCTGCTTTCTTTAACAGAATATTCTTTCTAAACTAAGTAGAAAGTGTCTTTTTCTAAATTAAGCCTATCTTAGTCATGTTCTTCATCATTTAAAGAATAAAATTATGTTTAAATAACAAACCCAATATAAGCTTCTTGTTTCCTGAAACAATGTTAGCTCCAGCAACATTTACAACAGAGACATAATTCCTCCCCAATCCTTTCAACCCAATTGTAATTTTCGAATGCAAAAAATAAAAAAATTCAAGAATTTCAAGCATCTAAATGCACAAAAAAAGAAATTTCAAACGTGTGAATCATAAACAGCTAACAGTTATCTACTTATCTTGCAAGCGTGTTCCTTTAAAGTTTTGATCAGCAGTTTCTAACATCCTCTCACACATTATTAAAATGTGTTCTGACTCTTAGTCTGTTGATCCACATTTTAAAACATCTTTCATCCCTTGATGTGCTTTGATCATTAGTCATCAACTCAGCAAATGAAGACTTTGTTTTAAAGGAAGTCCATTCCTTTTACATACCAATGCTTGTTTAAGAATCAAGTTTGCTCTTTATGTGGGATCTTTTGTATCCAAAGTTTTTGTGGTACCATGTTCAGGGGAAGAACATTAAGTAAACGTGCATACGCCTCCACGTCCTACACGTGATTTAACAATATTCATATTAATCATGACCAAATACCTTTCTTCAGACCAGAAGCGCATTTTCTGATGCCAAACCCATGATTTCTTCCGCTTTCTGTAAATTAAGATCGTATCGAGACATAAATCAGATGAACAAACTGTAAATAAATAAAAGAGAGAAAGTAAGAAACTAAACAAGCCCTCGGACCTTGCTATCATCAACTGCTGTTGCAAGCATAATTCTTTAGATCAGCTAGATATTACAAGAACAACTCTACACTCAAGTAGCATACCTTATACATTTCAAATTCTCTGCTTTTTCAAGAATTAAGTTTGCTCATTCTGTGGGATCTTTTGTATCTAGTGTTGTGGTATTGTGTTCACAGGGATAACATTAAATAAAAGTCCATACGCCTCTCTGTCCTACACATGATTTTAATTAGCAAACAGTGTGTGATACAACATTTTCATATTAATCATGACCAAATACCTTTCTTTAGATCAGAAGAACATTTTCTGGTGCCGAACCCATGAGTTCTTCAGCTTCCTGTAATCTAAGACCGTATTGAGACGTAAATCAGGCAAATAAAACTATAAATAAAATTTTAAAAAAAAAAAAAAACCATGTAAGAAACTAAAAAAGCCCTCGGACCTTGCCTTTGTCAACCATTGCTGTAAGCATAAGGGTCTTCATTAGATCAACTGGATATTACAAGATCAAATCTGCACTCAAGATCAACTGAATATAACCCTTATGCTTAAAAACATGCCAAACGATTACGAAATATTCTTTCAAATTCATTCGTTTTTATAGAAACATGCTGAAACCAAAATATGAATAGGTTTTCTTTTCATTTTGTCTACAAGGCATTTTAGACATCTTATCAACAGTCAAAATACACGTATACATAGACACACACATTACTTTACTGCACTTCCATGTAAAAAGACTGCAAAATAAATTAGCCTGAAGAATCAGAAGAATACAGTCAAATCAATTAATATAATAAATCTACTTTTAAGCAAGAATATGATTTTTTACCTTCCACACAGATCAGCTTGTTCAGCAAAGTAAACTTTCCCCGTTATAATATGGCCATCCGCTTATGGATCATCTCTAGTAACACAAAGATAAGCAATCAATTAAATATATTACCCAGAAATGGCTTACAATTTAACAAATAGATATTTGTTCTCAAAACAAATGAGCAATAACTTACACCTTTCCTTATTATTTTGGCAGTCATCTCCCACGAGGGTTTTCAACATGAAATTATAAATAAATAAACAGATAAATAAATAAATAAATAAAAGAAGAAGGAGAAGAAGAAGAAGAAACCTTGGGTGTGTCATGTTTAAATGATGTGAAATACTTTTTTCGATTCAAAAAACGCAGCCAAGAGGCAATGAAAATATCATACGGTTGTTCGAATAGCACCAAGGAGCATAGAGATTTGCAGCCAATATCCCATACCTGCATTTTTACCAAAACAATATGTTTCTAAAGTCAAACAGCAAATTAAGAGTGTAATTAGATGAATTTGAGATTTTGCTGATTCACATAATGATGAGAAATCCTACAAAAATTTCCTGCATTCAGAGTTGCACATCCTTCACCATATTCTTTGTCATTTTCCTCATCATCGTTTATTAATTGACTGTTTGTGCTATGTTTAACCTCTTCTGCAGATAAGAGAAACAAAAGACAGGTGATATACAGAATTGAACATGTAATCATGTAATATAGAATAAAATGATAAATCAAAAATAACATGATTGATAACATGATTTCTTTAACATAATATTCTTTCTAAATCAAGTCTTTTTATAAAATCTTACAACTTGTCATTTCCTAAATGAAGTAGTAACATTCTTTATCACTTAATAGATATAATCATGTTTCCTAATATAAGCGGAAATATCTAAATAAAGAAATTTTAAGAACTTCAAGCATCTGAATGCAAAATTAAATAAATAAATTTCACATGTCTGAATCATTAACCACTTAAAATTTTCATGCAAGCATGTTCTTTTTAAAGTCTAAGATCAGCAGCTTCTGACCCACACATGATTAGCATGTGTTTCGACTCCAAGACTGTTGATCCACATTCTAAAAAACTTTCTTCCCTTGATGTGCTTTCCCCATTGGTCATCATTTCAGCAAACAAAGACTTCGTTCTATAGTAAACTCATTCCTGTCATTCAAGTTACACATAGCATATTATATAATTCATAATTAAACCTTTAGTCTAGCTTTTATACACTTGAAAAAAGGTAACAAGACTCGCCTTTTGCTTAAATATTTGGGCAACAAATGCATGATTCAAATTTGTGGACCCTTAAACAATTTCTTAAGATATCACATACCTTTTACTTTCAAATGCTTGTTCAAGAATCAACTTTGCTATTTATGTGGGATCTTTTGTATCCAAGTTTTTTGTGGTACCGCGTTCAGGGCAAGAACATTAAGTAAACGTGCATACGCCTCTCCATCCTACACACGGTTTTGATAAATTAGCAAACAGTGTGTAATACAACACTTTTATATCAATCATGACCGAATACCTTTCTTCAGATCAAAAGAACATTTTCTGATGCCAAACCTATGAGTTTTTCAACTTCCTGTAATTTAAGATTGTATCGAGATGTAATCAGGAACAAACTGTAAATCATTAATAAAGAGTAAGAAACTAAACAAGCCCTCAGACCTTGCTATCATCAACCGTTGCTGCAAGCATAAGGGTGTTTTTTAAATCAACAGGATATTACAAAGATCAATTCTGCATTCAAGGAACATACCTTTACATTCCAATCTCTCTGATTGGTTAGAGAATCAAGTTTGCTCTTCCTGTAGGATCTTGTGTATCTAGTTTTGTGGTATGATATTCAACGGGAAGGACATTAAGTAAACGCGCATATGCCTCCCTGTCCTACCCGTGATTTTGATTTGCAAACAGTGTAATACAACATTTTTCATATTTCTTTATGAACACATACCTTTCTTTAGATCAGAAGAACATTGTCTGGTCTCAAACCCATGAGTTCTTCAGTTTCCTGTAATTTAAGACTGTATTGAGACGTAAATCAGGCTTATAAAACTAAAAAACAATAAAAAAAAGTTATGTGAGAAACTAGCAAACAGCCCTTGGACCTTGTCTTTGTCAACCATTGCTGCAAGCATAATGGTCTTCTTTAAATCAACTGGATATTACAAGTATCAACTCTGCACTCAAGATCAACTGATATAGCCTCTTATGCTTAAAAACATGCCAAAAGATTACGAAATATTCTTTCAAATTTATTCTTTTTTATTTATAAAAACATGTTGAAACGAAAATATGAATTGGTTTTCTTGTTGTCTGCAAGCATGTTAGACATCTTATTTATTCTTTCAAATTTATTCTTTTTTATTTATAAAAACATGTTGAAACGAAAATATGAATTGGTTTTCTTGTTATTTTGTTTACAAGCATGTTAGACATCTTATCAACAGTAAAAATATGATTATTAAACTTACATACACATATAGATAGACACACACATTACTCTATTGCACTTCCAAGTAAAAAGCCTGCAAAATAAATAAGATGCAATCTCATAGGATAAAGCTGAAAAACTGAATTGGATGATTCAACAAATGAAATAAAATAAACACACTGATTCAACAGCAAAATAAACATCATCACTTAAGATTATAGATACATAGAGTGCAGTTAAAATTATCATTTAATAGTGATGAAAATCAGATAAAGTAATCAATCAAATTAATTAGAAGTGGAGGTACTAATACTCAAATAATGATTTAATCAAACTGAAACCCGAAAAGAGAACAGTCAGTAGTTATGGATTGGGGACGAGATTATACTGAAAACAAACAAGATTGAATTCTGCGTGACCTGAAAACCCCAAAAACCTTAAATACAAGTCTTCAGAAAGATTCTTAATATCAAAGTCTAGAAACCGGATAATAGATTAGAAAACTTACCTTTTGATTACAAGAACTCCCCAGGAATTGAAAACCCCTGATTGCATTCAATATAAAAAGTCTGTAAGAAACTAAACAAGCCCTGGGACCTTGCTATCGTCAAGCATTGCTGCAATCATAAGATCAACCAGATATTAGAAGATCAACTCTGCACTCAAGATCAACCGGATGTTCAGGGAAGAACATTAAGTAAACGTGCATACGCCTCCACGTCCTACACGTGATTTTGATAAATTAGCAAACAGTGTGTAATACAACACTATTCATATTAATCATGACCAAATACCTTTCTTCAGACCAGAAGCGCATTTTCTGATGCCAAACCCATGATTTCTTCCGCTTTCTGTAAATTATGATCGTATCCGAGACATAAATCAGATGAACAAACTGTAAATCAATAAAAGAGAGTAAGTAAGAAACTAAACAAGCCCTCGGACCTTGCTATCATCAACCGCTTTTGCAAGCATAAGGGTGTTCTTTAGATCAACTGGATATTACAAGAGCAACTCCACACTCAAGTAACATGCCTGCATTTTTACAAAAAAAATATGTTGCTAAAGTCAAACAGCAAATTAAGAGTAAATTAGATGAATTTGAGATTTTGCTGATTCACATACTGAAGGGAAATCCTACAAAAATGTCTTGCATTCAGAGTTGCACATTCTTCACCATATTCTTTGTCATTTTCCTCATCATCATTTATTAATTGACTATTTGTGCTATGTTTAACCTCTTCTGCAGATAAGAGAAACAAAAGACACGTGATTAAAGAATTGAACATGTAATCATGTAATATAGAATAAAATGATAAATCAAAAATAGCATGATTGATAACATGATTTCTTTAACATAATATTCTTTCTAAATCAAGTCTTTTTATAAAATCTTACAACTTGTCTTTTCCTAAATGAAGTAGTGACGTTCTTTATCACTTAATAGATATAATCATGTTTCCTAATATAAGCGGAAATATCTAAATAAAGAAAGTTTAAGGACTTTCAAGCATCTGAATGCAAAATTAAATAAATAAATTTCACTTGTCTGAATCATTAACCACTTAAATTTTCATGCAAGCATGTTCTTATTAGAGTCTAAGATCAGCAGCTTCTGACATCCTCCCACACATTATTAACATGTGTTTCGACTCCAAGACTGTTGATCCACATTCTAAAACAACTTTCTTCCCTTGATGTGCTTTCCCCATTGGTCATCATCTCAGTAAACGAAGACTTCGTTTTATAGTAAGCTCATTCCTGTCATTCAAGTTACACATAATATATCATATAATTCATAATTAAACCTTTAGTCTAGCTTTCATACACTTGCAAAAAAGTAATAAGACTCACCTTTGCTTAAATATTTGGGCAACAAATGCATGATTTAAATTTGTGGACCCTTAAACAATGTCCTTAGATACAACATACCTTTTACATTCCAATGCTTGTTCAAGAATCAACTTTGCTATTTATGTGCGATCTTTTGTATACAAAGTTTTTTGTGGTACCGCATTCAGGGGAAGAACATTAAGTAAACGTGTATACGCCTCTCCATCCTACACACGGTTTTGATAAATTAACAAACAATGTGTAATACAACACTTTTCATATCAATCATGACCAAATACCTTAAGATTATAGATATATAGAGTGCAATCAAAATTATCATTTAATAGTGATGAAAATAAAAGAAAGTAATCAATCAAATTAATTAGAAGTGGAGGTACTGATACTCAAATAATGATTTAATCAAACTCAATCCCAAAAAGAGAATAGTCAGTAGTTATGGATTGGGGACGAGATCATACTGAAAACAAACAAGATTGAATTCTGCGTGACCTGAAAACCCCAAAAACCTAATCTGTAGAAAGATTCTTAACAACAAAGTCTAGAGACCGGATAATAGTTTAGAAAACTTATCTGTTGATTACAAGAACTCCCCAAGAATTGAAAACCCCTGATTGCATTCAGTATAAAAAGTCTGTAAGAAACTAAGCAAGCCCTCAGACCTTGCTATCATAAACCATTGCTGCAATCATAAGATCAACCAGTTACCAGATATTAGAAGATCAACTCTGCACTCAAGATCAACCGGATGTTAGAAGAACAACTCTGGATAAGATATCAGTACCTCTACTTCAGTGCTGTGAGCATAAGATCGACTGGATATTAAAAGATCAACTCTGCACTCAAGATCAACCAGATATAAACTCCTATGTTTGAAACATGCCAAACGACTACAAAGATCCATTGTTCTTTATTTTTCATTTTTATCAGATTTGAATATTCTTTCTTAATTAAGTTTTTTTTTTATAAAAACACTTTACAACCAAAATGTTAATCTGTTCTTTTTTTCTTTATTTTGTCTACAAAGCATTTTAGACATTTTGTCAACATAAGTTCATTAAACTTGCATATACATAAATACATAGACACTCGCATTACTGTAATATTGCACTTCCATGTAGAAAACTTACGGTATCAGAACGTCCACAGATGCAATCTCACAGGAAAGAGCAGAAAAACAGCAATGGATGATCCAACAAATGAAACAAAACAAACACATGTCATTCCTTTATAAAAAAGAAAAACATTAAAATAAACATCATTTCTTGAGATGAAACTCTAAGAAAGTAACGAACAACATACCTGATATCAAATCAATTAGAAGTGGAGGTGCTGATACTCAAATAATGATTTAATCAAACTGAAACCCGAAAAGATAACAGTCAGTAGTTATGGATTGGGGACGAGATTATACTGAAAACAAACAAAAACTCTGCATAAAATGAACAGATTAAAAAAAAAAAGAACTCTGCGCGAATTGAAACCCCCAAAAAACCCTAATTGCATGAATTGAAGAGATATTCTTCGTTTCAAAGTGTAGAGAGTGGATAATGGTGTAGAAAATTTACCTGTTGATTACAAGAAATCCCCATGAATTGAAAACCCCCCGATTGCATTCAAGAAATCCCCAAGTAGATATTAGGGTTTTGAATAGATTAGGTGGGGGTACGCCGGAGAAGCAGATATATATCGTTGAATGGATCGAATGTTAATTTGAGAAAACAGAAGACGGTGACAACAAATATTAATAGGCAGAGGTTCGATTATATGTTACCGTTGCACAAAATCTTTCGTTTTCTTTGCACAAGATCTTCGGCTCTGCAAATCTTGTTGCCGTTACATGAAATCTTTCACTGATTCGCTCTACAAATAACAAATCTTCTTGCCCATCATATTTGTGTGCGTTTTTTTCCCGCTTTTTTATTTAAAATATTATTTAATTTTTCAAACATTATTGCTTATTGTTTTGTTATATACTTCTTAACCACAAACTCGTATGCTCGAAATCTACTTCGTTTTATTTATGATGTCACTTAAACTTTTATCGCATAACTTCTTAAAATATACATCATAACAGCCTAATACCACTGGGCTAACTTCCATTTGGTTGTTTACTTAATCACTTGGGATGTTATTATTTGGAAAATAGCACTATTTGGATCTGCTCAACTTGACTAGTTAATGTACTTTTACTCGTCAATCCATCTAACCTACTAAAGTAATCAAGTCATACAAGTTAAGTTCGTGTTACATGACTTTATATTTGTTTGGATTAGAGTTGGTAAACTTCATACATATAAATACATGAGTCATGTTTAGATTGATGATTTCAACCTGAACACATAAGAAGTGTTTTTTTATCGTTTTATTATAACTTAAATATAAAAGGTTGATCAGTATGAATTACTATTTTGTAATTTATACAATATTAGATTTTGCAAATTGAATCCAATCTTTTTGAAGCTTAGGATTACTAAGTTCTACATCATTCAACTTTAGATTTGAAGTGTTTATTTATGAGTAAAGTTAGCAAGAAAATATTAAAAAAGAAAGTCTGAACCATCGCGCGTATCACTTTACTCTTCTTTATGGTGAAATCTCTCTCATTTTTACATTTACTTTTATCTGAGAATTATCAATGCAATATCATACATTAGAAACAATAAATATAAACAAAGACTCCTAAAACCTCACTCCCTCCTAAGCCTACACCCTAGCATCACCATTCACCGTTGCCATTGATGAGTGCTTACATTCAGATAGCCATCCGTAGCAAAAGTTATTATTTAATTATTAGTTACTGGAATACATAATGACATGAAATTAAAATTCTAATGATTTTTTTATGTAATAGAAAAGTAAACTATGTCATGTTAACACATTTGATAAAGTGTTTTAACATCTTAACAATAAAATATGCTACACACAGGGCTTGGGGCCCCCTGAAATACAAGGGCCTTATTTTTTAAGATATATATTGGTGTCATGTTTTTTTAGTGGGATTTCTTTAGGCTCAGAAAAAAATACAATTGAATAGGTCGGAGAAACTGAAGCACCCAATGGTATTTGATTATATTGGAAACGAAGAGATGATTAGATGAACATAGCCCAGTTTCCAGAATCGATTTCTCAGCAATGACGTCTGATGATAATTTTCAATCTCGAAATCAAATTATAAGTTTTTCACCAAGAAAATTGTTCAAATTCTGCAAATCTACAATCATTGATTCATTGGGAAAAAAAAAGAATTTACTGATTATTGTTCAAGATCTGTGATGATAGAAACAAAAGTTATTTACTGAATTATTCAAGGTTATTTTTTGCCTCTTCAATAATTTTCTAATTGATTTACTATGCATTTAGTTGTACGGATTTAGGATTTTATGTTTTGTGACTAGGGATTTAGATTGTGATTAATGATTTTAGTCCATTTTTAAAGATTAACTTGCTAAGTGTTGATTTATTTGATAGCGGCTTAAGTTAATAGTTTCGTGATTACTATCTGTTCTGTACTAAATAGTAGAGGGACTTAGATTGTAATAAGTGAATAGTTGAGGGTCACAAGTGGATATAGTAATAGTGGTTCGTTTAAGTAGCGAACTGATTAACAAAATGAAACATCGATTGATTTGGGAATTTTCCTCATCCTTCTAGCTTTCTTCTTCTCTTAGAAATCGATCCTAACACTATCGGTCTCAAACCTGAATAAAAAATAAAGTTTTCAACTTGAATTTTGATAAAGGGTCCCGAGTTTTTTTGTTTGCTTGGGGTCTTTTAATAGGTTGAGTCGGCCCTGGCTACACCTACACAACTAAAATTACTAGGTGGTTTAAACCCTATAATGTTCATGTTATGATGTATATAATTTAAATCTAAGAATTATTAATCAATTAAAAAAAAAAAGGAAAAAAGCATTGAGAAAGTAGTTTCTTATCATATAGCTTAAACTAGTTTTAGTAAACCCGTGTATTACACGGGTTGAACAAATAAAATATTAAATATAATAAAAATTTATTACGTATAAAATAATATTTTTTTCCAAAAAAAATAAAATATTTTGTTTCAAAACAAACCGTATCAAAAAATATCATTTTTAAAAAAAATTTAATATAATTTTTAATTTTAATAATTTTTTGTTTATAAAAAATTTTCTTTTTAAAAACACTAATTTTAAAAAAGTTTGATATTTTATAAAAATTTCTTATTTTATAAAAATTATTTTTTAAAAATAACATTAATAAGAAGATATTTTTTAAAATTTATTAAAAAACTATTCTTATTCTAAACAAAGTTAGATAATATAATTGGTAATTAATGTAATTATTTAATAGAAGAGATAAACGAAAAAATGTTGCTGAGAATGAATGTTGTGATGATATGTGTCATCTCAAGTTACTCTTTTATTAAAGTAGAAGGATTCTTAAACCATATTAGTTATCTAGAAGCAAAATACACGACTCTGTTTAACCTATATTTGTATTAAACAAAATAATCATGACATTAACATTTTTATAAATCGATAACGTGACATGTTTTTTATTGTTTAATTAAGCTACCGTGACTAATATTACTTTTTATTATTAATTTAAAACTTTATAAAATGTAAACCGAAAAGCTTACACGTGCAAGTTTGGTTGGTCCGATTTGGTGTGGTTAGCCGAGTTCGGTCTCAAAGTTATGATTTTTTATTTTTTAATTATTGTAATCAATTTTAAACACATTTTTATTTTTCTTTATAAAAAATTTAGAATAATATTTTTAAATTCAGAATAAAACGTCACAAAAGTGTTTATATTTATATGTGCTCTAATTTTAGTTTATATCTATATACGCTCTAATTTAAGTTTCTTCAAAAACCGTCCCGGGTTGAATATAATATTAATATTTTATTTTTCGAAACAACATAATAATATAATTTACAAATAATATCATTTGCCTCTTATTCTCTTTTATAAATAGTTAATTTATAATTTTAAACTCTAACTAAAATTTAACCAGTTTATTAGTTAAGTTATCTTTCTGCCACGTGAGTTGATAACTAAAGGATAAAAAACACATAGAATTATCCTATATGTTAAAAGATGAAAGAAATGAACAGTAGTTTGGAACGCACTGATGCAAGAAAGTACAAGTCGGTGATGCGTAGTTTGAATACATGTGTTTGATACGTGTGTTTGTCTTATCACACCATGTGTTGTTGGGGTTTTCCCAAGGTTACTTTGTCGGTTTAAAAGGAATAGAGAGGGAGGAAGACAGAGACGTTTCAGTGATAGAGGGAGAACGAAGAGAGATCTGATCGGAGGTTCTTCCACGAAGGTTTCTTGATGACGACAACCGCAAACAGGGTCGCGCCTAGCACGGGGACCACGCATTCTACTTCGGATCTGCAGATGGTCGTGGTCTACCTCAAGTGATGGTTATCAGAGTTGGGGGGTGGGTTTTGTTGTGGAAGTCGTGACCACTAGCGATGCAGGCGGTGGATCTGGGTGACGGTTTTAACAGCTTCAGCGGTGAGTAGGGATTCATCGGTTCACTCGCTGCATGCGATGGTCTGGTGCTGGTTTCTAAGGTTTCGGTAGAGACCTTCCACATCGAAAATCAGTAGACGACAGTGATAGGCAGGTGTGTGTTTTGCACGTGTTTGTTTTGTTCCTTTCGCACAAAGTTCCATGTCTACTCTTCTCTTGAGTGATGGTGCTTTTAGAATAGTATGCATCCCCGTTTTCCGCTCATTATAGAAACTCGATTTCAGAAATGAACATGTGATTTTGTACCTGTTTTTCTCTTTTTTCTCATCGTTTAAAGTGACAATTTAGGAAATATCGGAAGCTGAAGATGATTACTCCATTAGTAATCGTGGTGGCGGTGGTTGAGAATGAGTGAAAGAGTGAGGTGGTGATGATTGTTGATTAAGTAGGAGCTGAGGTTTATCTGAACGGATTGTGTGTTTTTCCATGGGTGAAGGAAACGTGTACGTACGGTTGGTGATGGCATGTGGACCTGGACATGTGGATGAAGATCTAAACTTCAAACTACCTAGCAAGTTACTTCCCTTAGATCTATAATCACTACAAACAAGTCATTGAAAGTAATCACCATCTATTGTAAATAATTGGTTTAAAGTTGGAGTTTACCCATCTAAAACATTGTTAATCTTTTGCTTGTAGCAATACTTGCCCTTACGATTACAGTTGTAAATTTTCGGGCTAAAATGGGCGATGATCATGACCATACACTCATCTAGACCTCAATTTTGCAATCCTGTTGTATTGTTGGGTATTATGGGCTGTTTAGTACGTTTGAAAATGGTAGTCTTGATTTTTTATGGGTGATGATGAGTGAAATATAGGTGTTGAGTCTTCTAGAACAAAGTTGTATACCCTATGAAGATTCTTGTCGATGATGATGGACGAACACGATGATGATGGACGAGTGTTCGTTTGAGACATGTCGGATCATTTTCTAATCTTAGACATTAAGTTATCCTAATTTCAATATGCAAACAAAACTAATAGCAATTTGCAAGTTTGTTTCTTTTTGTATGACTTTCTACATTAGTTTCATTGGCTGCGTCGTATGGTTACCATATACATGTTCATGAAGGCCAAGGTGATATCAGAAAAGGATTCTGTTGTTTGGCATGGCGTCATTTTTACTTTGCAGCCACAACGGAACGTCTACTGTGAGCTTTGTTTGTATCAGTTTATCACTGCGAAGTGCAAGCTGTATCGGTACACGTTAAAGACACGCGCAACGCGCGTGTTGGAAGACACCTAGTTCAAATTTAATTAGAAGTACTTTAAAAAAATCTCAAAAAAAGAGACACACTCACCTCTAATTTTACGTATTCAACGTGATTTAAAAATACATTTAAAAAGGAATTCACTTCAAACTAACAAAAAATTTGTAATCTAGTGATACTAAAATGTTTAAAATGAAATAGTTGGTCGTTCAAGTAATCAAAGCTTATGATAAACAAATATATATTTAGACCTAATTGAAAGAGTGTAAAGATCTAATAAGAGCATTCATAGTAGGTTCTCTATAAATATGTGAGTGTGTTCTCTATATTATGAAGAATGGTTATTAGTGGTTGTGAGTGAAGGATAGAGAACATGTTACTGTTCATCTCTATATTTGATAAAACACTCTTCATGTCTATTAATTTTTTAATATTTGTTGAAAGTGGTTGTGAGTGGAGGAGAGAGAAAATGTAATGATAAAAGTATAAAAATATATTATTTTATTGAAAGAAAAAAAAATAATTTTTAATGTAATTATAGAGATGAAAATAAAAAATAAGTTGTGAATACTTTAAGATATAATCTTAAAAGATAAGTACATACAAAAATAAAGGGTCAAGTCGAGCACATTCTCTCTCCATATACATCTCCATCTAAACATCTCTCTCTAACTTTACTTTGCATCGCTGTATACAATCTACATATACATCCACGCGCAAAACAACGCCATAATCACCTCATCGACTCTCAAATTCATCGATCATTTCGTCCTACACAAGACCCATAACTCAAGATCACAGCTTACAACAGTAGTAATCTACATTGATTCTTTCTTTGATTCTTGAAAATCAACCATTCAAAGATCAAAAGAACAACACCCACGTTGTTAATTTCTGTAAAGCTTCAATCTTTATCGTTTTACATCACACCATCATCAATCTTGACCCAAAATGGTAGTAAAGATGATGAAATGGCGCCCATGGCCCCCAATTTTATCAAGAAAATTTGAGGTCAAATTGGTGGTGAAGAAGATGGAAGGTGCTAAATGTGAAGAAGATGATCACAGGTTTGTGGAAATCAAGTGGAAGGGGCCCAAGATCACTTTGGGTTCATTTAGGAGAACAGTGAAGAGAGAGTTTACAAGAGATGGTGAAATTGTTGATCCAAACGGTGTCGTTTTGTGGGATCAAGAGTTTCATTCAGTTTGTACTCTTTCTGGGTATAAAGAAAATGACTTTCTTCCTTGGGAGATTGGGTTCAAAGTGTTGAATGTGAGTTTTTTCTTTATTCCCATTTTGATTTCTTTTTAATTTGTTTAATTTTGTGCTGATTTAGGTCAATTAGTGTTGTTTTGAATCTTCTTTTCATGTGTTTGGAATGAATCTTAATCTGATTGTGTTAAATTTGCAATTATCCTACCAGATTTAGGTAATTAGCTACTTTTTTGGTGGGTATCTTGTGGCTTATGTTATCTTGCCATATGCATACATACATATATTACATAGAATTTGTTAGGTATCTCCAACCAAAATTTAGGAGTTTTTGGAACCTTCTTTGGTGAGCATCTCATGTTATCTTCTGTTATCTTACAGTATGCATGTGTTGTATGTACTGATGTTGAATAATCTATAATCTGTTCCAAATTCACTCTAGAAAACATTTTATTCTATGTTATCATATGGCATGTGAGATTTTAGTAATTGTTCCATTCAAATTTCTGAAAAGAGGTACTCTTCACTTTCAAGATCAAACTGGAGTGCTTCTTGATATGGCTTTCAAACTTATCTAGAAATTATGCAAAACTAGGTTAAATCTTGTAAACAGTAACCAAAGATCTATATTGATTACCTTGCACCATATAAACAGGACCCACAAATGAAAACGGTAACCAGAACATCTTGATAGGTTATTATGCTGCAATTGTATAGTATGTTTTTACTAAGAGATTGGATCATTTTTCTTTGATTCAGGGATCAAACACCGGCCCTAAGAATAAAGTTCCTTTAACTGGAAAGGCGTATTTAAATCTTGCTGAATTTGCTTCTTCTGCCAATGAAAAGGAATTTGAACTTAAAATTCCTCTAATCATTTCATCTGGAGCAACCGAATCTCGCCCCTCTCTTCATGTATGTACCCTAAGAGCATTTTTGTTGGTTATTAATTTATGTCTAAAGCTTGTTTGTCCCATGAAATTGATATATTTGATCGAGGATCTAGCTTTTGGAAAGTGTTACAAGATATAGGATTATTTTGGATACACATTTTTATGATGGTAACAACAGGAAAACCATAAATTTTTTAGAAAATTGCAAGAATGTAACAAATATTACAAATTCCATGGGACATCTCAAGATTGTTGAAATTTCTATAGGACACAAGGATTAGAACAAAATTTATATGCTTTTCACATTAATGGTAAAACGATTCTGTATCTTGAAATTTATCACACTTTCCTGTTCCAAGGAAGATTCCAATTCCAAATGACCTTTTTTCCCATCATCATTATCATTACAAGATTTCAATTTCGATCTGATGCATACGGTGCAGATATCACTAAGCTTGGTGGAGTTGAGAGCTGCTCAACCAGCCGAGTCTACGCAAAGTCAAAGTCAGACATCAGAAACTTCATCTGGAGAGAAAGAGGAGCATTCCAAACTTAAATCTGGGTTAAAAAAAGTTAAGAACTTTAAGGAGTACGTGTCGGTCAGAAGAAGTAAAAAAGCCTCTCATGTGGCGGATCATGATATTAGTGAAAGCAGGAGTGATGAAGGTGACTATCCCAATCTTATTGACTTTGACTCATTTGACGAATCACATGATGGCAAAATGGAGAATGCAACAATTAGGAAATCATTTAGCTATGGTACTTTGGCATTTGCAAATTGGGCGGGTGGTTCCCTTTTCGAGGAAGATGTTTATTATAGTAACCAGAAATCTGATGATGGTTGCTCACCGGAAGAGGACTTGACTGCTTCGGCCTTTGAACAGAGTGTAATTCAGAACTCAAAACGTAGCATTTTACCATGGAAAAAAAGGAAATTGAATTTTAAATCACCAAAACCGAAGGGTGAGCCACTGTTAAAGAAAGACTATGGTGAAGAAGGTGGAGATGATATTGACTATGACCGCCGTCAACTCAGCTCTGATGAATCTCTTATGGGGGTAAACTCTTTTCGCTCCATTTTAACTTTAGATATAACTTGTTTACGCACGTTGAGTTTCCAAACCTTCATACTATCTTTCATGAAGAAACCAAAAACCATTTGTTTATGAAAGTAATGCTATTAGATATAAACTCATGTCAAATACTGATATAAAAGCACTGGCTAACTCACTTGCAGTGTCATAAATCTGATGAAGACTCGTGTGTGAACCCACATTTGGTATCTGAGTTTGGGGACGACAGTTTTGCGGTCGGGAATTGGGAACAAAGGGATATAATCAGTCGTGATGGATGCATGAAGCTTAAGACGCAAGTCTTCTTTGCTTCAATCGATCAAAGAAGTGAACAGGCGGCAGGAGAGAGCGCGTGCACCGCTCTCGTGGCGGTGATTGCTGATTGGTTCCAAAACAACCGCCATCTCATGCCAATTAAATCACAATTCGATTCTCTAATAAGAGAAGGTTCATCAGAGTGGAGAAACCTCTGTGATAATGAAAAATACATGATCCGTTTTCCCGATAAACACTTTGACTTGGAAACCATACTTGATGCAAATATACGCCCTCTAACCGTAATCCCAGGAAAATCTTTTGTCAGCTTTTTCCATCCGGATGAATCCCATGAGGGTAGTTTTGACTTTTTACATGGAGCAATGTCGTTCGATAACATGTGGGATGAGATTAGCCATGAATTAGAAGTTTCTAGAAGTAAGGAGCCTCAAGTTTACATAGTGAGTTGGAATGATCACTTTTTCTTGTTGAAAGTGGATGCAGATGCTTATTACATCATTGACACTTTAGGCGAACGGCTTTTTGAAGGGTGTGATCAAGCTTATATCTTGAAGTTTGATCAAGATTCGACAATATTCAAATTGCCCAAACAGATCAGCAGTTCTGAGGGTTCCGAAGAAAAGTCAACTGTGAGTTCTGCGGAAAAGTCAACGGAAGAAGACAAGGTTATCTGTCATGGAAAAGAATCATGTAAAGAGTACATCAAGAGTTTCTTGGCTGCTATTCCTATTAGGGAACTGCAAGCAGATATCAAGAAAGGCTTAGTTTCTTCGACTTTGATTCACCACAGGCTACAGATTGAATTTCACTACGCGCGCTCAACCACGCCACAAACACCGCCACCAGTGGCCGATGGTGGTCAGGTGGCGGTAGCTGCCATGTCAACACTGATAACCGAGGCTGCTGCTATATAGAGGAGGTAATGTGAGCTTGTAGGGCTAAAGTTTTTAACTTTTTTATGCTAATGTTCTTGTTATCTAGTGTTTGAAGAGGGAAGATCACTGAAGTGGTGATTCTTGATTTTCTTGAATGTTTTTAGGGGTCAATGTAAATGGAGGGGGTTTGCAGGACTTTGACTTTTAGGTTGACTTCTCCTTTTATTTTTGTGGGAAGGTAGGGGTTTGTAAAGAACTAAAAGGCTGAACTGTGGATATGTCATATTACTTCTAATGTTTAATATTTTATGATGTGATGACTTGTGATATGTGCAATGGAACTAGTACGTTAATGTAGTTTTTAATATGTTTGTTATATCATATTCCATTCATTTTAATTATGAGTATTTTGTGCTATAATATTTTAGCCATATCTTTTATGTTTAAAAGTTTTAAGTCGGCTTATAGTTAAAAAAAACAACGTACCCTTTTGAGTTGCCAATATATTCTTCAACTTTGGAGTTCAAAAATGTTAGGGTAACGACGATTAGGCTCTTGGGTTAATAATAAGGGGAACAAATATTTTCTAAATGAAAAATATATTAACTTAATTTTAATATATTAAAGTTTCTAAACTTATTTAATATACTGGTTAAATAACTCTTTCTATGACAAAATTTGATCATATTGGTATGTTAATGGATATAGAGATATGTTTAGCTGTGAAGTTACTCTTCAAATTGTGGTCTTTGTGCATGTGGAAAGATTCTTCTCCTTTTGGTAGGTAAAAGTTCCCAAGCAACCTCTTGTATGATTCTTTTATGCTATTCCCAGTGAGTTTTGCAAATTGTCATACAACTCGTTATCTATTAATTATTGCACGACCAGAATGATTGATAAGATAACAAGTTTATGTTCATAATGTTACAAGAAATACAAGTTGATTTTGAGTTACCAAGATTGCAAAATAGAGCAAATGTTCATAGTTCCATGTCGCCCCGAAAGATAATTTACATAAGTGTAAAGAATTTCACTGACACTAAACTTCACAAAACAACAAAGAAACATAAAGTTCATAAGACAGCAACATAAAACCTCATTACAACTCAAAAGAAACTATTGTATTGGCTAGTAAGAGAATCCTTGAGATTTTTGTAAAGCCCAAACAACGAGTATTGACGAAGATTTTTTACCTCGTACCATGAGTTGAATACAGCTTCGTGTTTATCAGTTCCAGAAAACGCAAGTTGTATTCCAATGCTACAATCAACGGTCCCGCCTCTGTATTTGCATGAATTAGTCCTGATTGCACAGTCCTGGTTGTTAAGGCACACGAAGTTGGATTTGCCTGCACATGAAGAACACCCGTCTCTTTTCCAGTATAAGTTTACAAGCCTGCCCTTTTGGAACTCCATCACCTGTAATGAGAAGTTGTAAGCATCTTGGTTAGAGGTGCAAAACAGGCTGTCAAAATGGGTCAAATTTTGGAACAGGCCAAATTAGGCAAATTGGATTTTAATAATCCAAACTATTACCTATTGGCCAATAATAATCCATACTATCAATTTGGCCAGTAACACTCCCAACTTTCACTTTTATTACCAACAACAGTCCCAATGACATAATTTTCAATTTTTTATGTTTGATTTGCACTTGATTCGGTTCGCAACAATAATTATAAACGAAATGAAGAAACATACAAGCTAAATTGAGACTAAAATAGATACAAATTGAGCGTAAAAATTTAAAAATTATGTCACTGGGACTGTTGTTGGTTAGCCAAATTAATAGTATGGATTATTATTGGCCAATAGGTAATAGTTTGGATTATTAAAATCCAATTTGCCGCCAAATTATAGGGCTAAACGAACCGAACGTTCAGCGAACAGTTCGTGAACCGTCCGGCGGGAAGTTCGTTTATGTTCGTTCGTTTAATAGATGAACGAACACGAACAAGAAAATTCCGTTCGTTTAGTTAAATGAACGAACATGAACAGAGGTTGCGTACGTTCATTTATATTCGTGAACGTTCGATAATGTGTTCGTTAACGTTCGTTTGTGTTCGTTCATTTATAAGTTATGCTTGAGATAGTTATTTTAAATACTGATTTATATTCAGTGGATATAACATAACGTTTGTGATTTTAATTTAAAATCAATAACGATGGTTTGTATTTGTTTGTTTTAGAAAATTCTGTTTGTGTTTATTAATGTTCATGAATATTTGTGTGCGTACGCTTGCCTTCGTTTGCGTTCGTTTATGTTCATGAACAGTTCATGAACAGATTCATTTCCTTAATGAACGAACACGAACAAAAAATCACGTTCTGTAAGCGTTCGTGAACATATCATGAACAAGGCCCAGTTTATGTTTGTTCGGTTCGTTTACAGCCCTAGGTCAAAATGATTGGGTTGATCCGGCTGCCTTCTTAATTAATAATTGATGTGTTAAACATGATTATAAAAACTATTACTATAAAGAATTAAAATATTAAACCTGATTATTATTACAAAAATGATCCAAATTTGTTTTGAATAAACCAATTTAAGATGTTATAACTCCCGTCTACTTTAAAGTTTAAACATGTGTTCAATTCATTTCCTTAAAGCTTTAGTTCTAGTCGTTCGGCCAGTTTATATTAAGATAAAAGCCCAAATCCACCTGTTCTCACGTAAAGGGGTTAAAATTACCATCCCTAAATCTTGATTAAATTAAACAGGACAATGCAGTGACAATAAATGAGACACTGACACCTCATCAGGTAGTATCATGTATTGAACCATTTTCAGACGCAGTTACGAAATACTAATACCTCTGCTGACGTGTCATGAAATCATTTATGATCAAGTGGAGGGAGTTGATATGATCTTACCAGTGTAAAACTTGTGACGATGTATGTACTATTTGCAACAAATGCAGGAATTGATCTTGCAGCGTACTTTCTACCGGCAAATGCAACCATATAACCACCAACGGAATCCTGTTAATTAAAATTCAAAATCAAGACTTGACTGATATCACAATTCACAAACCTAGTTGTCATTGCATAATTTTCATTGCCGGGAGATATTCAAGTTAAAATTACCTATTTGCATGTTATCATCATTGTAAAAGAAATTGGTATTTATTTCTGTACACAAAATTACTTGATTTTGTTTTTCATTAGAGGGTGGTGCATAAAACAGATGATCGCTTAAAAAATTTCTGTCGAGCTTCCTGATCGAAAATTGCAATTTTTATGTAAACATTTGTAGAGGTTATATTGTATCACCAAATATGAGGAGTTACAAGAAACTTCTATGACAAAATTTAGGGGCGTCCATGGTCCAGGTACACAAAGATAAATGACATTATGAAGCTCCTACTTCAGGAACAATTTTTGCAAAGAAATCAAAATCTGAATAACATTAAGATGCAAGGAATACAACTTTTTTTAATCTTTCAAGTAACTTCTCATCATCTTGAATTCAAGTAGCTTCAAATCTCTAGTTACACTTGCAAGATCACATGGCATTTCTTAATTTTAATTTATCCACAATCATTGGTTGAAACATGTCCTTGTCATATTGATTAGCAAAACAAAAAAATTAAACTTTTAGTCTTTTACCGCAAACAGGGATATGGGACTAATATGTACGTGCAAAACAACAGTTTAACTTTAATTGCTTATCTAGCAAGGAGTATAAATAAAATATAACCCAAATTATACCTATGACAAAGAACTAAAATGACTTTATGAGCCTCAAGCATCTCCTTTCATATCAAACGTATATGTTGATTTGAAAAAAATAAATTTGGTTTTCATTTTGAGTCTCAATTATAAAATAGAAGCATATAAGTGGTATACCAAGAAGTCCACAGTGACCTCCAATTTCACATTTCCATTTGAGGGTCTTTACGCATAATTAACACATCTTGTCAAATTTATGTAGAGTATGTAGTGCAGCTAGAGATAAAAGATTGTGGATTGGCATTTGGCAATATAAGTGTTGGGTTGTGAAGGCTTTGGGCCGAGCCGGACTGGGCTCGGGCCTGTTTTTTGCTTTTGAGAAACAAGAGCAGCCGGCCCTAATTAAGGTTAATTAGTTAATTCTTGGAGCCTAAGTTATTACCTTAATTACAACCCTAATCTAGCATTAGAAATAGACCCATGATGTAATTGTATTCTTGAGCACAATAATAATATAAACCCTAGTTGCAGAGTGCACGCAGGTCACCTAGACCGAACCACTATAATTCTCTCGTGTCTATTTTATATTGTGTGATTGTGTGTGTTTGATTACTTCCACTGGAACCTACTCTGATTGTGATACCTAACAATAAGTGCATTTTAATACTTTGCCATAGATTTTTATGTAAATTCACCTTTTTATTTTTGCACCACCAGCAATATCCCATGGTAAAATCACCTGAATATTTGTTTCTAGCAATTCCTAATGTTTCTTTTAAAATTAAAAACTCGAAAAATTGCCTTGTTTGCAACAAGCCAACGATGTTCCAAGTGAAATGCTTTTATATGTTGATAAATTGTTTTTATTCTACCTGATGTGCAACTATAGTTAAATCAATTAACCCCACAAAAAAGATGCCCAAGTCATGTTTTACAGCAACAATGGGTTATTTATGCATTTTTGCAAGTAAGATGATTCGTATTGCAAAGAAATGCCAGATACGAACATTAAAGTTATTAATAAAACAATCAAATGCAAAACCTACCATTAGTCACATGAAATGGATCATCAAAGCTCTCCTAAACCTACCACTACTTGTCAAAATAACAACTATCCATTCATCTAACCGGGTTTTATGCAAGTATTTGAATACCATAAAGCGGCCGTTAAACCCTGCGTCTCTCATTTTTTCAGCCCATATTAAGGTTAACTATCTATTAACCAAATCAAACCAAAAACAAAACCGTTTCTCTACTTCACACACTTACTTCTATTAGATACCAAGAGTACTAAGCAAGCAGAAACATGCTTCAAGACAATTTCATGGACTATTTTGTAGTTTTGGGTATATTTAATCTTTTACAATGGTCAGCTAAAGAACAGTGACAAAATCTTCTAAGCCACAAATGTCATTCTTTGAAGCGAACTCAGAGCAAGAAATGTGAATTAACAATGTACGTATGTCTTTTCTGTTAGGTAATACATATCAATCATAGTGACTAATGATCAAAATATCACCATCACTAATACCACCATAGGTCTCACTTGATGTAATAATGTCCTAAAGAGATGAAATCAAAAACATCAAATCATCCAACAGACTTGTTCCCAATTTTCCTCAAAGACACACACACGCACACATATACTTGGCTGGCAATGATGAATGCTAACTGTCACAAAATCGATCTAATCTGTTGAATAATTTCCACTCGTTTCAGTTAGCAAAATAGCCAATAACCGCATCATTAGACGTCTGTTCAAACTTTAAAGCATATGAACAGCAAAACTAATTGCCCTTCCTCCCTAAATTAGGTATTATCATATTCGACCACATAGTTCTCATCGAGTAAACAAGCTCAATACAGATCCAAACTCAGCGAATTCACACCAATCCATCACACAATCTCAAACCAAATCAACAGAAGTCAGAACTTACCGGCTGGAAGCTACTGCTGTTAACCGTGAGAAGCGAGATCTCATCCACCTTAGGCCGAAACACCGAGAGCTGTGCGCCAGAAGACGCGAGAGAAAGCCTCCTATCACACGGCGACAACTGCACCGAGCTGTTGTAGAAGAACGAAGTCCTCGCCGAAAAGGCGATTCCGAAGGTGAAACCGTCGGATCTCTGTACGGTGGTATCGGTGCAGGGGGAGTATACGTGGTTGTTGTTGGTGCTTGATTCGACGAAATAGGGGGTTGAAATGAGGGTTGTGAAGACGGCGATGAGGAGGATTGAAGTCGCCGGAATCGCCATCGCCGGAGGGAGATCGGAGATAAGGGTTTAGGGATGTTGACTCTGGTATTTTGAAAGTGTGTTTTGTGGGGTGGAGCTAGTTCATACCGTTGGATGATGGTGGTCGATTAGATTACAGCCAGGCTGCAATGCGTTGGCTTCAAGGCATTTTTTTTTTCGTTGTAAAACGTTTTATTATCCCTAGAGTGGTATTAGAATATTTGTTGTCACACTATGTTTAACTCGTTTACTTAAGTAAAGGGCTATTTAATTACCGCTTACTCAGTAAGATTTAATTGAGTCAGAAACTTACCCAGTTAGAAATTCTGATTGATTCTACATCTTGAAACTTGAATGTTTGATTTAGTATCGAACTGACTCTGCTGAATGATCAAAGGTAACAAACACCATAGAAGATATACCAACAGTAGAGAAATCAAGTCACCAGAAATCAAGTCACTAGAAGGGGGTTCGCCAATTTCCCCTTCGATGGCTGCGGTTTCACCGCCGATTGAAACCGATTACCGTCAAAAGACGATGATCACACGACGAATCATAAGCAGCTCTGATGACGAACGCCACCGCTATTGAGGGCAGGAGCGGTGGAGGGAGGGAGGGAGCGGTGGAGGGAGGGAGGGAAGGAGGCAGGGCGGTTCGCGGATGGGTCAAGGTGGGGAGACCGTCGGAGGGAGTGCGGTTCGCCGAGGGGGTCGCCGAGGGGTGGGAAGAGCGCGGAGGGAGGCCGATTGCGGAGGGGTGGGAAGAGATGGCTAGCACCGACTACCCTTTTCATGGTCAGAATCCCGATTTCTAGGGTCTGGGTCAGAAGCTCTAGACCCAGTCAGACCACAAAATCGCGCATATCAAACACGTTGACCGGAGTCAGCCAGTCAGCGGTCAGCGCGGGTCAAACGCCCCCTAAGTTGGTCCGTTAAGGTTTAAAAGAACATTTGATATTTCAACAATGTTGTTTACTATTAGTTTGACCTCTTTTTTTACAATTTGTTTACAACTCTTCTTCTATTTGTTCATGTGTTAGAATCACTTAGATAAAATGATTAAATGCTTGTTGTTCGGGTTACATAAATTTAAAAAAAAAAATTGGTTAGGGTTGACATTTA
Source organism: Flaveria robusta (assembly GCA_025506415.1). Classification (NCBI taxonomy): domain Eukaryota; kingdom Viridiplantae; phylum Streptophyta; class Magnoliopsida; order Asterales; family Asteraceae; genus Flaveria; species Flaveria robusta. Next base: position 26,617,645 of record CM046471.1, on the reverse strand, counting down.
ACTTTATATAATTTAAAGGATGGACTTATTTCTCAATAGTCATGGTTAGAAAAGCATATCAAATTGTAAACCACAACGAGGTTTAATGTTTGGATGGATTGAACCATCACCGAAAAGCTAAACGACATAATAACCAATTTAAAGTTTAAAAGGAAAACATATACTATATTAAAATGTAACTAGCACTAGCTCCCGCGCGTTGCTGCGGGAGCGTTTCTTGTCACGTCGTGAAAACAATATTTAGTATATAAGAATTCATAAAAGTAAATAAATGTATATATTTTGTATTTGATTTATCGTTCTGCAACATGTATTAGTTATACAAATATTTTATTTTAATGGTTTAAGAATTTGGATATTAACAATAACAATTTATATTTAAAGATGTTATACAATCAAATAAATATTTAAGTTGCCTGTTAAACGTTATAATAGAAGTTAAATTTTAAAATAATGTTTATAAATAATGTTCATTGGAAATATGTTTTGTCTATATTTAAACTAAAATAAATTATTTTATTAGTTTACCAATATTATCTCATATTTTTCTCTATTTTATATAATATTTAATAAACAAAATAATTGAATTTTTTAAAAACGAAAAAAAAACAGAGTGCTCTTGGGACTCCCACAATCCAAGACAATAAAATCTACTTTATTGGACATCATCTTCATCTTTTTCTCAACACACTAAACACCATTAATCTGATTAAAAACATTTACACTCACCACCGACCCAGCAGTACCAGCATCATCACCGGGCACCACCTACAACACCACAATTCGTTCCTTTCAGTCTAGCCATTCAAACACCCACACTCATTGCCACTCGTTGCTGCCCCTCATCATCACTACTGTCCATTTTAGATCTCGCTTTTCCAGCGACAAAAAAAGGCATAAATGATGTTGCTGATGGAAGTTTTGAGTTCTGATAACGAAAACTTGAAGTTCTTGGTTATAGGTTGTGGTATTGGAAAGCCTCACGACGTGATTAAGATCCGGTCTAAATTTGATAGTCCGACGATTTCATCGTAATTGTGTTTCAAGCGGTGGGGGCGACGTTATATTGGTTCTTAGAAAGATATCTGGTAATAATGAAGATGAAGAAAAAGAAATCTACAGTGAGTTCTTTGCGATTGCAGAAAGAAGAGAAGAAAGGACAGACGTGGGAACAATCTGGTTGACTTGTACAATGCGCATTACCAGAGGTACGGTGGCACTGTAGCCACCGACCAAATGGTTTAATATATATATATATAAATATATATAAATAACTACTACAATGTAATGTCACCTTAATCTTTAAAATTTTTCTCAACTTTTCATCTCTTTTGTCTATATCCTTTTATTTACATAAACCAAATAGTATAGAATTAACTACATTTGAAGACTCGAAAGAAATAGCCGTTTGAATGCGCTAAAAATATTTTAAACCACCAAGTGACAATGCGTTACATCGGTTGTGTAAAATAATTCTGTGTAACTAGTCTGACTACAATTCCAAGTTATCAGTTCAACCATAAACTAAAGAACCTAACTTGTTTACCGAAGTAGATAGTTCTCCATCAAAATGTTCGGTTCAAGCTGCAATACTTTGATATACGTGTGTAAGTATGCCACCAAATTTACCTATATAGAAATAAAATACATTTAAATCTCTTACATGTATACTTTATTTTTACCCATCATTAAGAAACTCAAGGATGCATACATTGACTCACTTTTTACTTTTTTTATTATAGCTAGTGTTTTCTAAACACGCATTTAATGTGTGACAAACGGGATAAGTCGAGACTCAGATAAATGTATATTGTCTAATTATCGTGTTCTTGTCATCATAGACCATAAATGGGAGCCTGACCGGGCCTTGTCCCCGCCAACATCTCCACCATTACAAACCACATCAAGCGTTACGTTACATAGCCAGCAAGAAAACAAATGACTAGACCGACCATCGCCTCCGTCGCCATAAGCGAACAAAACTCAGGATCCCCGTATAAAAGCGGCAACAAAGACAAAACATGCATATACGGTCATATCCACGTCAACCATAGATAAGAGACAGAACAACGATCCTCCACACCGTAGTTGGCACCATTACACCCGCGAACTCTTCCTTAATCGTAAACAGAAGGCAAAGCCAACGTCATCTCCATCACTACTGCAACCCAAATCGACCTCAACTGTATACAGGAGACTGAAAGGCGGTCCTTCACACCGCCGCCGACGCCATCACAGCCAACCACACCACATCAACAAAGGGAAAAAGGAATTTGGTATCCCACTTAAAAGGAAAATCACACAAAAGCACAATACAACGGCGACAAGAGGCAGAGCTACCACCCCCTTCGTCGTATTTGCCATCGTGATAGACCATGCACCCGTGTGCAAATAACAGAGGGAAGCGAGCAACTGACATAAAAGGCAAAGCGGTTTACGTATAGTAGGGTAGTACAGAGAGCATCACAACTTGATCAAGCATCATGAAATGGTAAAACGAGCATCACATCTTCCAAACCAATATTCATTTGGTTTAAAAATTAATAGTATGTAATTTTCATATATGTATTTTTATGTAAAAACTTTATGTATATACTAAGTTATAGACCCATGTATTTAAGTGTTGTATGATAGAAACTATATAACTCTGTAATGTGTATTATACATGTTGAATTATTATGCATGTCCACAGTTCAGGTCTTTTATTATAATAACAAAAAATCCTTCTAAGTTGTCAACCCGAAAAAAATATAGTAAGTAAAAATAAAATTAATAAATGTAACCCAATAATATTATTTTTATACTAGTTGGTTTCTAACAATTATGATAAAATGAATCTCAGAATCTCATAATAATAAAAACATATTCAAACAAAACATAACAAAGTTTTAAGAAGCTAAAATTAAGATTTTGACAAGCATTATTGCAATTGTAGAGTAAAAATAATATTACGAATAATTATAACTACACACTTTAACATGGTGAACAAATATAATTTAGCTTAACTATGCAATTAACATAATATAATCTGATTAGCAATTAGCAATTATGTCAAACAAACAAAACTATATCAATTTTCTTAAAAAACTAAGAAGTCAGATTTGCATTTATATATTTTCTTACCAACATATATGAAGCTTTTGGTTACATGTTAACTACTATCTATTAATTTCAATAAGTATTTTTGATGTTTTTAGTATATTATTATACCACTATTTTTAAAACAAAGAAAAAAAAACATTATTTTTAATAAATTACGTGATATATAAAATTATATATTTTATTTATTCCTAAATTATTCGTAAGTTATCTGGGAGAAATTATTATGTTTTATTTTTTAGCAAGTAAAAATGGGTTGATTAATATGTATGTAATAAATTGAAACTTGTAAGAAAATATAAATAACTAAAAAATACAAATAAGTTATTAATAATAAATCATTTATAACCAGAACTCATGTTTACTTATAGAAATTTAAAAAAATAAGAATTTTGTTACTCATTTTAACATTGAATTAAATTAAATTACTCACCTCTCATTAAACATAACCGTTCATGCGCATGTTATAGTTAAAATTAACGAAAAACAATAAATTTCTAGTCAAACATAATTAGTATATAAAATAAAATATAATGTAACTAAAGAATAATGTTAGGTTCAATTAAAAAAACCTTTACACAAATTTAAAAATTAGTCATAAACACATTTAAAAGATTCACGTATATAGGTAATGGATTTAGATGGAAAAATCATAATGAGATTGAAAGAAAAAGTGTCACAAGTCCAATAGATGTAAAGATTTATTATAATTATATTATCTAATAATCAAACCATTCAAAAATATAAAATGAAAACATAAAATTTTCCTTCCGAATTTTTTCTCAACACACTTTTATGGCATTGAAAAATGGAAACAGGAACGAGCATACCACGTCTTCTAGAATAAGATTCTATAATAAACCACATTTTCAAAGTTTAGTCACCATGATCCATCCCATCTAGAAGGCTTATTTTGTCTCCTTACCTAACTAAGCCTTTGACCTAAGACCATGCATAGCACACAAGGGAATGGTGATGGGGGATTGACGCTAGCTTATTTTTGGCTCCACGTCGATCCTATCCGATTGACGGGTTCCCTCTAACCTTCTTATCGGTCTCCCTCCTCTCTCTCACAAAACTCGCTCTTCCCCAACCCTACAAAGGATTTTGCCTTAACGTTCGCCTCCGTTGCAACCATTCGTTACAAAGGGCCTCTCAAATCAAAGAGGCCCTTTATTTGAGACGGTCCAAATAACATTAAACTTTTGTGATATTTGGTTAGGGGGATACCAAATTAAGGGATGCCAATCAATCAAGCCATGAATTCAGATGTTAACATACACAATGGGTATGGAATCAAATGATCCTAAATGTATTGCTGTAACATAATATATCATACATACGCACATCTCCAAATCAAGAATCAAAATCTTGAAAACAGAAAACCAAAAAGAATAGTAGAGCTCCATCTCCTCTTAAATTACATATCAAACTAAAATATAATAACAATCCCACCCACAATAAAACATGTATGAACAAGAACACATGAAATTCGAAAACGAAGAACATACCACTGGAAAAAACCTGCTACTTCCAAGGTCTAATGGAGAGGACGATAATGGCGATAATAATCAGCAACAAAAGGATCCCAAAACAAGTCCACTTTCTCGTATTTTTCTGCTTCTTCCTCGCTTCATTCAACTGTTGAGCTCCACGAGTAACAAACGAATTAGCCCTATTCACATGACTCTCGATATCATCAAGCTGCTCCCCTTGATGATCCACCAAAACCGCCATATCCATGAACACCTGATGCAATTCCTTCAAGTTTCGCTCAATCAACGTAACAGCATCGTGTCGTTCCTGAATCTCGAGCACCGTCTCCATCACCTGCCCCCTCCCCTGCTCCTGAATCGCCTTCTGTAGAAAAGTCTCGCTTTCTCCGGTGGAGATCAGCTTATCCACGGTGGCTTCGTCGGCGTTTTCGCCGGTGACGGTGTAGTACCGCCGCTGGACGGTCTCCCGGTGCTCCACCGCCATCCTCTGCCGGAGCTCGTTGAACGATTTCATCGACGATTGAAGCTGCTTCCGTACGCCGTTGACGACGGCGGTTCGTGTCCGGTCGGTGGAGCTCCCCGGTCCGCAGTTGGGGAGGCTCCGGTTGGCTGCGTTGGACCGGTCTAGGGCTTCTAGATTGTTCTTGATGAGTTTCGCCTTCTGGAGAGACGAAACGACGTCGTTGTCCATCTTCGTTCTTAGGGTTTTGATGGCGTTAGCGCTGTGTAGGGTTTTGCTCTGTTCGTTGGACGATTGGAGTTGATTGTGAAGTGATTCAAGAGCTTTCAGTTCTTCCTTAATCGCATCTACTTCTTGAAAGAACTTGTCGAGATTCTCTCCGGCGCCGGAGTTTCCCATCTCGATGTCGCCGTTACGGCCGCCGGAGAACGAGCGAGAAAGGAGATCGTTCATATTTACGTTGGGATTTTTGCGGAATTGAAGAAATGAAGAAGGAAATTGTGGGTTGAAATCCAAGTTTTGATATGATTGAGAAGAGAAAAAACTCAAATAAGTGTGAAAATTTGTTGAATCGGAGAAGATGAAGAATGATAAACACAGAGGTTGTTTGAATATTATTCTTAAATGGAGGTGGCTGTTTTTGGTGGACTAAGTCAGGTCGTTGATGGCGGGACACGACTGCGAAATTTCAAAGGTTTAATAGTCCTTTTATTTTATCTTAAAACTATGTAAGAATATTATTACACATCAAAATTATAAATTAACACTTAAATTTCTATACTGGTTGTATAGCCTCATAAACGTCGTATTGGGGGTCGTATAATCTTATACGGGGCGTATAACCCCTCTGTTAGTCTCCTGGATTTTTTTTCGTAATCAGTGTCGAAATTTATTATTTACGTCGTATAGCCCTATATGCATCGTATAGGGGGTCATATAAGGTTATATAAAACGTTTAGCTCTTTGACATTACCTTGAATTTTCTCGTTTTCAATGTTTTCGATCCCTATACGCCACGTATGATGCCATACGAGACGTATAGAAAGGTGTCGATTTATAATGTGGGTTGTCTATAGATATCCATATTATATCTGTGAGTTATCGTTAACGTCATCATTAATACTGGCCCAGAAACACATACAAAGAAGCACATGCCATTCCCACGTAAATATTGTTTCAAAAGCTGAAGTTTTTTTTGTTCTTGCGGCACTTGTTGTCTATGTTGTTAAACTGACGTGAGGTCGAGTCTTAAAATATGATACTTAATAAGAAACACAACACAATAACACATTAATACAAAAAATGAGAAACCACTAAAAAAAGCCATGATTGGAAATTGAGCTCTTCACGTAAAGAGGAGGGGAGGAGATAAGAATTGATCAATTGATTGAGATTTAACTGGCTTGATTTATATTATATCTATATGTACTATATATACTCATATAATTACTTGTGATTCGGGTTCAAATAGATGTTATTGATGATTTCTGTTTTAATAACTAATTTTAAAGCATTGTATCATATTGTTAAAAATTATAATAAACTAGTATTTAAGCCCCACGCGTTGCAGTGGGATACATAAAACTGTTTTAAGTAGCATCAATGTCACACCGTTGCTAGCAAACCACCTACACCAGAAAAGCTCGTAAAACAAAAAAAAATTAAAACCGACGAAAAATATATGCAAAAAGGTTAAACTATGCACGTGCGTCATAGTGTGTTAATGTGTATAAATTAGACTGAAACGTAAAACACAATGCGACCGTTAAACTAAAAAAAATGTAAACTCGAAAAGTTTAGACCGAGACGTAAAATAAAAAACTTGAAAAAGAATAAAAGTAAATAGGACTAAACTTGAAAGTGTATTAAAGATGTTATTGTTAAATGTAAAGGTTGAAAACTATATGGTTAAAAATAAAAAACCAAGAAAAAACAAAAATAAGATACATTCTACAAAACATATGATACAAACCATAATACACAACTAAGCTGGTAATTAGTATTATATAAATTAAACTCTTAAAAAACATGTATACTTGTATTTTTTGTCATCCGGGTATGTATTATAATAACTATAAGTGCATGTTTGGCAATGAATTTTGAAAAGTTACTTTAAGTCAAAAAATGTGTTTGTTAAACCCAAAAGTATTTTTCAGAATACTGACTTTTCACGTAAGGTAAAAAGTAGGTTTTAAAAAATAAGTAGTGAGTTACTTATTAAATTTTTAAAACTACTTTTAGTTTAATTTTTTTATTCTACCCCTCTACTACCTTCTATTAATTCCCCTAATATTTAAATTATGTCTTTTTTGGTCATTTTATAACGTTTTAATTTATAAGTTAATCTAAACATTTTTTTAAAACTACTTTTGAAAAGTTATAAGTTAATAAGTTTTTTTATCAAAAGTTATTTTCAACCAAAATAATTAATCCCAAACATGCCCTAAATAAGTTATTTTTAAAAGTAAATTTAAGACGTGCGTTGACATAATATAGATTACTGTTTCAAAAATAGAGATCAAGATTTAATGAATCTGAATTTAGTAGCGTTTAATATTGTTTCCATTTCAGAACTCTTTCATGATATAATAGTATTATATATATTTTTTATGGAAAATATTTGTTTTTGAGTGTGAAGTGATCATTAATAGATGATTATTTGTACGGAGAATTAGTAAAACAAAAAAAAAAAGAATTTCTAAAGTTAAAACGAATCAGATTTACCTAATCTATGTTATGAACGAATGAAAATGCACATTTATGGATGCACAAATAGAAAGACATACGTAACTCTAGAATCATGTATCGTGTGAACCTATTGTGTGATTACCACACGTATAATAAATTAAAAGAAGACTGTCTTTAAAATCCATATGACAATATGTATTAGTATCCTCTAAATAAGAGACGTTTATGCTTATCCTTTTTATGTTAATATGATGTACAATTTTTTTAATTAAAACTAAACACATATGAATTATTAATTTTATACGATTGTTTTGTTGGATGATTATAAATTCTTTAGGGTGAATTAAGTTTGTATTCAACAAATAAATTCATTGTGGCAATCTCTCGCACCTTTTATACAGTACAAATAACATTAAGTATTTGTTAATTGTAATCAACCTTTCAAAAAATTATTATATATATATTAATGAGCAAGACTCTTCAAATTGAGATTTTTGCTTGGTTTTTACTAGGGTCACCATTACTTTTTTTATAAAACGGGTGATCTCCTTCAGGTTTTTAAATTGATACTTTAAGTTTTAACCCCTAAACTTTTAATAAGATTTCAAGAAATGTTACATTGACCATCTCGGGTTTTTAAATTCTTAGGCCTCGCTTGGTTCACGGAATTCTCAGGAATTGGAATTGAAATTAAAAAATTTTCAATCCAAAATCATGTTTGGTTGGTCAATGGATGGAATTGGAATTAGAAAATTTTCTCCCATTCATTGGAATTCACATTTCATTCACTTACCCATGGAATGTTTAACAATCCAATGAAATGTTCAAAATTAAAATTTCAATTTTACTTAAAATTGACCAATCATACACGTTATCAATTTTAACAAGATTCCAATTCCAATTCCAATTCCAATTCCGATTCCATTTCCAGTTCCAATTCCTTTGCAAAACATTCTGCCAACCAAATGCCCCCTTAGGTTTATCATTGTACATTTTTACTTAAAAAGCCTAATGTTTGATTCTTATTTTATGTATGTATCGCGGTACCGATGCAAAAACGAGTTCATGTAGGTTTTTACATAAATTTTGTTTGAATACGAGTTGACTCAGATATAAAACGTTTTTGTGCTAATTTTTATGTATGTTTTGAGTTGATTTACATTTCGAGATAGATTTTGTTTAAAAACAAGTGAGGTCGAATATAATATGTTTTTCGTTCGACGATATATATTCGAGTAACGTTACGTTTTGACGTAATGTGGTTCGAAAACTATTTGGGACAATTATAGTCTATACTTTATCACATTACGTACGACGTCGCCGCAACACGCGGGTATATTTACTACTATTAAAAAAAACAACGTGCCTTGTTCGGTACATTTAAAATTAAAAAAATAGGTTACATGTATAATTTTTAAATCATAAGTATGGTAAAAGAAATATTATGCCTTTGTATTGGAGTATACCTGTTAGTCAACACTGATAATTAATGGTTAGCCACGAACCCACGGGGAAAAAACCCATGGTTCGACCTTTTCTAATAGAAGATTGTTTCCCCATTCGAAAAAAGTATATATTTTGTATAGGTAATAATAATAACAAAATTAATTTGTATATTTAAAATATCAATTAGAATATTAGATTATGTTTAAGTAATATAATAGGAAATTAGATTTTGTATACATCATTTGTAACTTTGTTGCTATAATTATCAGGACTCTATAATTAGGTGATTAGTATAGTTATTCATTTAATTTTACAATTATAATCTTATAATCCTTTTCATTATATTTGTTATTCTCTAACTCTCCAAACAATACCTACATGATCAACGGGTGATACCCCTTTTACATTAATTATTAATTTTGGGTGGTTTCTTATTAGTCGGTCATCTCAAGCAATAAAATATCATGGTTCATTAAACTTCTGAATGTTTCCATATATGATCCAGTTTTACTTGATCATTATTCATCATGACAATAGTGTATTAAACATTTTTAAAGCCTTTATTTAGTACACTACAATCCTCACATTCGACAAGGGATGAGCTCAGTACCATACTTGTACCGAACTGATACCGGTACCAAAAGTATCCAGTCCCGAATTTTATAGAAAACGAGTACCAGTACGGTATTTCGGTACCCGTTATCTTCACAACGTTATTTTTTAGGATTGCTGCATGGTGCATGTTTGGTTACGATACCCAGTACCTGTTTTTGTACCCGTTACTCGGTACATGTTTGGTACCCGATACCTTTAAAGGTTTATAATAACTAAACAAAAAAATATATCAAAAAGCATCCACATAAGATTATAGTTTCTTTACTTTCCTAATTTCCTACTAACTCAGTCCCCACACTAGTCCACCAAAATAGCCTATTCGTATTCAGTTACTTTCCAAAATAGCCTATTCGTATTTAGGTACTATCGGTACTATACGGGACTTTTGGGTAAAGTACCGGTATCAGTACCAGCCAGTACCGATCTCAAAATATAAGAAAATCAAGTACCGGTACCGGTACCGATACCTTATACATATTTTCGGTACCAGTTGGGTACCGGTACCGGTACGATACGGGTACCAGTACGGATACCGGGTACCAAATACTCATCCCTACGTTCAACTGTAACATTATCTAGTTGTAATATGCTTTATTTAAATGAAATGGCATTTTTTGAAGATGTATATTCATGTTCGTACGTCATCATAAAGTACCTCGTGCACAACCAACATCGTTAGCAAAACAAATGTGATATCCAAAAGCAGGATGCACAATGGGTGAAATTGTACCTTAAGGCTTAATCAAAACATATTGTCATCCAAAACTGGCTTTGGTTCACAATCACTAATTTAACTCTTCACTGGACTTTCTTCAACTCCTGATTTCATGACGTTTCTCAAAAGGCTGTAAAAAAACTATCATACACTATCAATCTATCAACGCTTTAGAGTATACGGAAGGCTAGGAAAAAAAAAAGTTTCAACAACATCATGGTAGGTGCAGATGAGGCGTCGCAGGAGATAAAGCGTTCGACTTTTACTTGGTGTAAACAGATAGGAAAGTCCACAAACTTAAGATGGTCCTTTTGGTGTAATTTTAATCTGTAATTTGTTTGTCTATATCTACTCTAGCTCCTTGCTAGTTTTATTTTGTAAAGGTGAAAGAAAAACAAACATCTTATCTTATGATTACGTCCTAGATTTAGAAATGTTCCCCCTTGTGTCTCGATGTCCCCGAAACTCACGATCATCTTTTCACGGCTTGTCTAATTTCAAATCTTTCATGGATTGCAATTAGCCAAATGGTTAAAATCCCATGCATTTACAATGTATCATGTAAAGATCTAATAAAAATACATGATATGGTTGCCCGAGATAAATCAAAAAAAAGTTATTGGATTTTAATAATTTGAAATTTCATTTATTCGCCGGGATTAATCCCAACTTAAGAAATGTTTGCAGACACTTTCAATTTTAAACTTATTTTCCTTCAACGTTCCCTTACAAACTAAAAGTTAACATCCGTTAGTTTTTTTTTAATGAAATGGGGCCAAAATCAAGCCATTTTTCAATTACGTCATCGCATAGCCTCTATCAAGTCTTTTTTTCGGTGTCTAGCCTCCAACGACACCTGAAATCTACCTCCAATGAGTTAAGTGGTTTAGATCAAAAGTTGAAGATTGATGGGTTTTATGGTGCAGAAGTTTTAGATTGACGGAACAGATGGTTGATTTCAACTTTCTACTTAGTTTTTGGGCATATAAACAGTCAACGTCATTGAAAAACTAACGCTGTTAACTCTCAGTTAGTAAATAATCGTTGAAGGAAAATATGCTCAAAGTTGGGAGTGTTTATAAACATTTGCTTAGTTGGGATTAATCTCGACCAATAAATGAAAGTTGGGATTATTAAAATCGAATAACCCATCAAAAAAGAATACTGTCCAATCCACAATTATGGTCGTTTGTTTGTACATTTGAAGAATGAAAAACGAGTCTACAATGGCAAATCTATGACAATGGAATGACCGCTAGGGGAGATTATATCGACGTCATAATTATGTATCATGAATCTACCATATAAAATCAACACCAGATGGGATAATTGTGTCCTTTTAACTTCAACATGTAAATGTTTTTTGTTTTCCTATGTTGTTTATATGTTTTTTTTTTTCTAGTTCTTTTAGTGTTTTAATAATGTTTCATAGCATCATTAAAAAAAAGGAAAAAAAAAAAAAAAGAAATGTCCTCACTATTCACTAAACATGGAGCTAGACTTGGGCAAAAAAACCGGGTACGGACCCGACCCGGCGAACCCGACCCGGACCGGGGTCCGGGTACAACCCGGTATAGGGTGTACCCGGTTTGGAACCGAAAATACCCGGTGGGTAGGAACCGGTTATGGGTTTTTATATTTTTTTAGAACCCGAACCGTACCCGACCCGACCCGACCCGGACCCGACCCGATCGTACCCGGGTCCAACCCGGTTTTTACCGTTTTTCGGGTTTTTTTAAAAAACTAGCCGTTTTTAACGGCTATATAGCCGTTGGATCTCATTTTTGACCGTTTTTTTTGTTTTTTGCCCCCTAAGGTAGTATAAATAGGTGTGGGTTGGTTTGATTGAGTACCCAACTCTCAAACGCAAAAACATACGCAAAAAACGCAAAAAATACTCTAGTTTACTCTCGTTTTACATTTTCACTCTCTTGTTTTACACTTTTCACTGTCTTGAATCTTGTTATGGCTCAATCACAATCTTCCGTTGGTCAAAGTTCGTCCAACGCTCCAACCATCGTTCGTGTTCTTCCACACAATCGTAACATGGATGTATGGTGCAATTGGGACATGGTTGAGTTGAGTGACGGGTCTGTAAAGGCTCGTTGCAAGTTTTGTGGAGCTTTGCTTGCTAAAGATTCTAACACGACTTTAAGCAAACACATTAGCAAGAAGTTTTGTAAGTCGTTGAAAAGTAATCCGGATTCGCAACAAACACAATTAGGTGGAGACGGTGGAATCTTTAATTACGACGTTAATAGGGTTCGAGATCGAATGGCGAAGTTCGTGATTCAAGAAGCTTTGCCTTTTAGTCACTTCGACAATCCTCGTTTGACCAACTTAATTCGAGAGACGCTTCAACCTCGTTACAACCATGTAAGTCGTACTACCCTTAGACGTTATTGTTTAAAATTATGGAATCAAGCAAAAAATGATTTAATTGTATTATTTGAAAATTTAAATACCGGTGTAAACTTAACTAGTGACGTTTGGTCGGCTCCACACGGTTTACCCGAATCGTACCTTTGCGTCACCGCTCATTGGGTAGATCCCAAATCATGGCAATTGATGAAACGTACGATTGCGTTTGATCTTTTTCCGTATCCACACACCGGAGAATTTTTGTTTTACTTTTTGGATAATGTAATAACTACTTTTAATTTACAAAATAAAATTTTCTCAATGGCATTTGATAACGCTTCCAACAACACAACCGCGGTTGAAAAATTAAAATTAAAATATCTTCCGATTGCAAACGGTGATTTTTTCCATACTCGTTGTGTTGCACATATTATTAATTTAGTAGTGCAAGACGGTCTATCCGTGCAATTTGTTGATAACTTTATTAAATCTTTTCGATTTATGTTACATGACGTTTATAAAAAAAGTAGAAGAAGATATCAAGATTATAAAAAACTTTGTAAGGATACGGACTCTGTATTTTTAGGTCCTAATTGGGATGTACCTACTCGGTGGAATTCGACTTGTCACATGTTTAATTGTGCTTTAAAACAAAAGGGAACTTTGAAAGCTTTTCATAATAGTCTTTCGGATAATGGTGAAGCCGACCCATTTCCGGATGCGGGTTGGAAAAATGTTCAAAGTCTATCCGATTTTCTTGAGGTGTTTAAAAACTCAACAACAAAATTATCGGGAGTTTATTATCCCACTAGTTATTCGGTGGTTCAAGAATTATATTTCATAGCTTTGAATTTTAAAAATTTTCAATATAAAAATGATATGTTTACACAAATGATAGAACCAATGAAAGAAAAGTTTAAAAAATATTTTGAGGAGTTACCACCCGTTTTTACTTGTGCCGCCGCTTTAAATCTGTTTTTAAATGTTGCTGGGGTTGAATGTTTGATAGACGAGATAAATGACAATTTAGATATGCATGACGAAAACCCCAATTTTTCAAGGAATGCCAAAAAAAGTTTTAATGCAAGCTTGAAAACAATATATAATTTTTATTTAAATAGATATGGGCCTAACGTAAATATAACCACACCAAGAGAATCAACCTCAAATGGTAGTACCTCGATGAAAGACCCGGTTATAACCATGTTGAATGTTGTTCGGGATGTGACGGCTAAACGACAAAGGGGTAACACCCCAACAAGTGAGCTCGGTAGATATAGTGCTACGGATTTTATTTCCACTATGACTACCGAAGATTATCGTGCATTCGATATTTTGGCTTGGTGGAAAGGAAAGGAATCTCAATTTCCGATTCTTTCCGCTATGGCCCGTGATTTACTAAGCGTCCAAGCTTCTACGGTAGCTTCGGAATCTGCGTTTTCTCTTAGTGGCAGGGTAATCTCATTACGGAGAACAAGACTAACTCCAGAAGCGGTTGAGATGTGCATTTGTTTAAAGGATCACTTAGACGCGATGGATCGTATACAAGACCAAACAAGCCTCGAAGATGAAATTGCATTCGAAGCTAAAGTACACGATGAAGAGGTAGAAGAAGGAGTATCTTCTGGCATATCGGATGAAGAATTAGCATTTGATCAAGCGTCTCGTAGTAAATAAACATTAGACGATAACTTAAATAAAAGTTTTATGTTATTTTTTATTGATCGATTTATGTATTTTTAAGTTGTTTAAATAAATAAATGAAAAATTAATGTTTATTTAATATTGTTAAATAAAAACAACATTAATATTATTAATAATAATAACAATAATAATATTATTAATAATAACAGCAACAACAAAAACAAACAAAAACAAAAACAACAATAATATTATTAATAATAATAACAATAATACTTATTATGATTTATAATAATAATAACAAAAACAACAACAACAAGTCAATAATAATAATAATAATAATAATAATGATTTATATTAGTAAAAACAAAAAAAAATAAAAAAAATTCAAAAACCCGATTATACCCGGGTTCCGTACCCGACCCGGACCCGACCCGACCCGACCCTAACCGGGTATGTCGGGTAGGGTAATAGCTTGGGTGAACCCGACCCGGGTTCGAACCCGGTTCCACCCGTACCCGGGTACGAAAAAAACCGGTTGGGCCGAACCCGGTTTCAACCCGGTTTCGGGTATTGGGCCGGACCCGGTTTGCCCACCTCTACATGGAGCCCTTCCCCCTTAGAAACCATGTCTATAACTGATCCTTAAAACCTCAAAAGCCCAAACTCCTATTTTCAAATCAGAGATGAAAGGAAAAAAAGCGGTTTTAAACTAAAACATTACACAATCTGGCTTGAAGCCGGTCTGCTGATGGTCAAACCTCCCTCTGAAGCTGCTTCATTGACTAAACCCATACTAGTATGGGCCAAAATCCCAGTATGTTCAACTCGTCGAACCCCTCTTCTAAATTCTAGTTCATTCCCATCTATTTTGACTTTTCATTGTTTCCAGCCCATTTTGTCACCCTAAGACAATTCATTTTCTAGTTGAATATAAACTCTTTTAATCCTTCAACCCATTAACATGTTAATTGCAAATTAAATTATTCACTTTTAATATAAAAATAAATAAACTAGATAAAAAACTTTCACATTCATCAAATATAGAAAATAATAAAAAAAATTAACAACATATTTAGTCGGTGCACTAACTTGGTTTGCCCAAATAAATGAATTTTAACCTTTTTTTTTTATAAAATATATCCTACCCAACCGACCAAAGAATTTACGCCTTCAATGGAAGAAACTCACAAACAAATAATATAAAATGATACATTGACATTCTAGTTTAATAGTAAGCTTATGATCTTTTAAGTTTCAGATTTAAAATCTGTTTTAAAAGTATTTTCTTTATAGTGAGTTGTCTACTTGAAGGTGTTTTTGAATAGGTCAGGTTTGAAATGTTAAAATCAATATAAACAGTTGAAATATAGTATCAGAAATACTTATCGGATATTTGAGATCGTTTCAAACACTATCAAAATTTGTTTAATGAAAATAAAATAAAATGATGATTTGAAAGTGGTAAACTATTAATTCTTAAAAAAATAGATTATTTTTCGTTCGTTTCCCTTCGGTCTTAAACCCACTGGACCACCACCATAGATAAAAGTGCGATGCGAGTGCACTTGAGCTCACTTTCTCCGCGTTTCAGCACCATTTACTCTTACTTCCCAATTGCTTTCCATCTCTCCACCACATCAATGTCTTACCGCCCCAATTCCCAAGGCGGCCGTCGCGGCGGCCCCCGTGGTGGCGGTGCTCGTGGCGGTGGCGGTCGCGCCAGCGGCCGTGGGGGCGGCGGTGGAAGAGGTGAGCAGAGATGGTGGGATCCCGTTTGGCGTGCAGAGCGGCTTAAACAGATGCAAGCAGAGGTTAAATTCGTTTAAATCATTGCTTACATGTTACATACGAAGTTGGTATGTTTCCTAGGGTTTTGTATTGTGACTGAATCGATGATATATTCATGAGTGTGATCTATGCATTGCACTTAATTGAATTTGGATGATTGGATGATTATCTCGTATTCTGTAGTAACTTTCAGTTAATGATTGGTAAGTGATGATGAAATGAGGAATTTCAGGTTGAGGTTTTTGATAAGAACCATTGGTGGGGAAAGATGGAAGAATTGAAGAGGGGAGGAGATGTGGAATTGGTAATAAAGCATTTCTTCAGTCGAAATGATCAACAAACTGTTTCTGATATGGCATATCAGCTAGGGCTTTATTTGTAAGTGCTACAGTTATTTTCTGATTTGAATGTAAAAGATGTAATTGCAGAGTTCCTTTTCTTTGTTAAGATAACCTAGTTTTACAATTGTAAGTTTTTTAAGTTTGTTTCAGTGTTAATAAAACTGACATGCAACTTGTGTTACTTGTTATACATGCTTATTCTCTAAGCCAGTTATGTAAAAGATCTGATGTGGCAGGACCAGTTGTGTTAAAACAAGTTTTTGTAATAAGAATTCACAACATTGGAACAAAACTGAAAGTTTTAGTGACGTAGGTGGAACAACTGTGAAATTTGGTTACTATTTAATGACTTTTTCCCTATGAAATAGTACATATCTTAAAAGTATTATGCACAATTATCTTACATTGCTGTATTGGTATTTTCTTTGTGGAAAGAAAGCCATGCATATAATAAAGGCAAGGCACTTGTGGTGAGCAAAGTTCCATTACCAAACTACCGAGCAGATCTTGATGAGCGCCATGGATATGCACAAAAAGAGGTACAGCAAGCGAGTCATTGTACACATTTGTTTTTTTCGACTTTTATGAGATTACATGTTATTCTTATTTGTTGATATATCTTATTTTGTAGATACATATGTCTTCAGAGACTGAGAGAAGAGTTGAGAATCTGTTGGATAGTTCATTAGGGATCCAAAAAGCTGACAATCTTTCTGGTACATCCATTCAGAGAGCTAAAGAATTACCCCAAGCTGATAGAACAGCTGACATATCAGTCTTGGAGACGGATAGTGCCGAGAAGGAGGCACTTAGCGTTGAACTCAAAGAAAGACAGGATAAGCAGAAGGTACCTAAATTGTGCAGTGACAAGATGGACAGTTGAGGTGGGTCTGTAAAGGGTCAATAGGAATTCGGGTTGACACTGGTCATTTCTTAATACATGTCATAACCCATAACTTATAACGAGTCCGGTCTATTTGACACGCAAACACTTTTTATATGCTTTTATAAATTATATATATAATCAATACTCTAATTGTAATCATAAAAATTATACTTATACAATAATAACCTGAATATTTGAATAAACAATTTTGGAGAATAGCTTTTGGATGAATGGCCACTTGACGAATTCCCCTTTAAGCTAAATCTCATGATTTGACCCATCTGACCTGTTTAAAACAGAACCAACCCAAATCAGCCTATTCAGAAAAGTTCACCTGTGCTATATTGTATTCTTGAGTTATTTGCTGATACCATGCAGAGAAACGTAAAAGTTCTGTTCGTGTTAATAACTTACAACTTTGTAGGAATCTGAACATGTTAAGGCAATGCTTTCATTCAGAGAGAAGCTTCCTGCGCACAAAATGAAATCTGAGTTTTTAAAAGCCGTTGCTGCAAACAAGGTTCTTATCAACTTGTTTGCCTCCATTATTGCTAAATGCTAACCAACAAATAATGCATTTTTTTTTGTTCTGCTTTGACTCTAAAGCTTGTTTATATGTTAAAATAACAATACAGGTATTAGTGGTTTCTGGCGAAACAGGGTGTGGCAAAACTACACAGCTTCCTCAGTTCATTTTAGAGGAAGAAATATCATCCTTACGTGGGTCCCACTGCAATATTATATGTACCCAACCCCGCCGTATATCCGCAATATCTGTTGCGGCTCGAATAGCCAATGAAAGGGGAGAAAGCCTTGGTGAATCTGTTGGTTATCAGATCCGTTTGGAGTCAAAACGATCCGAACAAACAAGATTATTGTTCTGCACAACAGGAGTGCTGCTTCGAAAACTGGTATTGTACTTTTATTATCAAGTAATGAAATTTTGATCCTTAAATCCTTAAATACTAATATAGGGTTATGATCTAAATTTGTTCAGGTTCAAGATCCATTTTTAACAGGAATCAGTCATTTGTTGGTTGATGAAATCCATGAAAGAGGAATGAATGAGGATTTTCTTTTAATTATATTGCGTGATCTTCTACCCAGGCGTCCTGATATGCGATTAATACTTATGAGTGCTACTATTAATGCTGACTTGTTCTCCAAGTATTTTGGAAATGCTCCAACTATTCATATCCCGGTAATACTTTTTTGTCATCTTGTGAAATATTAAGTGTTTTGCACTTGTTATTGTTTGGTAATCAAATCATTCTATTTGTATTATCAGGGTTTTACTTTTCCTGTGCAAGAGATGTTTTTGGAAGACGTGCTGGAGAAAACCCGCTATGCAGTGAAATCCGAATCTGATAATTTTCAGGGTTATTCAAGGAGGAGAAAGAGACAACAGGAGTCTAAAATTGATCCCATAACTGAGCAATTTGAGGCATTGTTTATTTATTATTATATACATTTTCACATTCCAGTGAAGATGTAACTGGGATATTAGAAAAAAAAGAAATACCGTTTTTGACTCTTATCTTGCTTGTTTTGTTGTTGTAGGATGCTGACATCAGTTCTGTATACAAAAGCTACAGCGCAAGTACTAGACAATCACTTGAGGCTTGGTCTGGTTCAGAGATAGACTTGGGCCTTGTATGTATCCACAAATACATGTATTTGTACACACATGCATCATGCATATATACACATAAGCATACACATTTTGTTGTGCTCAAATGTGATAGACCATGTCTTGTTTCCTCCTTTTTAATCAAATCTTTTGTTCAAAGCTTTATACATAAATTGTAAGTTTGAGAATGATATAGCTGGGTACGTTAGCAAAGCTAGAACTGTTGCTAATGTTTGCAACCTATCAGATTTGTGATCAGTTAGGGTTTAAAAAGCCAGGTTCTGTCAAATATAAACAAAACAAGATCAATTTATTGTAGATTTTCTTTATTTTTATGTAGGTGGAAGCAACAATTGAGTATATCTGTCGTCATGAAGGTCCAGGGGCAATTCTGGTATTTCTCACAGGTTGGGACGAAATTTCAAAGCTGCTTGACAATGTCAAAACTAACAATTTTATTGGTGATTCTACAAAATTTCTTGTCCTTCCTCTTCATGGTTCAATGCCTACTATCAACCAACGTGAAATTTTTGACCGCCCTCCTTCAGGCATGAGGTATGCCTTTTTGTACTTTCAGAATTTATAAATGTTTCAAATCCCATTCCAGATATTATATTTCAAATTATATGTTTTTTTTTTTAAATTTTTTCAGTTACCAATTGTATTGATTTACACTCCAAATTCCTTTTTCTTTTCTGATAGGAAAATTGTTTTAGCTACTAATATTGCTGAGAGTAGTATAACCATAGATGATGTGGTTTATGTAATTGACTGTGGAAAAGCAAAGGAGACTAGTTATGATGCTTTAAACAAACTGGCATGCCTGCTACCATCATGGATATCAAAAGCTTCAGCACATCAGGTGGAAAAGTGGACTGTTGTGTAAGTCATCAAAACAGGTCAAAATTTTCACTTGTTTCTGATGTCTTTTTCTGGTGGTTTTGACAGAGACGTGGTCGTGCTGGTCGAGTACAGCCTGGAATATGTTATCGATTATATCCAAAAATGGTCCATGATGCTATGCTCCAATATCAGCTACCTGAAATTCTTAGAACACCTTTGCAAGAACTATGCTTGCAGATAAAAAGTTTACAACTTGGAGCCATTGGGTCCTTCCTGGCTAAGGCACTTCAACCCCCTGATGCCCTCTCTGTTCAAAATGCTGTTGAACTTCTTAAGACCATAGGGGCTCTAGATGATGCAGAAGAGCTCACTCCACTTGGTATGATGTGCAATATTTGTCATACTCATTTATCACCAGTAGCGATGGCAAGTTCGGCGGGTTGAGTAACAGGTCAAACTAGTAATTTCTGATGTCAGACCGGGTTGGCCAGGAACACTCTTTGCCTGAAGTTTATATATTCTGTAAATAATTACAGTGTCAAATATGGTTACAAGTCTTATATCTGACTAATAATCTATTTTTGAATAAAATGATTTAGAAGGTTTTATATAGAGGTGGCAATTTGTGTTTGGGTTGATAAATTGGTAGCATACCCCAGACACAACTGATGTAAGTGTACACCCATCTGTCTAAAAAGTTCAAATGGCTTGGTTGGATAAATGGGCTGTCAACTGTTTGGTGGGGGGTTGAGTTTGCAATTTGTTATCTGTAATTTTTTAGTTCTAATTTTAAATTGCTTGTTGGGTTGATCCATTTATCTACAACCCAAGCCAAACACGACTTTTTTACTAGATGTGTAGGTAGGTCGTCCCATTTACTATCTGAACATATTTATTCTCGACCCTTGCACGTCTATCTTTTTGTTGGGTTCATGTGGTCTCGGGAATTACTACTTCTCTTGTACACTCTGGCCAACTTTTTACCTGTTGTACCTGTTCAACAGTTCAGCTGGTTTTTTGATGCTATTTTTTTATTTTGCCTGTTTAATCTCTGCTAGAGAGGAAAGACCTGAATTGACCCATTTTTAGTAAATAGGTTGAAATTGCCACACCAAGTCACAATGACAGGGTATTTGGTAATTAAAGTGAATTTAAATGATTGAACAGGACGACACTTGTGCACTCTGCCAGTGGAGCCAAATATCGGCAAAATGCTTCTTATGGGGTCGATTTTCCAATGTGTTAATCCTGCCTTAACAATTGCTGCTGCTCTTGCATATCGCAGCCCGTTCGTCCTTCCAATTAACAGGAAAGAGGAAGCTGATGAAGCAAAAAGATCTTTCGCTGGTGATTCATGCAGGTCAGAATCTTCTAGAAGTTTCTAATTATGTAACCTCTTATCAAGCTAGTTTAAATCTCATTTTCAAGTGGTTTATGCAGTGACCACATAGCTCTTCTTAAAGCATTTGAAGGGTGGAAGGAAGCAAAACGGTCTGGAAATGAAAAATCATTTTGTTGGGAAAATTTCTTGTCAGTTCAAACCTTGAAAATGATAGCTGACATGAGGCTTCAGTTTCTTGATCTCTTGTCTGATATTGGCTTTGTAGATAAATCGAAGGGTGCAAATGTAAGATTCTAACTGTAAAGGTGGCAACTTCTACACATGTACATATGAATGGGTCAATTAAGATTATATTTTACCTCTAATGGGCCACATGGGTAAAATAAAAAATTGGTTTAAAAGAGACAAGTCAAGGGGATCGAAGTGGTCGAATAGGGAGGAAGTCCTCGAAGTACTTTTTTTTAATCACATAATACTTCCTAAATCAGTTTTTTAAGAGAAAGATACCCTTAAATGTAAGATATTAATTGGCTTTTACAAAGAGTGTTACAGGTCAACCTTATCCGTTCCAATATTTACTCTTTTGGCCTTGTTATCCTACCAGTCCAACCCCACCCATTTGGCATGTACACACATTTAACCCTCTCTCTTATCAAGCCGTCTTATTTTGAAGCATATGAGGATCATACAGTTTTGATCTTTCCCACATCAACATAAGTAAAACAGAGTTTTTATGGCTTTAGATATCTTGGCAAATTCATTTTATTCGTCTAAATAAAGTTCATATGCTTTCAATTTTTAATATCATTCAAATTGTAAATGTTCTTTCTTGTGTTTTCAGGCTTATAACCAATACAGTGATGACATGGAAATGGTATGCGCAATACTATGTGCCGGGCTCTACCCAAATGTGGCCCAATGCAAAATAAGAGGAAAACGAACCGCCCTCTACACCAAAGAAGTTGGAAAAGTTGATATTCATCCTGCATCTGTGAATGCTGGTGTGCATATTTTTCCTCTTCCTTATTTGGTTTATAGTGAAAAGGTGAAAACCAGCAGTGTATACATTCGGGACTCTACAAATATATCGGATTATGCTTTGCTAATGTTTGGCGGTAGTCTAATTCCAAGCAAAAACGGAGATGGCATTGAGATGCTTGATGGGTATCTTCAGTTTTCTGCATCCAAGAGCGTGTTGGGATTGATAAAGGTACTTTCTTTCATTGAACATGGCAATATGGGTGGATTGAGTAACGGCTGAAAATGGCTTGGGCCAAAATGGATGATTTTTGGTATGGGTATGGCTTTGATCGGATTGGTTCGAAACACTTTTTGATCAGAATATTATAAATAATTAGTGTCAAATATGATTGCTAGGAGTATATTATTAGTTTTTGTTTTTATTTTTATTTTAAAAAGGTAACTTCATTTCATGAGAGGTGTCAAAATGAGCGGGTTGAGTTACAAGTGAAAGTACTGGTACATTTTGGTAGAGGCATGACTGGTTTGGATTGATGATTGATCCGAAACAGTTTTTGCCCAATATTTTTAATTTAGAAGTGTCAAAGTATGATCACTAAAACCTCTGTTCTTTTCCCAATAATATGATTTATGAAGTTTTATGCATTAAAATGCACTTACTAACACTTGGTAAGACTTTCGACAAGTTCGACCAATGGTACTGTATTTAATTAGGCTATTAGAGGTTGTAAAATGGACAGGTTGAATAATGGGTTAAACTGATTTGGGTCAAAGGGCAGGCCTGGGTTGACCTGAGTTTTTTTTGTCCAAATAATGTATTTTATGTTTACAAATACTTAAATTTGGTAAAACTATATTATTTAAAATAAAAAACAATTTTGAACAAATGATTTAGTATGCATTTAAAATTACACACATTCGCAAGTTTTGGCTGATTTGACCCGGTACCCTTAAAGGTAAATATTTGATTTTTCTCATTCGACCATTTAAAAATAGAAGACTACCCGTATTGACCCGTTACTTATAAACTCATGTTTAGTGATCAAGCATTTAGAAATAGAACATAACTCAATTTGACCGGTTCACTTGTAAACGGGCCACTTTATTGTTTTGTACAATCCATGCTGCTGATTTGGATTTATATAAATCATAATTATAATGATTTTGCAGAAACTAAGAGGGGAAGTAGATAGATTATTGAAAAGGAAGATTGAAGATCCTAAGATGGATGTTAATGTTGAAGGAAAAGGAGTTGTTGCGGCTCTTGTTGAGTTGCTACACAACCAGAATGTTCGTTATTAAACATTTGTTTTTGTTTTTGTTTTTATTTTTACAATCAGTATTTATGGATATCTATTAGTAATTCTCACTATATTTTTGTTAAACAAAAAATGAACAATAATACTCTCTAGATGATCGGTTTTTATGGGTTAGAAGTGCGATTAGTTGTGTTACAAGAACTATTGAACTTAACAACTATATTTTATATTTGTACTTTATGCATAAGTTTTTGCTAATAGATATAAAACTATGAACGATAATGCCCTCTAGACGGTTGGTTTTCATGAAGGCAGAAAAGTATTTTATATTTTGATCTATTTTGTTTGTAAATAAGTCATGAAGACATAAAAGCATTCTATTTTTTTGACCTGTTTTGTTTGTAAATAAGTCGTTAGTTAAAAGATATAAAACTGGGTTGGTTGCGTGTATTATTTTCATGCACAATGTACAATAAAACAGTGCATACAATGTCTCCAGTTTGATTATTGCATGCAATCACACGCTAAAAACCATTTTTCTTTAGCATGACATTTCCATTCTAATAAGATGCATTTCATTAAGTGTCATCAAAATTATTTTAGGTAATTAGAATTACTTAAGACTAAACTGGAAATCTGAATGCTTTTATAATTTAAAAGTTAGGAGATGTGAATTACGTTTACAAAAGTTAGGAGATGTGAAGTACGCTTTCTTTTGAGATTAATCTGATATCTAGCTTCAGCGAACAACGTAAAAATAAGAGACAGCTCTGAATGGTGTCTTGTTGTTCAATGACCAGCTGGCACCTATGATGACACATACACGGCATATTTTAGACCCTTGATCTAGCTTCTCATGATCTCATCTAACACACTATCCGTGGTAACTACTACTGATCATCAACAGTAACTGATTGTCAATAATAATGGTGTGATCTTTAGAACCACAGTTCTTGCCAACGACTAACCATAATCCATTCATCAATCCGGCAGTACTTAACAAAACTTTAATGCAACAAACTTATAATTAACATTTCAGAAAATCAGGTGGGTCAACGCCTCCACGAAATCTCCCGTTTTTTGGAGTAAAGATTTGACGCCCGTTGGTGAGGGTTTAAGGTGGCAAAGAATGCTTAACGCCTCGTCGGCTCCAGTGACTTCTCCGGCAGGTGATGACGATGCCGCCATGATAATAAACACTAGGTGATCCACTGCTCCAACTGACTCCAACAACCGTACTTGCTTCGCTTCGTTCTCGAAAACGATCGTTTTTAGTCTCTTTAAACTCTTCATTCTAAGGTGTGGAGACTTTGAATCTTGAAGATCGAAGTTGTATGATAACGGTCACTCATTCTCTCCACAGAAGTAAACATAACGGTCATTCATAACGGATTAAGGATGCATTTAGCCTCTTCACAGAAGTAAACATAACGGTCATTCATTCTCTTCACCTGATGTTACTTTATATTCAAATACGAACAATATTAATTGAAGGCAAATCTTTTTGTTTAAGATGATATATAGTTTGTATTTTAGTGTGATGGGTTAAGTATGTAATAATGTAAACACTTAAAAGTTTTGTGGGTGATTAGAAAATTTAAATAAAAGATGTGCAAAATATTAAATGATTTTGTCCTTGATAATGGGGTAGTGGTGGTGCTATTTGAATTAGATAGATCCTGGCTCTCCACTTGTCTGACAATAGTTTCTTTGACCTTTTGCCTCTATAAATGTCAACAGCTCTTTAAAAGAATTCTAAGAGTATTATTTTCTATACATAAATTTAAAAAGAAAGAAACTACAATAAAAATAGATTAAGAGTTATCGCAATAAATCTATTTTCAGTTTAATATATTTTTTTATTTTCTTAGAACAAACTACTAATTTACTAAATAATATTTATTTTTTATTTAGTAAAAGAATTTATAAATTTTTCTAAGTTTTGGAATCACAATTTATTTTATAAAATCAACAGGGGCCAATCTCCAAAAAAAAAAAAAAAAAGAGGTAAACTCGTACTACATCCTTTTTCATAAAATTCAAAATTCATTAGATTCACTTCATCCGGATCACCACCATTTATCTCCACCCTTAGTTATCTCTACAGTTTTCCAAATAACTGAATAAATAATTTCGATGATTGGTTTACATAGTGAAATTATTGCAATTTTAAATGCAACTCTTTTAAATAATAAGCTATATTTGTATTCCAAAAGGGCAACTTCTTGTCATGTGGCTACGATTCGGTTTCGAAGACTAGTAATTAATTGGTAATCCTATATATTCTTTATGTATATAGATGCATGTGCGTGCATACATATATTTTATACATATATTCAAGCGCGTATGCACGCACACACATATGTTTATATAGCCATGACCCAATGACACTCGTGAGTTTCTTTCAATCAAGTGGTGAGAGTTCAACCCTATTTGTGGGTATTCAAATGAATTTTAGGTGCAAAATTAAGGTGTGTTATCGTTTAAAAAATATATGTATTTTATATAATCGTTCAAGATACGAGATGTATTAGAACAAGAAAGAATATAGTGCATCCTTTTACTAGTACGATGATTAACATGCTTTTGAATAAAACAAACCCAAGAAACTGTGTATATCAAAATCATAGGGTCGTATTACACGGTTTACAAAGATCGATCAACACCTCACACTGCTATGCCAACTGCAACTTGTGAATCAAATTTGGCACTTGTACGGCTGGTATGACTTTTCCGGACCATTGCCCCTGTCATTATACAAGCGTATCACATCATACGAGTATACTGTGATACGAGTATACGACCAATCAATATTTGCACTATACGACCTGTATGACCTTATGTGGCTTGTTCAAGGCCTTATATAATTTGCATAAAGATTATACGACTTGTATAACTCGGTACTGTATGAATAACACGTCATTGTAGTATATTTAAAAAAACAGACTATAATAATTTGAACACGTGGTTAAATGTGCACGTGATTTGAACATAGATCCCAAAAGGGCAAAACCAAGGAATTATGAAAATCTTTGGATTTTGATGGGTGACCCATTTTGACCATCACTTTTTTGGTTAAAAAAGAAGGTTGGACTTCGTGAGATTATTGATACACCACCGACAACCTCCAATTCTCCAAAGCATATACATGAACCTGGCCATTTGACTTGTTCACTTTCACTCATATTGTTCAAACAGACTTTTATTATACAAATAACAGATTAAAATAACTAGTAAATTTACTGTTTTGTAGTCTTGAAATTATGTACTTAAAACGTAAAAACAGTTATATGCATAAAGTTTATGGTAAGATTGTATATATCAAAGTGAGCTGATTTTTTTTAATACTGATATTAGATTCCACCGGTTAAAAATAATTTAGTAGAACGAGAGACGTAGTAATCAGTTTGGGCTCCACCTTAACATTTATGATCAATGTTTTACAATAATTTGTTTGTTACTTATACCAACTTAGATATAGACACAAAAAAGTTACATGTTTAAATCACAAGGGTAAAAATCACTATTATTCTAAACAAAGAAATTATTTATTTTTGAACCTTGACACACTCTATCCACACAACTTGTCCACACAATTGGATTAATATTATCCACATCCATATATGACCAAAATTAAATTTGCGTCTCTGGAGAACCTCATGCATCTTCTGTAAAGTCAACCCCTTAACGTGTTTTGACTTTCTCATTGTCAAAATTAATTTTCCTCACAACTAACTAAATATAAACAAAAACTACAAACCAAATCACATAATTCAATTCATAAACCAACATCCACAAGTCAAATAGCTCTCAACTTTCTAATCTCCTTTCGTTTGAATTTGTTCAAATTCTCGATTGATCACAATGGCGGATCTTCAAAACGAAGTTGAAATCAAAGTCCCACGCTTTTACTTATGCCCGATTTCATTTGACATCACGAAAGATCCCGTAACACTCAACACCGGAATCACATACGATCGAGATAGCATCAAAAATTGGTTGTTTTCTCTAAATAAAGACTTTTGTTCCGTAACTAAAAGGGTTGAAGATACATTCTAGGGTTTGGAACAAATGTTCTTGTGTAAACTATAAACTATGATTTGATTTAGGGAAAAAATGAAAATAGGTTATTATGGTCATGGTAAAAAAGGATATTTAGATCAACATCACTTTAGATATGATATTGTCCATCTTGTGAATGATTTTTAGTACATACTCATTGGGAAATGGGGACAAAAGATATATAGATTTGTTTTAACAATTTTTTTTACCACTCAATTGTGCCTAATTTTATTTACTATATAATAATTTGTAAAAATTGGTATTGTATTATGTGTTGTAACATATGTTTTAGTGGTTTGTATTGAGTTTTTATTTTTCAATCTTTAATTTTGCTGTTTTAATTCAATATTTTTTACATTTTTTATTTTCGACTTTGGTTTTCTATACTTTTCATATTTTACAAAATTTCCGTTTTACTTTCCCATTTAATTTTTACCATTTATCACGCCGCAACATTGTGGCTTAAATTCGGTTTAAAGACTAGTCTTTAATTGGTAATTGTTTCTATTTTTAATTACTTTTTATATATACATATATGGATAGACGCACGCACGCACATGCACGCACACATATATTAAATTTAAAGACGTTTTGTAATTTATGATTTTTCTAGATATGTGAACTGTTAGAACAAGAAAGAATATAACGCATCCTTTTACTAATAAGATGATTAAAATAGCTATTGATAAAGCAAGTCCAAGAAATTGTATATATCAAATCATAGTAATGTATACTCGTATAACACCACCCCAATTGTGTACATTAATACTCCTATCACATCATACATGACATCGTATAAATTTCAAACCATTGCTCATGTTATTATACATGCATATAAGACATATGCCTCCTTATCAATGTTTGCACTATACGAACTTTGTGACCTTATATGACCCATTGAAGACCTTATATGACTTGTATAAGATCATAGTATAACATGTCAACAACGTGTGTAAGATTATAATTTTTTTAACACGTGGTAAAATATGCACGCGTGTACACTGTACACAGACCCCAAAAGGCCAAAACCGAGGAATTATGAAAATCTTTGGACTTGATTTTTTCTTTTGAACAACAATTCCTATTAGCAACAAAATAATCATCAAATCTTTACATAGTAGGATTTAACTGAATTCACAACCATTTGATTGAGGAAAATATCATTTACCACCAAGCTATCCTTTTGATGATTTTAAAGGGTAACCCATTTTGACCGTTACTTTTTTACAAGCGTTGACTTTGTGAGACTATATATACATCATCGATAACCGCCAAAGCGCTGGTCATTCCTTTATGAATTGTTTCTCTTTCATTCATATTTTTAACAACATATTTTTGTATAAATGATGCATATCTTGAAGCAACCGGTAAAATTGATGTTTTGCTATATTAAGGTCATGGTTTTAAGACGTGAAAAATTGACACATGCACAAACTGTAAAATACGACTACGTAAATTAGATTGCGAAACGATCCCACCTTTTTAAGATTGTTATCAGATACCAGTAGTTAAAAGAAAGATCTACTGATTAGTTTGGGCTCCACCTTAACATCCATTATTAGTATTTTAGAGTATTTACAATATGTTTTCTATATTATTATAAGTGTGTTTCATATATTATAAAAAATAATTGTGAGTGATTGTGAATGGAAGAGTATGAAAATTTTAATGTTCATTTATATATATATATATGGGAAAACATTGTTCATCCCTTATAATTTTTTTTTAATATTTTTTTAAAAGTGATTATGAATAAATAAGAAGAAAAAGAAAATGATAAAAGCATAAAGAATACTATTTAATTAAAAATTAGATAAAAAATAGTGAATTCTAGTTTAATTATAAAGTGATTTGTTTGTTCTTATACTATCTTAGGTATATACAAAATAACGTTGAATGTTTAAACCACCAGGGTCAAAATCATACATATTCTAATAAAGAAATTGTATATACTTAAATCTTGACACACTCAATCCACACCACTTGTCCACATTATCCACATGCATTTATGACCAAATTGAAGTTTCCCCTCTGGACAACCTCGGGCATCGTCTGTAAAGTCAAACCCTTTACGTGTTTTGACTTTCTCAATTGTCAAAATTAATTTCCCTCACAACTCACTATATATAAACAAAAACTACAAACCAAATCACATAATTCAACTCAAAAACCAACATTCATCAATTCAGAAAGCTTTCATCTTTCTAATCTCTTTATATCATATTTTGATCTGAATTCATTCAAATTCTCGATTGATCACAATGGCGAATCTTCAAAATGAAGTTGAAATCGAAGTCCCTCGCTTTTTCATATGCCCGATTTCACTCAACATCATGAAAGATCCCGTAATACTTCCCACGGGAATCACATACGATCGCGATAGCATCGAAAACTGGCTGTTTTCTCTAAAGAAGAACTTCTGTCCCGTGACCAAAATAGTTGTAAGCGACATGGAGCTCACCCCGAACCACACCCTTCGCCGGTTGATTCAATCGTGGTGCACCCTCAACGCACCACTCGGGGTCGAAAGGTTCCCGACCCCACGAGCCCCGGTCACCAAACCGGAACTCATCAAACTACTCAAAGATTCAAACTCACCACAGCACCAGATCAAGAGCTTAAAGAGGCTAAAATCGATCGTTTTTGAGAGCGAAAAGAACAAGAGGTTGATGGAGTCCGTTGGTGCAGCTGATCATCTATCGACCATTATAAGTAACGTTTATAGTAATAGTAATAGTAACATGACGTTTTCAGAAGTCAACGGAGCCGACGAAGCGTTGACCATTCTCTACCACCTTAAACTCTCACCAACGGGTATCAAATCTTTATTAGAAAAGTCAGAGGATTTCGTTACAACGTTGACTCACGTGATGCAACGCGCCGACAGCTACGAGTCACGTGCATGCGCCGTCATGCTACTGAAATCAATGTTCGAGGTGGCGGAGCCCATGCACGTGACGTCATTATCCGGTGAGTTCTTCACGGAGATTGTACGTATATTAACCGATAAAATCTCCATTAAAGCCACAAAATCGACGTTAAAGCTACTCATCGGAGTTATCCCATGGGGTCGGAATTGGAAAAAGGCGGTCGACGCCGGAGTTGTTGCGGCGGTGATCAACGGGCTGTTGGAGGGTATAGAACAGGAACAGAGGGTGTTGGAGATGATGATGATGGTGTTGGTGCAGGTGTGTCAATGTGCCGACGGGCGGGCGGCGGTGGTGGGGCATGGTGGTGGTTTGGCGGTGGTGGCGATGATGGTTTTTGGGGTGTCGCCGGTGGCGGGGGAGAGGGCGGTGAGGGTGTTGTATGCGGTGGCGGTGTTCTCCGGCAAGCGGCGGGTGTTGGAGGAGATGGTGGAGGTGGGGGTGGTGGAGAAGCTGTTGATGGTGTTGCAGGGGGATTGTGGGAGGAAGATGAAGGAGAAAGCTAGGGAGATTTTGAAGATACATTCTAGGGTTTGGAACAAATCTTCTTGTATAAACTATAAACTATGATTTGATTTAGGAAAAAAAAAAGAGAATATATAGGTTACTATGGTTAGATCAAGATGATGTTAGATATGATTTTGTCCATCTTGTGAAAGATTTTAGTACATGCTCATTGTGGACAAAAGATTTATAGATGTGTGGCAACCTATGATAATTAAACAATACGTTCCAATATAAGTTAATTGTATTGTATTCGGTTAAGTTTTGGGTGAGGGTTTGGGTCCAACAACAAAACCATTAAAGTGGTAAAAATGGTTTCTTGAGACGAAGGGTTCAAATGTGATCACAAAATTTGCAATTACATACTGTTAATGAGTGTAAATGTAACCACAAGACTTGTATACTCAAGACTTATGAGACAACATTTTTTCCTACACTCAGACTATGAGTACACATGCCCTAAAACACTAAATGAGTTGATTTTTGTATAATGTTGCAAAACCAATGCAGCTTATACACATCTATGAAAATTTGCTTCAACGATAGTTTTAACTTTTAATCCTTAAAGGTACCTTAGTTTCCTATGTAACTTTTTTATATTTATTTTAGTGATGTTTACTTTTATTTAGTTGTAAGCCCTTAATTTTTCTTAAATGCTTTTTAATCTCTTATTTCACATGTTACTTGTTTAACAGGTTAACTTGGATGACTTATCTTTTTTGACTTTAATCTCTATCGCCATTACATTAATCAATCCTAAATCAAACCAGCGGTTTGTGGAATGTCAAGTAGAGACATGGGTTGCAGAAATGGTTTCGAGGAGAGAGATGGGTAAGAGGGGATAATTGTTATATATTTATATCAATGTTATTGTTCAACAATAATATAGTAACATAACGGCTGCAAGAATAAAGGTTGTTCTGTAAAAGTAGGAAGAAACATTTTAAGAAAAGCTTCACTCATTCATTCATTCATTCCATATAGCAATAATTAATTACAAATATTACATGCCACCACGAAAGGCATGTTAGCCATTCATCAAACATTATAAGCCTAAAACTACAAACAAATACCATTTCTACATCCACACTATATATTTGTATGTTTTATTATCAAGTCTATCTTACCAGCCATAGATAGGGTTTTCTACCTGTGGAGGTAACAGATGAAGATCTTTACAATGCTGTTTGTTGTAATCTCGTGTTCCCGGGACTGCACCCGTGCACTGCCTCAAAAACTCGTTACCCGTCAAATAATAGTGTGCGAAAGCTAACCCTCCATCGACCACTGATGTTAAGTTTGGGACTGATTTTGACTTTTGAACTATCCCGTTGACTTTATCGGATTCTGAAGTAGAGGTGCTTAGTATCTTGTCAAGTTCAGAATACTCCATGAACCTTTGGGTTGCTGCTTCCCATGAAAGATTGTATCTTTCTTCAGGTGTAAGAGGTTGAGGGTCTCGTGACATGGCTTCATTTAGTTTGTTTACGAATTCTTCAGGTGTCTTGTAAGTCAAGCAATTGGGAAATGATCTGAAGAAGTCGTTAGATGGATGGTCCGCACACACTACAAATTTCCCCATTGCTAGTGCTTCGGCTGTGGCTGTGCAGAGGACGTCACTCACGCTGGGGTTTACAAACACTTTGTATCTGCAAGCAATCAAGTACTTAGGATTTGTTCTATAATAATGTTTGGATAACAATGAATAGATTGAAATTTTGACCTGTTTTGGCACACATATTATAATGGGTAAACCTTTAGAACTCAGTTTAAATACAACGGATGGAACAGAATGAATGTTACCCAAAGTGTATTTTGATGCTTACATCTTAAATCTTTACTTAAAAAAAAAAAACTAGATTAATATCTAAAAAATATTGATTTCAATTGCATTTGATACATCAAATAGTTATTAACAGAATTAAAGATAAACACGATGAAAAGTTTTGTCATCACCCAACCCGACCCATTTGACCCCATATCATAATATAACTCGTTTCAACTTGAACCTATTTTAACCCGTTACCCAACCCGCCCAGCACCAACACTAGTAAATAAAGTTCAGAATTCTTACCCGTGAAGTGAATCATCAGCATGGTCTCTGCCCTTCATAAAATTTACATTTAAGTCCAAACTTTTTGCTGCACTTTGTACTTCGTGAGCATCTTCTCCATTGCCATAAACATCAAGTTTAAATCCATTAAGATCCTGCTTTTGCTTGGCCAACAAATCTATTAGCTCCCTATATCCTTTGGCCCATACCATCTTACCCAAGAAATATGCTCCTTTTGAGAATTTTTGCTCCCCACCCTCCTCCTTAGCTGCAGCCATTCTTTCCCCAATTTCCAAAAACTTAGGATTCACACCATGAACATTGCATATCACGGATTTGGGTAAGTCTTGGGTTGCAGCAGAAAGACGAAGAACCTGAATGGAAAGCGTAAAAAACTAAGGAAATCGCAGATATAATTTCAAGAATAGCAAAACCAATTTCTATAACAATAAGGTCGTGTGAACTAGAGGTGGCAATTTCAACCCTTTCACTAACGAATGGGTTGATTTGGGACAGGGTTGTGCTTTATCTTTAGCAGGTCAAACTGTATAAAAAATCAGCTAAAATGGATACACTTCAAATGGTTCAACAAGGACAAATGGGTTGATAGTCGGCCATAATGTATTTTTTAATGCATAAAACCTTAGCTCATTTATTTTCAAAAGTAAGTTTATTGTTAAAATTATGTTTTTTTAATCATACTT
The DNA here is from genome assembly GCA_025506415.1 of Flaveria robusta. NCBI lineage: Eukaryota > Viridiplantae > Streptophyta > Magnoliopsida > Asterales > Asteraceae > Flaveria > Flaveria robusta. The sequence goes on along the minus strand of CM046471.1, from coordinate 26,583,801 downwards.
GGCAAGGTATAAACAAAAAGTGTGAAATTTTATACAATAAATGTGTTTTTGGTCTACAGTATTTGACAACCAAATTATTTATAAATGATAAATTTTTGGACATGTGTTTTGGGTCCATGGTCAATTCAAAACCCGTTTTGATTTGTACAAACAAATTTACCATTGCCAAAAAAGAACTCCACCCGCACATCAGAACAGGTCAAGACCAGAAAAGGAAATCTAAGAGTTGTGTACCTTGTCACAATAGGCTCGTGTGACCCAATTGTTTATGTGTTTGACAAAGAAAGCTTGCAAAGCTCCATTCTTCTCCCTCTTGATATACTCCAAGTAATTTGTGTGAACAACACCAACAACATGATTGAATTTATCAGTCCAACGTTTACCGTGATGGTACCAATTAAGATGTTCTGGTTCTTCAAGAATAGCAATATCTGCATCCTTTGATGAAATAAACTGGGAAGTATCTCCAGCAGGTATTATACTACGCCTTTCTTTTTGAAACTGTACAAGAAGCCATATGCATATTCAGAGTCCAAATTACACCCTCAAACAAGCTTATATGATTACCAAAGGTTGGATGACGGGTCAAAATGGTAACTTTTAATGCAGGTTGACTTGACAACACTTTTTGTCCGTTTTTTTATTTAATAAGCATTTAATGTATTAAATATTACTAGAAAACATATAGTGTTAAAAATATAAAAATACTTAAATAAACAATTTTAGTATGTTGAAGACACATGAATAACCATTTGACCTGCTCCAATGTTAGGTACCTTTCGAAGTTTGACCCATTAAAGATAAATTCTACCCCATTTTTCTTAGATGGATTAAGATTTACACCTATAGTGATTACTGGAAAAAAAGTGAAATGATACCTTTCCAGGATAAAATGATATTTTAAAATCGGCATTAAAACCGACTCTGTCCTTCAGCCAGTTACGTATATAAACTTCTTGTTCTTCTGGTGAGCCAAATGTAATATTGCTTGGATAAACTAATTCTTGATCTGTTCTAGTAAGCCAGGGAACCAACAGTGTGACACTCTGTTGTTGAGATTTTGCCAAATATGCTGCTCGAAATAATGGATTTACAGCTGTCCCTGTCATCCAAGGAAGACTAGCAGTTGTGACAATGGCTACATGTCTTTTTCCGTCAGAGTCACGTTTAGTAAAATCGTCCCAGAATCCACCCTCATAATGATGTCCTGTACTTTGAAGCACACTTGCAATTCTTAAATCCAGCTCATCATTTATGTTTTCACCTTCAATAATGGATGATTCTCCATTAGGAAAGGACCGTAACAGAAGTTGATTCTTCTTTTTACTGCATAAGCTTTCCACTATCTTGTCAGACACATCTGCCACATAGATATTAACATAAATTTAGTATCATTTTGGCTTAAGTATTGCAGTAGAAAAAATGTGAAGATTTCAGTTACCTCTTTTAACACCAAGATGATCTAAAAATGGCCCAGATTGCCTAACCAGGCATGCCAGAAGTTCTTGAAAATCCAGAGGTGGAACTTCCTGATACAAAAGCAAAATGAAAGAGAATTTTAGCATACAAATTTTCTACTCCAACACAACTTTTACCCATGTCTAAGAAAAAGCGATTCGGGTCGTATTTTAGTTGTAAAGAGTCACACAAAATAGACATAATTAGCTATAAAAAAAAAAAAGCAAACATATCAAAAGTTGCATAAAGTGAATTAAAAAGAACATACAACCTCAAACTTCTTGTTAAACAGCATTGATCAATTCCGTTATAACATAGTGGTTCTTTTATATTAGCATTAATTATTTTAGAAGAAAAAAATGGAAAAAAAGCAAAAGAGAAAAGGTGCTGGTCAGTCAACACAACTCATTTCTGACCTACATCAAAAACTTCCCATTTAGACCAGAACCCAACCCAAACAACCATTCCAATTTTTCCATTAGTACATCGATATTAACACTAAAATTGTTATTGAACAAAAAATCAAGTGGGTCTATTGCTAGTAGAGATATGTACCTTTGAGTACTCTGGTTCCTTACATATTGCTTTCTGCAATACGAACAATATTTGTCTGGTTATGTTCAGTTAAACAAAAAAAATCCATTTGTAAGTCCTGATACACCACAAAATTGAATAGAAATATAGTTTATTGTTGTCGATTTATGAAACGTATAATGAGTACATAGAATCATAGAAAGAGTTCTCAAACATGAAACATCTAATAGCATCATTAAACTGGCATTATAATTCATGTTATACTGCCGTTTTAAATATGGATAAGATATACGCTCATATACTTTTCAGATGTCATATAGTAAACATAAGTATGAGCACTATATATCTTATCTTGACAAAATTAATCAATGATACACAGAAAGTCAATGCTAAAATTAATACGCACAAAAAAATGTATATCTGATAATTAGTGACATCTCCATTTCCAACCATAAAGTTCAGATTTTCAGAACTTGTCAATACGATTATTTCTGGACAGTCTCAGTCTGAGTGTACTCATTCCTAAATTTACTTGTTCTCTTTATTTTTTTTTACTTCCTGTACTATCGTAAAAAATATTTTGAGCTCACTTACTATATTTTTACTGTAAGTAAAAAAAATTGTTAGCTCAAGCATATCAGTAGCAGTTAGCACTATTCTCATTTTTATATTAAATCATCATTTTCACTAGAACTTTATAGCGAAAGCGACTAATATTCAACTAGTGACACCTACTCGTTGACCCTTAAGACATTCTTTCACAACAAAGCATACTTCCACATCAGCCATACTCATATCCACCACTGAGGCAACTAAGTACATAACTTGGTGAATTTTGTCCAGATGTAACCTAAAGTTCATGGAAACAAGGATAAACAATACTGTAGCCACCAAGAGCAGTTCAATTTAGTTCTGAGCGTTCAAAAGTTGTTACTAAAAGATTAAATCCTGAATCTATAAAGTAAACTTCTCCAAAAGAAACTTAGGGCCTAATATTGGTTTCTGTTTTTATAGACCAAGTAATATGAAATTAAACTAGAGTTCTTTCAATAAAATTTCTGAATACTTAATCCTGTCAATGTAGGAAAGTTATCATGAAGGCATGAACTATGCTGTATAAATATTAATTGAACAATTCTATAAGGCCTGAAGTTCTAACTTCTAAGAGCTACTTAGGATCTGCACTCACCATAATAATCAGCAAAAGGTACTAATTACAAGATTCATGATGACTAACATCAAATTCTGATATGTAATTCTGCAAAATCACGTTAAAACACTTACCAGACTGGATTTAACTTTCTCCACAAGCTCACCGTTCTTAAGCCCTTCAATAATCTCCGAAGACGAACTCTTCTGCTCCAGCTCCCGTAGCCGCGTTTTCAAAGCCCTAATCGGCTCCCAATTCCTCGAAATCTGCCCTTCATCGGCATCCCCCTTCCACTCCCAGCTAAAATCTCTCACCCTCGTCCTCCTATACCTCTCCCTATTATCAACCTCCTCCACCTCCGACACAATAGCGTTCTTAATCGCCGATAAATCGATCCTTATCTTAGCCCTAGGGCTCCATTTCTCCAAAACTCTCTTACTAAAATCCGGCGAAGAGTACGCTCGTCGGAACTCCGAGAGCTTCGGCTGCAACTTCTTCACGAAATCAATCTCCGCCGGAGTAAGCGACGACGAGTTCGAAATCGCCGGCACCGGGAACGTCGATCTGGACGCCGACGTGAGGAAATTCTCGAACTCTCGATCGAACGAAGACGCTAGGTTTTTGAACGACTTCGCTCTGTCCTTCATCAATTGCAGATCCGCTTCCGTTGAATCCTTCACCTCTCTCCACCCCTTCGATATGAACGAAAACGCCTTCTCCGCCGTCACGGCGGAGCTCGTCGCCGGCGACGGCCGCGTCTCCGACGGCCGGAGGTTTATCATCCTATACACCGATTGAAATTCCGGTGAGCGATTTGCAACAATCGATTACTCTGCGTGTTTGTGGGTGTGTGAAAACGCGTGGGTGAGAAATTAGGGGCTGAATGTTGAGGATGATTTGTTGCGTTTCGGTATCTTCTTGCCTCCCATGTGGATATAGGATTTTGTGGCTGACGTGGGGAGATATTATTGGTGTTGGTGGGGCCCTGGGATGAAGAAGATGCTTACGTGGAAATGTGTGATGGTTTTTTTAATTTTCTTGTGATGTTGTTCTTGATTCTGCCGGAAGATTCTTGGCACATCCTGTAGGTGGGCATGGAATACTGTATAATGATGATAATATTGGAATTACTAATTAGTAACTTTCATCAAGTAATTTTAGGAGCAAGAAGTTTTTAATTTATGAATTACAAAGTTCGGCAACCTAACTTAGGCTATAAAAAATTGTAACTCGTGGGTTATGATGGTATGGTTATAGTATGATTATGATTACCGTGACTATGATTCTCTCGTCATTTTAAAGTTACATAGGTTAAACATTATATAAAAACATCTCAATGAATCTGGTCATGTTAAAAATAGCCATAAAGAGTTTGTCCCAACTATTATACTCAAATTTCATCATTTGAAGCATAGCTTTCAAATTCGATCGTTTTTTAGTCTTTCTTTTATATTTGTGTTTCTATTATACATTAAATTTACACTAAAAATGCAAATTTAGTAAGAAATGAAAATTTTTACTCATAAGTTTTTCAATATCACGCAGTGATCTCATTAAATTGTATTAGTACATGTTAATAGTAATGATTAAAAATAAAAATACTCTTAAATCATAATACACAATTTTACAATATGTAAATTTGGCCATATTTTATAATTTGTTAGATTGGCGTATATTAGTTCTCTTTTCTTTTAATTTTACATTCATATAATTAATATTGATTTTTTCATAATCGACTTGTTATATTACCTCTGTTATGTTGTCATATTTTATGTGTTTTATATATACTTAAGGTGTTATTATACATGATATTATACAATATTATACAATACATTTTAACCTCAATGAAAGATTGAACACAAAGAAATATAAAACAAAATCTCATTTACATCATGTCGATTTTTGAACTTTTCTCATTGAAGTTCAATGGCTATAAATTTTTGACCATGTAAACACCATACACTTCAAGTGTCATAACCCCACCATTATTTTGTCACCAGCAAACCTCGCCTTCACATTTTACAAGTGTTGTCACTTTCTGTTTGTGGATGCCCCTTAATTATCATAGTAGTATGTATTTAATATATGGATAACAATGTAAATTGTTAGTTAAATTTGTTGCCAACCTTATTAATACTTGAGTAGATGATAATTTTGGGTTTTTTTTTTGTTTAAGCATCCCTTCCAAGTATATAAGAAATCAGGGGCGGCTCAATGCGCTTATAAGGTAAATCAAGCATTTAAAACTCTAAAGTTCTTAGGCCCTAAATTTTCTAAAAGTCCATATATATTATAAGTTTGGCTTTTGTTAGGCTGATATAGAATAAGTTTGAGTGTTTGACTACCTAAAAAAACCTAATTCGAGTGTAGCTTTAAAATACAATCAAGGTCTCTAGATTTAAGGGGTCCTGTCCATGAACATGCATTTACACCAAGTGTTTAGACTTAGGCACATTTCTTTGAACAAATGTTTTGTTGGGAAGTATCCGGATCTAAGGGCCTTGTCTATAGACACACATTTACATGATGTCTATTGTTAGGTATTCAGGCATAGGGCCTAGCTACACATATGCATTTACATCTAAGTCTTCAAATTTGGATGCTTGTCTTTGAACGTGTGTTATATTGTCAGGTCTCAAGACCTGGCTGGAGGCTTTGTCTATGTATAAGCATTTACAACAAATATTTGAACATAGGCTTCAAACTAATTTCATCAATTGGAGTTGCAAGAAACAATCTGTCATTGCCTACTTCAGTTTAGAGGTTGAGTACTTGAGTATAAAGCTTTTGCACATACTATACTACTATAGTAGAGCTCCGCTCAATTTTATCTATCATACATGAGTTTAAATCACTATCTCCACTTCACCTATTATATGATCTGATAATATGAGTGCCACATACTTAATTAGCAGTCAATCATGCGTTTCATCAGTACACAATATATTTGGATTGATCTATATAATTTTAGCATAGATTATATCTATTAGATTTCTCCCTATAATTTCTTTGTTTGCTGATTTATTGATCAAAGAGTTATCATCCACACATTTTAATGCTCATCCGTCCAAGCTTCAAGTTGTTATGTCTATATTCGCTTGAGGCAACATATTAGATGGGTCCTATCCTTATTCATGCATATATGCGTGGAGGGGTACTCTTGTACATCTACATTTTGGTTGTTGTAAACTTGTGGTGATAAGACTACATTTGTAATATTCTTTATGTAGTGCTCTATATAAAGACCCTATCATTGTAAGTGTCATGAGACTAATTTGTTTAATCTTATGCAAACCTTAATAATTTTTTGAGCTAAATGCGTTTTACGTCCCTGAGATTTCATAGAAATTGCCATTTGAATTCAAAAGTTTAAAATGTTGTCATTTGCATCCAAAAGTTTCATTAAAATTGCCGTTTGAATCCATTTGGCTACATCTAACTAACATGGTTAACTTTTTCCGTTAAGTTTCCAACACGAGAGTTATTTAAATTAAAAAAATTAAAAAATAAATAACTAACTCACATGAGGGTTTTATATATTTAGCTTCTTTTGATAATTGCAGTTATGATTTGACTTTATAATAGTCTTTTATTGTTTTGTCTTGTTAATGCATTTTGATTTAGTAATCATGTTACTTTTACCCGTTTTATTAAATATAGATTTCTTTAATTTAAAGTTTAATTATGGTTACGATAATTTATTAATTTATGATTATTATTCATGGCAGTTAATGTCATATTATTAATTGTTCTTATACTTTTATGATAATTTGTCTTTTATGGTTATGATTCAAATAATTTATGTTATTTGACTTGTTTGTTTATTTATATATATATATTTTTTTTATGTTTTATAAAATTAGAAATGAATCACTTTTAGTAGGTTAAACTTATATTTTATTTTATTTAATAGAACGTACAGAGATGACTTTCTTGATGAAATAAAAGAACTGCTGACCTATCAATTCTTGTAAATTAAAATCGCAATGATGATTACGAAAAGAGACTGAACGCCTAAAACTTATCACGTAAAGCTGATTTTTATTATTTTGTAATTGTTTTAACTAAAATACCTCTAATTTAGGAAACTTAGCGGAAAAACCTAACAACGTTAATTATGAGTAGTTAAGTGGATTCAAATGGCAATTTTTATGAAACCTTTGGATGCAAATGACAACATTTAAAACTTTCGGATTCAAATGGCAATTTATATGAAACCTCAGGGACGTAGAACGCATTTGACTCTAATTTTTTTTCTTCATATAATCAAGCTTAATTAAGCTTGTCTCTACTGTTCAAAATAACTTAAAAATAATTAAATAATAAAGACAAACTATAATAAAAGAATCAAAACCGATTTAACCTCATGATTGTAAAATTACCCATAAGTAAAGCTCAAGCCTTAAACACATGACTCTAAATGTGTCAAACTCAAACTCGAGATCTCTTAAGTTAAACCAAAAGATCCAAACACAGTCGACCTCAAGATCAACCGGATTTATTTACCACAACGTCTGATCGGTTTACAATAAAATTAACAAATTTTGTGCGAATTTGTTGAAAATAATAAATCATGTTTATCCATTCTAGTTAACACTTCCACCGACAAGCATTTTTAAGATTCCAAAACATAATAAAGGTATACATAGATTGGGTATAGAAGCATTGCCAAAATGGACGTCCAAAGAGGGTACGTGTGACGCTTTAAAGCAAACAAACCAATAATTGCACAAGGTATCATGATGGTTAACACCTCATTTGAATACGTCCAAGATAACCCCTTCATATACACAGTAATCAGCATTGTTAACAAGCCCAAAAGGTTATTCATCACCAATCCACTATAAATCTCCAAAATAATAACAAACTTACAATCTTAGCTTGTTGTGTGTCACTGATAATACTCATTTGTTTAGCAGTGTATATCAGTGTAATCGTATTTGATAGTAAGAAGATGAGTTAGATGAACTATGTGAAAGTGTATAAACCTCTGAAAATGTTAAGGATGCGTTCTTTGAAACATGAGGATCGGCGTTGAGGAGCGCTTTGATCACCATTCTAGCGTTGAGGGCGATCGGGAACACAACGAATGAAGTTAAGGTGAAAGGTATGTGAGCTGCATTTGAGAACTGTAGGACACTTTGCATGAACGCCCCTGAAATCAAGTACATGACAGCAACACCAAATATGACATACACTATGCTGGCTTTGGGCTTCACTGTGTTCACGGGTGTGTCGATTTCAGCCCAACTATCCTGTAGATTATATTGTGGAAAATGAATAAGTATATACGCAATACAAGAAATAATAAATTAAAAACCATCAAAATGTTTGACATTAGGTCTTCTTTAATTTAATCAAGCTGCAGATTTAACAAGAAAAAAACTTTTTGATTAAAATTGAAGATACATAAATTGTAAACTATAACTCGTATATATACTAAACAAACTTGTAGATTAAATTAACAATAATAAGATAAACACTGTCTAAGTAATAAGATAAATAAACTAACTAAACTTCTAATCCAATACTAACTCATTTAGATAAATTAATAATTTTCTACTTAATTATTAATTACTTAACTAACATAAATATCTCATATATTCTTTTAACTATTGTGCAATTATAAGATTAGTCCAACATAACACTGCCAGTGGCGGACCAGAAATTTTTTTCATAGGTGGCGGAAATTTTAGGATTCGTTTAGTTATCGCAATATGATAATTTTTTGGTTCGGTTCGGGTTAAAACCGGGTCGGAACCAGTTCATTGCCCAAAAACATCGTTAAAATGATTCTCGAACTCTTGTATTTGCATATATGTAAAGAATCTTATTGAATCAATTATATTTATAAAAGTGATGATATGTGATGTATGAACCAATCAGACCCCGGTTAGTGAGAAAATATGGTTCGCTGGACTATCGGCAGGTCACAGCACACTCCAGATCCCATTGTATTTCAACTCATGACAATGTGTTTGAGACAATATTGCTCGTTCTTCGGTTTAAAAGTTTTAAAGAGGCTCGCAAGATTTTATTTTTGGGGGGGGGGGGGGGGGGGGGGGGGGGGGGGGGGGTGGGGATGGTTAGGATTTTCATGTATATATACCACTAGAAGAACTTTTTAGGATAGGCAGCTTCCGCCCATGAACACTGCTATAGTTCATAGTGTTGCCACGGTCAAAATCATCACTATGCAATTGTGACGGTTTTGGTGGAGATAAAAAGATCTCGTCACCAAGTAGAGTTACGATGGGTTTTTGCGACAACTTTAACTCTGTGGCGGTTTTGGCGACCCCAACTAAACCAGCAATGGTTTTAATGATTAGTCGCTTGTGATAGTTTTATCGACAGTTTTTAAAAAGTAAGATCTAGGCTTTCCTTGACTTAGTAACCACATTTTACGACGACCTTTTAAGACTTATTTGAGTTCTTGACTTTTAGGATAGAAAACGACACCAAAATTATGATGGTTTAGCGACACAAGCAGACAGAAGCAAACGTTGTTTTGCGATAGATTAGTGATACAAATGTCATTTTATTCGTGACAATTTTTATGACCAATTCATGGTTTGCTAGAGCTAGTAAACTCGGTTTCTATAAAGACTTTTTTTCTGGTGTTTAGAGACAGAAACAACATCATTGTCTTTATGATGATATCGCGACGGATTAACGACAAGTTCCATAACTTACCTGACGGTTTTTTTTTTCAACTAGTAGTGACGGTTTTGTGAATATATACGAATGCTGCTATATAGATTATAGAGTAACTTACCTCTTCAAACTTGGCTATTGCTTTTATAGGATCTTTAATGCTACGATCATAATTAATTGCTCTCTCAATCCATTTAATAAAACCTTCTACAAATTCATGCTTCTCGATGGTCCGATTGGTATCATTGTCGAAGTCTTTGATTAGCTCCTCCAAGACTGTATCATGATCCAGTGATACTCCAAAATGAAGAGTCCCAATGAACCTTTTTAACTCGTGTCGATGTATTTCATCGTCACTATCTTCATCGTATTGTGAAAATAGCCTATAAACATACACAAGTAACATAATCATCATATTTAACTTTCACTACAACAAAATAAAGCTAACAACTCTAGTAATATGTTGCATTAGTTATTGAAAAAATTGCATTATTATAAAACAAACATTTTTACTAAATACTATATCACGTGAAGTTGTATTAGTTCTAAAATAATTTTTGCTCTAGCAAATGTAACCCTTTGGTTGCAAAATGCAATCTTTTTTAAGAGGTTGTTAAAAAAAGATTGCATTAGACTAATTTTTCTAGTATTGTATTAACGAACCAAAAAACGTGAAGAGATTGATCAATGACGAATGTAACTACCCTTCTATCTTTTCTCGATCTGGTTCTCCATTTGGTTTCACTAGCTTATATATGTTCTTCAAGAACTTGTTTCAAGATTCTTGGCATGATCTTCTCAATTTGTGTTAGATCGGCACGCTGGTTTCTGATTGCTACTTTCTCAACCTGTAGTTAAAATGGAAATACAATATCAGTTCGAGTTTCTAAATACAACTTATGCTTTACAGATGAGTTTCAAGAGGATTAAGGGCAGTAAACCTGTAGATTCAACCTGAGACCTCCACTAGAGAAACTCAGGTGCTTACCACTGTGTCAGTTAATCATTGATTCGACTTTACTTGACTGTTTCCAGAGATTTGTAGAAACGGAATTAGAACTTGCGACGTTCTTCCATTTTTCGAGCCACTTAGAACATCCTTTTTTGAACTCTGAGCGGTTAATCAATCCACTTTTATCTACATCAAAGTGGGTCAAAATCTCCGCTTTGGCATACTCCTTTGATATATTATCTTTTTGTAGTTTGAAAATGTCTTCAATCAAATGTTCGAGTTCCTCGTGTGATATGCAGTCGTCTGTGTTCTTGTCAGCTCTATCAAAAACACTGCAGAGGTAAAATCCAATAGCTCATCAAGTTAATTAAATATTATTTGTTGGTCATAAATTGTAGAGTAAATTACACGGATGGCCCCTGGGGTTTGCATATATTGCAACTTTAGTCCCTACTTTCAATAAATTACAGATGCGGGCCTGAACTATGTAAGAAGTGAACGCTGACAGTCCCTGACACTAACAAATGTTAAGTTTCTCTGTTAGTTTTTTTAAAAGACCAAAATACCTCTTCTTTTTTATACTCTTTTCCACACCCACCACGCCTACCTTGAACCCACCACCAACATCGCCGCCTACACCCTCAACCACCACCACCGTCGCCGCCTACACCCTCAACCACCACCACCGTCGCCGCCTACACCCTCAACCACCAACACCGTCGCCGCCAACACCCTCAACCCACCACCATTGCCATTGCTTGCACCATCAGATCTGAACAGAGAAAGAGAGGTGACGTTATGCCTAGTGGTCTTAGAAGAGAGAGAGAGAGAGAGAGAGAGAGACAGAGAGAAGAATCTCTGCCTCGGGGTGAACGATCGCGCCAGTGACGGCGACACCCCACCGGCAACAGGCTCGCGATTCCGTGAGGGTAAGGGCTTGACCACGGGCTCGACGATCTCGCCGGCGTGTTCTTAACGGAACCCACGGCGGTGACGCCGTTGTTGACCGACGACGGGAGCAGCGACTCCGGTTGCTGCCGATGGTGATTTGGGTAGGGGGAAAAGAAAGAGACTTAGACCAATAGTATTGCTTGATTTCTCAAATAGTGGTGGAGAGGTGGTGGTAATGGTGATGGTAATGAAAATGAAGATGCAGATGGATGAAAAAGACGAAAATGAAGATGAAGATGGATGAAGAAGATGAAGATGGAAGAAGAAGATGAAGGGTTGGGGTGAGATGTGATGGCTGGGGTAAGTTTGGTTACATTTAAAAATTATTAATTTTTAAATGTAGGGGTATATTGGTAATTTTACATTGACTTAACAGAGAAACTTAACCTCAGTTAGCGTCGGGGACTGCCGGTGTGCATATCATGCATAGTTCAGGCCCGTATCTGTAATTTATTGAAAGTAAGGACTAAAGTTGCAATATGTGCAAACCCCAAGGACTATCCGTGTAATTTACTCTAAATTGTAGCTTACTATTAAGAAAAATGAGTCATTCCCCTCATCTTCTTTCATGGGAAATGCATAAGAAAAGGATTTTATCGACAAATTTCTAATAAAAATGACTAGGGGTATTCGTATTCACGCGTTGCGCGAAATGTCACGCGCTTCGTAATGTTAAAAGATTATTTTGCTCGACCTACGCATATCATATGTGCTACGAAAAGATGTCTATTTGATAATGTACATACTTGTTGCTGTCTAATTGTCGTTTATATTCTGGAATGCCTGAAGGAATAAGCAGTTGTCTGCAGGTACATAAGATATGATCTTCTAGTTAACATATTTAGTTCTTGCCTTTCTTGGTCGTGGACGAATTGTTGGCTGCAACTGAAGTTGTATTAGTTTTTTTGGGTAATCATTGTTGTGAATCACATGAAGAGATGTTTACCTTCTGATAGAACAATGATCTTTTTGCAAAGATGCTGGTTGAGGTCTTGCTCCTATTGCTGCTGACAGAGGAGTTTTAAGTATGGGTGTGCTGCTTGAGGACATGGATGTTTCTTGAGCTTCAGCCTTGTTTACGATGCACTGAACAACTCTTGCTCTATTGTCATTCTGAGCCTGAACGTGTAAGACTACTTGCTTATCTATCATTGTTTGCAACAATCTGTTTGGTTTTTTGCTTTGTTAGCATTTTAGTGCATGTAGTTTCAAGCAGTGTTTGGTAGCCCGACCAAAGATTGTTGCAGGAATGTTGCCTGTTTTTTTTTGGAGACTGTAGCAGTGATTTAATATCTAAAGCTGCATGTTGATGACTGAAGCCGCGTGTTAACGACTGAAGCCGCGTGTTGAAGACTGAAGCTGCGGGTTACCTGTTATGAGGGACATTTTTGTGAGTGGGTGTCTGTTAATGTATAAAAGCTACATTTGATTTTTTACCCACAAATTCTTTCACTTTCATACTCTCATCGCTTTCAAGAAGAGTATTATTGGTTTTGTCGGCGCCTTGATCGATGCTTTCCTGAATTTGTCCGGAGATGCCGTAATTTCTTCCCATAGCGCAATGTTGATATCTTCGTTGCTGTAATATAGGCAAGACTTGAGTTGGTTAGTACATGGAGAATAACTATTTCGTTAAAAAACAATAAGTCCTTAAGTTTATGGGTAGTTGTCTGTCTTGAAGAATAAATATTTGAACTCGTCTACCAGTTTTTGGGTTACATTAAGAGAAATTTAGCATTAAAGGAGTGTATTTTTTTTCTTTCGAATTTAGTAGTGTAAAAATAACTGGCGGATTTTTAAGATTTATCTAATTCACTGATTAATACAAAAAAAGGACACATATAGTAAAGTCTCCTCCATATTTATAGTATAATTTAAAGTTTTAATGAAGTTCATTTGGTTTAATATTATGTGTAGTTTGGAGTATATAAGTTGCATTTTTCGGCTTTAAAAATGCCAAATTCTCTTAATAAATACAAGCTAAAATTAACAATAATGATCTATCTTAACTCTAAATAATTAAATTTAGTGTGTTTGATTTGAAGATCATATGGACAGACAAAAACAAAAGAAGATGCAGTGGGTCACATAAGTGTTTATGGTGGGTCATATGCGAATTTAAATAAACTTAACAAATAAATGTGAAACGTTTACAGTCCTGGAGATTTTTCATCTCATGCTTGATGAAATTTTGGAGTTTGGATCTTGAAAGTAAACGTCATGAATAAAAGCAAGCAATACTAATGAAAAGCAAGCAAAATACCTCAAAAATACAGAGCACAAATGAAAAGATATTTGCTATGAAATTTCAGAAAATCTCACCTTAATCTTCTTCAAACATGTGATGTTTTGGAGGAAATAGATCCTTATAAATGCATAATATACCCTGCAATTTCATGTGAGCAATTAGTATACTCAGTTTAATTTAGCTCATTTTGTAGTTTGCACATACATACAACGAAGTGGTAAAGGCAGGCAAAATGGGTGACGGGTCAAAACAGGTTGGGTTGACCTAAAGACAGTTTTCTAGTACCAATTCATACCACTCACGTTTTACTTTAAAAGTGCTTTATAGTAACTTAGGTTCAACAACGAAAATATTTGAAATATCCCATAAGTACATTCATTCCAAAAGCAAGAAAGAAGTTTTAAAACTAAAGCGTACCCCAAAATCTGACGGAAATAACAAATTGCAACACAAATTGCAGCATTTTTCACACAATTCTTATTTACAATTTTAGGCAAGTTTTATAATTTGATCATAGTGCAAACATAATCCAAACTAACCTTCTTAAAACATGTAAGCTAATGAATAACAAAAGTTTAAAAAAACATTGGCATTTCATTCACGTCACAATAAACCAAATATAGTTATATGGCTATACTCAGCACAAAACAGCATGCAACAGTTTTAAACACCGGTGTTCACAATGTTCATGTCGTATAATATTGATATCTGAAAAGAGAAAGTATTAGTATTAATAGCCTACTATACATTAATAGATATGTAATTGCATACAACAAAAAAAATAGACCTGAAGAACATAGCGGGAACCCTAGTCCAAACAACATCAACCAAAATAACAAATCCACCTAATAAACATTAATTCATACCTATGAGTATCTATTTCTTTCTCTTTGCCAGAACAATAGTTGAGATCGGAAAATCGCCTCCGGAGAATCGTCGAGGCGCTACCTGGTTCGTCTGTTGGAACCCTTGTGCAGCGCGAATCTCGCCTATTTGTCGAGCATGCAAGGCATAATCAGACTTGTGGCCGTCGGAATCATCTATCCAGCAACAACTTCAAGAAAGATAATACATGTGAAATCGAAATATCTTGGGTTTGTTTTGTGGAAGGGGGTGAAGGCGATGACCAGCGACTTACCGATAAAAGAAAAAGGGCGAACCTCAGGTTGTGATGACGAAATCTCCTACCATTTTCCTCGTCGTTGATAACTCCGACTCTGCCATCTCATCTCCAGCCGTGCTTCATGTATGGTTCGGTGGCCGTTGTGGTCTTCATCTTTTTAATTGTATCAATCCTAGATATTCTTCTTGGCATGAATCTATGATATTCTTCATTAATCTAGTCCCTGAAGATCATCTTCTCTCTCTGTCTCTCTATGCAAGAAAAGGATGTGGCAGGTAGTGATGGACACGTGTACTGCTTAAGCTAAACCAAAATTCACAGCCATAGATTTGCAATGGACGGTTGTGATTCTCAAAAGTACTGTTCATTGCCTTACTTTATAAACATATAGGTAAATTAGTAAAAAATCAGGTAGGGGAAACATTTTCTTACAAATTTTAGTCAAAAGTTTCGCCCGCATTACGACATGTAATTTTCCTACACATTTTTACAAAAAAACATCCTACGAACTTCCTACATAAAGTTTCCTAAAGAATAAATTATTGGGACGCTATTCGCACAATCGCACACCACTAACAATCTAAATTCACATCATTCGTTTGATTGTTTGAGATTATCTTAACCATTAGAGTTTGCATTATAGACTTTACTATCCAAACAACCATTCGATGAGATTATTTCTTTTCAAATCGGAGATTATTTCACTTGTATAATGGTTTTTAGTTAAAAATTGAAATGTGTTTGAATTTCAGGTGTTTTGTAAATACCAGTTACGAAAGTGAGGAATTCTTGGCAGAAAGATCCATCCATCACGTAAATTGTATTTAAAAGTCCATTAGCTTACCACCATGTATAATAACATATTAACATTTACGGAACACCCAAAACCCAAACGCATTTCAATTCTTAATTACTCCAAAAACTATTATACAAGTGAAATAAGCCTTCATTAAAAAAAAATTCTATTTAATGATTTGTCAAACGACTGTTTGAAGGTTAGGGACTATGTCATAACTCATAACCTCCTACAAACGGACGATTGAGTTTTTCATCTAACAGTCGCTTATATTTAGGGTGGTGTGGGAATAATAGTCCCTAAATATGTTGTAGCAATACCTTTCAAATGCTTTAAAGTTAGGGTTTCCTCTCTCATCTATGAGATCATCTTCTGCAAGCCTCTGGACATGAAACAAAAACCTAGTTCTAAGGTTTTCTTGCTTCAAGTATGCCAAACTCCTCACCTGAATCCATGGATTCCCGATCTATTTGCAAAAAAGTACGTTCACATTCAAAGATGCTAAACACATATAAATTCAAGATTTGATGCATATAACTTTGAGTTTCGATAATATTCAAGTACCTGATAAGCAAAGTATAAAAGTAGTGACACCCCTGATACTACGAGTGCGAATGAAATCGCTTCGGGACTGTTTACTAAAGCTACTAGCTCCACGGTAGCGAACGGAATCAATGATAGAAGCATAATTATAGCTATATCTCCGGTCACCTTGTCGATGTTAACACCAGCATCTACAAAATCTATGAATGTCAGAAGGTTTCACTACAAAAAACTTGGCTATTTACGGTCGGAAAATCACGGTCATAAATTTTCGATTGATTTGCGACCAAAATCACAGGCGTCGTGTAATAGAAGAATCAAATGGTCGCAATATTTTGCGACTTGCGACTAATAGTTTTTTTGTCGCAAACCAGTCGTAGAAAGGTTGTCCCTAGCTAGATCTAAGATTTGCGACGGCAAAAACAGTCGCTTAATATCACTAGTCGTAGACAATCGCAAAATGAGAATTATTACCCACCGAGGTTTTGACAACAACAATTTCGGTCGCAAATCGATGCCAAAAGGCTTTTTGCAACTAAAATGACGGTAAAAGATGCTAAGTTTTCTAATAGTTTTTAAACTGTTTAAGAGTTGTACTTTGGTAATGTCACTACAACGACAAAATGATCGACCTTTAGCGACAGACCCAAAAGTTGTCACTAAAGTAGTACATAAATAAGAGAACAAGGTAGGCAGGATGCTCAATTACCATTCAAAATTGTAAGTGTGTGTTTGAGAGACCAGCTGGTATTTGTAGATTCATGTTGTTGATGTTCATTGTGTTCTGGTAACGATCCCTTTCCGTGAAGCTTATCTCGGCTTAATATGATCCGAAATCCCCACAAAAGTGTGAGTGTTATAAGGGTTGAACCTGCATACATGCTCACACCGAAAGCCACTTGGTTTTGAGCTGCTGATTCTGTTGAAACAACACCAGCCACTACAAACAAACATTTTGACCATTACTTTTAACTAATTTAAAACTAAACTTTACTACTACGTACTACTATTTTACTCTTGTTCAGGTCGAGTGGCTTAAAACTCTCGTGAAACTCAAGAAACATTAAAAGTGGGTTAAGATGACTTATACATTTATGATGATACATTATGCAAAATAATTTCGTATATTTCATAAAATCTTAAACATGAACGACTTAATTATAATGGTACCTAGATGGCTAATGTATTCTCTTAATTAATTTTCCAGATAGTATTTGTAGCATGTCTCGAGTGGTCAAGTGGATCTATTTCGACGACAAATAATGTGTCCAGCTGTTTGTAATTAATTAAAAAGCGTTGACATTTAAATATTTAATGGAACAAATTAAGAAGGATATTTAATTTAATTAAATTATTAATTAACCATATTACATAAATGTAACAAAGATGCTTGATCCAAAAACATATACAATTCTTTGATCTTGATTATTCACAATCACAATCACATATACATATAGATATACATATACATAGCAACACAGTAGGTGTGTATATACATACTACAGGTTTATTGTAATTATCTCTATTACAATTATGAGATATGATTGAATATTGAATATTTGAATTAAGTTTTTATAACTAAGTGTATCTTGATTAATTAGGTTTTGTAATTATTTTGGACCATATATATATAGTTGAACGATGATACACAATACCTTAAGAGGTTTTTATAAATTATTTTATACAATTAACGAAATTGAGATATTTACCAATGACCAAGACGATTCTTGGCAAAGCCATTAGCACCCGGAAAACACTAGCACCAAACGCCTTATCTCCAAGCAAGAAAAACAAAGCCTGGCTTCCTTTACGTATCCAATCCTCCCCCAACATCATCAAATACGTATACATAATCATCAAGAATACGCCTTCTGGCATCGTGTCTGCACAAGGCTAGAACCCGTAAATGCTATGGCACCTCTTCTCATCATGGAACATCGCAGAACCCATACGAAGATTACTAGATGTGTTATCATGACTCATCTCGCGATCCACCCCATCTGAGATCATTGATGATGTTGAATATGGCTCGATTTCTAGCCATCGGCATTTCACCATTCCAATCATCATAAGCATGATGAAGATCAAGACTATACCTTTGAAACATGCCATTTTTAGTGAAATGACTATGAAACAATGGTTGTCTTGATCTATATGACAAGGTAGTAGATTTGTTTATATATACTAGGAAGCATGAATTTGTTGTACCATCATTTTATCTATTTCATTAAGTCAATGTCGCCGATAATGTTAGTTAATCACCCTAGCAACATGCCAACATGACAATATTAAAAGTGAGAAGCTAAATTTACAATAAACTACCTTCGTGTTAGTTTATGTTGCAAAGAGAATCCCTTATGTTTGGATTAAATCACAAAACAACCAACTTATTTGTAGCTAGGGGTGAGCATCTTGTGGGCAGGGCGATGGACCGAAGCTGTCCTGAAACACCATAAAGTCAGTTTGCTCCTCGAACCTTGTTTTTTTATTTTATTTGGTTCCATTCCCAAATTGATTTGGTCTTCCGTGAGATATTTGACCTATGATTACCCTAAAAGTATGCATCTTACATGTTGGCCGGCCCAAGAAAACTTATGAACCGGCCAGATCGGTCTGAGATAGAAAAAACATATAATATTAGTCTCGTCCTTAGTCTTCTTTTTATACCTTATTTGGTTTCGATCTTTGGTCGTTGGTTTCGGTTCGGTTCAGTCTTTGCAACTAGTCTTTGACCCATGAACACCTCTATTTAGGGCTGCAAACGAATAGTAAACAAAAATATACAAATAAATAAAAATATTTTTTTCTCTCTATTCGCAAACATTCCTTATAATATAAAGGGGTAAGTAAAATAGTAATTAAGTTTCAGGATTGTTTAATTTAAATCACTCGTAAATTCTTTTGTCCCAATCAGATTACTAAAGGTTCAGTATTGTTCTAATTAGGTTATTTATAAATTACAAAAAGTTTTTAAAAAATTAAAATATTTAAAAAACTAACAATATTTATAAAAAACTAAATTACTTTAAAAAATTATGAAATATTCAAAAAAATTTAAAAAAATATGAGTGATGAAATTGGAACACTACTAAAACTTTAATGACCTGATTGAAATAAATAAAAATTAGTGACCTAATTGGAGCACCCTTAAAACTTATGTGATCTGATTGAAACAAAAAAAAAAAAAAAATACAAATGACCTAATTAAAACACTGTTAAAACTTACTTATTATTTTGTAGAGTTTTCCTTACGAGGGACCTAATTAAATCCATATCCATATAGAGAGTGTTCCTGAGAAAACTAATAGTTATGTGAAAACCAAAGAAAATCACAGTAACCAATAACATAATTCATAACTTTTTTGTTATTTTAATTGTTAAAATGTTATTTAAGTATGTGATACATATATGTTGAGTATACATACAAGAATTAAGAGTTTTACGTATACGTAACATTATGTCGAATGAAAAATGGTTACGTATACGTAACCCATGTGTGACGTATATGAAAAACCATGATATGATTTTCATTTGATTCATAACTTTATTTATATATATTTACACATATATATAGATGGTAGTGATAAAAAAATTTATACATTATTTGACCGTTTTTATTAGTTTTCTCATAATTTTATGGATTTATTAGGATCCCTCCCCTATCCATATATTCCCATAAAAATATAAATCCACATGTTCTTATAATGTATTGGGGCCAAAATTAGGGTTTATTCCTTTACGCGGGAAATCTCAAGACATCAAAATCAAACTCAAGAACTGAAAGTATCTATCACAAAAGATAATCATACATGATACATGAATCCAATCTCTGATTTGAGTAATTTTTGCAATTTCAACTCGTTATTCCATGCAACAATCAATGCAATCAAAGATAAATTCATTATTTAAACCTGATTCTACTTCTGCATCACAAAAGCAAGCCTAAATCCCCCAAAATCTGTTTGATAATGAAGAAAATTTCACCAGAGAACCTGAAATTCCGATTATATACACGCGACGATCTACAAAAATAGACAGGTATATTTGTTATTATCTAGTAGATTTCAGTTCTTAATTTCGTTGGACGTGAAGAACATTTTCAATTTTATCGATACTAATCAGTCTCATCTGTAATCTGTTAATGATTAAGTGTGATATGTTAACGGATAGAAGCTGATGTTTTGTTTTCTGCGTCTGAGAACATTTTTGGGTAATGGATGATTGCTTTTAGATTCGAAATTGATCAACTTTATTATACTCTGCGTATAGCTACATTGGATTGAGAAGGTACATGTTCTTGTATATGATTTGTTACAGTAAATGAGATTTTGGTAATATAACATTTTATTGTTTGGGCCTCACTTTCATGGAGTGATAGTAATTGCAAAAATGACAAGCTGTCATGTTTACTTGAATTGACATTTCAACCCACAAGATGAAGAACAATGGAGGGATAAAACTATGGATGAATTATCAATTCAACTATTTGAATCATGAATTATTCTTGGATTCCATACTTAAGGGTTGGCGTAATGAAAGAGTTATCAACATGCACTCCTGAATGAATCAATGATGATCCTCCTGCTCTTGTTAAAAAGGTACAATGGATATCTGTAAATGACATTTGTTTCTTTGATCGACACACTCCTGAATGAAAATGTAATGACAGGTTAAAGTGGTTATTAAGATGATGGAGATGGAACTTGTTGCCATAAACATTGTAAGGGGGCTATTCAACAATCTTGTAAACATGCTATTGAATTTCTGATATTGTTGGTTGATTTTTTGTTCCACATATATGTTCTTGATTTGGCTTGGTTACTTTGTTGCTGTGGTTTTGGAGTGATTAGGTTTTTTAAACCTTCAGTACATGGTTTTTCGTTTTTGATTAAGAACAACCAAAGTAGTGACCAAAGACCTATTACCAAAATTCAAGAAAGCTTGACCTTTTCCCATTTTCTTACTTTTAGGTTTATCTTTTTATATCCTCTCAGAGAGTTGCTGGCTGCCTTGTTGCAGAGCCAATTAAAAAGGCATATCGGTTAATTTCAATTGAAAGATCTGATGTAACCACCTCAGGAAAGGATGGAAAGATGACTTCAACAACCCTCCAATTTGGTAGCATTAGTTTCCAAAGAGAAATTTGGAGAAAAAACTTGTCAGCTAAAAATGAAAGAAAATCAGAAGATGGCCTCCATGGAGGCATCATTTGTGAAAAGGATGCAGTCTTTGCCGTATGTGGCATCCGTGCAATTTGGGTCACACCCTCCAACAGAAGAAAACATGTCGCCACTCATTTACTTGAGGCCACAAGGTAGCTTTGATCATCAAACGTATCCTGTAAGGTCTTATAATGGGGAGGGTTGGGTAATGGGTGAAAATGATTCAAGAGGTTTTATGCATTTAATATTACTCTAGTATCTTGCAACTTCAGTATGTTTAAAGTTTGAAACTTTTTAGCATGAATGCAGGAAAAGTTTCTGTTCGGGTTTGATCGTTGAACCCAGACAGTTGGCATTCTCCCAACCCACCAATGCAGGCAAGTTATAAGCAACCAGTTACACCAACACTCATTCTTTCTTGGTCTACACAAGAAGTTTATTGTAAGTCACTAAGCTCCGAATCTTGAATTCATTAGTTGCAATCTATATCAAGAAACAATCTTCATGTATTCTGTCTTGCATACGAGTATAATTGATAGGAGACCCTTAAAGTTATATATAATAACGAGCAAAAAGCTCTTGCACGTCAACTTAATGTGACCCCACTTTGACCCATACTAATAAGTAAAATGTTGCAACCCGAACTCATTTTGAAGTGTGCTGATCGGCATATGTCAAGACAACCATGATTTTGGGTTTTCAACACTCATGATTGAGTTTTCAAGGCTAAAATATTTTTAATCGGTTAATTTGAGAGCGCCTTAGATTTTTTTTTTTTAGCAACACCTTGCATGATTTGAACTCTAAACTTCTAGCTTTTGAATGGAGTGATGACGTAATACTATTAGGATTTCACTTGTGGACATAATGTTTAGATGATTTTTTTTTTTTTTATAGGTTGAGCAATTGTTTGGTTAAATTTGAAATGGGTAGAGCTTTATAACGTTGTACTTGGCGCAATTGTAATTGTACCTTGTATTGTCACGCTCATATTGGGCCCAGTACGCATTCTATTTCTTGTCCATATTTGCAATGGGCTTAAGCACAATGAACCATTTAAATGAAACAAAATTAAATATTTGTCTCAACAATTTTGCTTTTAGTCAATGTTTTCAGAACCGGATCAGACGTCGAATCGGACGTCTTACTGGTTCACTGGTTGGACCGGTCTGACCGGATTTATGAACCGGACAAATACATAATTAACCTTAAAATTTCAAAGATATAAAAACCTGAGTTTTAAAAATATATCACTGATCTAATAAATTAAATAAAAAAGTTACATAGATTTGAACTACTTGTTTTCATAGCCATTAAACACTTTTAAACTACAAGAAAGTATACATACGTTGAGTAAATTTATTATTATTATATTTTATCACAACTATCGATGATAATAATACTTTAGTACATTACTGTAAAGTAAAAACTACTTTTTGACTTTCTAGTCTTTTACATATCAATTTTCCAGAACATTTTCACCACCATCATCTTCACTATCATCTCCTTCACCATTTCATTCAAGCAAAAAATACCATGAGACACCATCTCCTTCAAGCAAGAAATACAGTCAGACATCATCTTCTCCATCATCTCTTTCACCATCTCATTCGAGCAAGAAAGACCATTCGCCCAGATGTTGCAGCTCCGATATTCACCATTGTTGGCGATCTATTGTCCACCATTGTTGTAGCAACTTCGACGTCCACCGTTTCTGCAGCAGATCCGGTGTTGTTGCAGTATTTCCGGCATTTTCCTTTCAGATCCGAGCCAACCGGGTTCACCGAATCCCGGTCCGACCGCCAAATCGCTTCCGGCCGGCCGGTTTTTGAGTTACAAAACGAACCGAGGTGGATCGGACCACCGACAACACCGAATTCCGGTCGGACCGGCCGGTCCGATCCGAGCATGAAAACATTGCTTTTAGTACTATTGTTTTTTGTCCTACATCCACTTTGTTAGCCTTTACCTCTTTTGTTCGTTCATTTTGGATTATTATAACTTATAAGACTCTTTAACTTTAACTAGCTTTTGGACAATTGGTAAGGTGGGTCATGGGGTTTAAGGCGTCAAGTCGTGTGAAACAATCTCCCTTATAAAGTGTAGGGTAATATTACATACGTTAAATTTCAAGCGATCTAGTCTCCGCCCGACCCATATGTAAAGCAGGAGCTAAGTTAAGCATCAGTTATGTTTGTTTTTTAATTCATATAATTATATTCATAGATACACGTGTGCACGTGCATGTGATATTGTTGAAAGATGAATGTTGTATCTTATATTGATAATTTTACATTGTGAAAAAAGTTGTGTATTACAAAAGTACAGGTGACATAATGAAATATCTTGTGAATGTTATATGTATGATTATTATTCTCTATGTTATTTACAACCAAACAATACATTGTTGAGTGTTGTTCATTATGTACTTAAATTTGCAAGTAGAGATGAGTATGGGGTGGTTTTATGTTAGAGTCAAAACTAAAAAGCAAAAAATTCGAATTTGAAAATTGCAAAAAGTTTGGTAGGCTTTAGTCGGTTTTGATGTTCTCGTTTAAGCTTTTGGGTTCAGGTTGTGATAAAGTGAGAAGTAACCTTTGAGTAGAGTGAAGTTGCGTACATAAGATCGTGAAGCGATCCGGCTCTTTAGCAGACGTTACGCAACGCGAGAGTTAAGTAGAGTATTGAGGACATCCTGATGTTCTTACTTGAATCCATTGAAGTTTGGTTGTTCGGTGTTTGTTTGATGTGTAATACGTGAATAAACATATAATAAGTAACACACATTTTTTTAATGTTGCTAGGATTTTAAGTATTGAACTCATCAACATTTCGATGTATTTATTTAACCTAAATCACCTCTTCCCACATAAAACCTAACAGTCTATAACAAATGATTTACTAGTATTCTAAATGATAATTTAATGATTTTCAAAATAAGTTAATCTTAAACTTATTTATGTTGTGTCCAAATAAAACTAATTGTCATGTAGATATGAAAAGTTTTAATGTTTAGCAGTTTAATATCTGTTGAATGTTAGGCATTTAGTTCATTGAACTTTCTTAGAAAGAAATGAGCTTTTTCATGGTATTAAAAATTCTAAAGAATTAGATTTAGAATTTAGCTTTATTGTGGGTTTAAATCTTATAAATGCAAGAGAAAATGATTTTAGAAGTAAGAAAATTATTAAAATAATTCTTATCTAGAAATTTATACTAAATGATTATTTATTAGATGCTTAGACTAAGAATTTTTTATGTGCAAAGATAACGATGAGATTAATATAATTGTTTTGATCTAAGTACGTTACTTAGCAAGACCAAATTTGTCCTTGCCAGCAAGATGTTTTCAAGTCAACATATTGTTAAATAAAAGGTTTTTGCTTATTCTAATGTACATGCTAATAGTATGAAAGTCATTTAAATATTTTCGTAAAAGATTAAAGTAATAATTAAACGGCACACATGCCACTTACCGTTGTAGGGTGATGACACATGCTACCACGAGGTGATTGACCGGGAGAAAGAAGAGGGCTAGTGACAATCTTTCCTACTATGCGATAAAGACAAAGGAGCGGTGAAGACAACGAAGTACAACGGCTTTCACACCGATATCACGGTGATGGAGCAACAACATTGATAAACGGCGGTGAACGATGTGTATACATAATAGTCTATTGTACCAAGTAAAAATAATTGAAAAGAACCTTTAACACAACTTTTTTTTCGTAGATTACGAATTTCGTAAAAAGGACAAGTAAAATAAATGACATTTCAGGACAAGTTTTTACTAGCTTTCCACACAATACAAGGGCAATTTCGTCTTATCACATCCTCACGCACAAGCGATAAATAACCGCATTTATTCACAATAAAAAAAACAAAAAAACGGAAATACACCTTGACGCCGTACGAAGTACACTTAAGCCCCAAGCAACTCCATTTCTCAAATTTACATAAACGAACCCCATTGTTTTAATTAACTACATACCCAACCCCAAAACCACCACTTATATAAATACGTACCCCCATCGTTCTCACGCGTTCTCTAGAACCTTTCCTCTCCAAAAACTTAATCGGAGAAAATGGTAGAAGCCGACGACGACACGGCGGAGACGACGGTGTTTCCGGTGGTTCTCTACGACGGCGAACGCGAAACAAACGTAGGCGACATTAAAATTCATCCAGATCTCGTGTTCAAAGCGTTTCAGATCAAATTGAGCCAAATGATAGGCATCTCATACAACAATCTAACTACTTACTTAGTAGATAGCAAGAAATCGAAGACGTCACCTGACCGACGGAAGATTCTGATCACCGGTAAGGTTAACTTCGCTGTTATAGTTAGAGAGACGAACTGCTATTTCTTCGTGGTGTTGAAACGGTCGAGAAGAGACCGCCGGAGAAAAACCGGTAAACAGAGCGATTTGGAGCTTACGTCGTCGCCGGAGATATCGCCGGATGATTTATCACGTATCAATTGGAATCATCTCGATTCGAACGATGCGCAAATGGTTCCGTACAGTCGTTACTATTACGACGATCGATTTCACGATCTGTTGATGCGGAGAGAGGACTACATGAACATGATTCTGAATTCACTCGATTCGAATGCGAATTTTCCGAGGATTGAAGATGCGTACCCTAGGGTTCAGAGCAAGCAGAATCGATCGATGTGTGATGATTGCACATTAGCGCTAAAGCAGGGGAAGTCACCGGAGTTTCACTTATGTGTTTATGATGCGGTGGTTGCTGGTGGTTTCCGGTCACCGGCGGGGCCGATTTGCCGTCGCCGGTAGGGCTGTTTGTTACGATTTTTGATCTAGATGTGTACAGAAGGGAATGGTCCGCTGTAGTTTGGTGTACGGTAAGGATGCATTTCAATTGGTTAATTGTGTGGTGTTGATATCTTGGTTAGTTGATTATGACCTGCTATAGTGCTATGAGAGTTTTAGCATTTTACCATGAGGTTTGGTGTTATTTTTTTAAATAAAATACAGTATTATCACACAATATTAGTGTTAAGGACCCGGAGTATCATATTGTTATCATCTTTAACATCTTTAACATCAGTGGTGGTGGAAATTGAAAATTTTCAAGATAAGAGTGGGGGGTTGAAACCGTCGTAACACCCTTGAAAGAGGCTTTTTAACGTGTTGATTTACCTAATGTAACATGTGACATGAAAGTTCACATGTTATGCCATGTTATGACGTCTTTCCTTCTTTTTAGTCGATGACTCCATGGCATAAAGCATGAAGAAAGCTCACATGTAATGACACAGTAGCATTCTCCTTTTGCGGTGAATGAGTAAGAAATATATTCTCTCTTTAATATCAAATATCTAGATAATTCCTTGATCTTTTGAACCCATTAGGAACCATCTTGTTTATATTCAAAACGAGATTTGTACAAGTCGAAAATCATTCTCAAAGTCCCCATCTAATAATGTACGCACCAAGAACATCCAAGGAAAGAGCTATGCAATGCTGGGATTCTTGATGAATGCCAGCGTGACTGTTTGTAAAGTGGCTAAAAATACGTCATTGTGGATGCATTTATTCGATTCCGATTAGAAGGCCAAACCAAATCAAACCAAAAATATATTTACCGATCCATGTGTTCTAATAACAAATGAATCGGGTGGGTTCTTTGGTTAACTTGATAATTAACAGTATGTTAGTTAGATCAAATATGTTTATACCATGACCCAAAAAAGAATATATATATATATATATATATATATATATATATATATAGGGGCTTTCAAATAAGAACCACTTTTTTGTAAAAAACTAAAAGAATCAATCTTGACCCTAGATTTATTGATCAATGGATGGTATATAAAATGGCAAATCTGTAAATTTCAATTGTTGAAAAAGACGGACTTAATGGTATTAGGGGTTATTATTGGGATTTCCATTTCAATCTCCAAAACCGCTCATCATTTCATACAAATAACAATTCATTTATCTTAGCATTTCATACAAAATTCATATATCTAGTTTTATGTCTGCAATAATGAACATACGGTAATTATGCATGTAATGATAACAAAGTAATTGTATTATTATACACCACAAATACTGGCCCAATTTGATGACGTTGTGTGTTTTTTAAAATTCAGTTTTAAAATTAATTTTATTTTTAAAATTCATTTCACCTACTACAACATGGAGGTATGGACCATAAGAATTTACATTACATTGTGTTAATTTTCAGATCCATTAACTAGTCACCCAAATCATTGTTTATAATTTCTGGCAATAACCATTCTCTCACATTATATGCATTTATGCATATTTTCTAGCAGTACTTATAGTATGCATATATGCACATCCATGTAAATTGCGAACACTTACTCACGTTCATGTTTTTATCACGAATTACCGTATAGTTTAATAAATTGTAGAGTTGTCACTATATCTTGTATCCAAACTCCAAAGTTATACTTTTTTCGATCTAGAATGGATATATGCACTATTAGGTTGAAGTGTTGAACTACAAGATGGTAGTGTAGCATCGATGGTCGAGAATTGTGATGGGAGCATACACACGTTAATTAAAACCGAGTCAAATGTCCCGTCAAAATATGTAAGTCTAATCTTGCATTCAACTTTATAGTGTAAGGAAAATGCTTACACTGCTAATATGATAACATGTTGTGTCCTTATTTTGTTTGTAGCGTGAAATTTTGGGATGTTACCTAGAATCGATTGGCCACCCAACAAGCTATATCATTCGTTATGCAAAGCTAATTAGGTTGCCTTTGAATTGGGGCACTACAAAAAATGAGAACAATTGTGAGATTTTCTTGATGCGGCGCATGGAAACATATTAAAGTTTGTGAAAGGAATGGAAGAAAGTGTTCGAGGTGGAAGAAAGAACTCTGAACACACATATCAAAAGACTATGTTGGAAGTATGTTGCAAAAATCCTGTTCTCTGAAATTAATTTGGGTAACGACAAGGTGAGAAAGGAGGTTGAACAACTTTGGGAGGAAATACAGATAATGAAGGCTTTGAAGACCATGAAAAACAAAGAAGAAATAAAGTCAAAAGGCAATGGGAAGAATGTCAAGGCTGGACTGAAGTCAACCAAACAAAAATAAAAAAACGTTAAGTGAACTCGGTGAGTAGGAGAAAATCATTTTGTTTTACAACAATATTTGATGTTTTGGTATAACAACCTATCCTTTATATGATTGTTTGCTTTCATATTTTTTATGGATTACTATAATATAAAATAATACTTAATTAATGCACACAACCCAATTATGCATATATGCATCACCAGAAATTCCTTTTCAGCTTGACGCGCTCTTTTCGTAATTTAAAACTCATTCATTATCAACCTTAATGTTGCTTTCATTAATAGCAGGTTGGCCCGAGTACAGATCATCTCCCACATTTACAAAGAATTCCATAGTGGCCAATTAAAAAGTATGCATTACCCATAATAAGGTTCGCACAATAGCATGATTTCGCATAATACATGTCGCTAAGTAAAACTATGCATGTTAGATGAATATGAAATATCAACTCTTTAATTTTGCATAACAAATCCAATCAATTGAATTGCATCCACTCTTGATTTCTTTAAGAATTTCTGATGTCGCATAGAACTACGTGCAGGCCTAATTTAAAGGTGACGGTTGTGGGCTTCTACCCCAGTAACTCTAATTAGATTTTTAAAATTACGTTATTGCCCTTGTGCTTAATAATTTAATTAACTAAATAGAAATTAATTAAAAAAAATCTGATTGGAAGAAGTTGGTTCTTTTGGTTTTTACAAAAAATTGGTTCTCATTTGCATGGATCCCTATATATATATATATAAATCAGAAAATAACAAACTAGAGACGTATGCCATAAATCAATGGGCCACAATCATCCCAAAAACACATAAGTAACAGTGGTATGGTAAGTGTTCGTTTGTTTATGACTTTATGGGCTCTATGTTATGCATTGAAAAGAACTTAATGATCATCAATGGGCCACAATCGTCCCTATTAAGTGTTAACACATACGAGTTAAGGGCCTTAACTTTTAACTGTTAATCATGTCCTGTAAAGAAAACTAGTTCCTTTCATGTGCGCTGCACGTAGGAACTTGAGACTCAGATGGAAACGCCAACATTAAAAGTCACGTTGTCATCATCATAGCCACAAAGCATTGATTGGAACACAAATCTTTGAACACAATGATCCCATACAACTATGTGCTACCAGGCACGGATCTAGTTGCGGCTGCATGCAAGAAATGACAGCCAAGGTCGAGCAACCAAAACTCACCGACTGTGAAGAGTCTCAAACGAACACATCTTCGTCATCACCAACATCGGACATTTCAACGCCCTAGACTTCAACTATGCAGGACATGAGACAAACTAAATCAGAATTCACACCACGTCACAACAATATAAAATACTTAGATCACACTCAGAATGGATGCCAAGCCAAAGCAAGAAAGACCACTTTAGGACATAATGATAGCCGAAGAAATCACAAACCAACATCAACATCTTAACATCTTCAATGAACACATCTTCATCATGCAACAATTAATATAAAGGCAAATATTAATGTCACCAAATATCATAAGCAAAGCAGATCAAGAAACAACCAAAACAGATCCCATCATTGACACACCAACAGTGAAATGATGGAACAGTAAGTCTCGGATGAGCAACGGCTCGTCATCATCAACATGATAATACACCTAACTGCAATCAGTCTCAGATGGGACAAACCTCATCATCATCAATACTCGTCATCAAACAACCATTACCAACCTCTCCATTGCGATCATGTAGCTCACGGCGACGACAACGATGAGGGGCTGAGACGCCCAAATGAAACAAAGACTAGAAAAAAGAGTTTGGTCCAAATCAAAAACTCAACAAACCCAATTGCTTCTTTGAGTTTTTTTTAACACATAGGAGAATTACTTAAAACCTAGTTGAGTGTCATAACGAATGTTCAAGGGTTGTTTCAGTTTTGATTGCTTGCTTTCAAACGTCGATTTGACTCTACCTATGACCGTCTAACATTGTGAAAGCATTTAAAACTCATACAACATAAACTTGATCAATGAGTGACACACGCATAGTTTAAAATCTGTAATAAAAAAAAAGTTGTTATAGGTATACTTATTGGTTATTGGAACACTCTTTTTTTCTCTATCTATTTTTTTCTATACAAGGAATTATTTTCTTAATGACCACAAATATGTAAAAAAAAAAAAAAAAAAAATACTAAAAACCGCATAAGTAATGTACATAACACTTCAATAATATTTCTTTGATTTTATCTCATCTCTTCTTAATTTTTTTAAAAAACTATAAAGTGTGCATATATGCAATATAATATAGGTGCATATGCACCTAAACAAAAGACTATAAATATCATATATATTTTTTAAATATACCTTAAGAGTATTAAAATTACAAGTATTTTAATCAATTTATATAATAAATAATATAAATGTTAAAGTGGTTATTCTCAGATTTATATTTTTTAATAGAATATGCCCACAACATATATATGTAGCAAGAGAAAGAAAAAGGTATCTCACTTACCCAAACGAGTGTCCAAATAATCAAAACCATCAAATAATATGATTGTATTGATGAAAAAAGATTAAGCTTGACTTAATTATTAAAAGTTTCTGTCACGTTCGTAAGAAAACTTTGGTTGTGATCTACCTGATATAAAATGCGATGATATGAGATGCGACTTGATGTCTTGTTTTTCTGAAACAAATATTTATCATGTAGTTATACATATACCATATAATATAATTTTTAGAAAATTGGATTTTATTGATTCAAACTATTAACTATTGATTAATATTAATTTCAACTAAAAATTTAAACAGTGTTACTTTCAACTTTTAATTTTCTTACTAATAACATTCTCGGTCTAACTATTTGTTAACGTAGTTTTGATGACGTATCATGTGGCTCGTGACGTGACATATAACATAGTTAAAATTAAAAATATAAATATATTACTCACTTCTTTTTAATAAACGATCATTTTCTAAAGTTAATTCACGTAACCATTTTATTGCCGGTTGAGTAGCTTGGAGACAAATAGACACAAATATTGGATGATATATTTATATTTTTTTATCTAATTATGTAATATGTCACGTCACGAACAATATCACGGTCGCATCATAAAATACTAATGTAGTTAACGAACAATTAGATTGAAACTGTTAATATTGGTAACAAAATCAAAATTTAAGATTAATATTGGTTAAATTGTTAATTGTGATTAATATTAACCAACAAACAATAGCGTGAAGTATCAAAATCCAATTTTTTAATATTATATATCATGGTGTAAAGTACAAACGTAGAATACGTATTAAAAAAAAGGTAAAACATGCAAAATAAAATCGCATACCTAAATTTGTATAATATGACATGTATATTCAATATTACAGTAGCAAGTCATATAATATTTTTATATTTACACAATCTACAAACTAAATGGAATTATTTGTTGTTATTATTACAAACTTTGATATGGATAAATTAGTTGTACAATATTGTCATTTTATTCTTAGTAAAACTTATTTAAAAATCGGTTTTTGACACTTAAACTTGTAAGAATGCTAAAACTAATTTTAAGGTTTCTAATTTTTTTGAAAAGGTTGAATCTATACAACTTCAACAAATCAACATAAACAGTCCTTATAACGTTTAACTGAGTCACTGATGAATTAGCCTACCAGATCATCTTCATTACTCAAGTACGAAACCTTGGGGCACAAGACCGACACATTCCCGAAAAGAAGCTCTTACACTAGTTCGTCCACATCAGTCCCGAACCTGATACCATATTCAAAAGAAAACTTACCTTAAGTGAACCCCTAGACTCTACCTAAAACTTATTTTTTATCGCACGTGATACTTGAATTTAATATCTTCAAATATTTTAATAAAATATTGTAATATCCCACCTCAACCGTTTGGATTAAATATCATTATTCTTCATGGACTTACTTGGATAGCAAATAGATCCAACAACACACAACGAACCAATAAATATTTTTGTGATTACTAGAATAGAAAGATGTTGAACGAAAATTCTTATATCTATTCACTTATTATTTTGAAAAGAAATTCATATTAAATATTCATGTAGCGTTTAATGTTACTTTATAATATTATCCATTTATTTACTTTTTAAAAGAAAATCATATTTAGTTTTCTAATTAAGTTTTTTTTAAAAATATTTTTAATAAATTTATCAACAAATTATTAGTTTTATCTAAAATGTTAACCTTTTTAAATTTAAATTTTAACTTATTATTATGAGAAAATTGCATAAATGATCCCTGTGGTTTGATCACATTGCATGATTGGTCCCTAGACTTTAAAAATTACAAAGTTAGTCCAAACTTTTGTGTAGTCGTTGCAATTTTGGTCCCCAAATTTTACAAAAGTGCAAAATTAGTCCAAACTTTTATGTGTGGTTGCACTTTTGGTCCCTAAAATCAAATTTCAAAGTTAATTTAAATTTTATAAAATGCATAAAAAATGAATGAATTTAGTGATAGGGACTAAACATGCAATGGTTACACAAAAGTTTGAACTATCTTTGTAATTTTTAAAGTTTAGAGATCAAACATGCAATTTGTTTAAACCACAGGAATTATTTATACAATTTTCTCTATTATTATATTAGAAATTTAAGGGAGTCAAACCGTCAAACTCAAGTCAGCTTACTTATTCATCAAGCTGAGTGTCATAAATGAAAACAAGTGAGATGGTCCCACAAGTCAAATAATATCTTACGTGGCAAGCAAGTCTTCAGTCACGTGACTTCCATCCCTTGATCACACACCTCTTCCCTATAAAACGACCTCCGCGTGCTCTCACCCTCACAATCAACCACCGGAAAATGTCCCATCACTTCTCCGGCCACCACCAACCACCATGGCTCCGCCACTGGTCCCACCAAAATGTCATATCCCCTATGTCTTTTTCTTTCATGAGCTACTACTACCATCATCATTTCCCCGTTAACGGTGGTGGGGACCACCTCCACCACCGTCACCGTCCCAACAACAACTTTGCCGTACCACCACCTACGGCAAACTGTGTTGGGGCGTGGGGACGCGGTGGCGAAAGAGCTTACTTTCGCTTTCACGGCGGACTTGGTGACGGTTGCGGCGGTGTAGCTCACCGGAATACTGAAGATAACACCGTTGCTCGCCCCCTGTTACTGTTTGATGCGCTGATTCTGATTTATTTTCAGGTGTGCTTATAAATTTCTGTGTTAATTAAATTTGTTTTCTCACTCATGCTATAATTACACCACCTCCAAACTTATATATGTCATAGTCAAACTCAAAATGTAAATTTGTCTATTTGGAAACTCATGATTTTATTTTCACCTGACAAATTGCTCAATCAGATAGAACGGTGAGTTCCTCGATAGGGCAACCTATCGTGAGCGAAAGAAACAAACATGATTTACTTGAGTTGTTATACTACAAAATGTTAATTTCATCTTATGCTCAAACCGATGCTTAGTTTGCAAAAGTCTTTTTTGCATGTTTTCAAACGGCTGTTTGCAGGTGGTGTGAGATTATATTGAGGTGGTGTGGGTATAGCTGGCCTTTATTTTATTTTATATGAAATTTGTGATCATTGATTCATTTCTATTAATATGTTTCCGAATGATTTGGTTAAGATGACAGCTGATGGTGGGTTTGTGAAGATTCCGGTGATCGGAGCTCTGCCGGCGGAAGCAAGCAGTGGTACCGGAGTGTTCTTACCCTTGTACCCGAAGAGTATCCGTGCTACCAAAGGTGATGATATGAACAACAATGTCGATTATTCTAAATCTAGTTGACGAGCATTTTTATTAACTAATTATAATATAAGAAAACTTTAAAACTATCATAATATAATAGCTTTAAAGTCACGGGTTTAAGCTATTAAAAAACACACTCGTACACAAAAATATAAGATAAGACTACATATATTAGTTATTTTTAAACACTACGTAAATCGAGAGTTAAATCAAACATAAAAAACACTCTTTACTATATGGTATTTTTGTTGTATAACATACTAATATAAGTCATGTTGTACATGACAACTTATAATTAGAGTCCAGACTTCCACTAATTACTAGTCATGGGCAAAAAAACCGGTTCTGGAACTGATTCGGCCGGAAAAACAGGAACCGGTTTCAAAGAAAAACCGGTTTGGCCTAAACCGGTCCCGAACCGACCCGAACCGCCGGTTTCTATACCGATTTGGTACCCCCGAACTCAAAACCGGTTTATAAACCGGTTTAAAAGTTAAAAACCGGTTAAACCGGTAAGAAAAACCGGTTTCAAACCGGTCCGAATCGGTTTGACAGGTTCGAGTATTTGGTGAGCCAAACCGGTTTGTAACCCGAACCGGTTTGAAGAAAAACCGGTTTGACTCTACCACAGAAAACCCGGTTCGGTTTTGAACCCGGTTCGGTTTGGCCGGAAAAACCGGTTTGAACACCTCTACTAATTACCCTCATACGTTTCACGGGGATTAAACGTTCGTATACGTCATAATTGATTTATTATATATTTCAGAATAATTCTTCATGTCGTCATTTTCTATATTAAGTTATATTAAGAATTCTACTTTTTGACATATGTATTAAACGCAAATACAGGTGAATTTTGTCATATCGGGGATGACATTATTATACATTTAATACACTAGTAAGTTATTTTCTCATGGTGTATGTGAACATGCAAAATAATTAGTTTTTTGTTATTCATTTAGGAAAAATTCACATTTTGAAATATAACAAAATTTATATAAA
Source organism: Flaveria robusta (assembly GCA_025506415.1). NCBI lineage: Eukaryota > Viridiplantae > Streptophyta > Magnoliopsida > Asterales > Asteraceae > Flaveria > Flaveria robusta. The sequence continues at coordinate 26,548,393 of CM046471.1, read as the reverse complement.
ATGTGTGTTGATGTAGATAATTCTTTTTATTTTAATTAAAAGTATAAAAGCTTTTGTAATATTTCCAAATTTTAACTTGTAATCATGGAAACTTTATTCCTCACAGTTTCTCTATTTTTGGTGTAACATTTACATGTGTTTGATAGCTTATATTTGTTGGTTAAAAGTCATCTTATTTTCACTTTGATTGGACATATGACATAATACATACACTAAATCAAAGAGGCATTAAACATCTTAAACTAGCAAAATTAAAATAAAGCATAAACAAAACTTAATGTCACATATATTTTATAATGATAAGTAATATATTAAATATGTTATCAAATTTCATATCTAACACCAATCTTTTTTCGATAGGTATGCGTTTTCGTGGTGGTCGTGGTGGCGCTCGGAAACAACGTCGTGGTGGGCGAATGAAGCAAGAAGGCACCTTCTCAAAGCCTTTTGTAGGCATGAAGCAAGAAGACAACTTCTCAAAGCCTTTTGTAGGTAGTGATGTGGTGAAGAAAGAAGAGCCTAAGGATATCAATGAGATACCTATAGAACTGCTTTTACCTTCGGAATGGGCATACTAAGAGTATGTGAAAAATAAACCTTATATGTTTGGCCAACAATTACCAAATAAAATAATGGCTAAGATATACATGCAAAATCTTGGTAAAAATATATACATCTTATTTTATAACACGATTAAGATATGTAATATAATCTAGAACTAAAGCCAATGAGAGTATAGTTTGGAGAGTTCTATAAGAAAGGTAATATAATCATATTGCACAACTAGGTGCCTTAACTAATGTAACGCAAGCTATAATATGGCATCGAACACTCTTACTGTTCATATAGCCCGGTTCTCAAAAGGAGCCACACACTATTATGTTTGATATAAAAACATTGCACAAGTAGGACCCTTAGATAATATAACCCACTCAAGGAATCTTATGCTAATCGTGATATGAGATTTGCTAGGTTCAAATGAATGTTTTGTCTCAAATACTGTCAACGATCCTGTAATTGGTCATGGGCAACTGGATAAGATGAGAATTGCACAATTAAGTGCGTTTGATAAAAGTAGTACTATAAATCTATGATAGGTGAGTTTCAAAAAGATTTCCACCCGAGTGATACAAATATGTAATAAACCAAAAGATATTGGCTGGTATAAGAGTTCAATTATATAATGACTCTCTTTTTAAAACGGGAAATTTTAACTTTTTACAAATTACTTGCTTAATTAATCTATTTATTTTCCATGTATTTTGAAATTTCTTTTTCATTGTTATTTTGTACTTTACATCAAGTTTTCTACCTTTTAACGTATTTCTCTCGCAATTATCGGCGATGAATTATTACACATTTAATGCAACAAATATTTTATTTTATTTTATGATCTTTTATAAACAAGTAAAAATGCTAAGTTTTTACTAGAGGTGATAGGTGATCCTTCCTCATTATTTTTTATGTTCACTTGGAATCCATAAAAATGACCTTCCCCCCCCCCCCCCCCCCCCCCCCCCCCCCCCCCCCCCACACACACGCACGCACCTCATATATTTAAAAAGTTATGTTTTTAGTCGAGAATTCCAATCCTTGTTTTTCCTTCACATCACCTACTCTCTTCTCCACTCCACCTTATGTAAATTAGTTTGTCAGCTTCCCTCATTGGATACTCTTAAGAGTTAAGCGTAACAAAAACATAAAACAAACCTGTCTATTGGATATTATAAGTGGTAACATTTTTAATGAAAAATATTTTATAAAATTTATATTATGAAAGTATGTGGATTCATATAAAATATTTTACCAAATTAAAAGAGTAAAGGTTGAATATTTACACTATTCTAACTTGTAGCCATGGAAAACTAATTCGTCGGTTTTTATTTTGGAGTAACATTCGCATAATTGCATGTGTTAGAGTTAGACAGAGCCGGCTCAATATATTTGAACGGGTAAAATGAAATTCAATTTTGGGGTATTAGTCTATATATTATTCATAAAGACTTTTAACTCGAACTAACGACAAAAACAAAATTGTTTATAGTTTGGCATAATGCAACATAGATCAAAATACAACCTAATTAATCGGAACAAAATCAATTGCACAAGAAAAGATTAAATGATAAAAAACAACAATCGATTAAAGTAAAAAAGAAAACTTAATTGTAAGTATAAATTAAAATCAAAATGGACAACAATATATTAAATTGTCAAAAGAACAACATTAGAATAAAGTGATTGAGCAATAATCAAGATCAAACAATAATAGTTAGTGTATTAGATGATTAATTACAAATGATAATTTAGGATTGATGAACCTAAAATAAGCATTAACGGTGAATAGTCGATTAACTTTTGATAAACCAAGTTTCTTAAGCTCACCTCAATGAACCAAGTTTCGTAAGCTCATCTCGATGAACCAAGTTTTGTGAGTGTACATCGATAAACCTTCAATCGTTTTGCTATCCTTCTCATTTCTCTTTAAAAACACAAATACTGATTGGATTATCAACACACACACACACACACACATATATATATATATATATATATATATCAGCTTATAATATAGATAAAAGTTTTTTTTTTTAATTTTGAGACCCTTAAAATTTGGGGGTATAAAGGGGTTGCTTTAGTTGTTTATACCGTAGAGACGCACATAGTGTTAGAGCATTCATATCTTATGCTCTATTTATTTGTGAATATGTGCCCTATAATATAAGAGATAGTTGTGAATAAAGAGGAAAAAATATATTATTGTTCATCTGTATGTTTGAATATATTTTTTTAAAAGTTGTTGTGATTTGATGATAGAAAAAATATAATGATAAATATATAAAAAGTGTTATTTAATTGAAAAGTAAAAGAAAAAAAAAGATCTATAGTGTAATAATTATCAGCATAATTATCATGATAACAGAAAGTTCATTTTTGGTGGTCAAAACCTCTGATTGTTACTTTTATTTTACATACTAGGTTAGTATCCCGTGTATTACACGAGTTGAATAAATAAAATATTAAATAATTAGTAATAAAAATTTATGAATTATAAAATCATGTTTGAAGATAAAATATATTTATAATTACATATAAATAGCTACTTTAAGTAAACAAACAATAATATATTTTTTTTTAACTTTGTTTTATAAAAGATATGTGGGTTTTAAATATTTTGTTTTAAAAAAATAAATTTATTGTAAAAAAATGTTGTATTCTGTATTTTATAAAAAATTTGTTTATAGTGTTTTTAATTAAAAATAAGTTTTAATTTATTAAATTATATAATTTTTAATTTAAAAATAGTATGAGTAAAATTAGTATTCAATATTATTAATTAATAATAAAGAGAAATGAGAAAGTTAGTATGATAAAACTTACAATTGCTATTTCAAATTTTCTTTGTTATACATAGATAGATATATAGATAAATAAATAGATTAGAACTTATTTATTAAACAGATTATATTTGGTAATAAACATGAATAGTTACAGTACGATATTTTAATATAAGATACGATTAAAATTATATATACGTAATAGTTTAAGATATAAAACAATTATACTATTTTTTTTAACTCTCTTATCTAAATAGTTTTATTTTTAAACATTCACTTTTAGATTTTTTATAAAAAATATTGTTTATAAAAATCTTGTTTATTAGAAACTCTCGTTTCTAATTATTCTGGTTGTTTTAATAAAACTACTTTTAGAAATTTTTATTTTTTTATAAATTTTTTTAAAAGGACCGATTTAAAATATTTTATTTCAAAAAGATTTAGTGTTTTAGAAAATTTTATATTATATAAAAATTTGGTTTTTTAATTATTTTTATTTTAATTAAAAGATGTGATTTTTAATTTTCTTATTAAAATTTGTTTTTAAAAATATAGCTTGATTTTAAAAAATATAGATGAGAGAGAGAAATATATCAATTAATAAAATTGATTTTTAATAAGAGAGAGAAATTAGTTTGAATGTTTTAATTACTATATTACCCTTTTGGAGAGAAAATAAAATGAGGATGTTTAATAGATTAACAAGTGTTAAAAAGATGATTTAAAAAAAATGACAAGTGATAAAAAATTTTTTTTTTTATTAGTTACTATAGATATGATTTGAATATGCAGCTCTTTGGTGAATTGGAAATCCAATGCATAAATTTCTTAAATAACAAAAATAATAAAATTTCCAATAAAGCCTTATCTCTTTTACTATATAATACATAATCGATGGGCAGAATCGTAATTTTACCTAGGTTTGTAAGACGCGCCCGTTTGCCTCCCCTGATTCGGTTTCCGATCCTCCCTACCGTCGCTGGCCGGACGTTGGTGACCTCCCGCCTCCCTTCAGAAATCGTTTCCGTGGCACTTCCGCTAGCCTATCTTTACCGTGTATTACACGAACTAATAACAATGACCTCCCAACTCCAATGGTGTTTATAAACGCTTGTGTTCGGTCTAATTTTCATGGCGCCTCCATCTTCAATTGGTTCTTCAAGTGAAGATATGTTTGTGTTCCGTCCAATTTTCTAAAACGATTGTTAAACAGGGGCACACACGTTTCTTTGATTTCATGCATCAACAACTTTCAACCGACTGGGTTTCTACTTTATCAGGTGCGGCTTTTAATTTAGGGCTTCAATCTTCTACCTATTTTTCAGTAGTGGTAAGTTTCTAAACCTTATTATCTTCTTGTTAGCTGGTGTGTATTAGAGTTTTTTTTTTTTTTTGTACTTATGCCTTGTGGATGTGTAGCAAAGTGATCCAACCAGTCTCAGTAGTGGTAGGTTTAGAAACGTTATTATCTTCTGTCCAATTGATTTTCTATCCAACCATGCTCGTTAGTGGTAGCATAAATTTTTTATCTTCTGTCAAATTGAATCACAGTCAGTTAAAAGATTTCTAAAGGATATGAGGGAAGCTACAAACAAGGGGTGAGATATGAACCTTTTATTTGGGTCTGTAAAGGTCTTCAGAAATAGTATCAAATCTTTGATACCATTTGATGTTGTTTCCATTATTAGTTGCTGTAACATGTGGGTCATTCGCTGCTGATTGGGAGATTTGCTGGTGGTGGAAAAGCGAAAATGGTGGCGATAGAGAGCATCCGGTTGTGTATGCGGAAATGGACTATGGATTTGGTAACAGTTTAGGTACGCTGAAGGGGATCATGTGGGAATCAGGAAGAAATATAGCTATTAAAAATCAGGCTTTACAAAAATAACATCAGATGATGTAGTAATAACTGATCAAGAATAGAAATTACAACTCAAGTTTGGCATTCAGAATGCATATACAAACACCCCCTAAGTATTTAATGAAACAGTTTTTTTATCATGGTGCAAGTTATAAAACCAACAGCATTGTCTTATTGTACAAAAATGACATGTCCACTGATTGTTATTAGTTTAATACTAAAGTTATTCAGACTTGATCTTTTCCTGTTCTCTGTAGCAGGCCGCATATACAAGCTCATTACCAAACACTTTAGCAGCAAACGGTCATCCTGTCAGAGAATCTGATCTGTCATATTCACCTTTTCCCGTTAGTCAATCAATGGCTACTAAATATGTGGTTCAACTATTTCTATGACAGAGGTATTGTGATGATTTAATTGCTTTCACTCATCTTCATCGATTCTGGTATATTAGATCTTCTGTGTAGAATTTAAGCTTCCGTGCAAAATTGTGTGTGTGTTTTTTTGTTTTTTATATTTTTATTCTTTTTGCATATTGTGGTTATCAATCAGCTTAATTAGCCGTACAACAATAATTTACCATATTGTTCATCCAGCCCTTAAAGACTGGTGTTTTCTCATCATCTCGACCAGCACAACTGACTCCACTAGGCAACACCATTCCTACCGGGCCTGCTCTTCCACACCAACTAGCGGTGCACCCATACTTTCAACCCACTTTACCTTTGGGCCCTTTTTAAGACATGTTTAGCTACCCGTTTTTACCTCAAAGTTATACATACATGCCATCTAGCATTCAGCAAGCATTTGCTGGTAGTAGCACCTATTATCAACAACTTGCAGCCATTCTTCCTCAGCACAAGAACAGTGTTCCAGTCAGCAGTTTGCCTCAATCTGCAGCTGTTCCTTTTGGCTATGGCTCTTTTGGTAACTTTACAGCAGAACCTGGAAACTATCAAGTTAATCAACGTGCAGGCCCCACTTGGTCCACTTTAAGTTATGATGATGTATTGAGTGCCCATTACAAAAATAATAGTCAGTTGCGGGTTACACTAAATTTCTTTTAACTTCAAGGTATGAATCAAATCTTTACAACATTTTTCTAACACTAGATAATTTAGATTGACATGTTATATCCTAATGCCTTACATGTTGAAGCATAATTTATATGCTTAAGAGTACACCCGTAAGGTTGCTATTTTGTTTAATGAATTAAATAATTAATTGTCATGTGAATTTAGTAAAGGATAGATTATTAAATGCTTTGGTAGTTGTTAGAATGCCTTCTGTAATACCAAATAGCATAACTATTTCCCTAGCTATTTACTTTTAGATATATTTCTCATATCGTAAAACTCGTAAGTTTATATAGCAATTTTGGTTCGCTGTGTACTATGATATGGCATGGTTGTTGCAATCATCTTGGAAATGATACTGGAAAGAGGTTCTAATTAAGAGAGTAGCTGGGATATGCCACCTTTTGGTTCAAACATGTTTTAAAGCTGTGGTCATTTAGAAACCAATTTCAAACTATGATGACTAGTTCAGTCATTTGGAGAGATCCCATTTATTTGAATAAATAAGTTTTTATTTGCAATCCTACATCTACTATTTATGTCTTCTAACTGTAGTCTAAGAGAGAATGACATCAGGTGCTTTCTTTAAATGTTTTACGAAATGGTATTTTATTCTGTTTCAGTAATGAAACATTTGTTGTTTTATGAGAGGAGTTGATATCATATCATCCTTTATATACACTCGTGCAAGAATTTCAAGGAAATTGATGCTTCTGGTATGTAACTATGTATTCTTAAATGCTTAAATAGTTTTATAAAGTCTTATATAATATGGTTTTAGGGGTGGCGATGGCATTTTGTTTTTTGGCAGATAGTAAGTCGATAAGTCGATGAGGATCAAATGCTCTTAACTTGAAATTTATTTCATATTCAATTAAAGAATAACACAATATCTTGCATGAGGAACTAGAATTAGAACATCACACACTTAAGAATATAATGTTGATAATACAATAAAATTACCATAGAGGCTAATTTTATGTAAATTGAAGAGCTAGACAAACAAAACATATTTATTCTTAAATGGATAACTTTGATATATACAATGTTTATGAAAACTCTATTATACTCCGCTCGATAATCATGAAAAGCTCCTAATTCACCAACCTTTGCTAATTTAGCTTGAACACCGATAGTTTATTCAAAGTTATCAAAATGTGCTTCTGGCTTGGAGCACAACTACAACAAGTGACCTTAGGACCAATTCGGTTATTATATCCAAAATCATTTATATGCTTAATTTCAACATGGAATTCATATGAGATGTTTCTAAGATACTGAATGTCAAATGCATACATGTTCTAATCATCACGTGAGATGTTTCTACGCTGTTGAATGTCTTATACATAATTTCCATAAATACGTGTTTTAGATTTAAACCCCGTTAAAACTCAAGTTGCTAGGAAAGGATTGGATAATCATTTTCCTTATGTTGAAATATGTAATATTCAATTCATAACAAACATATTATCTTATAATATTTTGTTTTAGTAGTTTTTTATTGTTTGTTTTGGATGTAACTTCATGTTAGAGTTAAATCTGTGATGTTACATTAGAATTATGATCGGTTAAGGTATCTTATCTAGCGGGCTTTGTTTTATAGTTGGATCGCTGCAGCTGTGCTAAAGATTCTTACATTGGGTTTTCTATTGGGTTTTCCAACGGTTACATACTATGGGTTTAAAGGAGGAAATGGTACACTGACAAGGTATGAATTGGAATCAATGTAGACATAATCTTCTCTCCATAATCTAGGGTTTTAGAACCCTTTGTCTGGTCATCGGTCTTGGTTATTGAACACTTCAGTCTTCATCAGCATCTGTTCGTAATCAAGACAACAAACAAAGTTCTTATCCTGGTCAGATTGTTCACATATTTGTCTATCTAGAGTTTTAACATGTTCATCTGTTCCTAGATGTTCTTCTCTTTAGTCAAGGAAGTTGGTCTGTTTAACGACCTCATCTTCTAATAAAGTTTTAATCTTCATCAATTTAGATGAATCTCGGTCAAGTTCATCTTCATATACCGTTTAGTTTTGACTCTTGTATTGTTCTCATCAATATGTAATCAGGTTGACTTCATTGATTTTTTTCTTGTTTTAATTTTTGATGTAAATGATTTTGATTTGGGTGGAATAAAGGTAAAGATTTATCATTTTTTGACACCCTATGACGGTTTCACCTTTATAATCACTTGTGGATGGTAGAATTAAACTCTAACTATGGATTTCCGCTTTGATATTTAAGTTCTCTTTACCTTGCAATTGGGACGCATCTTAGGAATACACACATATCCATTATTTCGAAAACTAACCTTAAGTGTTGCAAGATTAATCCATGAAATTTAGGTTTTGTAAAATGGCACAAACGGTCTCTTATGTCTCTAGACATTAGACCATGGACGGAAACTTTGTTGAGTACCTTAGTTACTCCAATTCTGATTCTAACTGTCACTATGTTTTGGTGGTTTATTGTGGTTTTTCCTCATTGCGATTATTATGTTATATATTGTTGTTTGTAGCTTTTTTCATTGAGTTTGTGTCGGGTTACTACTTGCACAGATCTAACATGTGGTTACTACTTCCATAGAAGGATCTAACATGTAGTCATTGTTGAACCCTTAACTATCTTACAATTAAAAGGTAACATTTATGTCCTTACATTTGTTAAGAAATCTTGTTAGTTCCATTTAATAATCAGGTTGGGACCTATTACATAAAGGCATGATCTTGGCAAACAAGCTTCCATCATCTGGCAGGTCAAATTGCATCAATCCATCACCCATTATCAGTTATGAGTATTGAAATGAATTTTGATCATATTAAAGGTTGCTTCTATTATGACTGTGTGGCTTCAATAGGTAACTCATTTTTTTGTTTATTTATTAGTAGTTATTATCTAATTACATTGAAGTTTTCTACACCATGCCTAAGTTGAGTAAAAAAAGAAAAATGTTCTCCTTTAATTCATGCTCGAAGCACACATCCGCTGCATGCACCAAACATTCACACATTTTGATGTAGAAAACATTATATTTTTGGAATATGGTTACACCAAATTTCTTTTAACTTCAGGTATAAATCAAATCTTTACAACACTTTATTTAACACTAGATAATTTAGATTGACATTGTATCTCCTAATGTCTTACATGTTGAAGCATAATATAGATGCTTAAGAGTACACCCGTAAGGCTGCTTATTGTTTAATAAATTAATTGTCATGTGAATTTAGTAAAAGATAGATTAATGCTTTGGTAGCTGTTAGAATACCTTCTGCCATGCCAAATGACGTAACTATTTTCCTTGTTATTTGCTTTTAGATATATTCTCACATCGTAAAACTTATTCATAAGTTTATATAGCAATTTTGGTTCGATGTGTACTATCACATGGTATGGTTGTTGCAATCATCTTGGAAATGATAGTGGAAAGATGTTCTAATTAAGAGTAACTGGGATATGCCACCTTTTGGTTCAAATGCCACCTTTTGGTTCAAACATGTTTCAAAGATGTGGTCATTTAAAAACCAATTTCAAACTATGGTGACTTATTTTCTCATTTTCAAGTTTATATATAACCTTCTATGTTTAATAAAAATAATGTGATTGGCTACCTATGTATGACCCCATCTTCGTTCTCAACCCTGCATGATCATTTAAATGTTTGCACGGCCGTTAATTGTTACAACATACTTTTCATTCATTTAACATGGTATTTGCGCCGCAACGCTCGCGGGCACCCACTAGTGTGTATATATATGTCTTATAATGACTTATTTGTGATGTATGTTATCAAATTTTATATTGAATTTCGTTCTCAAAAGGATATATTTAAATTCTTATCATTTCTCTAGTTCTTATTAAATTCTTCTTTCATTATAGATACAATAATTATAAAATCCATGTAATCACTCGTCAGTTTACTTAGTTTCATATGAATTCCATAATCTAATGAAAGAATTGACTAACAACCACATACGCCAAAGCACAAGTTTTTGTAGTTTTATGTTTAAACGTTTCTGGAATGGATACAAATTTCCTCGCATAAAACCAATCTATATGGTTAGAAACTGTATTTTCAAATGTGTAGTTCCATCCTGTACAGCAATCAAAACATAAGACTCAATTTTTAGCACTATAACACACAATTTAAAACTCCTATTTATTGGGAAATGCTCAAAGGTTCTTGTTCAAATGCCAAATCCCTAAGATGACTCACCATCCCCTGAAACACCCATGAGTTTGCTTTAACGAGTGCACGAGCAGAAGCGGAGACAGAGTTGTCCCCCGATCTGAGATCTTAGCGAGATTAGCTACACGCCACTTAACCTAAAGAAAGGTCGACCTGAGAAAGCCCTTTTTAAGCTGATAGGAGAGCTTCACTTACTCAAAATGGCTGCACGAAAAGCAACTGTAAAGTCGCCGCAATTGGCTCGCACAAGTTCGAGATAGATCCTATTCCCGGAATTACCCCTTGTCTTGATTCGAAAGGCTTTACAAATTATTTTTCGATGCTTTTTCTGTGCAAAATGTGGATCTTAATACTCCTTTTAGAGAATTCAATCTGCTGATTTTTCATTAACATCTCTTTCTTTTTTTTTTTTTTTTTTTTTTTTTTTGACTTCCTCCTTTTTTATCCGCAAGAGGTTCAAAAGAAGAAATGAGTTCCCCCCCTTGATTGGTAAAATGAAGCTATACCATTTTCTTTCAAGTTGAGCTTCGATCCTTGAGAATAAAAAGAAGAGAAAGAAGGAAAAGAAGAAGAAGGTGGAGAATGGGGAGTGAAAACACCAATGCAACAGAGAACGACAACATGAATCGGAATCCGCTTAACTTATTAAGACATACGACCGATAAAGAAAGGCTCTGCGTTCTCCAAGTGGTTGATCTTAGCTTAGCGTGCTAGCCGCTACTTCATTTCGTATAGTGATAACGCTTTCTCTTTCTTAGCGCTCCCCCCCCCCCCCCCCCCTCTGTATAGTAAGGGGAACTTTGGTTGCACGGCTTTCTCTTATACTTATAGGGATCTATTTTCTCTGACTTGACTCAGCTTGACCTACTTGAAGCCATCTCCGACTCCTTGAACGAGGGGTAGTAAAGTCAGTCCATCTACACAAACAGATTCTCTCTATTCTTATTATCGCCGCTTTATACTATCTAATATATCTAACTGTGTATATATAATATATGATTAATGTAGGGATACTATCTTTCAATCCATCCCTGAAACTGTATTAAACAAACATATTTGAACCATGATATTTTTCCTGTGAGGTCCAACAACAGAAGAAAAAAAAAAAAGAGAAAAACAATATCTGTTATAAGTTTCCAAGTAGCTTATAATCTCTAATTTCACTTATAGTTCACAATCTGTTTAGCTATTTAACAAATTCTAAAGTAGTTTCAAACTCAAACACTTTCAATCAGTTTATACCAATGACCAGATACAGTAAGTTTGTAGATTTAACCTCCATATGAATTGTTGCAGTTGTGTATGATCATCTCAATGCGCAACAAAAGATTGATTATGATCACAGGAAGTCATGGTCTGCAGCAAAGGGCCCCAGCGGTCGAGAAGAACAACATTGTCACAATAGCGACAACTAAACAAACTTGTGTCCCATCTCAGACAATTTTCTGATCAAATCATCAAATACCAACAATCATTGATGATTGATCAGCTTGATCTTGTTCGCCTTTTAAGAGTCCAACTGTTCTGGATAACACTCGCGCAAGTTCTGCAAGATCTTTTCGATTGGCGGGCGTTTGTCTTGTGGTTGCAGACACTCTAAAACAACTTCAGCAAACATGAATGCTGCGTTTGGAGTTTGATTATCATCCTGAAGCTGTGCGCCCACAATCTTTGCCAGATTTTCCTCATCTGCTAGCAAATTGTGCCTTCCTTTTGGTCTGTTGCGGTCAAATACCTTCATTCCTGTCAGTATTTCCAGCATTACCACTCCAAAAGAATATATCTCGTTCTTCAACGCAAAATCTGCAAAAGTTGTCATTCATTCATCAGTCCTTTTAGCATGGGGGCATTATTGAGTTGATTGATAAGGAGTTGAGTAAACTACATCACAAGTTTTGAGAATATAACTAAAAAACCAGCTTCAAAGCAAAAACATACCATCATTATAATGTCCTACGAGCTTACTCACATCAGCCACGTAACGATACCACTCAGGCGAGGCATAATGTACACCCATTTCAAACGTGTATGAATCACAATCCAAAAACGAGTTGTTCACCTCAAAATCTCTAAGGCGGGCATTATAATTCTGGAAGGTATATAAATAAAAAGAATGTAAAACTAATGCAATTGAAGCATATCAAAGAAAGTCTTATTTACCTCGTCTACCAATATACAAGAGGTCTTAAATTGTTTGTATGCTGGATGACCCTTCTTATGCAAGAAAGACATGCCCTGAGCTGCTCCTACTGCTATTTTCAGCCGTGCAACCCAAGAAAGTGAAGTTGTACCTGCCTCTGCATATATGGAGCATATACGTTACGCCTCAAGAGTATGACAGAACGACTCAAAAGCAGAATCACACATATGCAGAAACATATCAACAAGTTTGCTCAAATGCAAGGTTCTTTAGCATATACCAAATTGTGAATTGAAGTGTAATAAATTCCATGAAATTACAACGATAAGAGTTCCTTACCTCCAAAAAGAAGTTCATATAAACTCGTGCCCGGAACTAGCTCGTATACACAAGACAATCTTTGCTCATTCAGGTAATATCCTAAGAGTTTGACAAGGTTGGGATGAATGAATTCTTCAGGTTTGAGATCCAGCTGCACATCAAAAATTCAATAGATTTATAAGTTTGCAGTAACTGAAAAGGCAAAAAAAATACTATTTTGAAATTCATTCCTTATATGGTATCCAAAATAAGTCCCACATGATGGTTTCTTAGGTTGAAAAGAGGTGTATGTTTCAAGTTACCTTAGATGTCCCTATAAGCCTCGTCCTAACATACATAGGCAAACCAACACCAGGTCTTGTCGGAGCATATGTTTTTTCATTGACCCAACCTTTGTAAATGGTTTCAAGTGAATGTGGGGAGAACTTCTTGCGATTGCAATTATTTGTTGCTCTTTCCAATTCATGATATGTGAAAATCCTTAAACAATGATTGCAATTGTCTGTTGCTGTTACCGATTCATCATATGTGAAAATCCTTAAACTTTGATTGTTAGATTTCGGAGCAGTAATTTTGGATTTGCTTCCCTCTGCATGAGCCGGCATCAAGCTAGCTTTTCCTGTGAAAAAAAATCTTACCTTGTTAAAGAATTTTCCATCATTAACACCAGAACGAGCCCTTTCTCTTTCTTGTGACAGAATAGACTCGAGCTTGACCACAACCTGCGCCATCGTAGGGCGTTTTGTTGGTTCCTCATGCAAGCATTCAAAAGCTATGCTTGTAAATTCCTTCAAGCATTTTTTTGAGATCCGTCCTATCAGTCTATGGCTAACAATTTCATCAAGCCTTCGCTCTTTGACGTGGGCTTTAGCCCAAACTGCCAAGCTTTTTTGATATTTAGTAAGTGTTTCATCAACCGCTAGCTTACCGGACAACACCTCAAAAAGGACAACCCCAAAGGCGTAAACATCAGAACTTGTTGTCAACTGTCCGTTTTGGCAGTAGCATGGATCCATGTATCCGAATGTACCTTTAAAATTGCCTGAAATGCTCACAATAGTTCCTGTCGTATATTTTGTGCCCACTTTCACCAGTCCAAAGTCAGCAATTTTAGCTTCAAAATCTGAATCCAGCAAAATATTAGCGGGCTTCACATCGCGGTGTATCACTCTACTTTTAGTTGATGTACCCGTGTGAAGGTAGTGTAACCCACGAGCAGCACCTATGAGTATGTTTAGTAGTCGTAACCAAGATAACTCTGTATCACCTTTGTGGATATGATCTGCAAGGGTCCCTTTGGGCATAAACTCATAAGCTAAGACCATCTCATTTCCTTCACAACAATAGCCGATCAACAGCACCAGATTAGCATGACGCAGTTTAGAAAGGAGCTTAACTTCAGCCTCAAACTCACGTGCTCCTTGCCCAGCTGTTGAATTCAACTTCTTAATTGCAACTTCGTTTACTGACCCAAACTTGTTGAGAGATTTATAAACCTCGCTGAATCCCCCACTACCAATGAGTAATGCCTCATTGAAGTTGTTAGTTGCCAATAGAATCTCTGCAAGTGTAAGACGTTGACATGTTTTGTCTGGCAGTATGTTTGAGGCGTTGGTATCCCTGATACGTGCCTTTGATGTCGTCATTCTTCTAGACTTTGAATCTGCAATTAATACGCCTCTTAATTTACTGTGTAACACAGAAGATTCAGATTTAATGAATGGTTTTAACACCCCAACCAACGTGCCAATGCATTAAAGAAAGGGTGAATTACATATATGATCATATCCTCTTGTAAACTTACAAAATTTCATATCTCCCTAATTAATACACAAGTTTTCAATGCGTACAAGCATGATTTCAATGTTTTCAAAATCGGACCAGAGATCAAACCGTAGTTTACTGGTCGGATCGGTTGAACAGGTTTAGAATAATCTAATATCTAATAATGTTAGTACGTATAATTTAGACTTACTGGAAAATAAGCATGTCCTCAATTAAAGAAGCAAAAAGAACCTGAGTAAGAGCTGATCGGACGATCTGGATCCAGAGTGGTTGGCCGTTGAAGTGGGGAGTTACGGCGTCTGCTGCTGCGGAGTAAACGGAGGTCGACGGCGAACGAGAGTCGTTTGATGGTGGTGGAAGGGTGGAGAAGTTTCTGCAGCAGCCTTGTTGGACCAGCAAGCAGAGTGGTGATGTTAAATTTGTGATTGATGGGGCGAGGCGCAATATTATTAACATGTTATTATAAAGAGCCGTGTGGGAGGGGTTTACGTGATTTACGGCTGGATTTCAAACTTTATCACTAATTCCTTTTTAGCTTTTATTTATTATAACTACTCCCATCCCGAGTGTTTCCATCGACGGTAAGTCTCTAATACTTACCAAATTATTCTTTAATGAAAACTTGACCAACAACAACATACGTCAAAGCAAAAGTATCTGTAGTTTCACGTTTAAATGTTTCTACAATAGATACAAATTTTCTCGCATAAAACCAAACGTTATGGTTAGGACCTCGTATCTTTAGATATCATATCAATTTAATGCGTTTTTAAAGTGGTTAACTTTTCTGTTATATCAGATGTAAAGTTCCATCTTGTAAAGCAATCCAAACGGCCCTTTCGTGTTTTACTCGATTTTTAGCACCATAACACACAATTTTAAACCGTTTTAGTACAGTGATAGACTTTCTAATCAATGTATCTAATAATGGTGTATCTATGATCAATGTAGGGGAACTATCTTTCGATCCATCCGTCAAATTGTATTAAACAAATATGAACCATGATATTTCTCATGTAAGGTCCAACAGAAAGTCAAAACCAAAAAAATAAAAAATCTGTTATAAGTTTTTAAGTACTTTATAATTTCCAAATTTACTTATAGTTCAAAATCCTTAGCTATTTAACAAGTTCTAGAACAACGTTAATATCAAACACCTTCAACAGGTTTTCAATTATCAGATACAGTAAATTTATAGAGCTAACCTCTGTTGATGGATGATTGAGGGAATTCTATATAAACATTCTTGTATATTCAATCATCATCTATTACAAATGAGGGTGTTAACCCCTATTTATAGTTACTGGTTGTTTGGTGGTATAACTACCATAACCGCCGTAACCGTACTACTTATATTATACAACATTAATACAAATTAATTACACTAACTTAGGATAAAACAAATATTCAGTCTAACATTCTCCCTCCTATTTGATTTATCCTTTCATGCATTTATATCTTCTTTCTTTCACATTGTATTGTTGTTGCTTTTACTTTTTTCATTATTGTTGTTGAACTTTTCTTGAACTTTATCATCTCTTTTTTTTCCTTGCTGCAACTTTCGATATCCATGACCATATTTAGTTGTTTGATTCTTGCTTGGTTTTGCTTGCTATTTGTTACGCTTGCTAATTGATCAAATGATGAACTGTCTTGTTCTCGTACTTCTTGCTTTGATTTACACACATGTTTTCTTTTTTACTTTGCCACACAGGTCTTTTTCTTGCTTTGCCACACAGGTCTTCTATAAACGCCACAAAGGTCGTATTTCTTATTTCGCCACACAGGTCGAATTTGCCACACAGGTCTTCTTACTTGTTTCGCCACACAGGTCGAACTTGCCACACAAGACTAACTTGCTTGCTTGCTATTTGCTTTTGGCCAACTTGCTAATTAAGTTTTCTTTGCTCCCAACCAACTTGCTAATCGGCCTTGCTATACTCAACGAGTCACGAAGTCTCAGAGTTACTTGCTACTTGCTGTGATTATTCTTGCTTATCTTGCTTGCTTTAACCGAAGTTGGTCTATCTTGTTTGCTATGACCGAAGTTGATCTTTCTTGCTTGCTATGACCGAAGTTGGTCTATCTTGCTTGCTATGACCGAAGTTGATCTTTCTTGCTTGCTATGACCGAAGTTGGTCTTTCTTGCTTGCTATTATCACACGGGTTTTTCTTGCTTGCTATGATCATACGGATCTTTCTTGCTTGCTATAATCACACGGATCTTTCTTGCTTGCTTTGACCAAAATTGGTCTTTCTTGCTTGCTTTGACCACGCGGGTCTTTCTTGCTTGTTATGAAACATTATGGTTTCTCTTACTTGCTATTTGAACCAAGATTGGTTCAATCTTGCTTGCTATATGAACCACAAGGGTTTGGTTCTTGCTTTTTATGTGAACCACAAGGGTTTGGTTCTTGATTGCTATATGAACCACAAGGGTTCGATTTTTGCTTGCTATGTGAACCACAAGGGTTATGTTCTTGCTTGCTATGTGAATCTTGTAGATTCAATTTTGACTTGTTAATTATTAAAAAAAAAAAATTCAATAATTTTTGAAGAATTTTGTTTCTTTCTTAAGTTGGAATAAAAATTTTTGAAAGAATAAAGTATCATAAATTAAAATATAATTTAATAAAAGATATGTTTGATTTTAAAACAATTCAGAAGTTTGTTTGTTTTTTTTTTAATTTTCTTTTCTTAAACAAAGCATAATGTGATTTAATTGAAAACAAAAACTTTCTTTCAATGATTTTGTCCTTTTCCAAATCAAATTAAAACAAGACTTCCCTTGGAGGCTTAGACAACAACTTTTGTTAATATTTTCAATTTGATCTTTTCTTTGACTTTCCTTCTTCGCCGACTTTATCGATTTAAATGGGTTTTACGGATTTGATTCCAATAATCCATCCGACGATTCTAAACTTACTTTTTTTTATGCGATTTACCATCAAACAAAAGAATTGCGATTGGAAAGTTTCGATTTTGTTGCTTTTGTATAAACCGATGACAAACACTTTTGTACTCGGTTTTCGATTTGAAATATCAAGTGGTAGAATCAGTTTTTACTTGCTGCTGATGATGAATTTTCGATTTGGATGTTGCAAATTTTTGAGGATGTAAAAACAGAGACTTCAATTCCTTGATTTGATTTTGAATATCAAAACTGATTTGATGTTCAATGATTTCTAGTTTCTATTATAGAACTATTAGACCAAATCAATAGTGAATATACGTAATTGTGGTCAAGATTGTAAATTTAATATTCTATTATTTCTTTCCTAGTTTGTAGCTATTTCCTTGTTGTATTTTTTGTATTTATATCTTGTATTCTTTTGAAAAACTTAATCACGGAAGAATTCTTCTTCTCATATGGTATCAGCCATTGATCCTCTCAAATCCACCATGTCGTCCTCTTCAACTTCTTCTTCTTCCAAATCTGATTCCACCCTTCCTATGGCCACAATGCTTCATATGTTAACCATTAAGCTTCCATCTTCCAACTATTTATTATGGAAGAACCAAGTTATCCCTCTCCTCTCTCATCAAAATCTTCTTGGTTATGTTAATGGTACGATTACTGCTCCAGAAAAAACCATTCTTGTTGGGAATGTTGAGTCTCCTAATCCTGACTACAACACGTGGCTTGAGGCGGACCAACGTGTTCTTCTTCTTCTTCAGTCTTCTCTTACCGAGGAAGCCATGGCAGAGGCTCTCGGTTACACCACTGCTTGTCAGTTATGGACTGCTCTTGAGATGGCTTATAGTCACGACTCCATGGAGCGCACCCAAAACTTGCGTGATAGTCTCCGTCAGCTTCGCAAAAATAATCTTTCTGTTGCAGAATTCGGCAAGAAGTTTAAAACTATATGTGACCAATTGGCTGCCATTGGTCAACCGGTGGCGGATATTGATAAAACCCACTGGTTTTTATGTGGTTTAGGGCCTGCGTTTGAGACATTTTCCACTACTCATCGTGCTATCTTACCACAGCCCTCTTTCCGTGATCTTCTTGCAAAGGCCGAGGCACATGAACTCTTTTTAGCCTCTCTTCACGGGCCTTCTCCTTCTCATGCAGCCTTCTCGGCTCGACAACAACAGTCACAACCAAACCGAGATTCTTCTTTTCGTGGTCGTGGCCGTGGAAATCGATTTGGGTCTGGTAAATTTTTGGGAAATCGTGGTCGAGGAAAACGTTTACCCCATTGTCAACTATGTCGACAGGAAGGTCATTATGCTCCTGCTTGCCCTAGTCTCTCTTCTTTTGCAAAAACTAACTCTTATAATGCAGCAAATTTAGCACAAGCATTCCATGCTAGTTGCAATGTTAACGGGTCTACACCGGATTGGTATGTTGATTCGGGGGCAACAAGTCACATGGCACCATCTCCTGGCATCTTAGATTCTTCTCAACCTTATTTGGGTACAGAAAGTGTTACTTTCGGTAATGGTAATACTCTTTCCATCTCTCGTATTGGCACTGCTTCCATTTCAAATATTCCTTTAAAACATGTTCTGGTGGTTCCAAATCTCACAAAACATTTGCTTTCAGTTAGTAAACTAACCCGGGATTATCCTGTAGATGTTTTATTTTCTCGCCATTATTTTGCAATTCAGGATCGGGCGAGCGGGAAGGTCCTAGCCAATGGTCGACATGAAGATGGTCTATACATCATTACTCCTATTTTGCAAGCAAACATGGCGTCTACTATTGCATCTCACCCACGAGCATCTTATGAAATTTGGCATTCTAGATTAGGGCATGCCTCTTTTGATGTTATTTCATTGTTGAATAAAACCGGATGTTTATCGGTTACTTCATTATTACCAAAACCCGTTTTATGTTCATCCTGTCAACTTGCAAAACAACATCGTTTACCGTTTACTTTGAATGAAAAACGTGCTTTAAAAGTTTTAGATTTGGTTCATTGTGACCTTTGGGGACCGGCTCCAATTACTTCCACTGATGGTTATCGATATTACGTTATTTTTATTGATGATTATTCGCGGTTCACATGGTTTTATCCACTTACTACCAAATCCGGTTTCTTTCAAGTGTTACAAAATTTTCTTCTATTTGCTCAAAATCAGTTCTCTACCAAACTTAAAGTTTTTCAGAGTGATGGCGGAACAGAGTTTGTCAACAATCGTGTTCAAAATCTTTTTTTGGAGAATGGCACACATCATCAACTCTCTTGCCCATACACTCCTGAACAAAACGGTAGGGCTGAGCGTAAGCATCGGCACATTACTGAAACAGGATTAGCAATGTTGTTTGGCTCAAATGCATCCGCTTCCTTTTGGGTAGATGCTTTTTCTTCGGCCGCTCATGTTATAAATCGGCTACCTACTCCGTTGTTGGAAAATAAATCTCCATTTGAGCTTTTATTTCACACCAAGCCAAATTATGGGAATTTTAAAGTATTTGGCTCTCGTGTCTTTCCATATCTACGGGATCACGCCACTCATAAACTCGAACCACGTAGTATACCATGCATTTTTATCGGATATAGTTCTCGATACAAAGGTTACCGGTGCATTGATCCCGACACTTCTCGAATTTATGTAACACGACATGCCCGTTTTGATGAGACAACATTTCCATTTTCCAATCGGGTACGTACGGTTGACTTGAGCAAATTATTTTTAAATACCTATCTAGAAGACTTTCCTCAACCAAGTTCTCCTACTACTAAACCTACGTCTACCTACCCAACCACATCACAAACCCCATGCATAAGTTGTTCTCATTTTAATAATCCTCCACTTAGTCAATCTAATGCTACTTCCCACCCTACTGTTTCTTCCCATGCATCATCCCCACCCCCACTTTTCCATGCAACCTCCACCAACTCTCACTCTACTAGCCCACAAAATAGTACCCAACCAGATCATACTAACAATTTCACTAGCTCATCCATGCATCCGATGCTGACTCGATCAAAAACAGGAAATAGTAAGCCTAAACATAGGGTTGACTTGGCTTCTACTATTTCTTCTCCTTTACACGTATTATTGACTACAAAGGAACCCAAGGGATTTAAAACAGCCTCAAAGGATCCACACTGGATGCATGCCATGCAAGAAGAACTTTTGGCTTTACACAACAGTCAAACGTGGGATCTTGTTCCACGCCCCACCACATCAAACATTGTTGGCTCGAAATGGGTATTTCATATAAAATATAATTCGGATGGATCTATTGATCGTTTTAAAGCGAGATTAGTTGCTCAAGGCTTTAGTCAACTGCCAGGATTTGATTACTCTCATACATTTAGTCCTGTGGTAAAGGCTTCAACCGTAAGGATTGTTCTTTCAATCGCCGTGACCCGAAATTGGCGATTACATCAACTTGATGTTAAAAATGCCTTCTTGAATGGGAACTTAAATGAAACAGTTTTTATGGAGCAACCCCCAGGGTTTGTTGACCCAAAATTTCCAAACCATGTTTGTCGTCTAAAAAAGGCGCTTTATGGTCTCAAGCAGGCACCTCGAGCATGGTTTCAACGCTTGAGTACATTTTTAATTCAACAAGGTTTTTCTTGTAGTCAAGCGGACACCTCGCTTTTTGTGTTTCTTAGAGGCTCATGTTTATTATACCTTTTGGTGTACGTTGATGACATAATCTTGACCGGTAATGATGAGGCATCCATTCAACGTTTTATTGCTACACTTCATCGTGAGTTTGCTATTAAAGACTTGGGGAACCTAAGCTACTTTCTTGGGCTGGAAGTCACATACACTTCCAACGGATTGTTCCTCAGCCAAACGAAATATGCGCATGACATTCTCAAACGAGCTGAACTTCTAGACTGCAAACCTGTGGGAACCCCTCTTAGCACTACTGATGTTTTTTCCTCAGCCGGAGATCCGCTTCATGATATCACACATTATAGATCATTAGTAGGCGCACTTCAATATCTCACAATCACCAGACCAGATCTCTCATATGTCGTTAACCAAGCGAGCCAATTCCTTCATGCACCAACTGTTTCTCACTTTACATTGGTCAAACGAATCATTCGCTATGTTAAGGGCACCATCTCTCACGGCCTAACATTCTCCAAACCGTCAACATCTTCTTTGGTAGGCTACTCTGATGCCGATTGGGCTCGGTGTATCGACACACGTCGATCAACCTATGGTTATTCAATTTACTTAGGTGGAAATCTTGTTTCATGGAGTGCCAAGAAACAACCCACTGTTTCTCGATCTAGTTGTGAATCGGAGTATAGGGCGATGGCTAACGCTGCTTCGGAAATTGTTTGGATCACACATTTGTTACGGGACCTTAATGCTCTACCTACGGGCCGCCCTACTTTGCTTTGTGATAACTTAAGTGCGGTCTTCATTAGTCAAAATCCGGTCTCACATAAGCGGGCGAAGCACATTGACATCGACTACCATTTTATTCGTGAGCTCGTTTCATCCGGAAAACTACACACTAAGTTTGTGCCTACCAAGCTACAAGTGGCCGACATCTTCACCAAACCTCTACCCAAACCGTTATTTGAAGACTTTCGAGATAAACTCGGTGTTCGTCCGCCACCCGTACGCTTGAGGGGGGCTATTAGACCAAATCAATAGTGAATATACGTAATTGTGGTCAAGATTGTAAATTTAATATTCTATTATTTCTTTCCTAGTTTGTAGCTATTTCCTTGTTGTATCTTTTGTATTTATATCTTGTATTTTTTTGAAAAACTTAATCACGGAAGAATTCTTCTTCTCATAAGAACATCTTGAATGATTTCTTTCTGGATTTTGTTCACAAATTTGTCGTTCGGTTGACTAGTGATTTCTTGATCTTAAAACAGGGAACGGAACGATGAAGATGATTTCTTCACATGCTTTCTTCTTTCTCGCACAGATTTTCCTAAGAGCGAACACGCTGTGATACCATGTTGATAGATGATCAAGAGATTTCTATATAAACATTCTTGTATATTCAATCATCATCCATTACAAATGAGGGTGTTAACCCCTATTTATAGTTACCGGTTGTTTGGTGGTATAACTGCCATAACCACCGTAACCGTCACTACAACATTAATACAAATTAATTACACTAACTTAGGATAAAACAAATATTAAGTCTAACAACCTCAATATGAAATGTCATAGTTGCATATTATCATAACAATGCGCTACAAAAAGTTAATTACAATCATCGGGAGTACAACATTATCACAGTTGCAATTCCTAAACCAACTTGCCTCCCTTCTCCAACATTTCTAATTCAAATACCAACATTCATCAATGATTGATCAACTTGATCTTGTTTGCCTTTTAAGAGTCCAACTGTTCTGGATAACACTCGCCCAAGACCTGCAAGATCTTTTCCATTGACGGGCGATCGTCTTCTTGTGGTTGCAAACAGTTTGAAACAAGTTGAGCCAACATGAATGCTCCCTTTGGAGGATGATTATTATCCTGAAGCTGCGGGTCCAGTATCATTCCCAAATTTTCCTTGTGTGCTAGCAATGGAGTAGCCCATTTTACCAAATTTTGCTTTCCTTCTGGTCTGTTCCGGTTAAATACCTTCATTCCTGTTAGTAGTTCCAACAGTACCACTCCAAAAGAATAGATCTCACTCTTCACTCCAAAACCTACCAAAGGAGTCATTCAATGGTTAGCCATTGACGCGTGCGCCACTAGCGCGTCCTTTTAAGCATGGGGGCATATAGTTGATTAATAAGGAGTAGAGTAAACTACGATCATAAGTTTTGAGAATGTAACTAAAAAATCAGCGTCAATACCATCTTCGCATTGATGTGCTACCGGAGTACTGTCAAGTTTTACATCTGCTTGGTAACGAAACCACTCAGGCGCAGCATAATGTGTATCCATATCGAATGCGTAAGAACCTAAAGCCACAAATGACTTGTGTACCTCAAAATCGCGAAGTCGAGCATTATAATCCTGAGAGGTATGTATGTAAAAAGAATTTAAACTGATGTTATGTAGAAATGCAGAATGCAAGCATGTCAAAGACAGTCTTATTTACAGTGTCCACCAATATGCAAGCGCTCTTAAATTGGCTATATGCTGGATGCCCCTTCTTATGCAAGAAATGCAGGCCTGAGCTGCTCCTGCTGCTATTTTCAGTCGTGCAACCCAAGCAATAGAAGTTTTACCCGGCCCTGCATGTATAGAGCATATACTTTATGCCTCATAGACTCAAAGTCAGCAGATTTGTGCAAGAAGACGATGGAATGACTCAAAAGCAGAGTCGCACATGCTGAAACATATTAACAAGTTATAATTCAATGCGCATTACAACTAGAAGATTTTTCTTACCTCCAAAAAGAAGTTTATCTAAACTCGTATAAGGAATTAGCTCGTAAAAATAAGACAGTTCTTGCCCATTTAAGTGATATCCTAAGAGTTTGACAAGGTTCGGATGATTGAATTCCTCAGGTTTGAGATCCAGCTGCACGTCAAAATTTCAGTAAATTTTATAAGATTGCACTAACTGAATTAAAAAAACAAACAAATGTTTCAAAATCCATCCATTATGCTACCAAAGATAAGCCCCACATGTTTGTTACTTAGATTGAGAAGATGTGTCTGTTTCAAGTTACATTAGATGTTCCAATATGTCAAATCCTAGCATACATAGGCAATTCATCGGCCCAACCTTTGTAATATATGTCCCCAATGAACTGATTCTTAAGCAAATGGGTCAAAACAAACACCTCTAGACGAAGGGGTAAAGTGGTAATTATCTACCTGAAGCGTTCTCATTGTTTCATCTACACTTCTGCCAATTGCAAGATTGTTAATCGTGGAGTGTTGAATAACGCCTTCTTTGTCAATGATGAAAAGCCCTCTCAATGCTATTCCCTAAGATATATAAAGACCAAGAGGCGATAAATTTTCATTAGTTATTTACAACTTAGTTAATGAGGATCACATAACTACATATCCTGTTAAAAGACTGTATCTTGTTAATTAAATCGAATCATCGAATCCAGCCACTTCAATATTTGTTTTCGACAAATAACAACATTCTTTGTATATAATGGATAGAAGTAGTTGCTCAAACAACATCATGTAAAGATAAAAACTTTAGTAAAAACGGGTGCTCTGATATCAAATATACATAAAAATTGCATACCTGGTCTTCAATCAACACATTAAAAGCTTTTGAAATTGATTTGGTCACATCAGAAACTAGAGGGTAATTCAGATCACCAAGGCCTCCGGATTTTCTGTCTGTTTGAACCCATGCAAGATGGGAGAACTATAAAAAAGCATCATGAATTTATGATCACATACACCAATAACAAAGATGCTCTAACTACTACCAGAGTGTTAATTGATGAAGTTTGTAATGCATAAATAGGAGTCATACCACACTGTCTACAGAAACCCCCAATATTTCAGTATTTAACTTCTCAAATTCAGCATAACGGTCACTGAAAGCAGTAATCTCTGCAAGTCAGAAACAAAACCACTGAATAAGAAACCGTTTTACCAAAAATATTAAAACTGGATGAAAAAAATGATCCAAGTGAAAGAATATACTCACCAGTTGGACAAACGAAAGTGAAGTCCAGAGGGTAGAAGAAGAGAATGACATATTTCTTGCCAATATAATCAGAGAGCTTAACCTGCAATTGCATACTTCATATAGTTTAAAAAGTTCCTGATATTTTCAATTTGCAAATCAACTGTGGCCAATTTATTAATAAATATTAAGGCAGTGTAAATGGTTTCAAGTGAAGAAGTGGAGAACCTCTCCGGATTGAAATTATTTGTTGCACTTACCGATTCAAAATGTGCAAGTGTTCTTACACTTGGTTTCCTAGGTTTCCGAATATTATTAGAAACGCTTCCAGATATGATTCTAGATCCCTTTACGTATGTACGAACCCGCATCGACTCAGAAGCATTTCCCTCTGCATGCGCCGACATCAACTCAGCTTTGCCTGTTAAAAAATTTCTTACCTTGTTAAAGAATCTTCCATCATCAACACCAGGATCAATGCTTTTTCTTTCTCTTGATAGAATAAACTCAAGCTTGACCACAACCTCTGCCATTGTAGGGCGTAGTTTTGGTTGATCATGTAAGCAGTGGACTGCTATGCTTGCGTATTCCTTCAAGCCTTTTTTTGAGATTTGTCCCACCAGTTTATGGTTGATAATTTCATTGAGTCTTCCTTCTTTGACATGATCTTTAGCCCAAACTGCTAAACTCCATTGATCTTCATCAAGTGTTGGATCTACCGCTTGCTTCCCCGTTAAAACCTCAAAAAGGACAATCCCAAAGGAGTAAACATCAGATTTTCTTGTCAATTTTCCGCTATAGAAGTAGCATGGATCTATGTATCCAAATGTCCCTTTAACTAAAGTACTCACATGAGTTTGTGTCTGATTTATTGAGCCCACTTTTGCCAATCCAAAGTCTGAAACTTTTGCTGCAAAGTTTGAATCCAACAAAATATTGGAGGTTTTCACATCTCGGTGCATCACTCCATGTTGAGGTGACGTACCTGCGTGAAGGTAATCTAGCCCACGAGCAGCGCCTATACATATCTTTAGTCGTTGTAACCAAGACAACTCCGTAACACCTCTGTGGAGATGATCTTCAAGGGTCCCATTGGGCATAAACTCATAAACTAAGACCAGCTCGTTTCCTTCATTGCAGTAACCAACCAACGGCACCAGATTACCATGACGAAGTGTAGAAAGGAGCTTTACTTCAGCCTCGAATTCATTGGCTCCTTGGCTAGATGTAGAATGCAACCGCTTTATTGCAACTTCTTTTACTGACCCAAACTTGGTGAGAGATTTATAAACCTTACCGAATCCCCCACGGCCGATGACTAATGCCTCATCAAAGTTATTGGTTGCCAATGCAACCTTTGCAAGTGTAAGACGTTGACATGTTTGGTCTTGCAATATGAATGAGGAGTTGGCAATTTTGGAGATCATTCTTCAGGACAGGGCTTAGAATCTGCAAGATGTCTCTTTACTGCTAAATTAAGCTTAATTCAAAATTGCTGGTTAATGGATGTTTTTGTTCATATCTTCCTTGCTAGTTGACAAGCATTGAAGTTTTGGTCTTGATCTTTTGGAGTTGCTGAATGGTTTGTTATCCTTATCTAGTTATTTTTATACAGTATTCCTAAGAAAAAGAAAAGTCTTCCATCCTCCAAAGGATTTTGCCAACAAAATTCAACATCAAGATAGAAACTCTAAGAGTTTTAAAAAAGTTTCTTCCCTAATCAATGTTTTCAAAAAAAAAAAAAAAAAAAAAAACTTTACTGATTCATTTACTAGTTTAGGCTTCATATCTTGTTTATTTTCGACTTCATATGCTTCATGTTATGTTTGTTGGGTTAATCGAGTTTTACACAGGTCACAAGTTAGCGGGTCAGACGGGTCATGGGTTCACAGGCTGCAGGGTTTGGATATGGGTTAGATTTGGCTCCAAACTTGAAGAAGAAGTATTTAATATTATTTGTTTAATTGTCTAATTAGAGTTTAGTTAGACTTTTCCTATTGTTGAATTGGTCATGTTGACCGAGTAAATTGAAGAGTATGTGGGAAGAAAGTGCAGATGATGGGGCGGGAGTTGATGTGGAGTTTCATTTTGTTTTCATTATATATAGAGTTGTAGTAGCACTTTATTTTCCAAGCAATTACAAGGAAAAACACAGTTGGTGTAAGTGTGTGTTTAAGGCTTGAACAACAATGTTATCATTACAAATTCACACCAAAAAATAAAGTTGTTTTATTTTGTTTTAAATTAATTATATTTTTAGAATTGTTGATGCTGTTTTCATAACATGTTTAACCACGGTGAGTACAGTAACTGATCCGGCTATAAGAACATTGCACTTAGAAATTAATTGTTAATCATCCAGCCGATTATGTATGCAAGGAGGTGGATATGGGGATATCTTAAATCATGGTGAGGTATAATAACCTCTGAACATTATCGGTAAATCAGATCGTATTGCTGCTTCTATTTGATGGAAAAAAAAAAGACCTGTTAGCCGCAAACCAAAGGACAAGCTTCTCCTGCAAAATGAAGCCCCTGCCTGATACATATAATATTATGAACTGCACACCTATCAGTCCATTTGTAAATCAAAATAATTGGTTTTTGAAAATATGTTATCATATTAAATATTTACAACCAAATACACACTTAAATAAAAATGATCTATTTTTTCTTTTTGCCTTTTAGGAGTCAAACTGTATTTGATAACACTCGCAAGACCTGTATGATTTTTTCCATTGATGGGCGTTTGTCTGGTGTTGGTTGCAGACAGTTTGAAACAAGTTGAGCCAATATGAATGCTCCCTTTGGGATATGAGTAAGATTCTTGTCTAGAATCATTCCCATATTTACCTCATCTTCTAGCAATGGAGTAGCCCATTTTACCAAATTTTGTCTTCCTATTGGTCTGTTCCGGTCGAACACCTTCATTCCTGTTAGTATTTCCAGCAGTACCACTCCAAAAGAATAGATCTCACACTTCACTCCAAAACCTGCCAATATGGTGTTTCATCGGTCAACCATTGGCGTGTGCATAACTAGCACGCCCTTTTATCATGGAGGAATACTTGAGTTCATTGACGAGGAGTAGAGTAACCTATGATCATAAATTTTGAGGATATAACTAAAATACCGGATTTAAAGGAGATCATACCGTCTTCACAATGATGTCCTATGCCAATGCCGTCCAATATAACATCTGCTTGGTAACGAAACCACTCAGGTGCGGCATAGTGTGCATCCGTTTCGAACGGGTATGATCCAAGAGCAACAAATGAGTTGTCCACCTCAAACTCCTGAAGTCGAGCATTATAATCCTATGAGGTTTATAAAAAGAATGTAAAAGTAATGTTACGTGGATATACAAATGCAAGCATGCCAAAAACAGTCTTATTTACCGCGTCCACCAATATGCAAGTGGTCTTAAATTGGTCATACGCTGGACGTCCCTTCTTCTGCAAGAAAGACAGCCCCTGAGCTGCTCCTACTGCTATTTTCAGCCGTGCAACCCAAGAAAGTGAAGTTTTACCTTGCTCTGCGTATACACCAAGCATATACTATATGCGTCAATGACTTATAGCAGAGTCACATATGTTGGAAACATATTAACAAGTTTTGGTTCAAGGTGAGGTTCATCAAACATGTACCCAAATTATGACCTTAAAGTGCTCAGAATTCTTCGAATAACAACTAAAAGATTTTCTTACTTCCATAAAGAAGATTATCCAAGCTCGGAATTAGCTCATAAACACAAGATAGTTCTTGCTCATTCAAGTAATATCCTAAGAGTCTGACAAGGTTGGGATGATTGAATTCTTCAGCTTTGAAATCCAGCTGCACATCAAAGATTCAGTAAATTTATGAGCTTTCTCAACTGAAAAGGCCAAAACGAAAAACCGAATTGAAATTCATTTATTATGCTATCAAAAATAAGTCCCACATGATAATTTCTTCAATGAAACAAGTTACCTTAGATGTTCCGATATGCTTCTTCCTAACGTACATAGCCAAACCAACACCAGATTTTGTTGGGGCATATGTCAATTCATCGACCCAGCCTTTGTAAATGGTTTCAAGTGAATATGTAGATGACTCCTTGTCACTGAAATTATTTGTTGCACTTAACAGTTCAGCATATGTGAAAATCCGTACACTTCGATTGTTGGATATCTGAATATACTGAGAACTGATTTCAGATTTGCTTCCCGTTGGAAGAGCCGACATCAAGTCTGGTCTGTTTTCCTCTGCCTGAGCCGGCATCAGGTAAGTTGTCATTCCCTCTGCATAAGCCGGCATCAAGTCAGATTGGTCTCCTTCTATATGAGCAGGCATCAAGTAAGCTTTGTTTCCCTCAGCATGAGCTAGGATCAAGTCATCTTTTCCTGTGAAGAAAATTCTTACCTTGCTAATGAATCTTCCATCACCAACACCAAAAACATCACTTTCTCGTGACAGAAAAGACTCAAGCTTGACCACAATCTCCGCCATTGTAGGACGTTGTTTTGGCTGATTATGTAAGCAGCGGACTGCTAAGCTTGCGAATTCCTTCAAACATCTTTTTGAGATTTGCCCCATCAATCTAGAATCAATAATTTTATTGAGTCTTCCCTTTTTGAAGTGGTCTTGTGCCCAAACTGCTAAACTCCATTGATCTTCATCAAGTGTTGGATCAACCGCTTGCTTCCCAGATAACACCTCAAAAAGGACAACCCCAAATGCGTAAACGTCAGATCTTCTAGTCAATTTTCCGCTATAGAAGTAGCATGGATCCATATATCCAAATGTCCCTTTAACTAACGTGCTCATATGATAAGTTCCCACGTGGTTTACTATGCCCACTTTTGCCAATCCAAAGTCGCAAATTTTAGCTGCAAAGTTTGAATCCAACAATATATTGGAGGTCTTCACATCTCGATGTATCACTCCATGTTGAGTGGACGTACCTGTGTGAAGGTAGTCTAGTCCACGAGCAGCGCCTATACATATCTTTAGTAGCTGCAACCAGGATAACCCTGTAACACCATTGTGGAGATGATCTTCGAGGGTCCCATTGGGCATAAACTCATAAGCCAAGACCATCTCTTCTCCTTCGCAACAATAACCAATCAACGGCACTAGATTACCATGTCGCAGCTTAGAAAGAAGCTTAACTTCGGCCTCAAATTCACGCGCTCCTTGGCTAGATGTAGAAAGCAACCGCTTAACTGCAACTTCATTTACTGACCCCAACTTGGTGAGAGATCTATAAACCTTACCGAATCCCCCACGGCCGATGACTAATGCCTCATCGAAGTTATTGGTTGCCAATTCAACCTCTGCAAGCATAAGACGTTGACATGTTAGCTCTGGTAGTATGAATGAGGAGCTGGTATCCTCGATAGATGCTAGTGATATCATTCTTTAATGTTCAGGAAGGGCCTTAATAGATATCTTTTTAGTGTGTAATGAAGCTTCTTGCAAACAGTTAACATTTTTTGTTCAAGTCTTCGTTGCGAGTCGGGAAGTGTACGTAGAGTTTTTGGTCTTCGCTTAATGTTTTTTTAGAGGCTGAATTAAATATCTTGGTATCATTGACTTTGTACATTGGCAAAAAAAAAAAAAAAAAAAAAAAAAAAAAAAAAAAAGTTTTTCTGTCCACTAAAAGATGATAATGTTTGCTCCATCCAAATTCAACGTAAATATTGGGGTGAGAATTAGACTATAAATTTTGATCGACTTAACAAGCGGCCTACTTGGGCATATGTGCAAACTCTCATTTCCAATAGGGTTGATCGTAGATCGATAAATGTTCGCGAGCTACTTGAGATCGACTCTTTAAAAGCATGATTCGAACCTAAAAAACCAAACCCCACCCCGAGCTTCACTTATTAAGGTCGAGTCTGCTAGCAAGTCTAATCACGCGAGCCTATTATTTATAGATATATATATTTTTTAATATACTAAAAATATATTTATGTATTAATAATTATTATATATTACATTATAATAAAGACAACTAAGCACTATTATATATCATGTTATATATAGAAAGTATAGTTAAAATATATATTAAAATAAATACAAATATTAATAAATTATTTAATAAATAACAAACGAGTAGAGTTAGAGTCGAGCTCGAGATTTAAAAACTACTAGCAAGTTGAGCTTAAACTTAAAAACTACCCACGGGCCGAGCTTGAGCTTAAAAAACTACTCCCGCGTTGGGGTCTAGCTCGAGCTCTCGTAAGTGAAATGAGCCGAATTTGAGCCTGGTCAAGCTTGGGCTTAGCTTAACTCGTTAATTTACACCCTTAAGTATGGGACTTAAACCGAACGAGAACCAGAAAACTTGAAAAAGTGAACCCGATGACTGGATCACGTAAAGAGCATTATGTTTTCAGACTATATGGTTAACCAGTTGGCCTAAAAATTTATGGTGTTCAAATATTTGAATTTTAAGTTACCCAAGTTATTAGATTTTTAAAATTTTGTAAGCAGATACAAATTTGATCCGAATTCAAGATGATTTGATTATGCCCCGGATAGTTTTAATCATGAATGGAATTCACTATGAGATAACATAAAGTTGTGTTTGGTTCATGGAATTTAATGAAATTATATATATCACTAATTATCAACTTCTTTATGTTTTATGGTTTGTATTTTAGCTTTAGTGAATTGTACATGCTTTTTAGGTTTTTTAATATTTTAAACCCTGATACTATTAAATCTTTTACTTTAATCCCTATAAGTTTTTATTTTCAAGTTTGGTTTCTTATACTTTTTATCTTTTTACAAAATTTTTACTTTACGTTTCGGTCTAAATTATACGAGTTAACACGCCACAACGTGCGTGCGTGGTTTCATAGTTTTTTACGCATATTTTTTCCCCGTTAACGGTCCTGTCACAACGTATGTATTCTAGATCGATTTAGTTATTTTTAATATTTTACGTTTCACGTGCGTGGTTCAACGTATTTACGTCTACTTTCCGTTCGGTCTATTTTTTATCACTTTTATCTTTTTAATACGAGTTTTCCGGTGTTAATGGTCGTTGACGGTTGTGTTACATTGGTTCTACTTGACTTGATTTTACGCTCTCCTGCCGCAACGTGAAGGACTTGATACTAGCTAGAAACTAAATTTCATCTCTTAGTGTGTTTGGTTGGAAAAATCATTTGGATTTTTTCCTAACACGCCTCTCGGGATTTAGGGTGATGTGATTGGGGGTGCAAACGAGCCGAGCTCGGGCTCGGCTCATTTTGGATAGGTGTGTTCAATATTTGAATCGGATTCGAAAAACTCGAAATTCGATTCGAGTCGAAAATCACTGATTCGAAATTCGATTCGAATTTTCAAATTCGAATTCGATTCGATTCGAGGTCGAATTATCAAATTCGAATCGAATTACGAATTCGTGATTTTTTATTCGATTCGATTCGAAATTCAAATTACAAATACACACACATACATTTATTTATTTTGTATATCAATTTAGGAATATACATATGAGAAATTAAGAACTAAAAGTTTAAAAAATATATAATCTAAAACGTTAAAGCTTAATTGATACCTTTTGACTTATTTAAAACTTGTAATATTTCATATGTTATGCTTGTTTATATAATTTGAGAATTTTAAATTGGATTTGTCGAATGAATTTTGAAAATGCTTTTCGATTAAATATTTTTTTTATTAAATACAAATCGAATAAATTCAATTTCGATTTGAATTCGAACTTTTTTCGAATACGAATCGAATTCGAATCCTGTTTGAAAGTTTCGAATTCGATTTATCTTTTTCGAATTCGAATCGAATTCGAATCCAGTTTGAAATTTTCAAAATTCAACTTATTCGATTCAATTAACTCGAATTCTACTCGATTCGATTCGATGAACACCCCTAATTTTGGCTTAAGAGAGCTCGAGCTCGGCTCGTTTTTTATTTAGGTTATTAATTTTTTAATATTTCTATATTTAATTTTATGTGTAATTATAATTATATATGACATTACACATATTAATATATAATGGTTTTATCATAATCTATAGAATATAATAAAGAAGGTTTTCCTTTGCCACTTGTCATTCTCTTAAACAATCTTTTTGACACATGTCATTCATTTAGACATCATGAATTTTTTTTTTCCTTCAAAAGGGTATTATAGTAATTTAAACACTCAAAATAATTTCTCTCTCTTAATAAAAATTAATTTTATTAATTGATTCATTTTTCTCTCTCATCTAGATTTTTTAAACTTAAGCTATGTTTTTAAAAATAAACTTTATTAAGAAAATTAAAAATCATATCTTTTTATTAAATTAGAAAAAATAAAAAAAATAAATTTTTTTTATAATATAAAATTTTCTAACACAGTAAACCTTTTTGAAACATAATATTTTAAATCGCTCATTTTTTAAAAAAATTATAACTTTTTTGATATAAACATTTCGTTTTAAAAATCATATCTTTTTGTTCATATGCAATTATAATCATATTTTATTTTCAAACATAATTTTATAATTCCTAAATTATTATTACTAGTTATTTAGTATTTTATTTATTCAACCCGTGTAATACACGGGATACTAACCTAGTTTTATATATAATAAAAGTTATTTACATAAAAATATTCAATAAATTAAATAAAATATATATAAGTAAAAAGCTCGTTTAGGCTCGCGAGCCTGCTCGAGCTCGATATGTGAAGCTCGGGCTCGAGCTCGATAATTGTATGTTTTTATCGAGCTCGATAATTGTATGTTTTTATCGAGCTCGATCCAAGCCCGAGCCTAAACATAATAAGTTGTTTCATAGTGCGGCTAACGTTCATTTGAAATAAGTGCAACCTACATTCACTATTCTATTAGTTCCAAACATAACTTATCTTTACAATGTCTGATCTTAATGTTTGATCTAACTTTTTTAAAATTAACAGATAAATAAATTACAAGTGTCAAAAAGTTTTTCAAAAAAAAAAAAAGGGATAAGGAATAGGGAGAATTACATATTTTATTATTAAAAAGTTTAAAAGTTTTTTTAAACTTTTATTACCAAAAACATATATTTTAAACTTGTAAACCATAACATGTGACGTCTCGTTGTATATGCAATTTTAAAATAATACTTTCATATTAAATTACTGTTGATTATTTTGATCTTTTTAGGAAAATAGATTATACGGGTCAAGTTCAAGTTACATGATATTATACAGGTT
Source organism: Flaveria robusta (assembly GCA_025506415.1). NCBI lineage: Eukaryota > Viridiplantae > Streptophyta > Magnoliopsida > Asterales > Asteraceae > Flaveria > Flaveria robusta. The sequence continues at coordinate 26,513,978 of CM046471.1, read as the reverse complement.
CAAATTAAAATTTTTGATATTTTACCCGAATGAAAATACGAGTCAGGTTCGGGTTAGATATCCGTGCCTTCTAATCAATAACTCGCGAACCCAACACGGTTGAGCCCTTAACGTAAATCATGAGCTTAATCAACCAGATATTACAATCAAATATTCATAACATACATGTAAACGATGCATAGATAAAAAGCAAGTAAATGGTCACCCGTTACATCATACACGTTCGTCTTTTTCGTTCTCCCACTCCCATCAAAAACCACTCGTCTCCATAAAACCACCACCACCACCACCAATTTTCACAGGAAATCTTTTGCAACTCCGACAATGCCACCGACGCCGTCGCAACCCCATCTCAACGGCGCCTTCCCCGGCCCTCTGATCCACCCAAAACCCAAATCCCACCACCGCCTCAGCCGTCGCTCCGGCAGCGGCAGCAACTGCAACCCTCTAACATGCTGTTGCAGTTGCCTCTGCAATTGCATCATCAACCTCATCTGCCAAACCCTAATCACCATCGCCATCTTCATCTCCGTCATCGGATTAATCCTCTGGTTCATCTTCCGCCCAAACATCCCCAAATTTCACGTCGATGACGCCACCATGACGCAATTCACCCTCTCCCCCAACAACACTCTCTACTACAATCTCGTTCTCAACATGACGTTCAGAAACCCTAATCGCCGATTGGGGATCTACTACCAACAAATCGATGCCACCGCAATGTATCACGATCAGAGGTTTTCGACGGTGGATGTTGAGGGTTTTTACTTAGGGCATAAGGAGGAGAATGGTGTTGGTGTGGTGTTTAGAGGTGAGCAAGTGGTGGCGATTGGTGGTGGTAGATCGGAGTATGAATCGGAGAAGAGTGATGGTGTGTACAGAATTGATTTGAAGGTGAGATTGAAGATGAGATTGAAGGTTTTGTGGGTGAAAACCCCCAAATTGAAACCTAAATTGGATTGTGATTTGAAGGTTCCGTTGAGTTCTAAAGGTAAGATTTCGACTGTGAAGTTTGAGAGAACGAAGTGTGATTATGATTGGTGGGGAAGAAGAAGAAGATGATTAAGATGATGATGATGATGATGATTTGATCTGTTTATTAATGTTTTAGGGTTATAATACATCGATTATGAATATGATATTCTGGTTTTTTGTTCTTGATCTTGGATATGATTGATGTTAATTTTGTTTAAAGTTTGTTTGATTGTAGATGAAGTATAGAAAGCTATAAAGTTAAGTTTTGAAGTGTGTTTTTGCTTTTTAAACGTTAAGATATGAAACGTGGGACCCACGGAATCGTATGATTTTCTGTGATAGATTTGACGCTTTCATTTTAATCGATTAAAATTAAAGAGACTAGTTTTTAGCTTTTAGATTATAAAACAATTTAATTAAATAAAAACGTTAACATAAATTAAAGATAATTTTATATATTCTACTCCTCCGATCGTTTAGGGAGGAGAGACACTCATGTCACACTCATCACACTATATCATAAAATATTAATTAAATATTTGTCATATCATACTACATCACACATAAATTTGATGACGGCGATGCTATCATACCATGTCACATGAAACTAATCGTTGAGGGGTTGATTTATTGAAGGGAAGGCGCGGCAAGTGAATGCTGGTAGCACACGCCATGTAGCATGAAAAAGGGGCGACAACGGCCCGAGGCATGCCATTACCTCACAATGTACCGGCCCCTTCCACCATTAAAATATATAGTAAAAGAAAAAGTGAAACTGACTTTATAATAACAAGGAATTAATGGAGGTATAATGTTTGCAATAAGTGTGTATCAAGTATGATTTTATAACACTTTCTCTCATATATATTTTCATTTATTATACACTATCAATATCATATTTCAAAATGTTGTTAAACTAGTACTTCGGGGCATAAAAAAGTAATTGATACTACTAAATCAGTTATGTTTTATCATTAAAAACTTTACTAAAAAAACCTGTTGCGAAAAAACTTAAAAGGAAAAAAAAATACAGTGTGTATAATACTTTCGTCAAACTTATAAACATGTCATGATATTTGATATAATCTTCTTATTGTTGTTGAATCTTTAACCTTCATAAATAACACCAGTGCCGGAGCTTGAGGAAATCTATAGGGAGGCTGAAAGGCCGAACTCAATAAATATAAAAATATCTAACCGAAATGCATATAAAATTCCACTACCGAGCCAAAAAGAAAAGGAGGGTCGGGCCCGCCAGACCCCCAACAAAGCTTTGCCTTTGAATAGCACGTCTCCAAATTTGGTACTCTAAGCAAGTGTAATGAATATCAAGGACAATTTCATTCCTCGTATCCAATAAAGATATCAAATTATCCTATAATATGCTTATCGATAGTGTCTCGTTAAATAACTTGCTGGGAAATCCCGTTGGGATAAAATCATAACTAAAAAAAGTCCAACCCGTGTTTTCTCCCTGATATACTACCAATTATTTACGGAATTAACAACACATTTCAGGGTGATAGTAAATCAATACTCGGGTGTCTTTAATGTAACTAATGTTACTGTATCATTAGTGTTACCTCGCATTGGAGCTGAATTATTCGATCAAAAAACAAGAAACCTGAATGCCTGTTACGTACTTCCATGAGAGAACACTTTTTTTTTTCAATCGAAGCGATGAAACACTACCACACCAACAAATTTGCAGCTTACGAAGTATAAAGAGGGAATTGAAGTAGATATTTTAAGAGTTTTAAGAGAGGGACGTGAGACAAGATGACAAATAATGTAACACCCCAACCCCGAGAGGCTGACGTGTCACTATTACCGATATCAAATCAAAAACCAAATCCATTATATAAACGAGACGGTCTGAAATCAACAATTCAACAAACCAATTACTTCAAGGAAACCTAATTAAATATTCATTACATCAATTAAATCAAAAGCAAAGTCTTGATCTTCAATTCCCTCTTCACTGATTCCCCGGATTACCCTGATTACCTACAAATAAATAAGAAAACACCACAAAAAAAATACGGCTGAGCCAAAAGTTGCTCAGTAACGGAAAGAACAATAGTAATGATGATAACGGAGACAAATATATAATTAGATGTCTACACTTGAAACCGATACAGAACTGATCATATGATACTGAAACTGAAATCTAATTCTATACAATACTGATATCTGATACTGAAGTGAACATGTAATACTGAAACTGAAACTGAACTGATCTACACGACAAGTATAGCCGAATAAAGTAAGTGGTGTAAAATAAGAAGTACCCAGAGCTAAAACTGAACTGATAAGTACATAGCTAGCTAGACTATGCACCAATGAGATGGTGTGTGGGCGTACACACATGATTCTATCCCCCGGAACTGAACTGATCTGAACTGAACTAGGATCGATCCATCCGCCTCCCAAATAAGTGTGGCCAATGTACTACTTGAGTACTAACGTGTTAACGGAGACGCCGTGAGCTTTTTATAAAACACCGTCACGAAAAGTGTCATGTCATTGACGCCACAATGACATGTCTGACATGCTCGGGTAACAGAGTACTAAATCAAAAGATAGTATAACTACCTAACAGATAACGTATCAACAACTCTAACTTATTATATACGGGAACATGCAATAATGAGCACAAACTTATAAAAATCTATTGCACGCTACAAGTCTATATAATGAGCCTAGCAAGTCAAACAAGTCGGAGCAGAGTAAAACTAAATAATAACAATAAATTGGTTCGTAAACGGCGTATAAATACGCGAAAGCCAAACAGATCATATCAACAGAATTAAGGTATCAAAATCCGTACCACAACGTAAAGAAAAATATAATTTATACTACGGTAGAAAAGACCAAGAATCCGTACCTTATCCTGGTAAAACAGAGCCAAGCAGTAGTAAGTTCTTTTGTTTATCCTCAACTGATACGAGGACCTATAATTTTAAATTACTAGTTTGATTTAGATTTACTTGCGATGTTTAACTTACTAGCTCGTTGGTTTTCCGACGACACTTATTAATTTGGAACACTTACGAGTTTCATAATGGTAAAACTCCAACAGAGAGCTAGAGTTAACCATGACCTGTTTAGTTGACAACTAAATAACTTGTAATTAATGTGTTTGATTCTATATGTTTTTTTCTCCTAATTAACATAACCTAAACGTCGGTCATCAACCATGTTATCTAATTAAATCATAGATGCCACCACCCTGTTCTATTTAGCCTCTTTAGTTCATACCACAGTTAATAGCCAACTTCTTATATTACATAAATTCATCATTTATTTACAATTAACTTGTGTTTTGAATAATTGGCAGAAGGAACTAAAACAAAGTAAGCTGCCCAAAGATGACATTAAAAGAGCATATGGTGAGGTCGATCTAAATGGTCAAAAAGATTTATATATACATACATATAGACTAGTTGGGGTGTTCAAGTCATTGGTAGGGTGTGTGCTACTTAACTATTCCAGTTTGTGAACCTAGTTGTGTACTGTTACACGTTTCATATAGTAAATTTATACAATTCATTCCTCAATTCAAGTATCCAAATAAATTTTCATTACAATGATCAAAAACATACATCACAAACAATAGCACATAATATTTATCATATGGCCTTATAATCGTTAGTAACCTTTCATCTTATGCTTTAATCGTCGGGATAATAAGACGAATCAGACCACTTAAGATAGACACATGTATCAAAACATCGACTCAACGGGTCGAGTCGGTACCTTATATATCGGATAAGATTCGATGACTTGAAGCTTGAGGATTATCGAAACGCCAATTTAACAGGGGAGACCGCTGCGATGATGGTGACTGTGTACGTTTTAGGAACGAGTTAGTACCCTGTAAAAGATTGAATTCAAACGCTAAACATAAGCTAACTCCCATACCTGATTGATGAATCCTGAAGTTAAATAAATTGGATTTATTCGGCTGATGAACACTTGCGAACGCGACCAACGCAGCAGCCAAGCGATGATCGAAGATGGTACGGTAGTGATTCACAGGGATGGTGTCGTCGCACTAAATTCTGAGAGGGTAAATCGAGGAGATTAAGAGTCGATAGAGCATTGCGACTTTCAATTGCGAGATTGAAGGCTATATAACAACCGATTGTGATCATGATGAAACGTGAGATCATCGTCGCAACTCTCTCGGGAGTTCGTTAGGGAATAAGAGAAATCGAAAGATGAGTTGGTCAAAAGAAGTAGATTAGGTCAAAAGAAACCACGGGTTGGTTCGGGTATGGAGTGTCACCTATGTACAGATATGGGCTTGAGGATAATTGTATTTAATCCAATGTTTCTTTTTTTTTGTTTTTTTTTTTTTTGGTCTATCATATTTTATTGATATAACTAAAATTGCTATTATTAATATATATTTTATCATATTATTCGTATTTTTATTATTATTTCATCTAACAGGTATTACAAATAATGAGTGAACTCGTGCTGATAGGGAATTGTATATACTCTATTATTGGAGGTGTAATGTTTGTAACAAGTGTGTATTACGTAAGATTTTATAACAAATGTTATTGTCTTAATCGGTTTGATGTTTTTAAGAAAGGAATATGTTGAAATTTAAGAAGATGTGATACATTTAAATTGTCCCTTAGAGCTCGTAAAGTTATCTTTAGATTGTCATCTTAACTCTTTCAGCTCATGATAAACTGATAGAGTTTAGTTTAAGGTGTAATACATTTAGGTTGTCCCTTAGAGCTTACGACAAGCTCAATCTCATATTTGATATCAAAATAGAGGAGTGAATTTGCTCTTCAAGCCCCCCCAATCTTGATTTCCTCTCCTCAACGCCTTGCTCTTTACAAAATTTAAACATTTCGTCAAATAAGCGAGCGATTCCCTCTTCGACTCACAATTGCCACCTCCCGGTGATCATGAAGCGGTGTTCCTACCGATACCGATTGGCGATTGCTAGCTTATTGCCACCTCAAAACTCGTCCCACTTCTTCCCTTGTACACTTCATCTACCTTTTTCTTATTTTTAACCCGAAACACAGGTTATAATCAAAATGTCTTTAAGTTATTTTGTGGACTTTTCGCACATTTTCCATACATTATGTTTGAATACTACGTAAAAGGTGGAATTACTATATTTAAATTCCTAAGTCTATGTTTTTTAGATAAAATTTATTTATCTAACTTTATGTAATAAAAAATTTTAATTCTTTTTTCTATAGTAAATTTTTTATTTAGATTTTAAGTTTATAGGGGCAAAAGGACAAAATTAAAACAGAAGTATAAATGCATATTGCATAATATGCAAGAAAATCTCTTTTGTATTAAACAACTTTTATTCATATGATATAATATAAATATTGAAAAGGTTACAATACAAAGTGTTTTTTTCGGTGAATTCTACGAAGTTTAGGGTGGAATTATCATGCAAACAAGTAATAATTACGCAAAAATGATTATTCTTGCACAAAAATACACTTTTGCGTGATAATTCCACATTTGTGTGATAATTCCATATCTGGGTGATTAATTCTAATAATTGCGTTATAATTTCATCCGTAACGTTTCTTCTTGCGTGATAATTTCATATCTAGGTGATTAATTATAATACTTGCGTTATAATTTCATCCGTAACGTTTCTTCTTGTGTGATGATTTCGTACACTTCGCACTAAAATATCACTTTGTATAGTAAATTTTTTTAAATAAATATATTAGTTAACTTCTAATAAAGTAGATTTGTGTGTACATATCTGTATAAAGAATACGTAATAAACAAATTTCGTTTAAAGGTAAACCCACTGAGTGACTAGGTTTTAGTGAGTGGGCAATTTGCCCCTATCTCCTTTACTTTGAATAAAAAAGACATTTTTCTTTATTGATTTAAGGTTAATATAAATATATAATACGCACAAATATAACACGACGGTTCCGAAACAACCATCAAGACCGATGTGCTCAACCAAGGCTTTAAAAGGTTACGTGATAGGACAGATATTAATTACTAATTTTACGATTTTATATGAAAGAAATACGTGAGGCAGTTGATTATGGTAACCTGGCCTATATGTTTCACGTTTAAGTGTATTAAACGCTTTTGAGATGTCTTTCATTTGGATTTCAGGAATTGAATTGGTGATTTTTTCTCTAGTGGTCAGATTTCAAAAACCAATGAGCCAATTGTTTTTGTCGATTATCGTTGAGTTAATATGATTAGATGTGTTTATAAGGTTATTGAAAAAGCCTTGGCTAACAAAGTTAAAGATGGTGGTTTGATGGTAACAAATGTATAAAGTGCATGCATTACAAGGAGGAATATTATTGACAGTCCAATATTGATGCTTAACGGGATAGCGTTTTGGTCTAGAGCCTCAAAGAAGAAAGTGATGTTTTTCAAAGTAGATTTCAAGAAGGCTTTCGACACATTGAATAGGGCATGTTCTGGATAAAGGATGTTTAAATTTGGCTACCTCGTTTGTTCTAATAAACGATACTCCCTCAAAGGAACTTCAAATTCTAAGGGCGTGCATCAAGGTGATTTGTGTCTCTGTATATCTTAATGATGGAAATTGAGGCTTTAAATGTAGTCACAAAAACGACATGTGATTTCGGTTTACTAAATGAATCAAATTTAACTTGGACATGCAGATGCTTTCACATTTATTCTACGCAAAGCGCCTTGAAGATTGGTCATTTTCTGATGTTATAAACTTGGCTAGGAGTATATAATGTTGTTAACTTGCATCTGGCAAAGTTAATCTTAATAGTAATAACATATACAACAAGTTGGGAGATTTCTTTTATCTTATCTCAGACAAGCGGGAGCTAACATGAATCTTACAAAAAACTGATAGTCGATTGTTGACAAGTTTAATGGAGACCTTTCAACTTGGAAGGCGCTATCACTCTTAACTAGTAGATACTAGGAAGCATTACACTATTCAAAGCGGTTCTTTAATGTTTACCAATTTATTATATACATGTTAAAAATAAATAAATAAATAATTAGTTAGATAATTAATATTACTCTATGGCATTTTAACTATCAATAAATTAACCTATACGTTAATAAAGCGAATAGTATGTTTGTTGGTTTCTTACACTATGGCCACGGGAGTTTTAATGTTTTTGTATGTGGATTTGTGAAGCCAGTTTTGCATGTGTATAAAACGCTCGTTTGGCTTCTGTCTTTTCACTTTCTTCTGCCGCACCCTTTTTAGAGAGAGAAAAGCGATTTGTGGTCTTGGCTGCCATGTTTGTCGTTGTCACTGCCAAATGTCGATGCGTCACCCCGTTTTCCTTTCATTGTTCACGATGCCGGTAGTGGTTTATATGGACATGCCCTACCTCCTGTTCTGGTTGAGATCGGACCGACGATGGACTTCTAACCATCCTGGGCTTCGGCCGTCTTTGTTGGCATTGTCGGCGGGGGAACGATTATGGTGTTGCCTCTCGATTCCAACAAAGCTATTCAGGTATGCATGTTCTTTCTACTTGGTAATGATGTGTGAAAGCTCATCTGAAAGTTAGGGTTACACTTAATCCTAATAATGATGGATCTGTGGATTTTTCATGTTTGCCTGTTGTTTCTTTGCTACTTAGGGTTCTGTTTTAGGTAATTCTAATTTTAACCCTCATTCCTAGTGTTTCGTTTTTGTTGCGTAGCTCTGGATTCTAGTTATTAGTCAGTAATGATAGCCAAGGAGTCTGTAAACCCTAATCTTTTGTTTTTGTCTGTGACGGTGGTGAATATTTTAGTTGATTGTTTGATGACGTTAGGGTCTTATATTGATATGTTTCTGGTTTGTTGATGATGATGGCTATGGTACGTCTATGACGGTCTTCTTTCGTTGCCTTGAGACGTCAATGACTAAGTTATGACTGCGGAAACCCATTTGTTGTGAGCACCGTTATGATGACTGTGGAAAAGATAGTTGCTTGGCGTGGCATAATCAGTGACGACAAATATGGTGCTCTACACTTGCAACCTGTGTTGCAGCCATGGTAACCCAATACCTAGATCTAAGCCTAATGGTTCCTCTTTTTGAGGTAATTTGCTTTGTTTTTTTACTTGCTTTATTAACATAAATGTTAATTAATATGCTATGTGAGATGTACCTTAACAGATTTGAGCCAAACTTGTGAATTTTTTGAACTAATAATTTATTGTGAATTTTTTGAACTAATCGTTTATACGACTTTAATTCGGTTTGGTTTAGATGTCTTGAGGTAAATTATATAAGTTTATTCCTCATGCCCCTTTGGTTATGTTTATTTTTTTTAACAAATAGCAGCTCTGTTAAAAAAAAGCTATGATGATAAGAATTTAATGATCTAACAATATGCGTCTATATGAGCCTTAGTCTAACCAATCTGTCAAGCGCACAACACATACCCGAAAATGACAATAGTTAATTTAATGATCATGTTTTAATAACTAACCAATAACTTTATATAGATAAGTTAATGTAATTATCGATTTAAATTGATAATTATACTTTAGTCCTCTATAAAATATTTTGGTAGACAATATTGTGTTTATGAACAATCACTAGTTACTAGTATGAATGCTTATGATATTAATTCTTTTTACTATTAAATTTCAAGAACACCTCTTACTTGTTCTCTTTATAGTAACTACACATGAGGGCTAGTGTATAGGAGAGCAAAGAACACCGTTTATATATCATACTATTGTGTTGTTTGCTTGATGGATATCACTATTCATTTGGCTTGTATTTTAATGAAGACTATCTTATGGTGTCATCTTCAAACAACAACACAAATTTCCAATCGGTTTGTTATATAGTTATGTTTTTTAATCTCTTCCGTATATTAAATTTATTCATATCAAAGCATGGTAAGGGTTTTCTAGATCGTGTTTTTAATTCATCTATAAAGATAATAATGTAAATATTTAGCATTTTGATGGATTTCTAGAAACATGTTTTTCAAAAACCTAAATACACTAAAAAAAACCCTGTGTTTTTAACAAGGGAAAATTCTGAAAAAATTATATATGTGAAAAGTTAATCCTTACAAAAAAATATTTTTAAAAGTCAAATTCTAGATATTAACATGTACCCTTCAAGTAAAAACCAGTGTTTTCTAACTCGGATGGGACCGGCTAGTCAAACAGTGATTCAGAGGTTGAACCGGTCCAATGCATCCTAATTCGTTTGGTAGTCAAAGAATCAGTCATTTCGGACCGGTTCAGTGGTCGAACCGGGAACCAGGTCAAACTCGTTTTTTTATATTTTTAAATTTTATATTTCTGAATTTTAATGAGTTAATAGGTGGTTCGGAATATGAATTGGAGTGTTAGATTTTGTTAACTTTTATATATAACTATGAACTACACATAAAAAATATTTGTATTGATTTATATAAAAATATATATAATTATTATGTCATATGATTTTTAAACCTGGTCCAACCAATCAACCATTAAGATGACAAGTTCGTCATGCAATTTGGTAATGAAAACATTGGTAAAAACACACTCAACGTAGTGTCCTTAGTGTGAAAACACGCTCCACATGGACACATTAGAGAGTTCACACATGTCTATTTGAATGAAAAAATTAGAAGTTGCCAGAAAACAATGGAAATTGATGGAAGTGACGGCAACTGCACACCTTATGTAGTTTTGGACGGCATAATTTAGACTTGGACAAAAAAACCGGTCCGGGAACCGGTTCGGCCAAAAAAACCGGAACAGGTTAAAAAACGGTTTGGCCCAAACCGGTCCCAAACCAACCCGCAGCTAGGGCTGTTCACGAACCGAACCGAACCGAACCGAACGCAGCTCCGCTCGAACTCGGTTTGGTTTCAAACAGAGCGGCTCGGTTCGGTTCGAATTTACATATTCGAGCGCAAACTTTATGCTCGAACTCGGTTCGGTTTTAACCGAGCGCTCGATTTTGCTGGGTTTTGCTCGGTTTCGTATAAATCAAAGAAATGTTCAGGCTAAACAGGCTAAACAAGCTAAACTTAAATCAATCTTCTACAAATGTTCTTTAAGAATCAAATCATCAAAGAAATGTTCACCATTTTTTGCAAATGTTCTGTAAATACATCTTATATGTCTAAAAAACAAATCTAACCTCTTCATTGACTAAAAGAAACAAATCTAACCTCAAAATACCTCGATCAGGAACAAGGTCGGGAAATGCAGGTCGGAGGAAACAGAAGTCGATTATGAACAAGCAGGTTCCGGGAAATGCATGTCCGGTCGCAGATGCAGCAGTGTCGGGGTCGCAGGTGCAGGGGTTCGCAACTAAGCAAGGTCCGCTCGCAGGGGTGTCGATGGGCTGTTCCGGTTCGTAGAGGAGGCGCCGCTGGTCGGCGGCCGCAGGGGGAGGGCTGGAGGGTGGGTTCAGGAATGTTGAGAGGTTGCTGTGTGACTTTATGACTTGTGAGGTTTCTTTTGGTGTATTAGAGAATTAAGGTTTTTAGGGTTGTAAGTTGTTTGACTTTTTGACTAAAAAATTAAAATATTTGTAATTGATAAATAACTAAATAAAATAATAAATTAACATATATATAATAAATAAAAACTAAACTAAAAAATAATTCGAGCGAAATCGAGCGAGCGACGAGCGAGCGTACCTTTGCTCGTGCTCGGTTCGTTTTGAAACCGAACCGAGCCGCTCGGTTCATTTACAACCGAGCGGAAAATCGAACGAGCGAAATTCCGAGCATTTTTCGAACGAGTTCGAGCAAGTTTCGAGCATCGAACTATTTGAACAGCCCCGCAGCGGCGGTTTCCTATCGATTTCTCATATCCTGTAGCTCAAATCGGTTTCAAAACGGTCCGGTTTAAAACCCGGTTTTCAAACCGGTTTTAAAAAAATAGCCGTTATGTAACGTTAATATAACCGTTTTTAACATTTCTATGTTTTAATTTTTTAAATTATAGGTATTTTTTACAAATAAAAATATATAAACATGTCTTGTGATTATAAAAACAAATAATTGTGTATCAAAACAATTTTTTAAGTTACAAATAATTGTGTATTTAATAAATGCGTCTTGTAATGTTTCTATGTTTATTTTTATGATTTAATAGTTTATATTTTTATTTAATTACTTTGTAATGATTATTAATTAAAAAAAAACCGAACCGGTTTGGAGCATGAACCAGTTTTCAAACCGACCGAAATCAATTTGTATAAGGTCGGCTCCACCACACCCAAAACCGGTTTACGAGTCGAACCCGTTTGGCTAAAACCGGTTTCAAGAAAACCGAAAAAAACTGTTTCGGTTTTAAACGCGAACCGGTTTGGAGGTAAAAACAGGTTGTACACCTCGAGCATAACTCCAAGATGTTCGGGTACATGTAGGATGCGCCAAGTGGGGTGCGTTTTTACTCTAAAAGACGCCACTAGGACTACCCGTTCATCTATAGAGTGAAAATTCATTTTAAGAATCTAACTTTTCATAAATTTGACTTTTCATATGTTTATTTTGTAAACTTTTTTCTTTGAGCAATCCACTTGCATATTATGGAAAGGGAATAATGCAAATGAATGTTTTGGTAAGTAATAATCCAATTGCCACTTTCTGGAAAAACGATCATAGCGAATTGTAGAACATTGTCAAAACAAGAATCATGCCCAATTTAATGATAAATGCCGTTATTATCGATATAATCGACATAATATCTCGAAATTTCAATTGAAATATAAGTGTCGTATTTTCTATTTATTGTATATAATAAAATAAGATTTATTTTGTCATATATCTCTTGACCCGTATTCCTCATATAATTTTCCATCTAAAAAGTTATAATACTAATTTAATCACTCAAATTAATTTCTCTCTTTTATTAAAAATTAATTTTATTAATTGTTACATGTGTGTCTCTCATCTAAATTTTTTAAAATCCAGTTATCTTTTTAAAAATAGATTTTAACAAGAAAATTAAAAACCATATATTTTTATTAAATAGAAAATATTAAAAAAATTGTATATAATATGAAAAACTAAGATGTGACGTGACACAATTGTAAGCTTTATCATACTAATTTTTTCATTTCTATTTTTTATTAATAATAATATTATAATATTAATTCTAATAATATTACTAATACCATTTTCAAATAAAAATATATATAATTTAATGAATTTAAAACCTATTTTTTAATTTAAAACACACTTTTAAAAGTAAAAGTTTTATAAAATACATAATACAATGAATTTTTTTTTAAATTCATTTTTCTTAAAACAAATTATTTATAAACCTCAATCTTTTTATAAAATAAAAGTTTAAGAAAAATATATTATTGTTTATTTACATAAAATAGTTATTTATAGTACCTATAATCATATTTATCTTCAAGCATGGTTTTATAATTCATAAATTTTTATTACTAATTATTTTAATATTTTATTTATTCAATCCGTGTAATACACGGGATACTAATCTAGTTTTATGATAATCTGAAAGAATGTTTCTTAAAAATAACTTTCTGTTTTATTCTCAAAACAATCAAACACCCGTTTGTAAGATGGTATAAGAGTGATTTGATTGAATATTATTAATAGGTTTGATTACATTACGGTATTTGTTAGTAGTTTTAAGGGTGTTGTATTAAAAAAACATAAAGAAGTTTAAAAAGTCAATATTTTATAATAGAAGGCGAGTCCCACTAACATAAATTCCTATCTACTTGCAAGTCAGATTGACTGAAAATTGAATGCGATCTTTTGAGCAGAGATCATAAGTGGTTCTCTTCACACCTTTGGGCGTTGGAGTATACCACCCGACCTAATATCAAATTTTATATTAATTTCATCAAGTTCGTTTTTGTTATTCTAATATACAAATGAACCTCTTGTTTACTTGAGAAGTTATAATATTGTAATCTAAACTATACTTATTGGTCAATAACAATTTATAATCAAATTGAATTTTAATAATACAAACTATGACTTGTTAACCAATAGTAATTCATACTATTAAATTGACCGATGATAATTTCAACTTTTAATTTTGTTACCAATAACGATCCTAATAGCATAATTATTCTTTTGTTTACATTTGATTTTGCTCACGATGATGATTGTGAATGAACTAGGGAGATGCACAATAAAATGGAATGAAAAACGAGCGAAAATCAAGTGTAAATCAATAAAAATTATGCATGCTACTAGGATTGCCATTGGTAACAAAACTAAAAGTTGAAATTATTATAGGCCAATTTGATAGTATGGATTATTATCAGCAAATAAATCATAATTGTTATTATTAAAATACAATTTAATTGATTTATATTGATAACCGATGAATAACACTTATTTTTTTTTCACTTCTCTTATCAAAAACATTATCCAAGAAGTCAAAAGTGTCATGTGAATGTCACTTAAACATTGTTAAATAAGCACAACATCAAATAATCAAAAAGATTTCCATGATATAATATCGGTAACTAATTTCAATCTTGATAGGAAATGATGATCTCCTCAATCAAAATATTATATGTGATAATTTTAAAAATAAAGTAGATATAAAAAAGTAAATGTTTGTGTTTGTCTGAAAAAAAAACTACTTTCAATTTTTATTACTATTATTTATTTTTTTTTGTTTTGTTTATATAATTGTAAAAAAATAACATCAAAAGATTGAGTGAAAATCTTATATACTAAAAATATAAATACATACATAGAATAATATGATCGCCAATATCAAACTTACATGTCCCATTAGCTAATAATAGTACAAGACTAGTCACACTACACTTTCCACACCTGCATTTAACTGCCATAACTGCCCTTCACCGGCCACCGTACAATCAAACACCACCGTCTCGCGACGGAGATCCCACCGGAGTAAAAAACACCGGCGAATCACACGGCGGAGACACCACCGTCGTTGTTGCATCCTCAACCACCACATTAACCTTCGAAGCCTTCTCCTCCGCCGCTTCAGCCTCCAAACACGCTCTCAACGACACTTTTCCCGTCACCACCTCGCCCGAACCACCACCGGAAAACGACGCCGACTCAACGCACTCACTGTCATCTTCTTTGATCGTGCAAAGAAACCTCGAAGGCCCGTTTGTTTCCAACAGCTTGAAAACGTCGATGACGGGATCTTCCGGCGAGGGTCCGTCGGAATATTCAGTCGGGGCTCCGGATGGGTCGACCCGAGTGTGGGATTTGAAGCAGAGGATATGGAGTAGGTTGCTGTTGGGTGGATGACGAGGGTGCTGGAGGTCGCCGGAGATGGGTGGTTGGTGGCGGAGGGTACGGCGGCGATGGAGGAGGAGGAGGAGGAGTTTTCCGATGAGGACTAGGGCGGAGATGATGAAGATTGTAGTTAGTGCAGTGGTGAGCTTGTTTAGAGTCATTTTTTATTTTTATGTGTGTGATTTAAATTTTAAAGGGAGAAAGATGGAAAATGTTTTTGTAGTAGGAGATACCGGTTACCGGAGAGCTACCGGATGTTTTCTTTGTTTTTAGTTGGAGTTTTGAATTTTGTTGGCGGATGCTTAAGATTTGAGACATGGGTTTCCTTTGTAAACATCAAACCAACATGTTGTTATAGATACTTTTTTTTTTATAATATGTTTACTTGTTATACTCTCTACTTTAAATTCTCAATATATACAATTCAAACTTTTTGTTTTTTCTGTTAGTTTTTATCTTTTTTATTCTCTCTTAGCATGATAATAATAATATTAATAATTATTTATATTAATGCTAATTTGTGGTTGTTTAAATTCAAAGGATAACCTTTAATTTTTTTACGACAATTAACTTGTACGAGAGATAACTTTTCAAATGATTCAAATTTAATTCGTACGAGAGTTAATGGTAGAGACAACTTTAATATTATTTTAATAGAGATAAGTTTCATTATTTTAATTGTAGAATTAATTTGTACCATATAGTAATTCAAATTCAATTTTTTTTTTTTTAGTATTGCTACTTTGTAATTGAATGTTAAAATCATCAATTTTGCTATTTAAAGCTATTGCGGGGTATATTAAAGGTATGTTTTAATTAAATAATCACGATTTCCATTGTTAAAGTCACTATTTGTAGATTTCATAAAAGTTACAAACAAGGTTTTTACCTTATAACTGAAAATTTATGTGTTCTTTTCTAACTTCAGGTACGTAAAATTTTTAGTTTATAATTCAAGTTTTATATATTTTTTTGTAGTTTTTACTAAAAAAAAGATCAGGGGGGAATATGATAATTTTTGATGTGATTTTTCTCAATGAGAGGGTATGATAAGTAGGAAGACAGGGTATGTATAGCATGCCACTATTAATATTTATTCATTTAATAAAATGAATGAAACGATATGATATTTCATTCCTTTATTTAAACAAGCAAAAATAAACAAATGTTGTGTTCGTTTATTAAAGAGTTTTTTTTTTATATTTTTCTTTTATTGGTAATTTAATTTTTAAAGATACGAAACTCTAGTTAAATTATAGGTCTCCACTACGATCCCCTATTTAACCATTTAAATTTCTATTGAATGCTCTAGGTTTTCCACTCGTTCTTGCTTGCGTCAGTTTGTGTTTGTTTGTGTGCATTTACGTTCGTTGCATAAACTTAAAAGAATGAACACAAATGAATACAAACATGTTTATTTTTTTAATGTATGGACACGGGCAAAAAAATCTAGTTCTTTAAATGTTCTTGAACAGTTCATTAACATATTCATTTCCTTAATTAACGAGCATAAATTAAATGTTCATGAACAATTCATCATGAGCATGCTATTTTTTTAATGAACGAACACAAACAAGACCTTATTCGTGTTCGTTTGGTTCATTTACAATTCTAATACATGTTATTATAAACTGTATTTGTTTCCCATTAAATCAATAATTTCATCTCTATACTTTTACTCAATAACAGGTACATTATCTAGTTATTTCATACGTAAATTTTGTGGTTAGTTACATAACTCATCATCGCAAAATTAGTGATGGGAACCGACTTTCACGATTTGTCACAAACACACTATATGTTGTGATGTGTATTGAAGCTATGATGCATGGAGAAGAACTACGTAGGTATCGAACAAACCGGTTGATTCATTTTGTGGACAAAATTTAGTTTACATGGGAAGGTCAAAGGTTAGGCTATTTCATGTGAAGTGTTTAAACAACGTGACATATGATTTGTCGAGTCTAACAAAGGTTAGTCTCGTAAATTTCTTGATTTTATATATTATACTTTTGGATCAAATAGTAACTTATTAGCATGAGCAAAATGCCCAAAGTTGGGTTGTTTTAGTGGTAGCAATGTTTTCAGAACCGGATCGGACGTCGAACCGGACGCCTTACTGGTTTGGTGGTCGGACTGGTCGGACCGGATTTAAGAACCGGATGACGTCATAATTATATATATACTATATTATATATATAGTTATATATATAATTAAATATAAGTAATTTATACATGTATTTTATAGTTATATATAAAACTTAACTATATTTTTATATCCAACATACTAATGTATAGTTCAACACCTCGTTTTTACCCATTAAAATCAAAAAATAAAAAAAAATAAAAAAAAATACGAAAACCGGTCCGAACCGGTCCGGTTCCTGGTTCAACTGCCGAACCGGTTCGAACCGGCCGGTTCAACTTGCTGAAAACGATTTGGGGGGGATCGGACCGGTGGACCAGCCGAATCCCGGTCGAACCGGTCGGACTGGCCGGTCCGATCCGGTCGTGAAAACAATGAGTGGTAGTATGATGCTTGAAATTTGAAAGTGTTGTGACTTTGACCATGAAAAACATTTTTCAAAACCAATTTAAGCATATTCAATTTCAAAGTGGTTACGAATCGAACAGAGTCTAACTTGAAAAATAAAAAAGAACTAAGACAACATTAATACTTTATAATATTATTCACAGAGAAAGGTTCTATTCTATTTCATACTAGCTCGAGCCGGTATGAACCGAGAACCATAAAACCAAACCAAACCAACTTTTAGAAAACCATAAAACCAAGAACCAAACCAAATATAGTACAATCAAAACCAACTTTTAAAATAGAACCGAGAACCAAACCAAATATAGTTCAAATCTATTCCGGTTAATTCCGATTCGATATTTAACTTTTCGGGTGGGTTGAAGATAAACGAGTGATGGGGTGTGGGGGCTCTTTTTAGTGAAAGAACTTGATGAGGGTAGAGTCTTGGCTTTAAAAACCTTATTTTCACTATATTACTACATTTAATTAAATCAAATCATTTATCATTCATCAAAACTGATATAAAGAGTCAACAAAAGAGAGCATACCATTACTAAAAATCCCGACAAAATATAATAAATCAGTAGTTGAAAATGACATTTAATTTATTTTAATCATTACTTTCAAATTATGAAAATGTGTAAAGATAAAATAAAAGGGACAGAATATTATTATATAACTTATTTTGATATGAAAAGATTGTTTTTCAAATTTTCATTAGCGTGCCCAATTACACTGCTGCAAAGTATTCCTTGCTGAGTTTAGGGTCTGGCTTCATCGACTTCTCCCCAGGCTTCCATCCAGCTGGGCATACCTCATCTGGGTTTTCTTGTACATATTGCAATGCCTACAGTACAAACACCCATTTAGAATGATAACAATGGATTAATTTACATAATAAGCTTTTTATACGGGTGGTCGAAAGTAGAGTTGGCGTATGAGCGGGTCAAGTGAATTGGCTGCTGAGTCAAGCGGGTTAAGAGGTGGTTTTTAATACGGATGGAAACAGATTAACTTGGGTTGGGATGACTTGTCAACATCTTTTTTTTTTCATTTTCCTTGAAGCTTAAATAATTAATGTCATAAATATGATTAAAGATGTGTGGGTAGTTTTGCAAAATAAAGAGATTTAAGAGGTTATAAGCATTTAAACACACTTTGGGTCTAGTTCGGTAAAGGTTCATCCATTTGCCTCTTGGATGTAATATATGTCCCCAATGAACTGATTCTTAAGCAAATGGGTCAAAACAAACACCTCTAGACGAAGGGGTAAAGTGGTAATTATCTACCTGAAGCGTTCTCATTGTTTCATCTACACTTCTGCCAATTGCAAGATTGTTAATCGTGGAGTGTTGAATAACGCCTTCTTTGTCAATGATGAAAAGCCCTCTCAATGCTATTCCCTAAGATATATAAAGACCAAGAGGCGATAAATTTTCATTAGTTATTTACAACTTAGTTAATGAGGATCACATAACTACATATCCTGTTAAAAGACTGTATCTTGTTAATTAAATCGAATCATCGAATCCAGCCACTTCAATATTTGTTTTCGACAAATAACAACATTCTTTGTATATAATGGATAGAAGTAGTTGCTCAAACAACATCATGTAAAGATAAAAACTTTAGTAAAAACGGGTGCTCTGATATCAAATATACATAAAAATTGCATACCTGGTCTTCAATCAACACATTAAAAGCTTTTGAAATTGATTTGGTCACATCAGAAACTAGAGGGTAATTCAGATCACCAAGGCCTCCGGATTTTCTGTCTGTTTGAACCCATGCAAGATGGAAGAACTATAAAAAAGCATCATGAATTTATGATCACATACACCAATAACAAAGATGCTCTAACTACTACCAGAGTGTTAATTGATGAAGTTTGTAATGCATAAATAGGAGTCATACCACACTGTCTACAGAAACCCCCAATATTTCAGTATTTAACTTCTCAAATTCAGCATAACGGTCACTGAAAGCAGTAATCTCTGCAAGTCAGAAACAAAACCACTGAATAAGAAACCGTTTTACCAAAAATATTAAAACTGGATGAAAAAAATGATCCAAGTGAAAGAATATACTCACCAGTTGGACAAACGAAAGTGAAGTCCAGAGGGTAGAAGAAGAGAATGACATATTTCTTGCCAATATAATCAGAGAGCTTAACCTGCAATTGCATACTTCATATAGTTTAAAAAGTTCCTGATATTTTCAATTTGCAAATCAACTGTGGCCAATTTATTAATAAATATTAAGGCAGTGTACAAATCACTTCAATTACTTTGATGAATTCTTGATCAAAAACAGCTTCTGCTTCAAAGTCTGGTGCCTGATTTCCAACTAATGGCAGTCCCTATATAAAGAACAGAGTAAGATTATAGAAACAAAAGAGTGTCATACTGCCATTACAAATGCAAATTCTAATATGAATTTGCACTAAAAAATGAACAAGGAGAGTAAATCAATACTAAATAATATCCTTCTAATTCCACAATTAAGCCATCAAATCATCATATTGGACTTTGTAGATGCATAAATCTCAAAAACTATAATCTTAGGTTTTAACACAAGTTGAATGCAATCGCTTCTGTAAAACTGAATACTTAGAACGAAAAGATTCCAGTAAACGAGGCAGATCAATGAGTGTTTGAAGTTCAATAGGGTGGAAATGAACTACTTACGGCATTGACAACGAATCCGTTGCGACGGGAGGACGAAGGGCGAACGGCGAGGGCCGATCGGAGGGATGTGGATCGGAAGTTGATGGAGGAAGAGGTGGAAAAACTTAGGGTTTGAGAGAGATTGGATGATGATGTTGATGATGATTTGGGGGAAATGTAAGAGGAATTTCTAGGGTTTAGAGAAGAGAGAAGAACTGCTGAAGCATATGAACAAGCCATTGTTGAGTTCTACTTCTGATCGATCTTCTCCTACCTTTGTGATGGAGATTGGAGCCTTAGGGTTTATATACTTATATAGTGGAGTGATAGTGCCATAGTGGTACTTGGTGAGTGAGTGTCCAAATTGTTGACTGTGTAGAACGTAATCTCTTGATTTGTTGACTTTAGGTCAAATATAACAAGTGAAAATTACTAAAATTACCAATTGGTCAAATGAAATTATCAAAATAACCGGTCAAATTTGAAGTATTGACAAAAAAAAACCAATCGGAGCCCGTCAAGTGTCATCCCTCGCTGACGTGGCGAGGGATTATGAGAATCCCTCGCCCCGAAAAGTGTGCCCGGCGAGGATATGGCATAATCCCTCGCCCACGTGGAACCCTCGCTGACGTGTCTTTGATTCCTCGCTGAGTCAGCAAGGGATTATGAGAATCCCTCGCCCATAATTACAAAAATACCCCCCTAGCCCAAAATTAAAAAAAAAAAATTTAATCAAAAAATTTGAGATTTTTAATTATTTATTGTTTTTTAAATACTTAAAAGTTTAATTTAATTTTATTTTACCCTATATAATACCATGTTTACCTCTAACAAATCTTACATTTTTCTCAACCTTCTTCTTAAAATTCACTTACAATAATCTTGATCTCAGTAACACCTATAACAAAACTTATTTTTGAGATATGTAAAACATTAGTTAATTATAATAAGTATAACTATGCGAAATGAAGAATATAATTTAATTTTAATAAATATAATTTCGAGATATGGAAAATATAAGTTAATTATAATTAGTATAACTACGCGACATGAAAAATATTAGTTAATTATAATTAAAAATAATTAAATGTGTTTAAAAAAATTACCAAAATTGTCACCCCTCGTCCATAATTAAAAATAACTAAAGTGTGTTTAACCAAAAAATCGGTTGGTTTTTTTATATATAACAATATAAATTCCATAATATTAAAAATTTTACTTATTCATAATAAGAAGAACTTTAGATGGCCGAGATTTTTAGAGAATTTTTTTATAATTTTATTATTGAAATAATTATGTATTATAAATACATAGATATCTAAAAAAAACTCGATACGTTAAGAAATGAATACAAAATCAATCAATTAATAAAAGAAGCCATTCAAAATTTTTATGAACTGATTGTTTAGTTTTTTAAATAACAAGTATTTTTTTCGTATAATTTAAGCATTCTATGGATGAAATGAATACATAATCAATCAATTAATAAAATGAGTCATTCAATTTTTTTTATGAATTGATTCTTTAGTTTTTTAAATAAACATGAATGGCTTTTTTTCTTTATAACAAGTTTTAAAATAAATATTAGAACACTAATGTGCATATCAAAATCCAAAACTGACTTATTTTGTTTCACTTTTTATAATATATGTTTCCTTTTAAAACTAAACAAATTGTTAAAAGAACAAATATTTTCACTTTTAAACTTTTTTTGTTTAAATCCCTCGCCTCGATTTTTACGCCCCTCGCCTAGGTTTTCGGAAACCTCGCTGACGTGGGCGAGGAAGAGGTCGAATCCCTCGCCTAGGTTTTCGAATCCCTCGCTTGGCTCGCTGATGTGGGCGAGGGATTGGTCAAATCTCTCGCCTCGGGTAACGGACCCCTCACTTTTTATTTTTATTTTTTTTAAATACGCAATATACACGTGGGCGAGATACGGACACGTGGGCGAGGGAGTTTAATCCACGTGGGCGAGGATTCATGAATTTTCCTCGCCCGTGGCGAGGGTCAAAGTCAAAAGTCCATTTTCGTAATTAATGGTTAGTTTTGTAAATTGAGTTGGTCAATTGGTTATTTTAGTAATTTTCCCATATAACAATGGAATTTCTTCATATGTCGTTGACGTTTGGTAAAATCCTTTTAAGTATTTCTTATATCATATTGATACTAATGTTTTTAGAATCGAAGTGAAAAGCAGACCAGTCATCTTATCACTTCATTGATCAGGTTCAACAGTCAATAACTAACCGGTTCAAATAAAAACGGTCTAAGTAGAAATAACTGGACTGATTCAATGACTGTTCCGAATCCAACTAGTCTGTCTATTATGATATGAAAACACCAACTAATACAACATCTAAACATTGCAACAAAATTCAGTTACTTTGTCACATATTAAACAATTTACTTTAATCATCCATTGCATATGGCCCAAATCTGCTTCATTAAGTTATAACTAAAATTTTATGGATAGAAATTGTTGTGACAAAAGTGCATAGGTTAAAAAAATAAGAAATATTATTACAAGTAGTTGGTGCAATTTCTAGATTTATTATATACATCACAATATCCATTCTTACGGATTTGAACCCTTAAGGCCATATATACTTAACAACAAGGATGTCCCTAGAGGATTGCAAATGTTATGCAAAAGGTATTTGCACCATCCTTATTATGGTCAATGAATAAAATGACCTAAACCATGTTAATATGACTTGACTGTTAGTTAAAGTGTCTAACTATCAACGGTTAGATGTCCTAATTATTAGCATCTTGAAGCTACAACCAACAATGCACTCAAAGTCCCCTCGACCGTTTGAACCTTAGCCAAACGGGTTCTCTCTGACCCGGGCTCAAACCGGGCCTGCTGGGTGATCCAGGAATATGCAACTCCTCTGCATATACTGGTTGGTGGTGGCTAGCATCTGGCAGCGGTGGAGCAGTCGGGACCCACCTATCCTCCGCCGGATCTGGTGCGGGGACAAACGATGGAGCAACCGCGGGAGGTAGCGGAGGACGTCCCTCTCCTGAGCTTTGATGGTTATGCAACACCTAAAAAAAAGACATAAACACATATTCATCAAGCTCAAATGATTTGGTCTAAACTGCAAAATTTGTGGTTTATGTTGGTTTATCAACATTTTATAGAACTAATTTAGGCATTTTTTCCCAATAAATTATAGGAACACATAGGGTATACAATGTTGTTTCGTCATTCGACTATACTTAAGTGGTGTTAAGATAAGCTTCTTTTATAGGTTAAGGACCTACCAGATACAAAAACCATCGATTTCAGTATCCTCGGTGGTTTATACTAAAATCGCGTTATTCAACTATTGTAACTTATATTTGCGTACTATTATCAGCTACATGAAAATGTTTCAAACTGTGGTTATCGCGCTAGCCTCACATTTACAACAAAAGACTAAAATGCGATATGCAACGTTTACTGCACAAATATCATGTCCAAAATGATTGCAGCCATCTTCACAAGTCATTTGATGGTTCAAGATTCTCTTGTAAGAAAACTCTCCAATATATTTCAAAAGATTAAAAGATGTTCAATATACACATAGAAGCCTCAGAAGAGAAGCATACAAGAATCACCATATCATCTTCTTTGGTTTTTGCTAAGTGGTTTTCTTTAAGAACGAGAAAGAAAAAAATGGTACCTCCGATCTTGGCCTCGAAGGTTTTGAAGTTAAGTAATGAATGATTTCAAAAAATCTAGTTTGTCCCAACTCAGAGGAATTGTGCCAATAGTAGACCGCGACATTCCATGCTTTTGCTCTCATTTCCTTTATGCTTCTTTCTATATCGGTCTCGTGTCTTGCTACAAATGGCCTCAACATGGCATGATACACAAAACCTGTTCCCTGAAACATACATAAAATACCCATAAAGTTTCCATTTGTAGAAACCAATAATGGTAACAATTCATATAATTAAATATGGTCATCTTTTACCTTAGTTTTAGGATACCATAAGTAGATAATGAGGGCTAGCTTCATTTCTCCATACATTGGTACCCTAAGAAACAATTTTCACAATAAATTAAGGTTAATTCTGGTGTCAAAACATGCATACCTACATTATTACATAATCAGTAAGTGATTAGTGTAGACTACTTTTTAAATTTTTATACGAACCATGAAATGAATATATCGCCTATTCTTTCAAAAACTGTAAGAACAGCGACGATGACCCTGGGAAATCATAACCAATGAACCAAGATTCAATTAATTAAGGTAAGAATTAAATTGTTACCACTGATAAACAAATTGAAAGCAATGACAAAGAACACACTAATTTCATTACTACTTAGATTTTGACAATTTCAACACGTGAAAAACGTTTACTTATCCCACTTGTAGAACCAAGTCATCAACCCGAATATGAAAGCAATGTTAATCAAATTAAAAGTTTCAGTACATGGATGCAAGTCAATACAGCTTTTCCACTTTGTAATTGACAGGAAAAGGGGTTTGACCTTTTAAAAAGTCTAATTTTGACCAAGAATTTTCTTTAAGTAAGATATCTTTCTTTATCTTATCTGTAAGATTAAGACATCCACAAGAAACTAAAACCCCATCTTGGAACATAGATGCCACATTCAATAATCAAAACAAATGGGTTTGATCTAATCCGAAAATGATAGTTGACAATCAACCAAATGGTCAGCTTTTAATTCTTGAATTTGTTTAAGATCAGAAAGAAATTTACCAATATTGACACCAAAATCTTAATTCTGCATTTGCTGCACCATGCTTCTCAATGGTTTTAAAACACTCAAAAGCTGGATATGCATATCCAAGAATCAACCTGAACCCATAATCAAACACTCAAACATCAATAACTTTAACCAAATGGAAGAATCCCAACTACCCCAAGATACATCTTGATAGTAATAAAATGAAATTGGCAAATGAAAGATGCTTACACAAGACTGTTTATGATGAGTTCACCCAGCATCTTCTTCAAGTATTCTGCTAAATTGACTGCAAAATAGAATGTAAAACTAATTCAATCATCCATTGATTATGAAATCTTAATAAATCTAAGTTCATTTAAGCAATGATTAACCTAATTAATTGAATTAATATAAACAGTGAGAGGATAAGAACGATTTCTTTCTTCTTTTTTCAGTTTGATCTTAACAGAAAGTACCCAATTGGGTGAAACCCATAACCCGATCGAATCAAATCGAATCTGATTAGAAATCGGAATCAACTAACTCTAAAATCCAAGTAACTTCAAAACCCCATGGCGAGTAATGTTCGATTATAAATCATAACCCACTTTCTTGTAAATAAAATGAAGTGGTCTTGAATGGAGAAATCTTGATTATTGATAAGCAGGAAGAAGATTTACCTTTTAGGAATGGATATATTCGTTGATGCTTTCTGGGTATTGTTAAAGATTAATGGAAGTGGCGAAATCGATAAGAGAACAGTGAAATGAGAGGAGATTTCTTCAAGAAGAAGATCCTGATTATGTGCCTGCAACAATGGCGATGTGTGTTTTGAAGGGGTAAAACGTAGAAGAGAGAAAGGTGAATGTGGCGTATGGTTGGGAGTGGTGAAGTTGAATTGTTTATGTAATAATTTTCATGGTTAAAGTTGGAGATGAAATAATTAAAATATTTAACTTAGATTCTTTTGTTGGTGGGTTTGTGTTTTTCTAATTAAAATAAATCATCTTTTTACTATGTTTTATTTCTTTTTTGAACTTTTAGGGGAGACATCAATTTTTATTGATTTGCTTTTCTTTGAGATTTTTAAATATAGGGGGTCTTTTTTTTTTAACGGCAAATGTGCGACCCAACTTCGGAGAACAAGTGTTATCTTAATCGGGCCCATTTATTCGTTTCTCATTGCTAAGAAAACCCCATTGCTCAACCCTGAGCATTTTTGCTCAGATTAAGACTTGAACCCATGACCTTTTAATATTTACATGTTATGGGCACCTCATCTTAACCAGTTGGGCTAATAATCATTGGTAGGGGGGGGGTTGTCTTTTTTACACAGACTTTAATTTTTTTTTAGAACGGCTACAAAGAGTTAATTAATCAAAGAATGCAAAGTCAATGGCCATCTAGTATCCTTTTAACAATTCATTTTTTTAACGAAATTCTTTTACCCATTTAATCATTAACGAAATATTTATATTTAACGAATTTTGAAGACAAGTCTATTTTTATCGACTGTATTTGTTGAACTTATTGTATGACATGATGCATGTCATGTTATGTTAGTTAAAGAATAATGAATAAAAAATTTTTTAGTTTCTTTAAAACCTTCCAAGATCGGCAAGTTTTGCTACTTCTTGTTTGTTTAAAATTTTATTTTAATTTTTAAAAGGCATCAGATATTATTTTTTTTTTCACTTTGGCCCTCCAAATTGACAGCTACACATAAAGTTGTTTTGCCAGCCCTATCTGCAACCTCACTTCCTGAATTTAATTTTCGAATGTTTTCCCACCATTCATTTTCCCTCAACCCGAATTCCCTCGCCCTCCAGTTAACAGCTGACCCAACCTGGTTTGACCCAACAATGGGTTCGTATCAATACTTTCAGCCCAGAAAATCGACTAGGAATGGAATTATTGTGCCAAGCAATAAGCCATTCGATTGGAGGATGATGGACGGTTTCCTTATGTTTCAAAGCTTCAAAAGTTCGACCAAATCAGCTTCTAATGCCTCCTAAACTGCTGCCACCGTACTATTTTGAAACCTCAAATCTGTTTTGAATTCTGCAGGGGCTATTGTTGCCAATTGCTTTTGCAGAACTTTACCACAGGTCGATTTGTGAGCAATTTGTATGGCACGAGCCATATTCCTAGAATATACACTCGCAAACGGTTGAGAGCGCCAAACCTTTTGAATCAGAATTTCTAGATAGGCCTTAGGCGCCAATCGTACATCATCCAAAACATGTTCTGACCTATCGTCACTATCACTAGAATTGTTACTTGAAGGTTCATCCTCAAGCTCCATGTCATCCATCCAAGCCTCCTTGATTTCTGCAACATCACTCTTCAATTGTGACGCTATAGACTCGATACGGGATGCAATTATGGCTAATTGGGTAGCAACAAGGTCAGGATGAGTGGTGCTGCCTTCGAGATTGCTCCAGGTAGATGATGTCATTGAAATTTCCCGGCAATAAAACCAAATGATAGATACTGAAACTCCGATTAGATAAAACAAAGATGAACAAGATAGTTGGCCTGATTCGAGAGGGGCTAGTCCCCAATTACAAGGTGTAAATACCTTAATCTTGATAAACAAAATACACATAAAAACTTAAAAAAAAGCAGGAACACAATACTTAAACTAAAAGAAGTGGAACAGTTACAAATCTGCAGCCCCACTCCTGGGATATTGAAACTCTGATTTAAATAAAACAAAGATGAACAAAATAGTCGGACCAATTCGAGAGGGGCTAGTCTCCGTTTACAAGGTGTAAATACCTTAATCTTGATAAACAGAACACACATAAAAACCTAAGAAAATGTAGGAACACAATATTAAACTAAAATCAGTGGGAACAGTTACAAATCTGCAGCCCCAATCCCTAGATTCAATTTTCAAATGTTTCGCACCATCCATTTTCCCTCCACCCAGATTCCCTCAAATTAACAACTGACCCAACCCGGTTTGACCTAACAGTGGGTTCGTATCAATCTTCTTGATGTAAGCTAATGAGTGCTTTTTATAGTTTGTAAGATGGCAATCCCTATATTTTTTGGTGTATAAGTTTTACCTTTAGATGTAAGCCATCATTACATCAGCAAAAGCACAACCAAATCAACTAAAGTAGCCTGTAGAAACTGTCATATACTCGTATTTCAAGAATGAAACATAGAAATAGAAGACTTGGCTTTCATCGTTTACTATCAGAGCCTGAAAGAATAGCATGGCTATACCCAGACTCAAGGTTTAATTTCTATTTTCCAACCTTGAAAGTTTAAGCATGCATGGAGGAACCGTATTTGGAACTAAAATTTGTCAAAAGAATCGAATTTGGAATTAATATTTGTCAAAGAAATTGAATTATAATTCCAATGCATTCTACAAATCAAACAGGTAATTCAATGAATTCAAAATTATTTACGTTTCTAAGATAAAAAAACAGTCTCAGATACAACATCATCCTGCAAGAAAAACATTTAGATAGGGCAAATTTGATATATCCAAAAGCAATTTGAAACCTAGAAACATTCGACTTTTACTCTTCTGATATCATGAACACATGAGTTGTTCTTCACTGTATCATGTGAGTTCCTGTACCTATAACCCTGGTGCCACCCTGATTGCTACCATTGAGTGTTCAACTATAACACTTTAATAAATTAAAATGACAAAGAGAACAAGAATAATAATAAGCACAATCTGCACTTGTATACCATGATATCGATTATATAAAAGTGTAAAAAAACTAAAAATTCATAGATTTGTACATGTCATGTAACTCTACTTGACCACCAGACAACAAAGAGTGGATTCACCACCACACACACAGGGAAGAGATAAGAAGCTTATTGGCAGCCACGGTTTATACCTTCTTGCTTCTTGTTTAGAACCGAAAGAGAAAACTGACTTACTGATCTTCTTTGTTGAAAGGGTATAATGTTGGTTAAAACTTTTAAGTCTAAGTTGCGAATGCAAATGCATCACGTTCTATGTAAGATGTTATTATGAAAGCTTAATATCACATCCATCCAACAGGGAAAGCGCAAATCTTTGTAAGTTATAAAGATGAGTTATTTACCAACCACACAGTGTGCAACTTTCCTAAGGTGTCATAAGACGGTGATACTCTGTAAATTCTATTCTTCAACATAAACCAGAAAGCATATAACTTCACTTACAGCAGACTGTAACATCTTCCAACCACCATCTCCAAACAAAATCACCTCAATCAGATATACTATATATGTAATGCATATAGTAATATAAAACACATATAAAGAAGATCAAAAGGAATTTTTTGATATTAAAAGCCCACAAATTTACACCTGTTGACTTGCTACAATGATGATCAAGGAGAAATTCTACTTCCTACTATCTACCATAACCAAAAGATTTCAGAATACCTCTAATCCATACAGAACACCTGCATACTTCTCAGGTCCACCATTGCAAAGGTCCTTAATCTTCTGAAACGCATGCCATGTCAACAAGCTATCGGAACCCGCCTGATGACACTTCCCGACCACCCGTTCGACCTCCAGCGTCTTCGCCACTCGGTCCAACCCACCGTAAAGACCCTCACAGTACCTCATCACATGCTTAACATCATACACCTTATCCCCAAAGAACACTTTCAGAAGCTCAAAGAACCTACTCAATTCATCAGGCAAAACCCTACCAGTAAGAATCTTGACCAAATAACCAAAATCATAAGCGCTATGAAACGTCACCCAACTCAAAAGCTCATTACACACCAACCCCGAAGACATCATAAGTTCAGAGAATTTCACCGTATCAATCCCGTAATCTCGATTCTTCTGAAAATCAATCCCTTGTCGTTTCAACAGATTCACCGATTCAGAAGCATACTGGTCAATCGAAAGATCAAAATCCTTAAAGTTAAACTCCCATATGTAACGTGCTCCGGCGTCGGAACCACCGGAATCACCGAGATCCGGCAAATTCCCGTCGGAATCGGTGAACGTGAGACCGACTTGAATCAGCTTCAACACATCGACATTCGATTTCAACAGAAGGTAGTGTTCGTAAGGGTTCTGGTGACGGAAAAGCTCGTAACCGGCGTTAGGACGAACAACAACACCTGGAAACTCCGTATCCATCGAAACGTATGGGTAATCGTCTACAATTGATCCAATTAAGCGAAACTCAGACTCTAGGTTGTAATCCCACACAGATCGTATCAGAATCGGTGGCGATGGTGGTGATCGGGCATTCATCGGCATCACAAGACCACCCGATCTCCAGATCTGTTGAATTGTAGAAAGATTTTACTGCTGTTTTATGATAAATTGATGATCTCCAATGGCGGTAATGGTGATTTTGGATTAGGGTTTCGTGGTGATTTTATAAGGGAAAACGACGTGCAGAGTGAGTGGGAGAGAAAGAGGTTGATGTTGGACCCTGCAGAAATTTGTTGTACCGTATGCATTAGTGTTTGTACCATACCTTTCTTTTTCTCCAAGTTACCACCTGAGAAAATAAATGCTCTTTCCTTAAATTAGGGGTGTCTTAAATTCGAACAAAATCTCTATTACATGATGTAAAGTATTTGTATTTTATATTTTATATTTTATATTTATTTGAATTTTTAATAAAATAATTTTATATATGGATGGCCAATTATTTCAAAGCGCAAAGGTTTTGAAAGGGACAAGGGATGCACGATTAAGAAATATTTCTAATATAATAAAAAAATATTTATAGGAGACACGTGGTATCATCATATTAATTGTTATCAAAATTTTTACGTATTTCTCTCATATAAATATTTACATTAATTACTAATAATATTATTTAATTATTTTATATATAAATTAGTTTCATAAGTAAATTAATAAATATATCTTTTTTATTAGTGTTATTCCTAAAAAATAAATTTTATAAAATAAAAAACTTTTCAAAAACACCAAACCTTTTTAAATATATATTTTTTATAACGGTTTGTTTTGAAACAACATGTTTAATTTATTTTTGGGAAAAAACAAATAAAAGTTTTAAAATAAAAGTTTAAAAAATTAATATAGTTGTTTTATCACTTATAGTCTTTAACCATATCTTATATTAGAATATAATTTTATAATTAATAAATTTGATCAACCCGTGTAATACACGGGTTTACTAAAACTAGTATATGATATAATATAATATAACTAGGCGGTATATCCGTGTAGTGTGACAAGAGTGTTGTACTAGAATGTCTTTGGTCTAAACTTTCACAATATAAGATAAACGTAAAGTTACGTTGACGACTTCTAATCACTCATAAAAGATGGAAAAAATGCCAAGAGAGAATCATAATATAATTAAAGAAAACTTCACTTAATAATCAAGTTATTCATGTGTTTTATTAAGTTACTTAAAATATTTTTTATAAATCATTTAATTTCCATTAAGGTGTTTTAGTTTTATATATATTTATTTTCAATATTAATAATTTTTTAAATTAAGTTAGATAAATAAAACATATATCAATCTTGATTATTGTTTAGCGTATTAGCATTTGAAAGATTAATCTATTGCTATAGTCAAATCTAATTAGGACTGTGAACAATGTAATAGGAGCGTATAAGAGTTGACTATTAACGCATGTTATCAAACTTATAAAATATAAATCATTGTATCTTTTAAATTTATGATCATAGTTGTACTAGAGCATAACAAGATTTACTCAAGATTTGAAATTGTTTAGTAATAATATCTTTTCTTATCCAACAAAGATTCTGAAAGATAGTTCTTTCTTTTTTTTTTTTTTTTTTTTTTTTTTTTTTTTTTTGTTTATCCTACATGATATATAAATCAATAATCAGTCTAATTGGGTTTAAAATAGATTTTATATTAAATTAAACATCCTTCAAAACAAAAAAACGGATTACTTCCAAAAAGTTCTATTTATAGGATTTTTATTCTCCCAACTTAGGCCCATTTATTTATAACAGGATTACCCCAATTCTGTTTATTTTGGGCCTACACCCCATTTAGATTGAGTTTCAAAATTTTAGTCTTTATAACATTTATCACTTTAGGTTACAAATATGCCTGTGAAATTGTTATAGCGTTTCACTTGAACTTAGTTATAAAATGAGATTACATGCTAATAAAAGGGATTGTATGAGGTAGTTATGGGTGGAGGTGTTTTTGTGGTGATAATGGTGGCGGTCGAGGCAGAGAGAGAACTGTCTACCGCCAGCATGACACACAACACAAAAACACTCCCCGCAACAATACACGTCTCAATAATCATTGGAAAAATCACATAGATGTATAAAAAAATAGACAGAATCAAGAATCCCATGAATCAAACATCAAGCAGAAACAGCCATGAAAGTTTACAAAGCATCATACTCCTATGTCCAAACCATTGATTTTGCATACAGAAATATGCAGCTATCATATCTATATAAAATAACTAATAAAAGGTGCCTTCCGGTGGCTGAACAAGCTTCCGGTTGTGTGAGGCCGACATTTCTTTCTTGAGTTGCGTCAGTATATCTTCCATTGTGTACTCTCTTTGCCAATTCGCCAGTATCCCAAACTTCTTCGGCTCCACCTGCAAAAATGTTTGGTCAAACAAGGACTTTGACCCGAACCCACTTCAAAAATGGAATCTTTAAACTTGTAAATTTCATTAAAATGACATTTTGTCATGCAATATCATGGTACATGTACAAACACATACACCCTTTTAGGGATTATAAAGAGTATTCCTGTGCACAATCCCCTTATTCTAAAAGAGTCAAGATTTAAGCTTTTAAAGTCATTTTAACTATATCTCAATGTCAAAAAGAACAAATCGTATAACTACATGCACAAACATTGTTTACTTTCTTAAAAATGCCGTTCTAAGGCATAATTCATAGAATGCAGCATTAAACAATGTTTACTTTCTTAAAAAAAGAACTTAGCATTCAAACTGTCTAAGACTAATAACAAATAAAAGGGAGAAAAAAAATAATTCTAATGATATTTCCTCACCAAAACTAGAATTTCAATTTGAAAATTCAAACCAAGTAATTCAAAGACATATCTTTTAGATCTGAAATTCTCTAAAATATAGCAGCAACTCCAATTCTCCATGCCATGAAAATTGCAAAGGTTGCCTTGACACTTGGTTTTAGTAAAAGAAACATTTTGACTATTTGTTAAATATCTATAAAAACCTAGGCATATCCAACATAGTTTGTGGCTAGAGAGATCATGGGTCCATAATAACCGGATTGATTGGACATCAAACCGGTTGCCTTACCGGTCACAGGTCAGACTGGATTTAAGAACCGAATAACGTCATAAATATTGTAAAAATATAAACCATATATGTATACATCTAAAATATGGAGGTTGGAGTATTAATTAAATATGAAAATGAGATTTTGAAAGAAAAAACTTAAAATTCGGTTTGATTGGTCCAGTTCACTAGTTTGACTAAAAGCGGCTTCAGTAGGCTAACCAGGCTAGTTAGGAACCCAGTCCGACTGGCCGTTCCAATAGTGAAAGCATTAGTTCATAAGGAATATCCAACCTCAAATATAACAAAGCGTTTTGGACGCATTGGTTGTGGATGAGAGGACTCCACATTTAAGCGTATTTGGATGGCAATCCTCGGATAAGTGAGGCAAGTCTCCTCTCTGGCAACCAACGACAATTCTTTCCTTGTATGGAAAGTGGATAACATTGTTGGGTATGAGAGATCAAATGTTAACAGGTAGAAAGATCACTGAATTTTGAATATTGAAGGAAAAGAAAAGTTCCATCTTTAACGGGTGGCTAAAAAAACGCAAGTGTTGCAATTTTCATGGGAAAGAGGGTGTAAGTTCACAGGAAATGCAGTATATATGATAAATTTAATTGTTTTGGAGTAAAATTGTAAAAAAGCAATCTAGTTTGCACTCAAAAGTTAAAAGCAGATTCTTTTGTAGGATAATCGGAATGAAAAGAAAATAAGCTGCAAATTTAAATATCCTGTACCACTCCAGTCTCATGGTTGACACAAGTCATGTTGATCCGAGAATGAAAACGGACTGTAGGAGGCTTCTCTGGGTAATCTTTGTCACAAAATAGCTTCAACTGATAAATTCGGCCTTCATGTACCGACTGAAAAACCCCATGTAAATATCAGAAATACTAAAAGAAATAAACATTTAACTAAAGTAAAATGTTTTGCAAGTAACAATTACCATTCCATTATCATCTTACATCATTCTCATTTTATCTAGCTCCCACAATCATATTGTTGTAACTTGTAAATGAACACACTGAAAATTAAAGCTTAATTTGCAATGCTTCCCCATTCCAATGGCATAACCGTGTTTATCATTCACATATATCCTCAAGTTTTACAAAACATGCAGGAGTCCCAAACAATTACTATTTAATAATTCCAAGAAAACATCAAGTCCAGATTGGCACTGGTCGAAAGGTACCCAAAGCGTATCTTTTAAGCATAAAATCTCCTCAATCATTTTATTCAAAAGATTAGATTATTAGAGAGACACTATAATTTTGTGTTAATAGCTGACACTCTAATAGATTAACAAAATTTCAAAACCGTATAACCATGCCAACCCAAACAGATTTACCGCTCAAAATTACCCAGCAACCGGTTCATGACCTGCCCAATTTTCTACTTCTAAGTTACATTAAAGCTCAAGTTACACAATAAGCAGAACTTACATTATGGGGCCCAATAATGGTGCCCGTCCAAGAACGCATATAAATGTCATCACCATCATCCATACCATAACTCACGGTACCATCTCCAATACCCTTTTCTCCACGCTCAAGTTCTTCCAGTAATCTGAAATTCCGAGGGACTGCAACAAAATTCAACAACTTGAGCGATTAAAGTCTTTAAACTTTTACTAGGTATAGTTGTTTTTTTTTTTTATGTTGGGACTTGGGAGTAATACACAAATCACTTGATGATTCATTTATATGTTTCATGATGCTTCTAAGTTAATCTACAATTGACATACGTGTAAAGAGTTACTACATACTACGATAGAAGAAAAAGATGTGGTTGTAGGCCTCATTTAATTGATAATGGAAAACGGTGAAAATGGCAAAATTATTAAACGAATGGAAACTCATATGGCATAGACACTTCTTATGTAGAATTAGAGGCAGGAGATTGAGTGGTTGGGCAGATTCGGTAATGAATTGAAACAATTGGGTAGAAACAAGTCCTTTCTCGTATGAGCCAAACGGTGTGACGTTTGGCTGCGTTCATGCTTTTTTGTCCCGTTCCAAAAAGTTAATAATTAATGAATGTGTTAGCTATGATTTCCAAAACATTATTGCAATAGCGATCCAAATCTTTGAATAAAACAATTTAGAAGATTGTACCCATTAAAGATAGACTTTGTGTGATTTTGATCTGACCCGTGTGAGATAAAGCACAACTCAAAAACTGACTGCATGATTTTGGCTGCCTGTAACTGTTATCATGTATGTATACTGTTGATCCTAGCAACTAGCACGTATATGTGAACCCATAACCACTTACTTGCATCAAATTTAGAAGCATAGATATTATTAAACTCGCATCACCAACAATGAAGACACCTATGGACACCACAAGTAATCTAATCAACAGCCCAACATTCAACCCCCTAAAACTGATTGCAACAACAACCTAAAAGTTCAAGATGACTGCATAAAAACCAGACATTTAATTGAAAGTCAACCTTATATCCATTGTTAACATCAAGTCACCTAGTAGTAACAATCTATATTTCAAAGAACACCATAAGTTCATCAAACAAAAATGTAAAAATATTATACTCTCTCTAAATAGAACACCATATCTCTCATTCCCTCCTCATAAACATAAACATATTCCATATTTCACCGACGTGATTGGCTTTCCAAAATTAACTGTAAACTCACCCTTTTAGTGACCAGCAATAATCAAAGAACAATAGCAGCTATACTTGCCCCTAAAGTAAACACCCATGATCCATCAATGGATAAAAGTCTAAACCATAATCGTACAATCAAAATCTTGAGATAAGGTATAATCAAATATAAGCTTGTAAAAAAAATAAAATCAAGATTCAATAAGAAAGATTACAATAAACACACCAACAACAAAAACACCCAAAAATTAACTTGAACCCAAATCATAGAACATGTAGATGAATTCAATTTAAATTAAACCTAACTAATCTTTACTTCAAGATTGCACTCGGTGTTCAAATAAGCAATGAATTACACATACCCATTGAACAAATTAACAATCTTTGTGGCAGAATAATGAAAATTTGTCCAATGAAGAGCATAATTTGCACAAAAAGGAAGAGACCCAGAGGATTAAAGACGAAGTAAACATGTTTTTGGGAACTCACCGACTACACTGGATCCTCCTGAGCCAAGCGTCATGAGTTGAGTAAACTAAAATTGATATTACGATATATGAAGATCGATTATGATCGTGGAGGTGGAGAGATGAACGCAGAATCTAAATAAGGGCAAAGGAGTGGAGAGACATAAGAAGTTTTAAAAATACTTTCTAAATTTAATGCAGGTTTATTAGTTTTTTTCTTTCTTTTTTTTTATTACTTTTTTAACGAGTAATTGAATCACTAACATATTAGACAATATTTGATATATCTAACACAATTATTAAAATATCATTCTTCTTAAAAAAATAATAATATGACACACGTTAAACCCAGAATCATTTTTAGCGACTTTTATTAGAAACTTACTTTATCTTCTATATATTATAAAAGATCAGAGGTTGGTCATTTATTAACATATTAAACCACAATTATCATATGTCATATTTTTAAACAAACTAATACTATCACATGGCAACGTATCTTTTATTTTCAATTTTAAACCAATGTTTGAAATTCTTATTTGTATCACAAAAGGAAAATGTTACTAAACATTACCCAAATTTTAAATGTGTTTTAATTATGTCACTCATGTATATTTTATACAAATTGTATCACTAATTCATCAAATCAGGTTATTATTAAATTATTTTGAGTAAAGAAATAAATGAAGAAGACGTGGGGATCGGGATTTCCAATATACGTAATTATATTACAAAATAAAAAAAAACATGTTAATTATATTTAAAAAAAATAAAAATTCCTAAAATCCACATCATAACTCCATGTATGCATCAAAAAAGAAAAAAGAAAAACATATTTCCTAATTGAAACAAAAAGAAAAAAAACATTCAAAAACATGTTAAAACCTTTAATTTAAATAAAACACGAAAACTGAGTGAATTAGTTAAAACACATTTTTAATTAAGTGGCCTAATTAAAATATTTTCAAAACTTGATTACTATTATATAAATTTACCCCTACAACAAATGTATACATTTTAAGAAATAGTCATAATCTTTTTCAATAGAAAAATAGTTTTTAAAAAATCATAAACTATAAATCTCTGTATTTGACAAAGCACATATTTTAAATACCAACGATGTAGGGATAGTTATCTAAATTAGTTGGAAAAAAAAATATAAAAACTTCAAACAATAACTAAACTCAAAAAATTATATTCTTTAAATATTTAGGATTAATATTTGTAAATCAAATTAACAACTGGAAACTCTATTAAGAATTAAGGATAATTATTTTTAGAATGAAAACAAGTTTAGTAACGATTTATGTTAGGATGTAAAATATATTTAATGAACATGAATAATTGTCAATAAACCATTATATAAATGGAATCTGAAACTATTTAGAAAAACATAATGTAATTTACAATTTTGATTTAGGAACAAGAGTATAAAATTTTATACCTTATATATATTGTATTTTTATATTAATATATTATTTGTTTGTAAGATATGTGCTACACAAGTATACATGCTAGTTATGTGTATATAATGGTCAATGTCTTTTAGCATAAATGGTTTAGATTAGATACCTCAAGAATTCATTAAAATAAAATAAAGTTTTTAGGTTTAAGTCCAATTGTGACTAAAAAAAAAAAGTTTTCAGTTAAGTCAAATGATTTTCTCACATAAGTTGATTTCCTCATGAGGGTGATTTTATTTGGGACTGTTGGGGTACCATTCAGGAATGTGTCAGTATTGTGTTCAAAGTTTTGTACTCGAGTAATGAAGATAATCAAGTAAGCTGGTGACCCGTCGGTGATCCAATTAACCATTAAAAATATATATATAATAGACATGAAAAAGGAAATTCAAACACATTGAAGGAAAATTAAATTCGTATCCATCAAGGTGACGCCTAATATCCTCATTACTTCCAACTGTCTTCATTAACTATTTGTATTTTTTATAAAATTTAATAGGTTTCAATTAAAATACAACTATTTTCTCATTTATTACCACAATTAATTAATACATTAGTTAAACATTAAGATATATTATTAGATTTATCAGATCATACACACACATATAAATAATTTTTATTAATAATTATTTATTAGAAGAAGCAAGAAGAAAGTACAACAAAAAAGTGTAAATTTTACGACTTGTAGAAGGGGTTTTAACGTTTCATTAGCAATAAACATCTTGATATCCATGTGTAAGATTGGAACTTGAAAGATCCTTCAGTTGTTACATGTTATGTTAATTCTTACTCCATATTGTTTATTCGTCATCTTTTAAATAGGCATTGTGATAATCTAAGATGATATATGCAATTAGGCACCGAAGCAGATCATGAAGTTACAATTTGGTTCAAATTTGATAAGCATTAATGGAGTAGATACGGTATCCAACTATACAATAGTTTCATATTTAGCATCGTATGTCTTGAAGACTCTACTACACTATAATTCTAGCTATACTACACTAGACTAGGGAAACTAAATGATGTACCAATATCTAAGATGATAGTATTCATTAATTTGGCAAGGCCTTAAAGGCTATAACTCATGAATAACTTTTTTTTGACAGAAAACAAAGAATATACTAAAAACAGAGCTAGCAAAAAAACTAAAACCATCAAATTACAAAAAACA
This sequence comes from Flaveria robusta, assembly GCA_025506415.1. NCBI lineage: Eukaryota > Viridiplantae > Streptophyta > Magnoliopsida > Asterales > Asteraceae > Flaveria > Flaveria robusta. Next base: position 26,474,928 of record CM046471.1, on the reverse strand, counting down.
TAATGGTTGAAATGTTGAATGGATTTGAAAGCCCTTAAGAGTTGAGACACCCATTTCTTTGTTAAGGAATGAGGACCTTTTCTGAAAGGTAAGGAACCTATCATCAAGGACCATCCTCATTCGATGACTTAGAGGCATAAAAAGCCCACCACGTGACCATCTTCAGAAAAATATAATATTCTCCTAAGGGAAACACATTCCCATTTAAGAATGACATTAAGACCGAGTAGACAAATCATGAACGTTTTATGTATAGTAGATTTGGGCGTTTTATTTATACTTTGAGAAGCACATCAAAACTAGAGAGAAGTAAGATTATATCCGGTATTACAACCTCGTGTTACCTTAACCAAAACGACAAAAGTTTACAAAACAATTATAGAGAGTATTATCAAGTTACACAAGGGTTGGTTATTATTTGCAACATTCTTAATGGTGAATCACTAATGATGGTAAATCTAACATTGACGATTGTTCATTATAAAAGTGATATGAGTTCAAATCATTATATGTATATGGTCCGAGGATGTTTAAAAGTAAAAGGAAGTACCATTAAATTGTTAAAATAACTAATTACGTGTATGCGACAATTAGATAACCTCCGTATATTTTTTGGTCAAAGTCATCGGATGACCATCTCTTTGTCAAACGTTGGAACATCTAGTCTACTTGACGACTTGAAGTGGCATCGATCGTAACAATAGATAGTCACCAACAAAGTAATAAGAGAAAATTGTATAAATGGTCCCTGTGGTTTGACCAGATTGCATAATTGGTCCCTATACTTTGAAAATTGCAAAATTAGTTCAAACTTTTGTGTAGTAATTGTAAATTTGGTCCTCAAATTTTATAAAAGTGTAAAGTTAGTTCAAACTTTTACGTGGGCATTACACTTTAGGTCCCTAAAACTAAATTTAACAGCTAGTTCAAATTTGATAAAATGCATAAAAAATAAATAAATTTAATATCAGAGACCAAACATACAATGATTACACAAAAGTTTAAACTATCTTTGTAATTTTTAAAATTCAGAACCAAACATGCAATTTAATTAAACAACTGAGATGATTTATGTAATTTTCTCAAATAATAATTGAAAACTATATTGCAACGAGAAAAAGAAAATTAAATTCCTAGCTCTAGGGCGATAGTTATTTTTTCAAAGGACAAATCTATCTTACTTCATCTATCAAATCAATTACATCATATGATTAGTTAATTAAAATTATATTAAATTAGTTTTTATCATATTAAGCAAAGTCGTATTTTCTTATCATATTATTTTAAACTAGTTTTACTAAACCTATTTAATACACAGATTGGAAAAAAAATTATAAAAATTTATTAATTATAAAACAATATTTTAAGATAATATATAATTAAAATTACGTATTGTTAAAAACTATAAGTAATAAAATAATGATATCAACTTTTTAAAGTTTTATTTTTAAACTTTTGTTTTTTTTTTCATAAAACAAATTAAACATTTTTTTCAAAATAAAACGTTTTAAAAAATATCATTTTTAAAAATTTTCTAATTATAACTTTCAAATTTAATTATTTTTTATTTATTAAAAATTTTACTTTTTTAGAAATATCAATTTTAAAATTATTTCAAATTTTTTTAAAAAAGTTTGATGTTTGGAATACTTTCTTATTTTATAAAAATTTGTTTATTTAAAAATAACATTAATATAATTATATTTTTTAATTTATTGAAAACTATGCTTAATCTGAAAAAAATTAAATAATATTATTGGTAATTAATGTAATTATTTAATAGGAGAAAAAAACGAGAAAATTTTGATTATGAAAATTATGATGCTGTAACGTTCCAGCATATTTACTTTTTTTTATAGTAGGAGATATATAAAGACATACTTTTTTGATATATTGAGTACGTTGATTAAAATTTAATTTTATCAAGTATTAAACAACGTAATAACAACATTTAGTTTTTGTGTTTACAGCACAAACAATTAGTTAATAAAAAACAATCATATGATCTCCACCTTCGCTTTCGAACCAATAAATCACAAAAGATACGAGTTTAACTACCAGTTTGGTTTTTAAAACATGAAACTGCTAATATAACCCTAGTACAACTCACTTCTAACTTCTAAGTTCATAACAACGGTTAAACGCTAATATAGGTATTCTTGTTTAAAGTCCATCCATTTAACTTAAAGTACCAAGTGAAATAAAAGCATGGATTTTAAACAAGATTACCCGTTATGAGGAAAAAAAAAACTAAAACAAAAAGAACAAAAAAATTAAAGGAAAACATAACTTCCTACTGATTTTTATAACCCTTTTGTCTTTGTCCTTCTAACACTCTTTTGTTTTCTTGACATTAGCATGGACAACATCAAGTAGAGTAGTGCTTTTGCATTTAGGACACTTCGGGTAGTCCTCGGCAAGCATGATATACATAAGGCACTGAGGACATCCAACCAACATCATAGACGTGGCCTCCGGGCTCGATGAGTACTGGAGGCCCGCTTCATCATAAACAAGCTCTGAAGACAGACAAGAGCTTGTAGGAGACATAATGATTGATTGGTTTGGTGCCTCCGCCATTGGTCTTTGAGCTCTTGGTGGTGAAAGATGCAACTTCAAGTCAATCTTAGGATCGCTACCACCACTACCACTACCACCACCGCCATCACTATTTCTCCGACTCATATGTGTAGATAGATAGATGTATAGAGAGAGGAGAGAGAGAGATTTAGTTGTTGGTTTGGACTTTGGAGTCTCAAAGGCCACGTATATATAGCAACTCATAAAAGAGAGAAATAGACGGATATTAAGTTTGGGACAAAGAAATGAATTAAATGTTGGCAACATCCCAATATCGGTGGAAAAGGGAAACCATTACACAAACATGCGTTTGTTTAATGATTTACGACCGAATCACACGTCGCAAAATTAGCGATAGTAACCTTTTGATCGTAAGACAGTCGTAAACTTATGATTGCTAAATTATGGTAGTAAATCGTTGTAAAAAAATTGTGGTCTCAAATCAGTAACAAAAATGGGTTTTCTTTTAAATAATAATTGCATTTATAGACCGATCGCGATATTTGTGACAACAAAAAGCGGTCACTTATTGCAGTCGCAATAACCATCGATCAGAAAAAGAGATTACAATGAGGTTTCTGCGAACGCAATTCTGATTTATGCTGAAATTATGGTCAGTAAATGTTTCGATTTCTAGTAGTGTTGGTGTTGGAACACAAATGGTGGAATAGAGAAGTTTCTGTCAAAATGTTTAGCATCCGTCTGACGTAATGTTATATTATAACTAGTAGGAGTATCCAATTAACATGCTTGTTTTCTTGTATTATATATTAAACTAATTAGTGTTGGTAGAGTTGTTAAAAGAGAACTTATAAAGTTTTAACTTGTTATTATGGAAGTTCAATTTATGCAATATAACGTTTTTTTTTCTTTTAATTTCTGGCATGCTATATATATAACATGATGGTCAAAGTTGGTGTTGGGTGGATTTTTCAGGGTGGCAGAATGGTGGTTGGGCATAATAGTTCATAAATACTTGATTTTAAGATTCAAATATTATATTTGAGTAAGCACGTAGTACATAAAAGATAATTAAATATGTAGTTACTGAAAAATTTAAAAAGGGTGTGGTTGGATTTATTGGAAATTTAATTTGAGGATTAAATAGCATTTAACATACTTGTTATAGGTTATATATACATTTATTATTTAACATGCATACCTAATTATCTATATATAAATGCAAAACCAAGCGTATTCTGTAACATATAATAAAATAAGATTTTTTTGAGAAACGTGTAATCATTATAGCATATCAAATGATACGTGTCATTATTCTAGCATATCAAAAAAATTATTTTCATTCTCTCTTTCATAATAAATACCAAAATTATAATAACAATTAATTTGACTTTCCTTTTCTACTAAAATATGTTAAAACAAATATATCTATATTTGTGTTTTTTATCTCTTTTATATTAAATAATAATTATTTTAAGTAAATGAATTAAACTATCAAATATTTAAAATATATATATTTTTATTACAATAACTTATTAATACATACTAAATTATATGATTTTAGAAATATTTTATCTTTAAATATAGCATAATAATTTCTAATTTTATTATTTGTTATAATTTTTAGATATTTATTATATTTTTATTTTACCAATAGCTAATAACATCTAAAAAATAAAATATTAATAAAACTAATGGTTTTGACATATTTTAATTTTTCCACCCATATATTACATGGGCTATAACCTAGTATATCATATATTCAATCAATTGACGTTAGTAAGTGTAACTGCTTTAATTTGAGCAGTTCATGACTAGCGGAACGTTACGGTTTTTAATTTGGGCCACTCCAATTTCTCAGTTAAACACTATTACATGATGGTTGTTATTCTTTTTAGTTATAGGATGTCACACGCTCCCCCATTTATTAACTCACATTCCCCGCTACCTTCTTCTTACTTAATTGGTATCAAATCACAAGGGAGATTTCGGAAGAACAAAAGAGGACGATATATAACTTGTTAGAAGAAGAAGATGAACAATAGTTTTTATAGAGGGAAAATTAGATATCTAACAAAAAAATAAGAAGACTCTAAAATAAGATATTTATGAATTATGATCATGATATCACTCATTAAAAGTCACTTGCATAGATGTAATCGTAAAACCTAACCTCTTTTCCCCATATTAATCATTTTTTCACTTTCATATATGCTTGGACCATATGTAGGCTATGTAGCTAGTAACCATAGTATTTATATAACGTATCATTTTAATACATAACATAAGATTGATAAAATCAGTTACATGGGTTTTGTTACAAGTGAAATAGTTTTTATATTAAATTAAACCAATCGTGACTTTCTTTTAGTATTGTAATATTTTTGAAACCAGATAAATGATAATCGATAGTTTTAGTGGTTCATGTTGTCAGTCATGTACTAAAAACAAATCAACGAGCAAGGAGGAGGAATATATAAAATATTGACGTTTTCATCGGTTTTATTTGGTTATTATAAATCTAGTTGGCTCATTTGTGCTTGGATCATATGTAGCTAGAAGCATGTACAATGGTTTTAGCTTAACCAGTGAGATCAACCAACTAAAATGTGTCTAAACTAAAGTGGATATGAGAGAAAGATCGATCATTAAACTATAATATATCAAATGACACTAACAAAGAGAATGAGTGAAAGTTTTATCACATAGGCGTCTAACAAAATTAAAAGAAGTTTCTAAGGAAGGAGTAAATAAACACCTTTCTTGGGCTTTCCCCATAAGCACATGCTTAATGTTCAAATGGCTTGGAAAGGTCGAACTCGTACATGTTGACGCCAACCAAGTTAAACTTCTTTTAGCTAGTTAATCTAAGTGTGAGCTCTTATATTCACTTTTTTCTCAACCCTTAACTACCCTTTAGCCCCACCCAATCACAAGATGTCATCATAATTTTATCGTATATTATTTTTTGGGTTGTACCACTCATTTTGCAACCCTCATAAACCATTAACATTTTCCTAATAAAAATTAAATCATGAATTTGAAAACTTTAAACATAATTTACTAATCAAATAAATTACATAACTAATATTTAACAACATTTAAAACATTGCGATAAGAAAACATAAATTTATTAATAAAAAATAGCATAAAAAATAAGATATTAAATTTAACTACTCGTCATCCGAATCCGGGATATTCAAGTTTATTAGACGTGTGATACGTTCCACAAGATCATCTCAAAGTCTAAATGTATATGCTAGTCCGAGAACATTCAAAATTTGTGTTTATATTCACGAAAAGTTCCAAAAATAGATGAAACATTGCTCTAAAAATTGATTTACGTATTTTGGCCTTAACGAAATAATAACTCATTAGAACTTCATGATCACGTGTCACATAATTTCTTCTTCCTAGTTCCATATCTTCAACTTCGACTACACTACTTCAGCCACTTTGACGGGAAAATCGATGCCACTAGAATTAGACTAGTCAGAACTAGATGATGGTGAAATAAAATCCATCATGTTGAGTAGAAGAATTTTAAAAAGTAAGAGAAGGATTTGTTTTTATGAAATTATGTGGGTTAGATAGATATTTATAGGGTAGAAAAAAGAAGAAAAAAAAAAAGGTTTTTTCTATATTTTTTTTATGGTTCAAATGATGTTGTGACCGCTCCTAATGGTAAAAAATTGGCCAAACAATCAGGTTCACTGCTATAACATCACCACCCTTGGCCCCTATAATAATATTGCCCGAAGCCATCAAGATCCCAAGCATTTTCATCCGATTTATTTGGTTGTTTTTCACTCTCTTTGAATGTAGCAGTGTAACACGTACCCATCTTGCCATTGAAATCACCTTTTTATTTCACTTGCATCCATCTTTTATACTTGTGAAAAACAGAAGAAGTGTCTAGTTTTAACTGGATTTACCCGAGAACAACCCTGATCGATCTGCAACCGCTACTATGGACCACCAACACGATGAGCAACTGCTATTCTGTCTTCATTGGTTGCTAAATCTTCTACTTTAGCCCCTACTGATATCGTTTTGTTTGCACCAAAATTGTTGACATGTTATATACCGAAAAAATCACCCCCGTATTTGATTTTTGGCTAAGAAATCCTCGAAACCCAAGTCCTAGTTGGGACCCTTTTTTGTTACTAATTATTTGATCAACTGGACAAACTTCTTGTTGTCGTCTTTAACCTTGGAGCTCTGATACCATTAATTGGCATAGTTAAATTAAATAAAAAAAAATAAAGAACATAAAATCACACAAGAGGTTTTGGAAACACTAGATCTATATTGATGTTGTATGTTCCAAACTCTCATTCATCATGGTTTTATCGAACCTTTGTCTTTGCTTAACAATTTGGTGTGGTTTGAAAAGTGCCACCATATGCCGAATAATTTGATATTTTTTTTTATTTTCAAAATATGGTTCTAGGGTTTCCAGTCTTATGAAAAACTACATAAATAAAGTAGTAGTGAAGGGTAGAAATGAGAGGACAAGATAGAAAGAGCCATTCTTGTACAAAGAATTAAGGAGGGTCAAATGCCATGAATTCATATGTGACTTCATTCATGAAACCTAAATTAATCTCTCAACCCCCAAACATTTAAGATGCAAATGCATTTAAACACACATTAAGAGATTCATTTCTAAGTGCCAACCAAACTCCACCATTAAAGAACACTCTCAGGGATTCAACTCTCTCTGGCTTAGCTATAATGAACTCATTCAAGAGCCTTCTGCCCATTACTCTTTTTTATGTACTATCTTCTTATTTTCTTTTAAGATGTATGTAAGGTGAGTAAGTTAATATACTTTAATTTGTCACTTATTTATTTAGATACATTTATTTTCTTTTAAGATGTACGTAAGGTGAGTAAGTTATGATACTTTTTATTTATTGATCATTTATTTATTTAGATGCAAGTTGATCTCATTTATTTATTACCTTAAAGTATCACATAAAATTTTCAATATCCAAACAAATTGATAATATATGCGTGGAAACATGTTTAAAGAGTTTTCAAATGCTTAATACGTCATAAGTCGCTTTACCAAAGAAATTAGACCATCGGTTTAAGGATATAGTTATTATAATCATATTTAGAAATATACAACATATATATAGACTGATAGTGTTGCCTTGTGTTCCAGTATTGATCCTTGTTTAAATAGTACCCAATAACCCACCCATTTTATTACATCGAGTGGAAACAATATGAAGTGTCTTTGACATAATTTTTGGACTTGGTACAACAAATTGTTAACTTAAACATATGCCTAACGATCATGGGTGCAAGTGTGCAACCAGGGGAGACACGTTCATCCGGTCGATCATCACTTTCTAGTAGTTTTAAACCTTGTAGGGCAATTATGGTCACTTAAGGAGTTAAAATAAGCCATTTAGTTTGATAAGCCAGTGATGAGTAAACTTTTCTTCAGATCAAGAAGACTATTATCATTTATAACTTGACAAGAGAACATGAGGTTGAGTACGAGAAATCGATCAATGTGTGAGTCGTTGTTCTACAAATATAAAAATATCTAAAAAAAGAATTTCTAGTATTACCAACGGTTGAAAAGCTCAGGCTCATCATTGCTCTAAATCAAAGAAATGTATTTTAATAATGATATTCACTAGATGAGTCCTATTTATAATATCAGGTATCAGAATATTTTTTTAATCATTCCACATAGGTTTCAATCAAATTGAATGTACTTTCACAATTCTAGAGGTTAGTAAAAATAATCTTCCCCACACACAATGTGTTGATCAAATGCACATTTTCGTGGGCTCTTTAGGTTTTGAATTTCTAAAATATCGCATTTTGAATGTTATGAAATCACTTTTAGATTAAAGTATTTCATATAAAATCAAATCGGATAAGACATAAAATTTTATAAAAGAACGAAAACTTATTGCACATGACGTATGCAACACATACTAAAGATCGTATTTTTATAGGTGATGGCAATCAAAACATTTTTGTTGACGGTTGGTGGTTGACTGTTGTAATTCGATAGTTGGATAATTACACTAGTAGGATATCTTTCATCAAAAACTCCATCAGCACTCTCTAATTACTAAACGATTATTGTCAAGTATCAAAATACCTCTACTAAACTATTACCAATCAATTGTTACTAACATCTAGTTGTCACTTATGCAAGTAACACCCATGCCTATTGATGGACCAATTTCAATGCAATTTCCCCACGATTTCCAGTCCAATATTGTGAGGACCATATAACGTTTAACCTACTTACAGTTTGAAAACTCATAAGACATTCTCCAAAGTGGATGTCAGTGCCGCAAAAGACTACGCCTTTGAGACATGCAAAAACATCAGAGTCAAACGAGGGTAGTGACAATATTGACAATTTTAACGAGTAAAATGGTGTAATTTAACAAGCTACAAATGAAGAGAATAGAGTTGAGGGAAAAGAAGCACACCATCGGTCAAAAAAATGACAAAGGGAAAAGATTTAAAAGCCTTGATGAAGAACACAATCACCTAACAAGAGTGGACAAGCAGAAAGCCGAGGCCTGGAAACAAAAACTTTAAAAAATTTGGACTTTAGCATATATATTAGATGTTTAATGTTTTATATTATGTATTTTGCTAAAAAATTTTATTGATATTACTTTTTATCTTTAATGTTTGAATTTTTTTTAATTTTTAATGTTTTTACCTTTTTATATAGATTTTGTAATGATTTTATTGAACAGATTTTTTTAAAGTATTCAATATTAATTATTATTAAAATATTTAAAAAACTACGAGGGAAATCTCACTCATCACCATTTTTCCTCTTGAATAAGTGAGTGAAATGAAATCCCATCATCTTATGTGATGTGTACGTGAAACTAAAGCGTTTGTTATATACATTATATTCACTGCTAATAATGCATGGATAATTAAAACATCAGTTAATAAACTTAAATATATGGTGTTTAAAAGCAAGCATTCATGTCTAACAATAAATATGTTACATTTTCCTTCACATGTTTTTAATGTCTCATTGATATATATGTTGTATAAAAGAGCTATTTTATATTTACAATATCTTTTATGTTCCCTAGATGTTCAATGAATAACTAATTTTAAAAACTAATGATGTTAATCGAACAATATTTTTATAGCTGTACGGGTTATTGGCCGGCTAATTGGGTTGGAACGCATTGTCAAATGTTATGTTATCAGCTGTTAAAATAACTTGCATTAAAAATGATAATAACTTTATTTAAGTATTACTTGAGTCTTGAGCGGTCTACAATGTCAAAATTTATTGTATTCTATTTGAATTTATACAATACTAAAAAAAAGGGATATACATTAATTAAAGAAGTATTTATAATATGAGAAATAAAATTTTTTTATATAAATGTATTTTATATATTCCCTCAAAACTTGATTAATTTTATATTCACATGGTATTTAAAGAGTAAGACGGTCATTTTAGAGTTAAATCGGAAAAGAATTAAGAAGCAAGGATAGAATAATCTATTTCATTTCGACGAAAATGATGTACAAAGTTTAAGATGTAAAAAATTATTTTTTTGGAAACGGTTTTACCTTAGCTTATTGTTTAATTTGATTAGCTAACTAATGTTCTTAATATGTATTGTGACTATACAAAAATGCGGAAGTAGAATTTTGACGTTTGGTCATATTTACTATATTATGGGCTTCACTATACATATTATTATACATATTATAAGGTGCATGTCGCTGTTAGAGTGTATTATGACATAGGCACATTTATAGCACAACAAAAATATATGATAGATCTATAACGTGAAAACTAAAAAATATTTAGATGACGAGACATATGTCATCATGCAAAAGTGTAGCGATGATAAATTAAGATGTCATGTTAAATTTAAGTACATTGGAAAGACACACGCAACACACGTGGTTATAGTACTTGCTTAGTCGGGGTGCATATATCATCAACTAGTGATGACGGTGGACTGCTTTGTGTTCATTCACTTACTTAGTAGTAGTGGACTTTCCCTTTAACAGATGCACGAGGTCTAACCTTCTAAAGTACGATAAATGAAAGGACAACCTTCAACATGGTTTAGAGATAGATAAAAGATCAAGCCAAGACATCATGATAAGACTAAGATTAGAGTAACCATGTGAACATGATACGGGCATGGCATGAAGTGAGCTAGGGACGACCTTTGCCTTCTTCATTCTTGACATGATTAACTATAAGAAGAATGATTTCAAGAAAGATCATGATGTAAATTCTTTTACTTGTCTTTCAAACTAATGCTTGTTTTCCTAGTTGATCGTCTTTTACTTGTCTTTCAAACTAATGCTTGTTTTCCTAGTTGATCGTTATGTACACCATGTGTTACAAATGAACAAGTGTAACGATGTGTGAGTTTAGTTGTGTAATGACAATACATAAAATGATCTATTAACTTACCTCACTTGTTTTCGACAATTTATGAGTTTAAACCTTTTCTTAGTGTTTGATATTGACATAAATAACACCCAAACATATCTTTTAACATTTAGTTTACTTTACTCTTGAAATTAGATTTTCATTTTTCACACATTTATTAAATATTCAGCATAATATCATGATTTAATCTATAAATTACATGTAACTTAATAAGCTCATTGAGACTTCAAATGAGTCTCATATTATTGGGTTTAGCTTCTTTTTTTAACGGCAAACTAATAAAGACCGGATACCCGGGGTACCTCAATGGCGAAAAAGCACTCCATACTATTTATTTGTAACTATTACTAATTAGTCTATTAGGCGAGAGGGAGTCATCCCATGTTTTCTAGTTTTTTGGGGTTATCACATCAGAGTTTTTCAATTTCCCTAATTTTTTCTTATTTTACAAGGTGTCATCCTGTTTTTTCTCACATTTTCCATGTGTGATCTCAGGAGTGGTATAGTACAACTTCCAACCACAAAAAGAGAGAAGAAAAAGACACGTGATTGGTTTGGAAAACACACCAGGATCGGGGTTGGTGTTCCCACCCAGGGCTAGGTCCCCCATCCTCCCCTGGTCACGACATCATATACTCTTAGATAACAAGTTCTATAAGTAATTAAGAAAACATAACATACCCTTTAAAATGCAATTATTTCTTAAGTGAAATAGATTAAAGTGTAAACGTTACATGTTCTTTATCATACATAAATCCATTTTTGTATAGTTGTTTTGACCATTATGTTCTTCCAAGCCCATGCCTTTATGGGGAAGTAAAAGCCCCACCACCTTCAACCTGTGGTTAAAGTTAAAGCCAAATGAGAACTCTATAATAGATGTTAACCTGACCTTCAACCTGAACTCTGTCTATCTATAGATCTCATATATCTTTATCACTGACTACACATATGCTTACACTAATAACTCCCCTTCATCTAAAGTACCAAAGTGCCATCAATATTTATCAACCTCAGTTTTTGTTGGATACCCTTTAATTCTCTTCCCCACATTTTTAATTCTATCTATTCATCTAACATCTAATAGTGATATTATTGTAGCTTCATTCATTGATTTCAACCTAATAAAATAACGCTTTGTCTACTTATTGATTGAATCAGCTACTATATTGGTTTGAGATGGTATAGAGTTTTTTATGATAATTGATGGATCTATGTTATAAGACCCGTGTCACTAGTGAAAACAATTTATATGTTATAGTTATAATATTATCTGAGTGACATCGGGTATTTGTATTATTAATTATTAAACGACAACACCTATGTTGACATTGTAGGATTTAGAATTTATATTGGACTTTTAGTACAAGTTGAATCATAAAATTCATTTTATAATTAGTAAGGTATGTATTTCTGTATTCTAAAGTGTATATTATTGATATCGGAGATTTGATTGGGTAAAGGGAATCCTCAAATGTTCGAATATTGAAATAAGGTTACATAGATAAAAATATTTTCTAGGTTTAGCAAGCATTCATGATCATAATTTTTTGCCTTCTTGTTCCTTGGAAGCCACAAGTATCAGAGGATGATCAAGAAACCATTTTCTCTCAAACATCTTGAATAACAAGCTTTTGGTTTCGATTTGAAAATCCATGCGCTTAGGAGCCCCCAGTAACTAAATAAACAAGAACTAACCACGACTACAACTTTAAACAGACGAGAGCATTGAATTGTCTTTATATTGGATGGTATGTTGTTTTGATGATCTCTACCTTACTAACCACAACTTAGGTATTTATCATCACATCTATTCATTTAATATCTAATAATAATTAGCATGAGTAGGTAGGACTAAATCTCAATCGATCATGAAAGTATAGATAATTGTTAGAGGATTAGTAACTTACTAGTGTATATATAATAATTGAATATGATAACAACATTTGGCTACTCTTATCAAATGCATTACTTATCTTTTTCATAATAATGATAGTAACATTTGATTTTGACCCTTCAAAGAAACAACCTCAACTCACTTTAAATTCTAAGGATTGGTGCTTATAAGCACAAGCACATGTAATCAAGAAGAATTTGTTGGTTGGTTTTGCTTAAAGTAAAATGAAGTTTTAAATTTTAAGGTACACAAGACAAAGTTAGGAGTATTCATTAAAATATCCATAATTAGTGTGCAATATGGATACAATGCGCAATGTGTTAGATGTCACGATGGATAATTAATATATGACGGTAACATATTACCAACATTGATTAATACGACTCGATAAGGGGGTCCAGGGTTCGAGAGATATGTTGATCTTCATGTGAGCCAAATAATAGGGTTTATATTCTTATAGTTTAACACTTTAATCCTCTATGTTGTATGCGGTAGTGTAGTTAAAAGAACATATAAAAAAAAATATTTCACTAAGATTCTCAAGTTGAAAAGTTCTTGTCCCCTCATTGATTAAGGCTTCCTATGATGTTGATGACTTGTCCCTTCTAATGCTAAATGCTTATCAAACTGGGAAACAACAAAAGTTTAAAAGAAGAAATAATCATCAAAACCATATAATGAATAAAATACAAAAAATTAGGAATTATAGGGGAGGTGATGATGCAGTTGGTTTAGTAGTTCAGTTAAGGATCCTTTAGTGTCATTAGTGACATCGTATTTAAACTTGTATAATCAGCAATGGTTCTTGAAAACTGCAAAAGTGTTGTGATTAAGGGTTGTAGACGAACTAAGCTTTTAGCGAACACCTTGATGAGAATTGCTCGAGTTACGCCTCCCGAAAACATTGTTCAGGATTGGAGCATGTGAAGACGTAAGGTCAAGGAGGTATAGATGTATCTTACAGGAGTCTTATCTAGTACCTTTACATGCTGGTACCTGATTTATTATTATCACTTGTTTAGTGTCACTATTTGTTTCATTTGGATCATTTCATTTTGTTGCTCGTTGTGTACTTCTTGCTGCCAGTATAGGGATTAATTATTAAACCAGTATATGGTTGGGCGTTGTATGTTTTGTTTTCTACTACATAATGATTGCCTACTATGTGTTGTACGATCATCTACTACCAGTGTGTGCTTCGGGTTTATATTGTAACAACTTGCTCAGCTAAAAATGATGTTTTCTTTGTATTGGGTGATGAATCATGATTTGCTTTAGATCCGGGAGTCTCACTAAAAGCAACCTCTCTTAAGTAGGCACGCAGCTTCACATAAACCAAACGATACATGCTCCTTTAACACATGCGAATGCTGTTCCTATCGTCTGGAGCTCCACAGAAAAGGCATCTATACCCAAACATTTTTAAGTTCACTGGATTTGTAATAGCATCAGTAACTCATTAAAGGGTGGAATGGGTTGATGGATTAAGTAGATGATGTGCCATGTACCCATGATAGTTCGATAAAAGGTGATTACTAAGCTTGCTACAAACATTTCACGTGCAGCAGAAACCTTCTACTCATTCTTGGGCTACTTTAAGTGGCGAACAAATCAATTTAGCCGTTTTCTATGCTCATGATTCATGAATCAACTCTAACAATCAAATGATGGTAGATAAACAAACTCTTAATCCTGAAAGTGTCAACGATAAAAATCTCTCTATTTGGGCTGTAGGCGAAGGCACACAGCTCACTCACATTGATCAAGTGAACCAGAATACATTTATGTGTGTTCTTATCATCCTAATTCTGTATTCATCTTGCATTTGTTATTATGGGTGTTTCTTGAGTCCAGTGTTTCCCAACATCAGGTTCACAAGTTCCTAATCCAGTGCACCATAAAGGCAATTAGACATTGATCCTAATATTACACTAATCAAGATTAAGCAAACCCTAGATTAGACTCCATAACTTCAAATCAACTAACAAAATTCAACACAGGAGATAAAAATTGAAATTCAAATTCAAAACAAAACTTGATTCAAAGCAAAAAGCACAATAAAAGATAATCCCAAACAAATATAATGCATCAATTCATATAAATAACTCAAAATCAACCTAAAAAACTTGAATATCAGTACCTCCTTCCAGATCCACCACCATAGCCACCGCGACCACCACCGTATCCCCCGGGAATCGACGCCGAAACCATCGGAGTCTCCTCCTTGAGCACAACTCCAGGAAGCTCACTCATACCGAGAGACGCAAGCAGATCAATCGTCTCCTTATCGACCTCAATACGATCGGTTTTAATGGCGGATTCATCAGGAACAAAGTCCATACGTCTTTCTCTCTCTTCCTCCTGCAGCTTGAGCGAAATTCCTCTCACAGGTCCCTTCTGTATGCGCTTCATCAGATGCGTTGAGAATCCGGCGATCTTGTTGCGGAGGCGCTTTGACGGAATGATGGCGACTTCTTCGAGAATCTTCTTGTTGGTGTGGAAATCGAGCGTCATTTTGGAGTAGTAACGCTCGATCACTTGACGTGATGATTTCTTCACGGTTTTGGTGCGAACTCTACCCATTGTTTCCGGCGACGTGGAGGTGGAGGCGGCGACGGTGGATGAACGGAGGATGTGCGGCGGATGTGATGAAGATGATTAGGGTTTGTGAGGGGAGGCTTGGGGTTTTATTGATTAGGGAATTTGGGCCTGGTGGACTATGGTTGGGCCTAGTCATCCTGTAACTGTACATTCAGTGATTCAGATATGATAATCTGATATCTTCATAACAAAAGTCAAAAACTAAACACGTGTTTGCCGTTTTGGATATGGGTTTATTTTGTTTATTAGGTTCGAGCCCATGTAATACATGTGAGTAAAATTAATAAATATATTAAAATTATTAGTTTTATAAATATTTTATTTTTTTATATATTATTAGCTATTTGTAAAATAAAAATATAATAAATATTTAAAAATTATAACAAATAATAAAATTAGAAACTATCTAATCTAATAATTCTTTACATGCGGTGCCACATAGCATCCCCACAAGACTTCTCATCTTAGTTTTCCCGCCCAAACTATTTATTATATTTTTAAAAAGTCAAATAACTAATTTTTAATTTTTTCTTCTTCTCTCTCTATATTATAAATTCATATTCTTTTTTAATCATTAACTTATTAAAAAACATTTTTTCATTAAATAAAAACTAAGTATTTTGATTAAAAATATACTTTTTTAAAATCAAAATTGTCTAAAACTATGATTTTTTTCTAAAACAGCGAAACCTTTTAAAATTATGAAATATTTTAAAATCATTTTTTTAAAAAAATTAAAGTTGTACATAAAAATATATTTTTACAAAAAAAGCCCATAGTTTTTAAAGAGTGAGATATTGATAAACAAAACGAAATTTTTTTAAAACAATAACTTTTTAAAACGAAAGTTTTAAGAATATTAAAAGTATTTTATCAGCTAATCAAATTAACTTAATTTATATTTGACGTTTTACAGATCTTAACTCTTTGTTAATAAATATTTAGTATTTTTTTCTTATTTAACCCATGTAATACACGGGGTTATAAACTAGTTACGCTATATTTAAAGATAAAATATGTTTGAAATCATATAATTTAGTATGTATTAATAAGTTATTATAATAAGAATATATATATATATATATATACATATATATATATATATATATTAGATGTTTAATAGTTTAATTTATTTATTTAAAATAATTATCATTTAATATGAGAGAGATAAGAAACATAAATATAGATATAGTAGTTTTACTAAACTCATGTATTACACGAGTTATCAAATAACATATTTAATAGAATAAAAATGTATTAATAATAATAATTATATTCTAATAAAATATATGATTAAGGACTATAAGTAATAAAAAGTTATATTGACTTTTTAAACTTTATTTTAAAATTTTTCTTTGTTTTTTTCCCAAAAATAAATTAGACATTTGATGTTATTAAAAAATTTCTTATATTATAAAATTTGTTTATTTAGAAATACCACAAATAAAAAAATTTCTTTCTTAATTATCTATATATGAAAAAACTAATATATATGAGAAACAGAGAGGTTTTGGAGTTTTTTGTATTGACCACAGAACATTTTTTGTTTTCATATAATTAGCCACATTGTAAATAACCTAAGCAAGAATCTTCCCTTTTGGATGGGGAGAGACGGCGGAGAAAGATGCACCACCATCAGCCGTTGGGAGACATGACCATAGATGCCCAAGGTTTCCGGCATCGGCGTTTTCTAATCGCGGCGACGGCCTTCGCCAGTGTCCCTGTGAGTTTCTAATGTCGGGTTTTAACCGATGGTGTTTCTGTATGTTGGTCGGTTCGATTCACTTCCCTCTCTGAGTTGTATGTCCATTCCTGGTGATGATGATGACTATGATGATGAAAGAACTTGGTGGTAAGGGATACCCGTACATAGACTTGGTTTTCCCTCTATTTACGTTGGTTAGTGTTTCTTTGTAAAACCTTGGGTTGATGGTTTGTATACTCATTTTGATGATAAAGTGATTCTAAGGAAGCAGATGCCCATATATCGGCTACATTTTGCTTCTTATTTCATTAGTTAGGGTTTCTGTTACAAAGCACCTGATGAGTTTTTTGAATATGTGGGTGTGATGTGATTTCGATTTGGGCAATGGTCTCACCTTAGTGTGGCGGTTTCAGAGAATGGTAGGGGTTCACCTGCAACCTCCATTGCAACCATGGTGATCTTACCTCTTTAGAGCCTCTAAACCTCATAATTATGTAATACTCAGCTTTTGAAATTGAGGTTTGAGTATGCTGTTTAACCATATACAATGTTTTTCTTAACAATGATTATGAACTAATGTGTTAAACCTCTTGCAGCAGCTTCCTGTCGACATGGCAGGTTTGTTGTGTTAACTTTAGCTAATTTTTCAGTTTAATGATGGTTAAGTAAAAGTGAACCAAATAATCGTCTATGAATCATATAGAGATATATTTGGTGCTGCAGGTTGCCATATGATGTACAACCTTAGGTTTCTGACCAGACGCAATTATGGCAGGAAGTATAAAAATCCGTTCACCACTCTAGGTATGGCTACGTTTTCTTCTCTGTATGTTCATTTATGATTTATCATAGTTTCACAACCATATGGTTTTCCGAAGCACTAAAACTATCACTTACTAAGTTTTAGTTTTCTTAAATCTAATTTTGATTTGCATTTATGGTCTCTCGATCATAATGTTGATTGATTAATTGATGCTGATGATATAAGTACAGTATAAATTGTGAAGCTAGGCTATGAATTTGATGTTCACCTAATTGGATTAGGCTTTTTAGACATGAAATATTGATGAGTTTTCAAGTGTTAAAAGGATTTTTTCTTGGTTTATGTACTAGACAATGGGCCATTTTTGTTAAGGGGAGCATCTATTTTATTCATAGTTACTTGGAGTTTGATTTTTATATTTTTTTCATTGACTTTTTACCTCTGCTTAGATACTGTAGCCTATAACTTCATCTCTTTCATGTTTGTTTTTGGAGATTGTGGTTATTGTTGCACGAGAAAGAGACAATTCTTTGTTATGCTAAAGCACCTATTAAGACACATTATTAAGGCATCCGTTAATTGCAACTGTCGCGGTTATTTTTGCCCAAGAAAGAGACATTTCCTTATTATGTTGTCCTCTTAACAAGACTGTACACATGTATCGTTATATAATTGTCAAATGTTTTTTACTTTTACTTTTTCATGTCAGTTTTTTTTATTATCAACCAAGAATGATCCCTGTCGATTTCTGCATACAATTAATTATATTTTTATAGCATTTATATTGTATTTTCTACACTTTTTTAACAACATATATATGTAAATTTTTTAAACCTTTTGTGGCCTGTTTTTTACAGCATTTACACTGCATTATATTGACTGCTTTGACAGCAATCATACTGCAATTTTAGGGCTTTTTTGATAGAGTTAATACCGCATCTTTTGGAGTGGTTAGTAGGAAAATGCTGCATTTTTCAGAATTGTTTTGGTAGCAATGTAACTGCATTTTTAAATTTGTTTTAGCTTCAATGTTGTATAGAACTAGGTTACTAATAGACTATGAAACTCATGTGTTATAGGTCTAGGTTTTATGGAGGTTGGTTATATGCTCTACATTATTTACTTGAATATAACGATGTGTTGAGTGTGAGAGGAACGACCTGTCTCCCGTTACGTATTTTTGAGTCTGACTACTAAAGTTTGTTATTAAAGACTTTTGCCACAAGACTTTTACTTTTTTGGTTTTCGACAAGCCGGCCCGATAACGATCGAAGTAATGCAACATTACGTATGAAAAAGTGGCCGAAGTCCCGCCGTGTAGCGCAGGGAGGAAATAAAACTAGTTTTACTTATAAAACTATTTTAAATCTAAAAATAATTAAATAATATTATTAGTAATTTACCTTATTATTAATGCAGCTGTATATGAACAGTTATTTTGTTGTACAAGTGGGTTAAGCATGATGGTACAACCTTGGTTTAAAAAAGCGCGAGGCGTTCCGAAGCGTTTAGGTACCAAAATTCGAGGCGCCACGCCTCAAGCGCGAGGCGAGGGCTTCACGTATGCGAGGCGATAAAGCTAAAAATAATAATAATAAATTATTATGCATGACACATTTCACTTCATAATCATAAACACAAAACATAAACACAAAACATACTTAGAATTTAAAGTTTAGAACATAATTAAACATCTTAAAAACATAAATAAGTGTCTCAAATCAATCATTCATCAACAAGCCAAGCATCATCTCCCTTAAGATCAGCAGCACTTAATCTGATATCTTCTTCAATTTCATCTTCAACAGAAAGTTTTCACTTACAGAAATCGATCAACTGGAGCTGAAAATCGAAGGGGCTGGACTCTGGAGTAAGAATCGAAGGCTGGAGAAGAACCGAAGTGAAGAATCGAAGGGCTGGTCGCTGGAGAAGAACCGAAGGCTGAACCGTGGAGAAGAACCTTGGACAAGAACCGACTGCTGAGAAGAACCGCAGGCGGCAGGACCGAAGGCTGGAGAGTCTCGACTGCTGAGAAGTGAGAAGAAGTGAAGTGCCGAAGGCTGGAGAGTCTCGATCGAGAATATTAGGCTAGGGTTGGACAGGCGATGGGCTGGAATTAATAATGTAGGGTTTGTTTAAATGGGTTGGGCTGCAGAGAGATAAGGGTTGGGCTGCAAAGAAATGGGCCAGACTTGACCAAACACATGAGGCGCCGCCTCAGACCGCCTCACGCCTTACTCCTGAAACGCCGCTTCACAGCACTTCGTGTACAGCCAGCGCCTCAGTGAAACGAAGCGCTCGGCCAATCGCCTCTAGCGCCTCACGCTTAAGGCATCGCCTCAGAGCGCTTTTTTAAACCAAGGGTACAACTTTTTACTTCATTTGCTCACTACATTATATCCTTTCAAATCTGTGGGCTTGGGTATCTTAGAGAGAGAAAGGGACATGGTTGTGGGTGTTTCCGGCGGTTTATCCTCACTGGAGGTCGCCTTGACCACCGATGCCCGCGTCACCGCCGCCGGAGGCGCGTCCGCCCCTCTCTACTGTTGTTCGACCGCCGATGCATGTCGTTTGCTTGCGGTTGTTGTTCATCGACTGGTGCGCCGTCAATGGTCTTCACCGTTGCCTCTGATGTTCCCCGACCCTATCGCCGCTGGCTGTGGGTCGCACCCGGCTTCATGGTGGCGGTGGCGACAGTGGTTATGGGTGTTGGGTCCGATTTTGTTGTTGTCTGTGATGATGGCACCGGTTGCGGGCCTGGTCGTCGCTCCACCGTCGTTTTTGGTTTGGGGTGGGGCAGGTAGCGGTCATTTACAGCTAATGGTGGACGCCGGGTGGTGGTGCAACTGTTAGTCTTCTCTTATCGCCTCTGTATCTTCTCGATTCCCTGTTAGGGTTTTCAGATCTACAGCTGTCAACTGTGGCGATGGTGGCGGTGGGATTGCTATTTTTGCCCACATGGTGTCCGATGGTGGTCTTACCCGTCACAGCTTTGATTTATGCCCTTTGGGGTTTCTGGATCTATTGCTCATCTATGGAGGCGGTCATCTCCGTCCACTAAGTCACTGCCCATCGTTGGTTTGTTTGTCACGACGATGGTGGTGTTGTGGTGGTGTTTATGTTCTATGTTGCATTGTGATATCAATGATGATGAGTTCATCCTCATCTGAGATTTTGTTTCAACTGTTGTGGTCATTCATATTTATTTCTATGGTCGATGATGATGAATTGTTCATCGGAGACCGTAAATGGGCTATGATTGAGATGTGAAGTCGGTGTTGGTTGCCATGGCTTGGCAACCTTATTTTTGGTATGCAGCCGCAACTAATAGTTCCGGTTCTAAGCCCAATTTATACTAAAGTTTTATTACTGTAGTGTTTTTTGTTCTTATAGTTATTATGTTTTAAGTGTCTAAAGGATTTACAACACCCGTTCAGCTTTGACACTATGGCCATGATGGTTTATCCGAGCCTTGGTTAACAACGTCACCCATACGTGCGGTGCCACCCATACGCGCGATGGCGGGTTCAACTAGTTAATGTAAAATTTGATTAGGGTTTGTGAGGGTAGGCTTGGGGTTTTATTGATTAGGGAGTTTGGGCCTGGTGGACTATGGTTGGGCCTAGTCATGCTGTAAGTGTACATTCAGATCTGATAACATGATATCTTCATAACAAAAGTCAAAAACTAAACACATGTTTGTCACTTATTGGTTTATTCTATTCCCCTATATATTTAAAAAGGAGTTGAATGAACAGTATTTTTTGTGTTCTAAAGCTTCAAGTACAACCTGGTAATGCGTGTATACAATCTGAAGCTTAGTGTACAACCGATTGATGCTTTCAGGTGTGGTTTGGTGTCACTTGCATCTCCGCAGAGGCAAATCACATCTCTGGCAGTAGGCGGCCGACGCCCAGGCAGTTGTATCCCTGTTTGTCGTCAGCGTTTTAGACGCCCTTACCATTGGCAGCTCCGCCTCTCTCACCGAGTGTGTGTTTGGCCTCGATTGCTGCGTCACCAGTGGTGGTTTCCGCGTCACCAGTTGTATCCCCGATTTTCATCTTTTTGATTCATGTTTGGTCTATGATATATGTTTGTGATGACGATGATGCTAAGTTGCTAACGGTGATGGGAGTCACTTATGTCGGTGACGATGAATCTCGATTCATCCGAGGCCTTTTTAGACCGGTAAACTATGCTTGGCGATGACGATAAGAAAATAGATGTGTTTATTGCTTTGGCATGGCAAACTAACGTGTGCAGCCGCAAAAAACAACAATTTCTAAGCCAATAGCGATGGATGATAATATGAAAACATATGTGTCGTTTTAGTGAGGCAATTGATCTTTTGTAGCCACGACGCATCATTTCTAAGCCTTCTAATCCTGATTTATAACTTTGTGCGGCGTCGTGGTCAATTTTTTTACCGCCGCGAAGCGCGGTCGGATACCACCTAGTTTATTTGATTTTGAAATTTTGTCGGTCTATTTGAAAACCAAACGGATCCCAACTAAAAACTGTCTAATCGAATTTAATTCAACTGATTCAATCGGTTTTTTTTATTGAATTCGATGGTTAGATGGATACCGAGGAGAATATGACATGACTTAGCGGTGAAAGATTAACGATGAGAAGAAGACGAAGATGATTTTGGGTTTGGTTACGGTTGAAGACGAAAGATGGATGGTAAAGTTGTTTTTTAGTTTAAAAAATGTTTAATTGAGTAAATAATATTCAAGGCATTAATTTTAGTAAATATTCTTTTCATCAAATTAGAAAGCGTAAATTACACAAAATGACATTTATCTTTATATCTAATTTTATTTTTTAACATTTATCTTTAATAATTACACTGGACAATCTTTATGTATGTTGTTTGTTTTTATCTTTGGTCATTTAGTCTAACAGTCGTTAATTTGTATCCACACAGTGCAATCCAAAAACAAATCGATGTATTAGTGTAACATCGCATATTGGTTGGGAAGGGTAACAAAAGTCTCCTTATATATGGTTTGATACCTTTCTTATCAGATATGAATGTAACATCCCATATTGATTGGGACGGGGAATGAAAATCTCGTTATATGGGTTTTGATACATTCTCTATCAGACGTGTTTTAAAGCCATGAGAAGTGGGCGCCTAAGGGTGTGTCGGTTTTCAAAACGGATAATATCTAGTATTGTACTTAGGCTCTTACAAATGGTATCGAAGCCAGGTTGTTGAACTGGTGTGCCAGCGAGTAAGTTGGGCTCCATAAGGGCTGTGTAGATGTAAGTCCCACATCGGTTGAGGGGGAGAACAAAATCTTTCATATAAGGGGGTGGAGACCTCTTTTATCATTACGCATTTTGCCTAGTCGAGCTACTTGTCGTGTGAAAACAAAATTGTAAGTTCCTAGATGGGCATCCCATCAGGGTTAAAGCGAACAATATCTTGATATGATTTACCTGGGCTGTTACAGATGGTATCAGAGCCAGGGCAGGGAAGGTGTACTATCGAGGACGTTGGTCTCCTAGTGGGGAGAATGTAACATCCCATATCGATTGGGAAGGAGAACGAAAGTATCTTTATATGAGGCTGTATAACTTTCTATAAGACGCGTTTTAAATCCGTGAAGAGCGGGCACTTGAGGGTGTGTCAGCTGCCAAAGCGGACAATGTCTGGTACGGTACTTCGGTTGTTACAATTAGGATAATATGATCAGTAAAACATTGAGACTGACGAGTTACACCTCAAACAAACTACATATATTTTCATCATCACTTTTTCTAAAACTAGTTTAACATAAATGATTGTGTAATATGATTTATATATTAATAATAAACTTAATGCAGAAAGTTTAGAATATAGGCCACATGAAGTAATTCATAGAACTAGCATTTTAATTATAATAAAAGCATCTAAATAACTTCACAGTAGCTTGCATTCTGATTTCTATGTATTAAAGGTTATTAAGAGGCTAACTCTTTATAGTTCATAACCTCTTAATGATTCATAATCTCTTAGAGGTTCATAACCTCTTAATGGTTAAAACGTAACCTTAATGTTGAATGGTTAAAAGGTACCATTAAGATTTAATCTCTTAACATTTAGCACTAAGATTACCTTTTAATCATTAAAAAGTTATAAACCATTAAAAGGTTATAAACCATTAAAAGGTAGATTTTTAATGACTATTAATAGGCTTCGAACAGCCCCTTATAAACTATAGATTTTTATAAACTTAAATCATAAAAATTTATTATACTTAAATCATATTAAACAATAAAAATTTGTAATACTTAAATCATATTAAACAATAAATTTTTATAAACTAATTTTATAAAATGTGATGATAAAAATATATAAATTTTGTTTAAGGTTACTCGTCGATCTCAATATTTGCTGTTCATATTTTCCTAACTAACTTCACGTAGCTAGCATTTTAATTTCTTACTATTAAGTTTATTATTTTATTTAAATCATATAAAAAAGTAACTTTTATAACACTAGTTTTGAAAAATTTGATGATAAACATATAATTTTTTTATAAAGTTTTACTCATCCATTTAACCGTTTTACTAATCATATTTGCATAATTTGTCAATTCGTATTTAGATTATGTTGATTTCCACAACAAAAATAAAGTTGGTGCCATGGCTTGGTCGTAGCACGTGCGCAAGATGTACTCCAAGGTCACGGGTTCAAAATTTGAATCCAATATCCCTTTCCTTGGCTGGTTTGAAACGTTAGTTTTTTTTATTGTTTTTTTTTCCTTTCCATCTTATATATATATATATATATATATATATATATATATATATATATATATATTAATTGTCGGTTTTTTAAAATTTTTTATTTAAGTTTATTTTATTACCTTTTTTTTCTTATATGTATATTACGCTTGTTTTGTTTTAATTCCTTTATGTATTTAACTTTTGTAAAAACTGTAGAAAGTTTAGTGTTGAAGAAAGATTAACACTTGTTTTAGATTTAATTTACATGCAATTTTTTTTAAATACCATATATCATTTCCATGGAATGACGAAACGACCACACCCACATGCGGGTTACAATCTTAGTTAAACTAATAGCATATAAAATGTATTTTCATGTAATTTCATGCTAATTTTAAAATTAATTATATTTTCGTATAGTATTCTCATTAACAAATAATAATAAAAAGTCTTGATATAAATCTTAATCGATATCTTAATCTTAATATTACTAGCATAGTACCAATGAATTGTCCGTTGAAAACCTTTCCCGTAGACTACGACCAGAGATAATATAATTCTCAATAATCTTTTAGTATTTTCATGGGTTTTTCTTTCATGTTGGTAATACTCAATATTACGATTGTGCATAAATTTTTTGCTTTATAAACAATACACATTAATTGATACAACGATGCACATATGTGCATTGTGAACTTTCATTGAATCCACAGTTGTTGATACAAAGCAACTTTTATATATTGCATACACATTTATTCATACAACAAAACAATACTACACTTGGATTGCCTTCTTGAAAACACAGAGTCTGGCTTAACGATTCTCTTGATACTTAGAGATGTTTAATGATGGATTTACAATGCCAAACCCACCATCAATAGATAAGTTTTGTCCGCTAACGTACTTTGCTTCTTCACTTGCTAGAAAAAGAGCAGCTTGTGCAATATCATTTATTTTCGGTGTCACGCCTTTGAGGTTCCCTGTTAAGTGTATCAAATGCTCGAAACCCTCCTTTTCAAGCCCGAGAGTATTTAACGCTAATGGTGTGGCGATTCCATAAGGAGACAAACAATTAACTCGAATTCCAAATTGTCCAAGCTCTACTGCTAAATTCTTAGTCAAACCGACTACAGCATGCTTTGCACTACAGTAAGCATGTGTCGCGACTCCACCAACAATTGAAGCAACACTAGCAGTTGATATTATTGAACCGGTTTGTGCGGGAACCATAACCCTAGCAGCATGTTTCATGCCTAAAAAGACACCAGTGACATTAACATTAAGCACACGTTCGAAGTCAAATTTTTCATTCTCAGTGATATGTGGTTTGGTGGGATCTACAATAGCTGCATTGTTGAACATGATGTCAAGTTTTCCGTAAGCAGTGATCGCGGTATCTACAGCGCTCTTGACGTCTTCTTCATTGGTTACATCACAATGGACATATATCGAGTTTGATGAGCCTATGGCATCACAAACCGCTTCACCAAGCTCATCTTGGATGTCTGCGATTATTAATTTCGCTCCATGTTCAGCAAAGAGTTTTGCCGTACACTCACCAATACCGCTAGCTCCTCCTGTTATTAATGCTACTTTTCCTTCAAGCCTATCCATTTAAATTTGAATAAAGTATATCTCACATTAAGCCAGAAACAAAATTAAGATAAATAAATCCATCAATCAACTTATTGTTTCTTATGATATATGTTGAATTGGATTCATATACACTTCCAAACTTGTTTGAATAATATCGTTTAAGTTTAATGATAGATAATATAGTTGAATAGCCTAGTAATCATGATTATAATTACTTAAAAATATATGAAACGACAAGCCAATATTTGTTATTTTCTATAAAAAATGCTTATCTGTGTAAAATATTCCTTTTTCATGTAACTATTATCAATAAAAAAACAAGGTTTTCTAGGGACACTTGACAATAAATAAAAGCCTTCCCAATTGAGTTATTCCGCCTAAAACTTTATATTATGATTGAATTTTATTTGGAAATCCATAATTTTTTATTTAAAAAATTACATTTATTAATCATTTTAAAAAACAATTAACAGTTACCAGAATTAACATTTTAAATAGTTTTCATACTAAAATTTGGTATAATTTAAATTTCAAATAGGTTCCATATTAAAATTTAATATTTAATAGTGTGTGCTGATTATGCATACTCCTTAGTATTTAAATTGTTTTAAGATTTTCATATATGTTAAAGAAGTAATTGTTTCAAAAATAATACTTTCGTTTACTGAAAAAAATACAATAACTTTTTATTCATTTAAATTTAAACTAAAAATTAATATTAATATTTAAGTTAAAAACAATTTATAATTAAGAATAAACGATAAATTGTCATTCATTATAAACAATTTATATCTTAAAATAACAAATTGTTTTAGAAACAAAGTTCAAAGATCTATGAATAAAAGGTATTAAAAATTTTATACTATAGTAATCTTCTAATTTAGACATTATTTAAAAGCATTGCTATAAATTATTATCAAAATTCTTTTATATTTTTGAAAGAATAATTCATAAAGTGAGTTGGGAACTTAAAGATAAAGTTATTGCTTTTTATATATTCATATTGTTTTATGAAATTACTTCACAAAAAATAATGCTAAAATTTTTTACTTTTATAAATGAACTTGACATACATAAATATGACTATACAATCATAGTAAGAATAATTAAACATTGAAAAAAGCTAAATGTTCACAAGCAAAGTGAAGCATATTCCATTGAGATGATATAGGTGGATGAGCCGATACATTTTAGATTAATTAAATTATTTATCATATCTAGTCTTAAAAATATTAATACTTAACTTTGTAATTAAAATATTTTGTATTTTAATTTCAAGGTATTAAAGTACAACCCAATGTCTGGAACATAATAATATGTTTCAAAAACATCTAAATGAAAAAAAAAAATGTTTTTTCATTCATAAACCATTGTTTGATAAAAATCATTTTAAATTTAAGCATTTTAATAATAAACATATACTATGCTTAGATTTTGATATAACGATTACAAACGTACCAACTTTTTAGACTTCAAATATGTTTTTAACTTCACTACCTTTCGATCTATTTTATTTTGTTCCATCTATCAGAAATTTAGAATTGGTTTGTTTTCTAACTTAAAATTAATTCCTTTTTAAATTTTATTTTGTTCCATCTATGCAATCGTACACAGGTCCTAATCTGGTTTGTGATATAATACACTATTGATCGTTATAAATTTTCAACTAAAAATGTTCCGCAAAGCATCACTACTGTTAAATTACTCATAGAAACAGATCTTGAAGGCTTTAGGCGTGCATGCTCTAAAACTTTTTTTTTTACTATCTTCAGTATCTTGTAGTGTATCACTAAGAATTAATACTTATTTTAACTGAGTTATACTAGTAGTGATTATTAGTGCATATCTTGTGTAGAAAACAGTGGTTTACCACTAAGGGGCTGTTTGATAACGCTGACTCAGTAAGATCTGATTGAGTTAGAAGCTGACCCAGTTAGAAGTTCTGACTGAGTCTGCATCTGACTGAAACTTGGCTGTTTGATTTAGTATCTGACTGACTCTGCTGAATGATAAAAATAACCATATTACCCTTGTATTTTAACTGGTGTTGTGTAATAAGTCACTTCATAAATTATTTTAACACACAAAAGAAACCATCAAACCCTTATCCCCTTTATATACACTCATCCCCTTTATATACACTCTTCACATCATCTTACCACCACCACAACCACATCCACCGTCACCACCGTCACCACCACGGACACCCACCACCACCGTCACCACCGTCACCATCGTCACCACCACGGAGGAGGGCAGGAGCGACGGAGGCTGGGAGGGCACAGCGCCGGAGGGAGGAGCGCCGAAGGGGGGGTCGCGCGGCCAGTCAGCGCCCCTTTTCTTGGTCAGAACTATTAAAATCAGAGTCTAGGTCAGAACCCACGGACCCGGTCAGAACCGCCTCACATACACATCAAACACACTGACCGGCTGACTGAGTCAGCCGGGTCAGCCAGGTCAGACCCAAACAAACAGCCTCTAAGTTTCTAAGCTTGAAGAGAAAAGAAATTTAATGTAGAAAAAAAAAAACGGTCGTAACAAAACAAAGAAATGTTATACGACTAGAAAATGTTTTAAAGTTTGGAGTCTATAAATTTCACAACACTCTTAATATAGAAAGAAATAAGTATAACAAAAGGGATGTCATTTGATATATTAAAGAAAAATTGATAAAACATGTTTTCTTTTTGTATTTGAATACTAGCTTAACTATCGGTATGTTACATGGGTTGAAAAAATTAATATAAATATAAATTATCAGTTAATATTAATAAGTAAGTAATATATAAATCATGTGAAGATAGATTAAATAGATATATATATATATATATATATATATATATGTAAAAATTACATGAAAGATAAATACATAGAAAACAATATTAATGTTTAAAATTGTACCATTTAATTGAATCATTTTCATCTATTATATATAGGATAAAAGTTTGAAGATAAGATGAGCCAAAACTTTCCCCCTAATTTCACTCTTTTTTAAAGAAAAACTTTTACGGTATTCATATTTTTTCCATTTTTTCATTTTCTTCTCTCTACTAAAAAAACAAAAACAACCATGAAGAACTAACCTTCTTGTAGGAGTTGCCATTGTATCTTAAAGAGCGAGAGTGAGTGAGAGTGAGAGTGAGTGAGAGTGAGAGATGATTTCAAGAGAAGATAGGGACCGAAGACTTATATAGTGAAAAACTAATTGGATTCATTATCCCAATTTATTTGACTTAATTGGATCATTGTCCGGTTGTCCCAACAATGGATGGCCGCAACTTATATATGGGAAACATTAAGAAAGTAAGATAAGATAATCATTCTCCTTTTGTTTGTAATAAAGTATTGCACGTGGGAAATCATTTCTTTAAAGGTAACTAAGATATTAATATCTTTTTAATATATTACTATAATATATTCATTCAGTTTTAAAAATTCATCCGTTAGGTTTGTATTAGAGTTAACCACATTAAATTATTTGGTTTATAACCTATGCACATTAATTGATACGTTGATACGATGATACATATATGTGTATTGTAAACTTTCGTTAAATCCACTGTTGTTGATACAAGGCAAATTCTATATATTGCTAACGCACTTAATCATACAACAAGACAATACTAAACTTATTGGGTTGCCCTCTTGAAAACAGAGTCTAGCTTAATGATTCCTTGATATTTCAAGATGTTTAATGATGAATTTACAATACAGAACCCACCATCAATAGATAGGTTTTGTTCGCTAATACACTTTGCTTCTTTACTCGTTAGAAAAAGAGTAGCGTGGGCAATATCATTTGTTTTCAGTGTTACGCCTTTGAGGTTTCCTGTTAAGTGCATCAAATGCTCAAAACCCTCCATTTCAAGCTCAAGAGGATTCAACGCTAATGGTGTGCCAATTCCATAAGGAGACAAACAGTTGACTCGAATACCGACTTGTCCAAGCTCTACTGCCAAATTCTTAGTCAAACCAACAACTGAAGCAACACTTGCCGTTGATATTATTGAACGGGTTTGTGCGGGAACCATAACTCTAGCAGCATGTTTCATGCCTAAAAAGACACCAGTGACATTAACATCAAGCACACGCTTGAAGTCAAATTTTTCATTACAAGTGATATGGGGTTTGAAGGGATCTAGAATAGCTGTATTATTGAACATGATGTCAAGTTTTCCGTAAGCAGTGATCGCAGTATTCGTTACATCACAATGAACATATATCGACTTTGATGAGCCTATGACATCACAAACCGCTTGACCAAGCTCATCTTGGATGTCTGCGATTATGATTTTCGCTCCATGTTCATCAAAAAATCTTGTCGTACACTAACCAATGCAGCTCGCTGCTCCTGTTATCATTGCTACTTTTCCTTCAAGCCTATCCCATTGAATCAAGTATATTTCACATTAAGCAAAATAAAATTATATTTTTCAAAAAATAAAAATAAAAATTTTGTTTCAAAACAAACATTTTAAAAAATGTATTTTTTAAAATATTTTTGTTATAACTACTAATTTTAATTAATTTTTGTTTGTAAAAATTTTACTTAAAAACATCAATTTTAGAATATTTAATATTTTTTTTAAAAATTAATGTTTTAGAAAAAAATATTATTTTATTAATATGTATTTCTTTAGAAACAATATTAGTAAAAATATACATTTTTAATTTATTATTAGCAATTAATTTGATATTAATATGTGAAAGAAGCGGAAACATTTTGGTCAAGTTAAATATGGTGGTGTCATGTCTCCATCATAATTATTATTTTTTTATAGTAAGAAGATTGGATTCATAACCACTTCTGAACTTGTTTGAATAATATCGTCACTACTATGAAATGAAGTTGATACAACTTTTGCAATATGTTGCATTATGTCTTGAAAATATTAAAGACCAACCCAATCAAAACAATAAAGTTTAACGAGTTTGTATTTGACCATGGAAGTTTTTCAGGTACGACAAGCCATTATTTGTTATTTTGTACAAAATGCTTACTGGCGTAAAATATTTCCTTTTCACGTATTGGATATACTATTAAAAACCTATGTCTGTGTGTACATTACACATATTAATATTTTATCACACTAAATCATGAAATTGTACCTGTGACTTGGTCATGTGTACTTCTTTTGACTTTGTTAGAAGTAGAGAGATAGTCAGATAGAGAAAAAGAAAGACAGAGAACGTGATAAAGCGAAGAAGATGAAGACGAAGAAAAAGCTCTACCAACCCTAATTCGAAGTTTGATTTAAATTTGGTAAAATTACAATAACATCTCTACCCCTCATCTCCAAATCGAAGTCGATTTCTCTTTGATCTTCAATTTCAAACTTTGATTACAATCTCCAATTTGCATCTGTGCGAGAGATCAAGAGAGATGTTAGTACTCGTAAACACCTACCCTTTATCCAACTTTTAGGACGGTGAAATCGTTTCAGGAAAGAAATCTGATGGAAAGGCGAAGGAAGAAGAGAAAGATGTTGTTGTTCCATTGTTGTTTCTCGGTTTATAAAAATACCAATTAAGATGTTAGTTTCAAAATATTTATAGAATCTAACTTTGAGTGATTTATCTGTTCATTTTCTTATGTATATAATGAGCATGAAGGATCTCTAAGTATTTCTTGAAACCTCGAAGTTCATGTTAACATATATTATATTAATTCTAGTATTTTTAGATGTGTGTTTGATTATTGTGAATAAATATAACATGAATAAAGATGGTGAGCAGGTTGAATGGGTTTAGCCACCATCGAAATTACACTTAAATGATTAGATCAATTGGTGTACGCCGATATTGATTAGAGCAAGAGAAAGATTATAATCTTACACGATGAAGACAATCAGTCTGTTAAAATAACTCCGCGGCAACACACGGAGTTTAAATCCTAGTTATGATATAGTAAATTATTGATCATAACATCACTACTGTTAGATTACTCATAGAAACAAATGTAGAAGCCTTTAGGGCAGGCATGCATGCATGCTCTAAAAGCACTTTTTCTGTTACTGCAATAGAGCGTATTACTAAAAATTAATACCTATTTTAACCGCGTTAAAATAATACATATCATGCATGTGTAGAAAACATGCATTTACCACTGATTTTCTAAGTTTCAAGATAAAAGAAAATGAACGTGGAATTAAAAAACAACGGTGGTAAAAGAACCAAAAAATATTATACGACTAGAAAATTCTCTGAAAGTTTGGAGTCTATACATTTCACAACACTCTTAATATACAAAAAAATAAGTATAACAAAAGGGATGTCATTTGATATATTATAGAAAGATTGATAAAACATACTTTCTTGTTGTATCTAAATAGAACGTTTGGGAGATAAAATTATCCCAAACTTTCCCCTTAATTTCACTTTTTTTAAAAGAAAAACTTTTAAGGTTTTGATTCTTTCTTTTCTTTTTTTTCATTTTCTTCTCTCTCTATTTAGAAAACAAACACAACCGTGAATAACTAACCTTCTTTATTAAATAAAACAAACACAACCATGAAGAACTAACCTTCTTGTAGGAGTTGCCATTTTATCTTTAAAAGTGAGAGTAAGAGCGAGAGATGATTTCAAGAGAAGATATAAACCGAAGTTATATAGTAAAAATATTAACTGGCTTCATTATCCCAATTTATTTGATTTTAATGGAGTCTTTGTCCCAACTAAGGATGACCACAAATTCTACGTGGGAAATGCGTAGCAGTTAACAAGAAAAAAAAAAAAGTTAAGATAATCATTCTCCTTTAGTTTATAAATAATATTTCTCGTGGGAAATCATTGCTGTAAAAGGTAGCTAATATATTAATATTTTTAATTTTTAATAAATATTCCTACTCTAATAAAAAAAAGTAAATAAAAAGAATATATACATCACTACATTCATTCTCATCAAGTTTTTGTTGTTTTTTTCTTCTATTAAATAATCACATTAATTACTAATATATTTTTAATTTTTTATATTAAAATAATTTGTAATAAATTAAGAAAAAAGATTTTTTTATTAATATTATTTCTAAAAAAATAAATTTTTATAAAATAAATTTTTTTTAAAAAAAACTCAAACTTTTTAAACATACAAAATATTTAAAATTGGTGTTTTTTTAAAAGTAAAATTTTTATAAAATAATAAAATTAGGAGTTATAATAAGAATGTTTTTATGAATGATATTTTCTAAAATATTCTTTTTAAAATAATATATTTTATTCTATTTATAATAAGAAAGATTTTAATTATACCTTATATTAAAATATTATTTTATTATTAACAGATTTTAATTTTATTTAATATTTTATTCATTCAACCGTGTAATACACTTATATACGGGTTTTACTAAAGCTAGTTACTATAATAATTCAATCCAATTTCAAAAAGTCATTAGTTAGATTTGTAAGATAGTTTATTGCATGAACGGTCCATATAGTATATACTTATAAATAGGATGCTTTCTTTTAAAAAATTATGGATTCATTCCAACAATAACACTTACGATTATTAATCGCACTAACAAACTTTAAAAAAATTGAATTCTTCTAAAATAATCATTTTGTCTTTTAAGAAAGAAAAAAAATATATAACTAATCCACATTCCGTCATCCCTCATCCTTTCACATGTTTCTTCTTCTTTACTCCTCACGTAACTCACACACACATCTCGCCCCGGTGACTTGTTCAACTCAATAGTCATCGACCTCTTTCGATGAGCCACACAATATAGCATTGGTTGCTGGTTGCTATATATGGAACAAGAATATGGGCTTCGTGAAGGTTTAATTTTGATTTAAAAACAAGAATAATTATAAATATTAGTTTATTAATAATATCTTATGGAGTTTGAAATTTGAATTAGATTAGGATAAACATAAGTATAATATAAATAGTGAGTCATGATTATTGTATTTGGTGTGATTTTGTTTATAATAATATTTTTAGAGTTGAGACGGGTTGTCTTCAAAAATTCTCGGTGTGTTCTTGTGTTGATATATTGATTCTGGGTCAACACTTACGTCACTAGTTCTTGACTTGGGTTGATACATATAACAGTTAGCTAAAAATACATGGACATGAAATAATATTGGTAAACATGAAGAGTAAAGTTTTCTCAACGAAATTTGTTTATGACAAGTATTATGACGCATGGTAGGGAAGGAGTGTATGATGGTTATCGTCTTACTAATCCACAAAAATACTCTAAGATAAGTGTAATAGTGAGGTGGGTGTTTCTGTTGCTTGACTTATTGTGTACAGTTCAGAGGGGAGTCGGATTACTTTGAGATCTGATGTATAAACTTACCTTACATTTTGGTTAGAGGCTTATCGACTGTCGGTGAGTTTTAGGCCATTAGCTCTACTTTTACATAATGTAAAATTATTCATTTTACTCTTTTCACTTTATCTCACTCATAGAGAATGATATACCGGACAACCTTATAATTATGACCGCAAAGCGATCGGGTCAAGTCAGATCGAGCAACAAGTTAGAATGGGTAGTTATAAAAGGCGATATTTTTGTTATCGAGTTCTATAATACAAAGTTATATTTTATCAACGGTTGTCGAATTTCATAATGCATATTTTGTATGAATTCTTTTATGTTCATATATCATTGAAAAATTTTAAACATATATAAATTTAAATAAGCATGTAAATAAAATGATCGAATGTATGAAAATATAGACATTTGATGAAAACAAATGGAGTATGGATTATGTTTATGCGTTACAATATTTCCATGATATATCACGTATGTTATTGTTATATAGATAAAAGCTCGTAACATGAAACATGAATACTGATTCATATACTTAAAAGTGTAAAGTTAGTGAAATTAGATGTTGTAAAACAATTGTTGTTTAAAAGAAAATTAGAAACAAAAGGAAGCATGTAGAATTGAAGTTTTGAATCCATAAATATTTGGTTTTTACTAATTTTAATATAACATCTAAAATGACTTTAAATATGTATATGTTATATGATAAAACTACCTTTAAATATTTTGACAGTCTAATAACCTTTCCCTTTACGGACCAGAAAAATTGGTCAGTGACGAGAATCACTTAACACGTACTATATATATATGATAGTTTTGGTTATTATTTTCACATATTGTGAAAACTAGCATGCTATAAACTAAACTAATAGTATATAATTAAAAATTAAAAAAAATTAAGTTGTTTGAAAAGAAAAGTTTAATTGTGCCAAACGTTATAATTTGTAAACAAAAACTAGATCAATTACATTAACAAACACCTTTACAACCAATAACCATTTCAATTCACACTTGAGTTCAATCAATGTCTTAACACAAATCACAAACTAAACAACCTTGAAGAGTTTCATGTTTTTAAAGAGAGAATGCAGATGAGACGATCAAGACCATGAGAACGACGACAGTTAGAAAAGACGCGACCACTGCCGCGCTGACTTCCTGACAGAAATCGGTGAATTGTTGACATATCGGTGGCCAGTTTGCATCCGAGTTCCCGTTATGAGCCAAGTAGTCTATGGATGCAGCGCAACCCGCTGCCGTTGTGGTCAAAGCAACCATAACCTGTTGTTAAAAACATATACATTATTTTATATTTTTCTTCAATGATCACTGACAGAATCTATCGCCTTTAAAAGATTTTCTTTTTAAAAGTTCTTTTATATTTTGATTGATCTCTCGGTTGATCTTTTAATTATCACCGACAAAAATAGTCACTAGTGATTTCTCCATCGGGGAAAATCACTTTTCTAGTAGTAAATGTTAAAGTCTTCTTACGCTGTCAAGGAAGATGAGCATGACCCGTGTAGTCACCAAATGTGGGCGAATAATGCATACGATAGAGATAGGGATCGAGAGAGCAAGGTAGGCGGCAGCGATGGAGTTAGCGACCACAAAAAACCTGTTGTACAATTCAGGTTGTGTAAACCCCCTAACAACAATATTTGTCTTGTATACAACATAAAAGATTACATGAGTTTGATCATGACTTACCTAAAAGTTGGTACGTCATCAAACTCGGCTTTGAACTGAAAGAACTGAGTGAAAAAAGGTAGTGTTTCCTCTGTTGTCGCCATGGCTACCGCGGCTCCTAGAGCCGCGGCAATGCCAGCTAGCCTTAGAACCACATCAAATATGGCTAACCCTCTTTTGTACCCTTTCTTTGGAGCCTTTAGTACCACGGGTTTGATGCTACTTGAGCCCGGTGGTGTAGCCAAAAGCGGCGCCTTTCCCTTCCTTTCCTTAGGTGTCTCAGTAACGTTGATTGCAGTCGAATCCCCTTCCATTGTAGAGCGAGAAATGGATCAAATACAAGAACGAAAAGCACGGTCTAGAGAGAGAAAGAGATCAAGGAATAGATGTTGAGGAAAATGGTTGATGAAAGGAAGTATATATAGAAATTTGAAATGAACAAAGAGCTTGTTAAACAATTTGTGAAATGGATAAATAGAGTTGTTGGTACCTTCTTTTGTTTCTTAATGCTCAATACGAGAATATCAGTAACCATGATTTATTTTAAACATGTATATTTTAAACAAAAAGCTATATATATTTTTCCTTTTTTATGTTTATGATTTTCTTTGAATTGATAATGTTTTTATATTAGACTTTAACATATTAATCTGTTTCAATGATTTAAAGCATTCATATTCCATATTAAAATTTATGTGAGTGTGTATCTTATATTATACGAGATGATTGTGAGTGAATAAAAAATAAAATATTACTGTTAAATCATATATGTGGGGTAAACACTGTTTACCCTCGTAAATAAATACCTTTAAAGTGGTTATGAGTGAAGAAGAAAGAAAAAGTAATGATAAAATTATAAAAAAGAATTTTATTAAACTAAAAATAAGATAGGAAAAAAAATAATGATTTTTAACGTAAAAATGTATTAAAATTTTTAAAAGCATAATAAACTTGGGAGAATATAATGCAAGTATGCGATTAGTTATTTTTGTTTAAAGCATACAATTTTTTGACGATATTGTTTAAGATTGTTAATAATAAAAATGTATCCAAACACTCCCAAAAGTAAATACGCATGTACGTATAGAAAGTCAACTACATAACAAAGAACTATTCCTGTATTGGGTCAACTAAACAACTAGAGCCTCTACTCCACTACGTCCCAAAAGAGGGATACTTAGCCAACAAAACCCCTATTGTTTTTTATTTCAAGTTTTAAAGTGTGTTAGCTTGATCGTGTTGATCAACTATAATACGTATAGATAATTTCATACATATTAAAAAAATGTATGACATCATATTTATCTAATAAAAATGCGGGTATATGTATCGAATATTATTTATAAAAAGCAATTTTATTTGGATCTGTGGTTTGTATCGTATGATTATATTTTGGATTGTCCTAATTTTAAAGAAATTATGAATTTAGTGTGAATTTAAAAAACTTATATCATATATGGTCTCTAAGATAAAATTTAAATATAGTTCTTATTTTAATGTTATATGATTATTTATATTTTTAGTGGCCTGTGTGTTTTGGTTAATTAGCCAATTCGATGCTAATGATTAGTTATTTTATATAAAAAGCCATCTTTAATTATAAGTTTTATTCTTTATCCTCTAAAGCTTCACCTAGTCAGGATGAAACAAAAAGAAGAGAAGCGATGATGCCCAGTAAAAACCGGAATCACCACCCCCTAATTTTGTGGAAATGGAGAACTCGAGGAAACCTATTTCATGATTATTACTCCGTGTGGCCTTACCATGAAATCTATTACTCAATCATGTGTTGCACACATGGTACAAGTTACATATTACTCATCACGTTCACAAATATACTTATAACTATTAGACACTTATTTATGCCCTTAGAAAATATGAAGTTGTCCCATGTTTTTTCTTATTTCTCTCTGTGACACATTAGCGTCATATCGTGGGGATTTTTTTCCTTTCATTTTCTCATTTTTCTTCAATTTGGAAGGTGTCATTTAATTTTTTTATTAATTTTCCCTTGTGTATGTGAGATGATATAACTAACAACCCACAAATTCCCCGAGTTGGGTGTAAGTTTTAGTCACCACAACTAACAAGATGATCAGTGAAAGTTCACCACTTCCTCTCATTTTCCACTATCTACCTCATATATTAAAAACCACATTTGGAATGCTAGCTACCCGTAGCCCTATTTTAAACTCACCTAAGACAACAATATATAATATAATACGCACAATACACACCAGCAATTTTTAATTTTTAATTGTTTTAAATTTCAAACTTCAACATACTAGTTATCGTACTTTAGATTATATAAATATATATCATTCTAAATATATTGATTTCAGTTTGGGTAAATCAATAAATATCATCTAATACCATACATATCTTAAACCCGTGATTTTCAAAATTAATAACTATAATACCCGTCTCATTGCTCCATCTCAAATTTTTATGGGTTATAGGTTTCCATATTCCTATTGTTTTATCATCACTACCCTCTCTACTATAACCCAGGTGTATCCGTGAGTTTTCCAGGGAGAATGGTAATGTAGATTAAAAACATAAATAACAAAGAAAACCACATATAATCAGCATTCACTAAGCTCACACTAATTACAGTACTTCGATAAGTATCAATCATAAACCATCAATCAATAAGTACCTTTCAATTAATATGTTCAAAAACCCTAAAAACCATACTTAACATCCCAAAAAATCTGATCAAAAACCCTAAAAACCATACTAAACATCCCCAAAAATCTGTTCAAAAACCCTAAAAACCATACTTATATCCACAAAACCATATCAACAGCTTTAAATCTCATAACCCAAACAAAAATTGACCAAAAAACCCTGAAGCAATCTTTCAACATACTTACTTAATACCCACCTTTGAGATCACAGACAACATCATACGGAACGGGTGTCACTGTCTCCAAAACAGCACCTTCAACCATGAACCCTAATTTCGGCCCCAACGGTTGCCTCTTGGTGCTGATCACCTCACCTCTAGCCTTAGCCACAGCCTTCAATCGATCATTCGTTTTAACCCTCTGTTTGAACTCTTCAGCACACCTCGATGGCTTCACATGCTCCACGCGAACATGAACCCTCTTCTTCATAATTCTATTACCAACCTGCAACACATAATCACCCATCCACAATTAGTGTTGTAAAACATCCAATCCTAGTGGCCAATTAATCGGCGACTAACCACTAGTCATAGGTTCACCTAGGAAAAGCTAAATGGTCAACAGTGGTCAAAGTCAGTCCTAATTGTACAAAAATTAACAAGTTCAGTGATGCTCGGCCACATATTTAAAATTCCAATCTTAGAAACTCTGGTCAATTGAGTATGAGTGTATATATATTTTATAGAAATTGCATAAATGGTCTTAGATTGCATGATTGTTTTTCGGACTTTAAAAATTATAAAGTTAGTTTAAACTTTTATGTAATCATTGCAAATTTGATCCTTAAATTTTACAAAAGTATAAAGTTAGTCCAAACTTATAGGTGTGCGTTGCACTTTTGGTTACTAAAATTAAATTTTTAAATTTTATAAAATGCATAAAAAATAAATAAATTTAATGCTAGGACCAACCATGCGATGATTACACAAAATTTTAGACTATCTTTGTAATTTTTAATTTTAAAGACCAAAAATACAATTTGATTAAACCATAAGAATTATTTATGTAATTTTCTCCATATTCAAAACTAAACATTTTTTTTAATTGTACGAATTAAAATGTGTGCACATATATATAACTAATAATTAAAAAGTATATATAAAAATACAATATAATTCATCACTAGTGGGTACCCAAATACCCAATCACGTAAGTGTTACCTTCTGACTAGCGCATGATTTCTACAACATAAACAAACAAACCTTAAAACCCTAAATTAAACTATCAATTAGATCAAATTAAACCTGTTTGTTGATTGAGACACCAACAGCACGTTTGGTGATGTTGTAAATCTGACCGGTGCGACCATGGTAGAACTTGTGAGGCATGCCTTTGTGAACGGCGCCGTTTACCTTGATATCGACGAAATCGCCGGAGTGATAAGTTGTGAGGTAAGTGGATGCATGAATGGTGCCCTTCTTCCTGAATCCTCCGGAGAAAAGATCTCTTGTTTTTGATCTTGATCCATGGCCAGCCGCCATTGTAATCAAATGGTAGATCGAAAAATTGAAGGTGATGAGAGGGTAAACCCTAATTTGCGTAAAAGAGGAAATTACTGGTGATAATCGCAGTAAAAGGGATTTTGTAACGTGGGTAATGGGTTGGTGGGTGGGCTTTTAGCAATAGGTAGTTCGTTTTAATTACATATCTAATAAACGATATGGGCCCTAGAGTACGGGTAGTACCCGATGGAATGTGTACCCAGGTTGAACCCGTTTGAACCCGTAGGGTTGGAACCTGTTTTAGATCTTGAGTTTTTTTAGCGAACCCGACTCAAACTGGACCCGAACCCGAACCAGACCCGGCTCGGTTGAACTCGATTTGAACCCGGTGTTGAACATTACACACAAAAAAAGAAAAGAAAAAAAAAAACTAAACCCGGTTTCGGACCCGACCCTACCCTACCCGGGTATAGTGGGTAGGGTTTTCAAGCAGGTGAACCCGAACCGGGGTCATAGCCAGTTTCACCTCAACCCGGGTACAAAAAAACCCGGTTGGGCCGAATTCGGTTTGTACCCGTTTTTGGGCATGGCCCAAAACCCGGTTTTCCCACCTCTCACGGGTTTGAAATACCCTAGAGTGGCCGGCTCATGGACAAGATCAGAGTCTAGTTTTCTTTGGATATAAATATTAAAACAAGTTGAGCTCGAGTTTTCTTAGCCAGGCTTGAGCTCGATTTAATTTACTTACGCCACTAACTACACTGTGGTACATGTTTGATTTTTCAACCCATTATCGGATATTCGGATTCTGTCATCTTGCTCATCTTCAAAAAGATAAAGAAATGTCAAAACCTAAAGTCGTTTCTATGTTGTTTCCCAACGCTTTTATAACTTGAATCATCATAGAGATTGTAACTATTAACTACGTTATATATGATGACTTTGTGACATCAACATGCTAGAATTATATATTCAAACCTAAAAAGTAACCACCGGTCAATATTATTATGTTTTGTCACAACTGCCCCCGACAATGAAAGAGCTATCATCTAGTAATGAAATCTCGACCCAAACTTCAACACTCGCTATAGAGATGGATGGATATACGGACAAGTTGTTTCTTTCGTTTGTTTTTCTTTTGTTCTTTCTTGTTTTTTTCCATTTATTTTCCTATTATTGGATTAATAATGAAATATTTTTGTTACACTTTAATAT
Source organism: Flaveria robusta (assembly GCA_025506415.1). NCBI lineage: Eukaryota > Viridiplantae > Streptophyta > Magnoliopsida > Asterales > Asteraceae > Flaveria > Flaveria robusta. The sequence goes on along the minus strand of CM046471.1, from coordinate 26,433,350 downwards.
GTTATCAGATTGTTGTTTGATTGATTATATTCCAGAAGATTTGGTTTCTAGGAACAATACAAAATAAAAATATGGGCACACAAGTTGTCATGATTGTAGCTGCTCTAGTTGTATGGTACTTTGACAAAGTTGAAAACAAGGACAAAACGACAAAGTAATATAGGCCCACCAAACAGGATTCAGAAAATTTTACTAAAGAAAGTAAAAAATGGACCCGGTTAGAAAAGAAATAAACGATTAAAAATAATGTTAACTAACAAATTAATTATATTTATTAATTATTAATAATTAATTAACGAAGAGAATGCCAAAATGCAAGCATGTATGCTAACTCTAGAAATATTTATAATTCATATCAAAGACATAAAACGCAAGTATAAATACCAAATATAAAATTGAAACTCTTAATTTCAAGGCTGTTAATTTAATACACCCAAAGATGTAACAAGCAAATGGTAATAAACAACAATTCCTATTTAAAAACACAACCATTTGATTGATGAACATATTTTTTACCATCAAATTATTCATCTGGGGACACAACACTAGGTACATTACAAAATATATATAGTTGAGTCCAGTCAATCTTAGCAAAATATTCTAGAAAAAAGTGTTTTCGAAAAAGCACTAATTAACAAAAACAATAATAAAAACACTAATAACATCCATCAAAGATTACGTATCATATTTAAATAACCAAACACGTTGGGAGTTGGTATCCCGAATATAGTATAGAAAAGCATGTGCTATTAATTATATACAACCAAACATCACACCACTATGCCACAACAATCTCTCATTGTTTCCACAATGGCCAAAACACTCCCCAACCACACCATTCTCACCCTCTTCATATTATCATTTATCATTCAAGCACACACCCATCAATTTTCAAGAAAACTATCAACAAAATCACTAGGTTTAAAGAAACCAAAGCTAAGCCACCTCCACTTCTACTTCCACGACATCGTCGCGGGCAAACACCCAACCGCGGTCCGGGTGGCTCAGGCCCCTGTGACCAACACCTCCCGGACCGGGTTTGGTGCAACGGTCATGATAGATGACCCGTTGACCGTGGGCCCGAAACCAAGTTCCAAGGTTGTGGGAAGGGCACAAGGGATATATGCTTCAGCTTGTTTAAGCGAGACTCGATTGCTGATGGCTTTGAATTATGTGTTTCTTGAGGGAAAGTATAATGGTAGCACGTTGAGTATACTCGGGACGAATTCGGTGTTTTCGACCGTGAGAGAGATGCCGATCGTCGGTGGAACCGGGCTTTTTCGGTTTGCTAGAGGTTATGCTCTTGCGAAGACTCATATGTTCAATTTAAGCACTGGTGATGCAGTTGTTGAGTATAATGTTTATGTCCTGCATTACTGATTAACTGATTGTTGTGTTTATGAATGATGTTATTTTAGAAAAGAATGATGTTATGAAACAATTGTTGTTGTTTTCTAGCTTTTTTAATAAGAAAGATCGAATACAATTATTGTAAGGGAGAGATTATGATGTTATGTTTAAGTACAACTTCCATCAATACTTTGAGACTGTTTGATTTGTTTCTGACCCGCTTAAAATGTCTGACCCACTGACCCGGTCAGATATTTGACCGGTCAGCGTGTTTGATTTTTATTCTTTAGCGTCTGACCGGTCCGACACCACTGACCCATGCATATTTTTCCCTTTACCCGGTTAGTTTTGAAACAACCCCTTAACTGGTCACAATCTTCTGACCGAGTAAGAGCATTCACAGTGGAATCCTTAAATTTATGTGAGTGTGTTTGGTATATTATATGAAATGGTTTTGAATGGTTGTGAGTGAAGGAGAGAGAAAATGTTATTGTTGATTGGTATATTTGAAAAATTACTGTTCAATCCCTATAAATTTTTTAATATTTTTAAAAGTGGTTGTCAGTGGATAAGAGAGAAAAAAGTAATGATAAGGGTATAAAAAGTATTTTTTTATTGAAAAAAAGAGAGAAAATGTAATGATTTTTAATGTAATTATATGAATAAAGATAGAGAATCCACTGTGAATGCTCTGAGAGATTTTAAACAGCCCCTTTGTCTCTAACATTCCTAAAGGTCATGTGTCTAGTGTGAATGTGTTTCATCTTTCTTTTACCTTTTACAAATTGCAACTGGACTTAAAATCCGTTTTATATTTAACATTTTTTCTTTTGTATTTTAAAATAGAATACATGTAACAGCATATATGCTTCTTTTTAAAAAGTAATATTATTCTTAAAGGAAATGGCCACAACTACTTTCGATGAGTATGGAACGGATACTTGCGGTTCTTATTGACTCAAGAAACCAAAGCGGTCCAAGTTAAGAATGATACAATATTCTGTAAATCTTTTTTCGTATGTAGAGACAACAATTATTTTATACGTTTTATTTATTAAATTCGTTTTTGACAAGCAGACAACCATCCTATCTTTATTCTCAATTGCTCCAAGTTAATGTTGGTGATAAACCTAAATTGTAAATTATAAAAATCTTTTACAGTCATTTCCTAATCATTACGAGTATTGAGATATTTTTTATTTCATTTTGAGTAAATTACATACTTGATTTCAAATTTGGTATTTAATCCTTAAAAATTACACTAAATATTCTTTTTTTTAATGTTTGTAATAGTTAAGATCCTTTAAACTAACTTGGGTTAAATATTGATGTTAAATGTAATCACATGCAAATCACATGAGAACTATTTTGTAAAATCCATCTTTCTCTCTTCTAAACTAATTACAGGTTAGATTCTTAATCTTTTTTAAGTACAAAGGAGGTCCTTAAGTTTAATACTATGTAACATTTACATCATTTACTCTAATCAAGGTTGACATTTTTGAAGATTAATTGTTAATTGACTAAATAACTCTTTTTTTTTTAATATCAAAGTAAGTTTTATTTGATTTTAATAATATTAACTTTTATTTATTGGCCGGGATTAATCTTAACTCAAGAAATGTTTACAAATATTTTTAATTTTAAGCTTATTTTCCTCCAATAATCCCTTACAAACTGAAAAGTAACCCATGTTAGTAATTTTTATAAAATTTTGCAAACTTTGAGCCATTTGTCAACTTCGTCGCCACCCAATCTCCATCAAGTTCCTTATCTGGTGTCTAGCCACTATTGTCATCTAAAATCTACCTTTAACGAGTCAAGTGATTAAGAACAAGAGGTGGAGATTGACGGGTTTGAGAGCTCAAAAGTTTTAGATTGACGGACCTGATGATAGATTTCAAATTTCAGCTTAGTTTTTTGGCCAAATAAACAGTTCACTCCATCAAAAAAACTAACTGTGTTAACTCTCGGTTAGTTAGGGATCTTTAGAGTAAAATAAGCTTAAAGTTAGAAGTACTTGTAAATATATTTTAAGTTGAAATTAATATCAATCAATAAATAAAATTAATATTATTAAAATCCAATAAGTCCAGATAAATTAAACCCTCTTTTCTAACCAAATGCGCTGCAACCTCATCCCACTTTCTACTTATCGTCATCATCGATTCATTCTTTATTTTAATCATTTTAAAGAAAAAAAAAATAGAGGAACAAATTGTATCATCATTGTCTCACTACAGAGCACAAGGGTGCAGCTTTAATGTTGTCACACTAACACATGGTTTTAATTTTGTCCACTATTTGAATAAAATCGCTACGGTGTCTCGTCTCAATGTGTTCAATATTTGGTTTAAACTGATTAAACTTAAAGAAACCATAACTGTCTAAAAGAAACAAATTTGATTTCCCAAGAGGATCCAATCGAATTGTTATAAACTACATATATTTGATTTTAAACAAATTGTTTTCTTTTAAATGTGATAAATATATCTTTTTTTGAATAGCAATAGGTAAGTAAATATATCTAATAATGCCCATTTCCCTAGGTCTCAAGCATTAATAGATGTAGGTTAGATAACCTACTACTTTTGACCTTTAGCAATAACCAACCCACTAACGATACACTTGGCTCAATTTTTGTTTTACTTTACTTACTTTTTTTAGTGGAAGTTTAAATAAAAACCATGTGTTAGCATGACAATTGTAAAAACTTGTTAAAATCAATTACAATTATTATTTTTTTATAATAATATTATTACATACAAAAGATTATTATCTTTTATGTATATATATAAACTCACATGCGTAAAAAATAAATTTTTGTGTGTAAGTTTTACCAAAAAATATATATATATTTGCAATGGTAAGTAAACTACCAAGGTATTTTTTCACACTTACGAATTTACAGTAAAAAGCTATAATTTTCTATACGTTTAATAATGTTATTTAAATAAAAATAATGATATTGATTGATCATGACGGATTTTCAGAAGCTCACGCGATAAAATAGGATTTTTGTTTTAATACTTGTCCTTTTGTTTATATGTTTTAAGATATGCAAGAAATATTTCCTTATTGAAGGGACCAAAAGAAAATCACCAACTTAAAAAAAAAATCGCAAAAATAACATCTAGTCGATAAAATAGTGTTTGAGTAAACTATAACCTTATTATTTTAGATAATAATATTATTAATTCAAATTTCCACAATCATTACACGTAAATCATTATTTTGCATACATAACTCATAGTTACAAATACGTAACTCTTTGATTTTATAGTTTTTACATTACTTTTGGTTTTGCATTAGAGTCATTTCATTGTAAGTTTTCTATTGATTGATCTACATGTTCTAAGTTTTTATAGTGGGGTCGATCCCATGATTGAATTGTTGATTGACCTTTAAACTTTTATTTTGATTCTTTTGTGGCATCGTTATTGCACTGTCGATACAAGCACCGACCACATGTACGTGTATTTTTCCAGTGGGAACCGTCTATTCATCTTGCAATTTATGATGTTTTGCAAATTTTGATTGGTTGGACATGACGTAGTATTGGATTCTAAATGTTGGAGTATTCGTGAATATATTTAATTACCAAAAAATTAGAAGACTAAAACTTTGCATGAGGATAACAAAAATGACCTTCAACGTACGTTAACTTTTTCTAACAACTTTTTAGAAATTATCAAAATACCTCTTTAGAAAAAGAAAAAGATCTAGGCATCCAAACATGTATCTGGGGTAAATGCACCCATATACAAAAAACACACCAGTAGCTAAACTTGGAACATTTATATCTTATTATTTAAAAACTAGCGTTAGTAACCCGTGTATTATACGGGTTAAATAAATAGAATATTAATAAAATTTTATTAATTATAAAATGATATTCTAAATAAGATATAATTGAAATTACGTATTAGTAAGGATATAAGCAATAAAATAATAATATTAATTTTTTAAACTTTTTTTGTTAAAAACTTAAACATTTTGTTTCAAAACAAACCGTTTTAAAAAAAATATCATTATTATAACTACTAATTTTAATTATTTTTATTTATAAATATTTTACTTTTTAAAAACATCAATTTTAAAATATTTTGATGTTTTAAATAATTTCTTATTTTATAAAAAAATATTTCTTTATAAATAACATTAATAAAAAAACTTTTTGTTACTTTATTAAAAAGTATTTTTAATCTATAAAAAAATTAAAAAATATTATCAATAATTATAGTAACAATTAATTAGAAAAGAGAAGAAGTAAAAGTTTAGTGAAAAGGAATGTGGGCTGCCACGTTTTCCCCCTCATTTATCTTTTTTATTAGAGTAGAGATTTGTAAGTGAAATCCTTATATTATATGAAATGATTTTTGATGGTTGTGAGTGGCATCTATAAATTTAAGTATTTACTTTTCAACCCCTATAAAGTTTTTAATATTTTTAAGTGGAGGAAAGATAAAAATTAATGATAACAGTATAAAAAAAAACATTATTTAATTGAAAGGGGAAGACAAAATCGTAATTTTAATGTAATTATAAGAATAAAAATAAAAAAAATGAGATTTGAATATTCTTGCACTATTGTTCTTAATAAACACATTCTATCAAAACTTTGACACCTTGTTAAAACAATTTCTAATCCGTCGTTACACGCACGCCTTATTCATATCTCTCATTTAAAAACCCCAGTGCTCTAAGCTATGTTAAGACATTTTCATAAATCTTATGTGCTACTAGTTTTTTTTTTTTTTTTTTTTTGGAACGACAATAATTTATTAAAAGATACGAACCAGATGCTACAAGATGGTCAAACATACGCACCACAAGAAAAATTACACCGGAAATTTAGAGAATGAAAAGTTACACCACTTGTGCCAAACTAATTCTTTCAATCCTACTCTATGTTTAATCCATTCAAAAGAAAAATAAATAATCTCCTCCGCCCTAGGCGGCGCCGAAGAAGCCTTGCCTCTAAATAACTTCTCGTTTTTAATCTTCCATATGAACCATATTGTTGGCGATAAAAATCATGAATATAGCATGTCTCTCGGTTCTAGGCTTAAATTTGCTACTAGTTGTATCAGACAATTGTATTAATACAATTGGGGTAATGGATTTAATAGATTATTATATGCCATACATAAGTTTCCGTAATGAAAATTATACCAAATATCCTCCACACCTATCACACCTAGAGAACTCACTAGTTTTTTTGATACCTGCAATGATTTAAAGATGGTAAGAAACAAGACAACTTCAGGTTATACAACATATGCAAAAATCCTAAAACCGTATCATACGATCCAATAATCAGAGGAAATAACATTTATACAAAAATAAATTATAATAAAGAACAAAAAGGTAGTTACACATAGAACAAAGAGCGTACAAGTTCATGTTAGGGGATGACCAATCTTGTTATCTAGAACTAAGCCTGTAAAAACTGGAAGATAAATAGCTTAGATTTTTACTTGACTTGCCTTCAGATAACTTGCATCTAATTACTTCAGTGAATAATTTGTGTCATACTCTCAAACCAACTGTGCAAACAAAACATAAAACAATTACACACGATGAAAATGTAAAATCAAAAACCCAAAATTGAGCTCTAGTCCAGTTTTATAAGCATGATATCATCAGAATTTAAGTTTTCCAAGAGGATCACCCCACACCACCCAACTCTCACATACATAAACACATAAAAAATGAACATTTTACCGATCTTGTTTATAGAAAATCTAATTTCAGGCCCAGGTTGGGTAACAATCATAGTAGTAGACACGTCTCATCATTGGAACGTGTTAAAGATGGTCAACACTCATTATTTATCAAGTACTGCACGAGTGTATGGTCTGGGTCTCTTGTTACCCTTTGCTTCTGTCTTTTGTGTATTTGGTCTACCCACTAAGTATAGCGTATTTTTAATTTAATGTAATAGTAACTGGGTATGGTAGTATGATGTAGTAGGTTAGTTTCTTCCTCTTTATGTACTGTTTTTTTTTTTGTATTCTCAAAAACTAAGCGAGAGAGAACAATAGAGAAGGAACAATTCACTGCAATATAGTTTCTTTGTTCTTCATCCAAAAATATAGTGTTCTTGATCTTGATACTCTCTTGTTTAACAGAACGTACTGTGTTGCTGCATGTTGGCCTAAAATGAAATCGAGCAAGTGAAATTATCAGTTTCCAAAAACGAAAACCCAAGTATGTTAAAAATACAACACATCTGGGCCCAAACTCATTTTGGCCCAAGCTTCGCCCTTCTGACATGTCCATATTGCAACCAATACCTGAAACTATGTATCGTGCCATCGAATAGTTAGAGGAAAAAGTACTAATGCAAGAAGATAAACAACAAAGGGGCGAAAACTTACACGTAGGACGGAAAATAGTACGTAGGAGTTAGACCATGCCTGAGTTTGAACCCATGACTCCCCTTCTAAAAGACAAAGACTCTACCAACTGAGATGATCACTTCCATTTGTTTGATAAGTTGGGCCTCACCTTATCAATTTCTGATAAAACTCAAGAACAACGGGGAAGGCTTGGCGATAATCATCGTGGCAGACAACGGAGGTGATGACTTGCGATGGTGGCAAGTGAGGTTGTTAATGCATATTTTAAGAAAGATACAAGGGAACTGCATATATCTCCGTCTCCGTTTGAAAAATTACATATTTAAAAAATAAAACTTTTAATGCATAAATACAATATTCTTTTAAGGAGAAATATGCAATTTTACAAAATTAGAAAGAAAGATAAGCAGTTGTCCCAAATATATAACCATTGAAACTACAAGAATTATCTTACTCTGAAACGATGATAATTTCGACAATCAATAGTTGGTTAATACCATTAATCAAGTTAAACAGATAATAATTTCATTCCATCCAGACAAAACACTTGTACATCTGGAAACCACCATCAAAAATATAATTTATAAAATTACAATCAACAAACACATACAAAAAGAATGAAATCACATTAATTAAAAATAATATAATAATAATAATAATAAGAACGATATGAATCTCAAATCGTAGTCTACATACAGTCGCCGGAAAAGATAATAAACCGATCTACAACATCAATCCGACGGAAATTGAGACAAGAGAAGCGACGGCAGTGGGGACAAAGACGCCGGCGCCGTAGGCCGGACCAGGTGCAGCAGCCGGAGCTTCTTGACCTGCGGCGTTGCTGACGGCGGCGATGGGCATCAACATGACGATCACGGCGGCGAAAAGCTTCATCTTCATTGAATCTATTGGTGTATTCTGAAAGATTGATTGTGTTGTGCGTTGTGGAGTTGTTTGGCCGGTGAATGTGGGGGTTGGGGTTGGGGTTGATATATAGGGGAGAGAGGAGGGTGTGTTATTAAAATGATTGAGACTGAGGCATTCAAAACTTCATTAAAATAAAATAACCTTCATGTTATAAAAAAGAAATTTAATTTGAGCGAGTTTTATCACCTAGGTTAGTTTTTTCTAATGATGATCTCGAATTTCATACTCAAGTAATAAAATTAATTGGGTTAGCCAGGCCCGTTAGTGATCCTTTAACCATTTTGTTACATAAGGTTTGACAAAAGTAATATTTAATATTAATTTATATTTAAAAGTTTCGTAAATTGTTTTAATTTCAGTGTAAAAGTTTCACTATTTTGAATTTAAGTTGAAATAACTAATGAACTTTTGATTAAAATCAAAATAACTTATGAAACTTTTTTAAAAATAAATTGATGCTTTTAATCTTTTAAAAAATAATTATTTTTATCAAATTTTACAAGTAGAAGCGAACTTAATTCAAATTTTTTTAAAAAAAGTGTGGATGGGCTGCCCGAACTGCCCGAGTGTTGGCAGGGTGTTTATGTGAGGTTACCCAATGAAAACAGTTGCGGCCAATGGTTGGATCCTCGTTTTCGTGGGCCCTATCCATTTGTCTGTCCTTTTCAAAAAATATAAAAAGAGAATTAATTGTGTGATTTCTACTGAAAGTTATTTTTGAAATTTAAAATTTTGGTTTCGAGCGAAAAGATGATTGAATCCCACTTGTGGTACGTGATTCGAGGCTCTGCATTGGTGTTACCAAGGGGTTGTTTGGACTTTTGATAGACTATGAGATCTTCGTGGAAGATTTTTGAAGAGATATGAAGATATTTTATCGTTAGATTAAAAGATTAAAATATTAAAAGTTGTGTAGATTAAAAAATACAAACCCCTAAAAAAATTGCATTTTAAAGTGCAAGTGATGCGACGTAATAGAGAGAGCAATAAAGAGTAGTAGAGAGAATAAAAATAAATAAAGTGTACCTATATCAAACTCTTAAAAAAAATTAAGACTTAATTACACGAAAGTCTTTGTGTTTAATCCTGATTTCACAAGTACAAATCGATAATGTGCAAGTAATGTGGAGTAATCGAAAGCCGATTGAACAAACACATTTAAATTCTTACTTTAGATTTTATTTTTTGCTTCTCATTTTCAATTAAGGGTTTATGGGTTAGAATCATTACATAATACATTTTTATCTCGAGATTTAAAAAAACCATTGATTTACATAAATAAATTAAGTGTAGTGATACTTTAGTTGTTTTACATATGTGTATATTAGATATAAATAACAAATTATGTAAAACAACTAAATATCACAAGCCTTAATTTATATTTACGTATATCAATGTATTGGAATTTACATTTATGTAAATCAATAATTATTTTGGTTCAGTAAATAAACACGATTCAGCAAATATCCTGACCCTTAGGTATGTTAGATGCAATTAATTATATTGTTATCAACTGTGTAATTTTTTTATGTCACATAAATCCATCATGAAATATCAACATTAAACATCTTGCACTTTTACTTGGCGAAATCAATCCACCCGAGACTTAGCAGCTTGAAGCATTTCGATTATGAGCTTCTTTACATCCCTATAAAGTTAAGAAATGAGCACGAAAACTTAGCAACCTGGATATGCACCCTATCTTCATTTCTCATATGACGGATGCTTATCTTTGCATCATATAAACATGAGTTCCAAAAGATTAAAAATACTAAACAGAATGAACAAAGGAGAAGTTTTCCATGACTTACTTTCTTTCTTCCGCACGTCTCGGGAATGCAACCCGAAGTTTAAAGTTTTTATCTTGATAACCGGCCTACCATCAATATAAAAAACAAACGGTAAAAATCATAGTCTCGAGATGCATGCAAAGTCGAAAGACATTCACCTTGACGTTGAAGCCGAGGCTATCCACATCCAGCATGTATGCAAAGTCCACCTGCAAATTTGAGTAAAGTTCACACTTCAAACAAATCCCTAAGCGGCATTTTGTAGCCGAGGCCATCCACATCCAGCATGTATGCAAAGTCCATAGCATGTATGCTTGATTTTATTTATAGTAGGGTCGCTCAGGGGTGGACCTACATGTATCGTTGGGGGGGCAGTCGCCCCCCGTAAAATTTTTTATTTAGTGTTATATGTATGTGAAAATCCTGAACGCCCCCCCTTAAATTATGCAATCGCCCCACTTTTGCCCCCCATAGAAAAATTTCCCGGGTTCGCCACTGGGGTCGCTCAACATATTTCAGGGCCTCAAGCGGCATTTTACTATCGAGCCTTTTTCATATAGCTTTTGCATACAACCATCCCCTTTATCTAAGTTTTTATTTCTTCTAATAGATCTATGATTGTCATCCAATATTGATGATGAATAAGTGGTGCCAAAGAAAACGTCTATATTAATATGTCCCATGCTACCAAAGGAAAACAATAATGTCAGAGAAAATGTCTTTAAAGAGGTTCTCCTAGCCATACTTTCCAAATACATAAAGCCTTTCAAATTTAGCGGGCCTAAAGATATTGCTTTTTCACCTTGCATTATAACGGTCCACGAGATTTTTAGTGAAAATGTAAATATATGTAGAATTAAAGCAACTAAAGATTAGAAAACATGTAGAATATAAGCAACTAAAGATTAGAGATTACCGGAACTGATGTTGAGTGTTGAACTATGAGTTTCGTATCATTTGCATGGTCTTTATTCATGTGTGACTGCAATGACACATAAGTTGTTGAATAAAATCATCAACAAAGAAAAAATATACCTAAAGAAAAAAGGAAAATATAATGAAAATTATACCGTTATAGGTTTAGAAAACTGATATATTTGATCCACCTTTGCTTCTCTAAACTCATTGTTGGTGAACTCTGTAAAAACCAAATTTGAGAAATGTCACAATATCGTTCTCAATAGCATCTTAGTTATCACTTGAGAACATTTTTTTAACATGAATAATATATGTTGGTTAATTTAAAAGAAAACAAACCTTCAGATTGAAATAAAGCTGTAGCCACACCAGAAACAAAGTGTATGATTTTTGGTTCAATGCGTAAAAACAAAAAGTCATCAAAGTCAACCTTCATCATACCCAAGTGATAGAATCAAATTAGAAGGTCCAAAGCATAACAACACAAACATGTGAGTAGTAGAGAAGCCATGATTTAACCCATTTATAAGTAAATGGATCGATTTGGGCTGATCTCAAACAGGTCAAATCAAGTAAAATAGCTAAAAAAGAGAACAAGTCAAATGGACCAAACAGGTCAAATAGGTTGAAAGTTGCCCAAAGTCTATTTTGACATACATAATCCCCTAAATCATCTTATTCATAATTCAGATTATTATTGTGATAATAATTACCATATTGATTATTTAACAAAAATAATAAAATAGACAAGAAAGTGTTTGCGTGTCGACACGACCCATACAAGAAAAAGACATGTTTCAACTCAAAACGATTTTGACTAGTTTCCCAACTTGCCCACCAGCCCACCCCACTCATTCAGTCAACAACAAACTTTACCCAAAATGCATCGGGATGTCTAGTCATATATGTTGCACGAGTGACGTCTCTCTCATTTTCAGGAACCTATGGAAGTAATTAAAAATTATGAAGAGTGTCATGATAAATTTTAAGAAAATTCATTAAACATAATAAATCAAATAAAATCAGAGTAGTTGAAAACATAATGCTGATTGATTAATTATCAACAAAAAATAGCATAAGAAGTTTTAAAGTTGGAGGAATACTCACGAAAACAGCATCACCATATAGAGTAATAATTAAATCTGTCCTATCTTCTGGATCTTTAGCAACAAGCAATGAGCATTTATGATTAGCTAGGAGGTCCTGTACAAGTATCAAAATTTATAGGACCCTGCAAATAATCTTGGAACTATCTTAAAATTACATAAATCATATTCTTTGAGGCAAATTTTGTATGCAACTAAAAATATTTATAAATAAAATTAAAGAAGAAACACTTGAGTAAAGGTGGCAATTTCAACCCATTTACTTGTGAATAAATTGACTTGGATTATGTCTTATTACTAACAGTGCCATACGGGTGAAATAGACACAATTAGCCAAAAACGAAATGGGTTGAATGGGCCAAAAACCTGACAAAAATATGTTGTAATTACAAAAACTTAATTCTCTTTCTTCAAAGATTTGAATTATTGATGTAATAATATAGTTTTGTAATCACATCTAGAACATTGATTATTTATATAAACTATTTTAAATATGATCATAAAGTGTTTGTGGGCCAATCCAACCCAATTTGGCCACACTCCATTTTTCTGCCTCCAATATCAACTTTAAGCTTGAAATTTACACTAGTTATTAAAGCTTGTCGCTTGCTAGTAACAAATTTAGCACTCCAAAAGGCAACTGGAATTACAAACCTTTGTATGAACTGCCAACTTACTGACTGCTAATATTGGAGATCCGGTATCATCACAAGCAAAATCAACCATTGATCCTGATGGATAACCCTCATGCCTCTACAAAGTAGGTGAAGTTGCAACAATAATTCAGTGTAGAAGATGACAAAGAAACATTAAACAATTAAGGTAAAGTAAACAGTTTCATTAAAACATGGGAACTAAGTAAAGAGAACGCATATCGCATCGTCATACACAACTACACAAATGCACTCTAAAAGTAACCCAAATTTTAAGTTTTGTAGTCAAGTAGGTGACTTTTTTAAATCCAAAACTGCAGTGTGTTCTTATCATTGTGATAAAAAAAACATTTTTGTTATCATAATCAAGTTTACATGTGAACTCGTATACTTATTTCCTCCTAACTTACATTAATCCTAATCGATGAATGACTTAAAGGTCATCGATAAAAGGTGAATCTGTTATCTGTCAAGTAAAATTTGTAATCACTGCAACAGTGCAATTATCAGTTTGCTAATACTTATGTTGATCATAAACTCAACAAAGATCATCCAACCATACAGCCTAATTTAACTCCATCAAATAACTATATTTCCTTCCTATATACATTTCGGAGATTGAGATAAATGACAACATCAAAGGTATGAAGATATAAGACATGACTAGGCCTTCTGTCAAATTTGAATGAAATAGGTTGATAAATTACGCGTCCCATTCACTTTTCTTTCAGCTAGGAAATACAACATGAAAAACGAACCTGAGAGAACGTAGAAAGCATGCCACGGATGCTGTGATTAAGGATAGTTTTGACTTCCTCAATGGGAGGCAGTCTAGCAACCTTTTCCTATAACAGCAAACAAAATCCTAATCAAAATTAAATACACAATAAACACAGCCAATCCTCCTAATTATTATGCCTAATTATCATCCTAATGGATCAATGTTATGATTCCTAATCCAATTCTCTAAAATCATGAAGGATCATGCACAGTGTTATAATCATATCATAAGGAATATAATCAGGCATATCAATTAGAAGGATCTAGCGTTTCTCCAATAATGTTACTTTGTAATTAGTTCAAACCGAATCCAATTATCCAAACACACACTGGAGACAAATTCATGATGTAAAAAGTACCTGATGAGCTATGATCAGCTGAAAAACTTCATCAGCAGCATCACTCTAGTAAATCCAATGGTTAAACAAGAACAAACAGCGATCATAAGTAGGAAAACATGTGTAATTCGAGATCACATCCATAAATTCGCAAAGTTGAAGAATGATTGACCGATGAATATGCACAACTAACAACGATTAAGATTAAGACCTAAAAACACTAAATCGATTGAAGAATTTCTGTAAAAGAACTGAAAGAAGAAATAAGTCACCTGAAAAGTGATTCCGGTAGATGAAGCCATGGCGGAGAGCGGCGGAAGACGACGGCGATCGTGTAAAAGAGTATATTGGATGAATTAACAAAGGATATCGGTCATTTTTGGGTTAATTAAAGTTAATAAGTTTGATATAATAAGAATAATTAATGCGTAGTTGTTGAAGGAAATAAAGAAACTAGTTGTCAAGCCAAAAATATTCATCTTCGGATGCAAATATAAAAAGGAAAAAAGTTTAAAGAAACAGAAAATACTTGTTTAAAAAACAAGTTGACCGGTTTACTTGTTAACCCGTTTTAGTTTTTTTAGTTTTGGGTTTTACAAAATTACTAGTAGTTCTATCAAGTTTTTATTTAAAAATTGTTTTAGTTTTCTTAAACATTGATGTTTAGTCTTATTAAATTAAAAAAGTTATGTTCAGGTTATATAATTTAAAAATTAGGGCTGTAAACAAGAGAAGGAGCTCAAGCTTGATATGTTTAAAAACTGAGGCACTTGAAGGCATCTTATTTATCTTAACGAGTTGATAAGTAGACTTTAAACTTGAGCTAACGTTATCTTTGTGACTTTGTGTGTACATAATGGTTTCTTTCTCATAAGGTTAGATATTTGAAATATTTGGATCCAATAATTAACACCGTTTTACATAAATAGCATATTTTGTGTGTATAATGATTTCTTTCTCATGACGTTAAATATTTGGATCTAATAATAAACTATGTTGTATATAAATAGATTTATGAGTAGCATTAGTGATCGTGAGTTAGTCGTTTGAAAAAAAATTATAACATGAATAATATCATATATATTTATATATCTTATTAGAACATTTACATAAGAGGAAATACCCATAAAAAAACATGATAGTCTTTCTCCTTCCCTCTCACGTTCTTTTACGAATATGTCCTACCCTTGTTTTTAAAACTGGTCCGATTGAAAACCGGTCATATAATCGGTTTGGTTATGTCTATTTGGGCGTATCCAATTGAATCAGATGGTTAACGCTTAGATTGGTTATACCAAATCGGGTGGAAAGAACACGTTTTATTTTTTCAATTATGTTTGTTTTAATACTTGCTTTTTTATTAGTTTCTTATTATAGGATCCAGACTTTTATATGCTCAAAGTCCTCATAGTTTATTTAAAAAAAAACATATATAATTTATATCTTTTGTTTTAAATTAGCTATATATAAGTAGATTTAATTTTTTTAATTATTTAAGACATCTTAAATCTAGTTCCAACCGGTTGGAGCAGTAGACCGGTAAGACGATCGGTTTGTTATCTGATCCGATTTTAAAGCATTGGTTCTTTCCTCTCGTAGTACGAGTTTCCCTCTTATAAAATGCCCATAATGACATGCTTTTTCTCCTCCCTCTCTCATTCAAACCGGCTCACGCCCCCTAGAGGTGCTCTCTCAATTGCATAATTCTAGTATTCAATGAACTTAAATGAAATCTTTTATATATATCTTCATGTAATACATGTAGCATTGGGGTGAATAAACACTTTATTGATATCTCAAGAGTCAAGACAATGTTTTGCCTTAAGAAGAACTTAAGAGATGTTCATTCGCGAACTTCATAAGAGCAACCAACGGCTCGATGCTGACAAGTGACGCGTTATCCGCAGCCTCTTCCTTAACCTCATACTCGATCGTCATTTTCACAACACACGACGAACCCACCTCACTATTCGCGTTGTCCTTCACTTCAATGCGAACTCTATATAGCGTGAACCCGAAATCCAGATATCCCCCTTCTACGACCTCCGTTTCGCGCACCATCTTATCATTATTGATCATTGTGTACTTTTCCTTGAAACACGAAAATGGAGACCCTGCACAGTCACTAACAAAGTTCAAAATGTAGTGTATTAATTTCACTAGCTTTAAACTGTTTTTATACCCGAGCGAGGCATCTTGAGATGAGAACACCATCGAGAAGGAAACTCACCAATATGAGAAAACCCGTTATCAGTCATGTTTGAACCTGGGACCTAAAAGATCCCAAGCTCAAACCATTACCCATACCATTGGACCAAAATACCTTTGGTACTAAAAGCTAATTAGCTAAATGAAACTTATGATAGTATGAAACTAACAAGCACCTGGTTTGAAAGTGAGCTTGAGGACGGTACCAACACCGCCATCGCCTTCAACGACTTCAAGTCGCTCGAGGAGGTGTTCAACCGCAATGTCTCCAAGTTTGATTGTGCCGTAGAGCTGCCAGGCTTTGTCTGCTGGCACCTTCACTTCAACTTGTTCCGACAAAGATCCAAACATTATGACCGAGGTATGAGGTATTATGTTTATGGTTAGTTCATATTGTGTTAAGGTATATGTAGAAGTCATGAAGATACAAAGAAGATAGTCCATGTGTGGTTCAAAAGGAATTTATGGAGATATTTTAATTTGGGTGGTTATTAACCAAACGTTCGACCACAATTGTCTTTTTTGATGTTCATTTACGTTTGTGAACATGTTTATTCATGTATGTTTGTTGAATAGAAATATTGTATGTTTATATATTAAATAAATTCAAACAATATGTTTATACCTAAGGAATCTGAACAATTAGACAAGAACATAATGAATACTATATAAATTTTTTAGTTTAATATGTATTTCATGTATCTCGTTTATCTATTATATATACGAACATGAAAAGAATATTTATTAACAAATGAACATGATCAAGAACATTCATTTGACTGTTAGTGTTGTTGCGTTTAAATGTTTGTGTTCGTTCTTTCAGTAAAAGTTAAACAAACAAACATGAACAAATACTCATTCATGTTCATTCAGTTCGTGTACTGCGCCATTTAGTGGCCTAGAACGTCTTTTGAATTTCACGAATAACCCAGTTACCCAAAATCTGACTAAATTAACACCCTAAAGAGTACGTAAATTTTGTATGTAGCACGTTGTGTATGAATGGTTTATGTTTGTTGTTGATCCAATGGGGTTGATCAAGCACATTTTATGCTATAAAAACAAACAATTCGTCACTCGCTTGTCGAAGATCAAATCAGGTGGGTACGATGTTGTAACCTTCATCTAAATCTCGTATCCACGAGTAACAAACAACGGCAACCAACAGAACAAACAACACAGAATAAATGCAGACAGCAGACAATATCTGAGATTTCACCTGAGTTGCAGGCACAAGTTCTTCAGCCTGCTGCAAATTATTGCTCCCATTTGTGGGGATGTCTTCAGTTGAAGTCACCAGTTCTGAGGTAGCATTAAACTGTTGATCTTCATCAGTAAAACTCTCGTTAAAACCGCTATGATCATAACGTGAATCAGGTATCTGATTGAACTTGCTTGTGGAAGGAGTTCTGAATCTTCTGCTTTGACCGTTAGAACACCCGTCGTCATCTGGAACCTGAAGAGAGTTAACTAGTTTCCTAGGAGTTGTGAAATGGTTAATGTTGTCAACATTAACATACGATCTTGATATCTGAAACAATAGCCAGCATAGCATCGGACAAAACAGTTAATAGAAATAGTAATTTGGATCTGTTTGTTTATTGATCTGTTTAGAAGTATGGCTCGTCAAACGGGTCAAAAACCGCTCAAAGCTTATTTCAATACCCAAGAAAAGACTATTGTTGAAATAGAATAATTTCAGAAATTCAAAGCTTTGGACAAAATATGTTTCGAGTCAGCCTTGTAGCAAAAGCTACATGTTTTTTACCCGAACCCATTTTGACCCATTACTCCACCAGCCCAGCCCGCCAACTTTAAGACCTGATGACCTAAAATCTAAAAGAAACCAAGTACATTAGATTACCTGAGGACTAGGAGTGGCGCTTCTCGGGTCACCATTAACAGGGCTTCTATGCAAGAAGCCTGAGAACCCATTTTCATCATCCTCTTGGGTCTCAAATCTTTTGATGGCACTTCTAGGAGTATTCATTCCACCCGAAAACAACCCATCTTTCAAAGACACATCTACATCGCTCCACAATATTCTTTTAGCCGTTCGTATGGCTTCAAAAGCCGCCCGTTTAACATCCTCCATTTGATCATTTTGAAACTTTTGAAGTTCTTCAATCACAAATGTTAATTCTGACACTATAGACTTGTAATCCAAACTCCTCATCAAAGAGTTGATCATTTGAATAGCCGACAACTGTTTCAGCAAATCACCCTCGATTACACCCATGTTCAATACCCAAACACCAGCCTGAACCAACAATCTTGCATAACCTTCAAGAACTAAACCGTTATGTTTAGCTAAAGCCATGACTAAACGCATATGTGAATCACCTTGCATAGGCTTCTCCAAAGCCGCGACTACCCTTTGACAAACCTCATTGACCATTTGACTTGAAGAAAACCGCCAATCATCCAATTCAACAAGCCCTTTTAAGCAAAGGGCAGCACTGGATGACAAATTCTCTTGTTTAGCTAAAAGAGAATCCGAAAGGGGTTTGCAAAGAGAGTGCATAATATCCTGTTTTTCAGCATCGGGTGTCGTTGGGTCCATTCCATATCTTGCAATGGCAGAGACCACCTTTGAACAAGCTTGACAAAGAGCACACGAGCCCGCACTATATGTCAAAGTCTTGATAATGGTTAACATGATGTTCTCAATATGTGGGACGATTATAGTGCCATGAACGCGCGCAATATCTTCATAAAACGAGACTGCGTATTCACCTGATATTAATCCGGTTTCTATGGTCTCAGAAACTCGAGCAAGAAAGATTGGAATCGCGCTCGAATCCAAATCTTTTACATATGATTTCAATTCTTTCATTGCTGATTTTCTACTTTCAGAATCTTTATCAAGATTTTCAAACTCCAATCTAACCAACTGACTCATGTTTCTTCCCATTATATCCCCCTTTCAGAATATGCTCAAAACATTGTGTTTTCAAACTGCTGTTTCAACAAGAACAATAATTTCAATACAATGTCAAGAAAAACAAAACCAAACAAAGATTGAATTCAATATGAGCTCTCTTAAAGTCTTCAAATGAGTTCAAATCATCAACAATTGAAGCAAATCGATTCAAAAAATGGCGATTGCTTGTGGTTTCCATAATCTGCATTCAAAACCACTAAAGATATAAAGATCGTCATCACCGACGTTCAGATTTTGGTCCGATAATCGCTCACGAAAATCCAGAATCAAAAACAAGTGAACAAATTCAATACAAAAGATCAAAAATCAACCAAGGGATTCGATTTCGATGAAGATGAATCGTTACCTGGGTGATGATAATCTTTACTCATGTAAATTCACCTCAATCTTTTCATGAATCTTTAATAAGTTTCGAAATATGAGATTGGATTGGATTTTGGAGAAGCGTGATTTAGGTTGATGTGTGTTTTAGTTTGATTTAGTGTTTCCCCCCATTTTGGTAAGGATTTTGGTTTTAGGGTTCTCTATGATTTCAAATCTTTTTCTTTATTCCTCCAAAGAATCCCCCTGATCGCCGAAACATTATTTTAAGAGTTAATTACGCAAATGGTCCCTGTGGTTTGTACAAAATAACAGGTTTGGGTATTAAGGGTTTTTTGTAACAGGTTAGGGTATTGTATTTTAAATTTTATAACAATAATGAGTATTAATACTAAAAGCCGTTAACTTTTCTGTTAGTTTTAAATAAAATGACTAATATACCATTTGAGGGACTACTTTTGTAAATTTATGTCTCTCTTTGATTCAAGTACTATTTGTGTACTTATCTACAACTTAAAAAATCCAACCCCCAGTGCTCTTACCCACCATCATTTCCGACCACCACCACTAAATCAGCCGCACCGCCCATCATTTCAGCCCTTTGGGGAGTAATATCGTCACCGCCACCACCATTGGACACAATCATAGACGATTGAACCACCACACAAAACCCAAAATTTGTCAAAAGGGTAAACCACCACCACCTAGCCACAACCATCGGCCACCATCACCACCATTTTGTCCAACTACACCCATCCGATTTCACCTCCAAATCAATACCAAACACACCACCTGAAAACCATCGCCCACCACATCCCCCCCCCCCCCCCCCCCCCCCCAATTTTCAGCTTTTGCTAAAAACCCTAAAACCTAAATCAAGCATTACCTGTTGGGCATTCTTGACTTTAAGGCTTGTAGGCAGCAACGGATGATGATGGCGTTGATAGTCTTGATATTTAAATAGGGATGAAGCAGAAGTGGATGGTGCAACGGAGGTGATGATGCGATGATGATGATGGTGAACTGGTGGTGGTGATGGTCGGAAGATGATGGCGTTGATGGTTGGAAGCTGAACAAGATAGTGGTGATGAGGTGGTGCGCCGACGATGGGGGTTGTGGTAGCCGACGGCGGGGATGTGGTAGCCGGCGGTGGGGGCGGCGGGGATTTGGCAGCCGACGGTGGGGGCGGCGGGGATTTGGCAGCCGACGGCAGGGGCGGCGAGGATGTGGCAGCCGGCGGCGGGGGGCGGCGAGGATGTGGCAGCCGACGGTGGGGGAAGTGAAATTGGATCTGTCTGTATGTGTGTCTATGCATTTATATATGTGTATATATATATATATATATAATTACACAAATAGTCCTTCTTATGTATTAAATGACATAAATAGTTCCTGTAAGGTAAAAAGACGGAAATGCCCTTAAATTTAACATAATAGTTAACTTCCGTTAGTGTTAATACCTTAACTTATTACAAATTGAAAACACAATACCCATACCTGTTATAAAAAAACTCTTAGTACCCAAACCTGTTATTTTCAATAAACCACAGGGACTATTTGCGTAATTAACTCTTATTTTAAATGTATAATTTCGTATCTTCTTGCTCTAATAAAAGTGTAAATAGAAAAAATACATAGCATCATCACATTCATCCCTATCAAGTTTTTCATATATTTCTCCTATTAAATAATCATATTAGTTATTAATATTATTTAATTCTTTATTATATTAAAATAATTTGTAATTAATTAAGAAAAAAATCTTTTAATTAATATTATTTATAAAATAATAAATTTTTATAAAATAATATTTTTTTTTAAAAAATCAAACCTTTTTTTTAATACGAGATATTTAAAATTGGAGTTTTTTTAAAGTAAAATTCTTATAATATAATTAAAATTAAGAGTTATAATAAGAAAGTTTTTATAAATGATCTTTTTTAAAATGTTCTTTTTAAAACAAAATATTTTATTCTATTTACAGTAAGAAAGATTTCAATCATATTTTATTTTTAAATATCATTTTTAATTAACAAATTTTAATTCTATTTAATATTTTATTTATTCAACCCGTGTAATACACCGGTTTACTAAAACTAGTATGTTTAATACTAGGTTATAATTTCGTGTATTACACGAGGTTGTATAATAAAATTTATATATATTTATAATGTGTATAGGATAAAAACATTTAAACTACAAACAAACAAAGAAAAAATTGTAAGCTCCCAATCAACTTAAATTCATATCTAATTACTAATATTATGAGTAAGAAACACAAATAAACAAAAGTTTTGTCTTATACTATACACTTATACTCACATATGTAAGCTCCAAAAAGTCAAAAACCGCAATTATTCTCTAACAAAACATCTTAATTTAGTTTTTTAACAATCACAACCTGAGCACTAAATTAATATATCAAAAATTTGAAAACATTCCTTGTTTTTTTTTTAAATAGCTTCGTTTAAATTATAATTTATATCAGATCATTTATATAAGGATGATTATCAATTCTTTCAAATGATGTCTAAATCTAAAGATTATTATATTAGCAACTTTTTAATATATTTTGTTCATAGATAGTTAAATTTTTTTTCTAAAACAATTTGTCATTTCAAGACATAAATTGTTTATGATAAATGATAATTTATTGTATTTTTTTAATCATAAATTGTTTTTTATTTAAAAATTAATATTAATTTTTAGTTTTTTTTAAATGAACGATAAAATATTATAATTTTTATTGCATTAAGGTATTATTTTCTAAACAATTACTTCTTTGATATATATGAAAGTTTTAAAATAATTTAGACAATAAGAAGTTCACGTATAATCAAAACATCTTATTTGATATGAAAACTATTTGATATTTAATTTATATCAAATATTAATATAAAAACCATTTGAATTTTACATTATGATAACAATATTTAATTATGGTAACTGTTGTTTGTATTTACAAATGATTAATAAATGCATTTAAAAAAAATAGTTTCCAAAATAAAATTGCAATTGCAATTTAATATGTTTTATGCGGGAAACTTAATTGTAAAGACTTTCATTAATTGACATGTGTCAATAGAAAACCCTGTTTTATTAGAGGTATTAGATTTGCTTTGAAACAAAATGTTAGTTTTTTTAAGATAAAAAAGTTTTAAAAATTAATATCATTGTTTTATTACTTATATTTTTACTTATACTTAATTTCAATTATATATTATCATGAAATATAATTTTTAAAATCAATAAAATTTTATTATATTGAATATTCTATTTATTCGACCCATATAATACGTGGGTTATTAATGTTAGTTCATTTATAATTGACTAAGTAATTCTCAAATTAGTTTTTAATTTATATTTATATATCTTTTTAAATCTTCCATAATTTTATTTCCGTAATTGATTACCTTATTTTGGTAAACAAAAGTTAATTATTTTAATTGTATATTATGTTAATTAGTGTCATAAATTGCATAATATTGATCAAATAGATGGTTTATGCAATGGAACAATATTAAAAGTGATAGCATTGCGTAATCATTTTATTTAAGCTGGTCATATCATATCCGGAAGTAACATAGGATATTAGACTTTTATTCCACGTCTTAATGTGACACCTTCGGGTATAAGGATTCCTTTTAAATTTCGAAGAAGACAGTTTCCACTTGCTGTCTTTTTACAATGACGATAAACAACAGTGAAAGACAATTTGATAGTTGAATATTTTTAGGCAACCTATTTCACAAGGTCAGTTATTTGTTGTATTATCTAAAGTTAAAAGTAAAAAAAGACTAAAATAACTAATATTAGATAAGGACGAAAAATTTACATACCAAACATCGTTATATATAAAGAAGTTTATAGATATTTACGAATACTAATTATCGTTTTTTTCATATATTATTGCTTATAACTTAAATATGTATGTTATATATAATACTTTCATTGAAGTCTAATCTATAACATATATTAAATTATGCATATACAATATCTATTTTAGAGTTTTTTTATTTCAATCCGTGTAACACGAATATCTAACCTAGTATATCATTATTATGGTTTTTTTGTTTGTTAAATATGTCATTATGTAATATAAAAAGAGCTTAGCTGAGTCTAAACTCGACTACACTCGAGTCCAGCTAGTACCATGGTTGTGATCATGCCATAAATTGCACCTCTAAAATCACCTATTATGGATTGGTAAATTGCAAAACCAAATTTCCTTCCAAACATTTAAAATACATCACCTACTGCCAGAAATATTCTGACTGCTTTTAACTTTCAAGAACTCCATAAAGTACATGAAATTGAGAAAATATGCCACGGAACTAGCTGTATACAACACATATGCATACTTGAGTGTTAAAGTGGAAGTTGTCTGCAGGTTGGACAGTACCATTTTCCCTTGAACCTCGTCTCAGGTGTTAGCCCAACGCATGAGTAATGAAACCATTCCCCGCCTTGACACTGTCAAACACCAAAAACACCAGTTCTGTTAGATTACTAGTGTGAAGAACTTGCGGTTTTGGTGCATTCTGACCAAGACCGTTTCACATACAAAAAATGACCCATTTCTACAACAGATGAACTTCGACCATATAAGAAGAAACAAAGAGAGACAAGTGACCACAGCAACTTACATTCTCATTGTCACATGCAATCATATCACCATAGGAAACCTGAAGAGAAGATAGCCAAAATCATTTTACTAGATGCCACAAAATACATAAATTTAAATCATTTACAAATGAATAGAATCCAGAACCTGATGACAAACACAGTAGGTGGGTTCATTTGGATCAATTGGTTGATCGATCTCCAGAGGGGTAGAATTATCCCTCTTGAAACCACCAGGTGGCGGCATGAGCTCAAAATCCTTGTCCCGCTGATCCCACTCTCTATCCCTGTAATCAACTTTCTTAGAGTGAGGTATAATATATGGTAGTTTCCGCTTCTCATTTTTAGGAACTAAAGGTAGTGGAGGAAGTATTGCAGGTTCATCTGCTGGTAATTTTCCCTCTGCAAATAATCAAAAATTTCTTTTAAATTAGTAGGCATATCTAAAAATTGATTCCTGTAAGAAATCGATAGACTTCATTTTGTTCAAACTTCGATATGTAGAGGAGGCAGTAACTTAAAACCTTGTTTTAAATCCTCAGCAAAGTTGTGCAGATCCTCATCTAGACGTTTTACATGACTGTCTATCTGGGAAGCAAATTGAAACGAATGTAAGGCATATAAAAAAACTGAAATATTGAAAAGAACAAAATGTAAAACAGAAAATATAACATAAGAACCCAAAGATATATGATATGTTCCCAGATTACAGTGCTTTCCTATGGTTTATGCCAGTTGAAAACAACACATCTTTCCTAATAAGATACAATAATATGAAGTAGCATGTAGTTGCTAACTAGTAAATTCAGATGGAGACGATAACCAGAGAGTAACTTATAACATAAACAATTTTTATAAATACTCACAAGATCATAAGCTTGTCGTGCAAGAAGAACCTTCTCAGTACATAGGCTTAAAGCATTATCTTGGTTTGCTTCAATCTCTTTCTTCATTTTCTCAAAAGCCATGTCTGCATCTTCATGATAGCCTTTATTGGAATTTTGAGAAGCCATATCCAAGCAGTTCTTTGTTTGCTGCCTTGTTTGATTTATCATTGCTGTAATACAAAAACAAACACCCTTGATCAATTCATTAACACCCTTGATCAATTCATTAACAATTGTTAAT
Organism: Flaveria robusta; assembly: GCA_025506415.1. NCBI lineage: Eukaryota > Viridiplantae > Streptophyta > Magnoliopsida > Asterales > Asteraceae > Flaveria > Flaveria robusta. The sequence goes on along the minus strand of CM046471.1, from coordinate 26,407,899 downwards.
TTCTTTACTTTCTAGCAAGTATACACTCTCTAGATCTTGGTTTTAAAATGCATGAGATGCTTCAAGGCATTTAGGTCCCAAAAGCCAAGGCGCGAGGTGTCACTCTATGTGCAATCAAAAGTTGCAATTCTCTCATCTCTTTTACAAATCAGCCTTTTAACACGTAAACCATTCATAATCTCTTCATCCTTTTGGCCACTTTAACATATCAATATCAACCTTTAGGAGACCCTATTTTCGACCCAGATGTGCATGCAGGAGCCTTCTCAAAGCCACGAGAGAATTTCCGAATCGCCTCCCGAGCTTTTTACAACTCTAGATAGTTTCTTCAAACAAGATATGTTATATTTCTATCTACAACTAAAAACCCTGCATGGTTTGCAAATAGTCCTCGATGTTTGACTCAATACTATCATCACAACATGATCACTTAACTACCCAACTTGGTATGATATTGTTGGAAACAGGAAATTTCCTATAAAATCAACAATTTATATGTACATATTATGTTCCATTACATTAAAATTTACTCGTATCCCTGCACGAAAATCTAAACGAATCAAGATAAACATACACACATAAAGGCAAAATTTATGTATGCATATGTACTGATTTCAGTACATGTATGCTTTCTGATACAAACATAACATTCAAATATACCATCATATCAGGTGAAAATTGTGCTCAACAAGGTTGCATACTTGCATTTTATCCAATCGGAGACTAGAACATATGTTAAATTGTTAATGTCACAGCTAAAGACACAGAAATCGCAGCACTAACATCTATCATTCTATCAAAGCATCAATCAATCTTCTATTTCTTTAAATTTTTGCATAGCATTAAGTGTTCAAATCAGTGTTCTATCAATTCCTAAAGTTTTCAAAATACTTTCAATCCACTTCAAATCACACTTCACACACACAGAGACATGTATACAAGCAGTAATCAATATTGTGCCTATGTGTATCTTTAAGAAGTAAGACAAACACATACATTGGGAACGTTCATCGAGTTCTCTTATGGTGTTGAGAAGCCTCTGCAACTCTGCTGGCAATGTGCTTGCATCTATTACAAAACTCAACACAAAAAACGAACGAAATCAGAAGAGAATTAACAATTTTAGATTCAATCGATACATCGTAAGAAAGATAGCTTACACTCCAAGTAATCGTCGACGAAAACTCCGGTTCTTGCGATCGCCATAGTTGTAAGATCTTAACGCGCGTTATTATTCTCTAGGGTTTACGGAGTTTGAAATCAGATGAGAGATTTCACGGGGATGGAGGGCAAAAAAGTTTAGAGGATACGAACAAGACGTCGTCGTTTTAACCGGATAAATAATTATATTTAGTTTTCACCCGAGTAGAAAAAATGAAAAATGAAATCTTTATCGAGGTAATCGACACTTGAAAATATCATATAAAATAAGAAATATACTAATGACTAAAACGGATATGCTAAAAGGTCTGCGGCACCTTTGTCGTAGACAAACGGTTGCGATTACTTCGATAATCATATAATGATTGATATTCGAACCATTATCTCAATCCCACAATCGTATTATATTCAATCATTGAATTGACATTCTTCTATTATCGTCACAGACAACCACCCAATTGTTTACCGGGGTGATCGGATCCGGGTCCAAGCCAATTTGAAATGGTTATAAGGTTTGATTATAATTCTTATAATAATATATATGAATGATTCAATTATATTTGTCAAGTTTCATTTACAAAAGAGAGACAAGTAAACGGGCAACACCACAACCCTTTTTTAGTAATCCAAGTTGCTTACTGTTCATTCTATATATACTCTAATTGGTTTAATCATCGATTTTTCTAAGAAACATTCATGATTCAATCACTGTTTTATCTTTTATATCAACTACAACTAAAAAGGTTTTAACTTCTAACTCACCATCACATCTAATAAAACAAATCCATTTTAAAAGAATATTTATACAAACTCGGTATCTGATCTTACCTTTGTCACCAAGACTCGTTGCCCTTAAACTTGGGAGAAAGATACAAAAGTATTGCCTTAGGAGGTCAAAATAACGTTGGAACTGAAAGTGTTCACAATATTTCCGGTAAATAAAGTTTCAATAAACAAATGTAACAGTCAATCCGTAAACCACCAATGAAAATGACAATAATCTTATGTATCCACATGAAAAATGAAATCTATAACGAGAAAACCGCAACAATAATCAAGTATACGAAGAGCCAAATCGACGCGCGAGAAGCCGACGAGTATGTCCCGACTATCTGTATATTAAAACTGCAAGTCTCGGTTGAGATATTTCGCGTCGTCACCATAGCCAAACCCTGAAAAAGACACGCCATCTCGTCTTGATTCTGCACTTGATAATACGCGTTAAACGCATAAGAAGCATTCGCGTTCGCATCCAACCCGTTACACGAAGAACCATACCCGAGTGGGGTACAATCCGCAAAAGTACAAGCATAGTTAATATTCTCCCCAAGTTTACTCAAATCTTTCGCATCCGGGTTAAACTGACACCATTTCTTCTCTTGGTACCGCACATTTTGGGCCGGTACCAAAAACGAGTTCTGCCCTCGGCCCGAAAGGTCCATTGCAAACTTGGGCTGCCCGTCGTATCTAAAAATACCCCAATGTCGTTCAAAGTTTCCCGGGGCAATGCTCTTGGCATCCTCATCAATGAGCCCGAAAAGGTAGACTTCTATTGCCCCGGGCCGGAGCGGGGTCCCTTTGTTGGCAGCGAGGCGGGGTAAAAGCCCGTTGTAGAACCGATACGCCATGTTAATGTTGGCATTTTTATCGCCATCAGTGGGCCACCCGACCTCCCCGACAATAATGGGCATGTTACCATACCCTGCAGCCTTCAGAGCCGAGACCAGCGTGTCGTAATTGGCATCGAACACATTGGTGTACTGAATCCCGTTATCGACTACGGGCTGCGGTGCACCATCAAAAAAGGCGAAATCGATCGGGAAGTTGTCGTTCCCGTAGAGGCTTAAGAAAGGGTATATGTTGACTGTAAAAGGTGCGTTATTTTGGGCCAGAAACTGGACCATTTGGACCATCTGGTCATTTATGTCCGGCCGAAACCGTCCCGCTGACGGGACGGGGTTGTCGGCCGGAGAACCGTACACGTCAGCGTTTGACGGTACGGTTGCTTTGATCTTGTCCCCGAGCCCGGCTTCATTGATGGCATTTTGGATATTTTGGAGAGCTGGGAAGGTTGTTTTGGAGAATGACCCGTTGTATGATTTGAGGAATGGTTCATTGCCGACAGCAACGTATCTGTCACAAATAAAGAAAACAGAAATAATAAACACATAATTCAAATGGGAAATGTACAACCTCCTATGCATATAGTACATGCAGTTGGTTTACGTAACATGGATAAAACACGGTTTCAACTCGTAAACGTGACAGAATAGAGTAAAACTGTCTAAGACCAATCTTTTTTAGATAGTGACTATGGATTTCATAGGGTTGTGTTAATAAACTGACTTGGAGTTTTGAACAAATCATTTAACATTTATTATTTATTTTCTTGCAATTTAAGAACATGAATTTATGTTTATCTATTACATTCACAAACTACAACTCTCATATAAAAATATTAACATAAACTACCTTTTCAGAAAGGAAAAAAAAAATCGTATAAATCAATCAAAAATCGTTAAACCAGTTGAAACCAGCCTGCCGACCAGCCCAGCTAACCTAACCGGTTTTGTTTGTCTTCTAAAACCGTTGGTGTTTGGGCGCTTGGGCCCAGATTTGTTTTAAAGATTGTCTGTGAAAATCAACACTACAATGGGCTGTTTGGTAGCCTTTTAATAATCATTAAAAGGCTATCTCTTAATAGTTTATAATTTTTAATGGTTAAAAGATTAAATCTCAATAATATTTTTTAATCATTATAGTTAGTTTTTAACCATTAAAAGTTTATAAACTATTAATAAATAGCCTATTGATAACCATTAAAATGCTACCAAACATCTCTAAGACGTATACTACAACTAAATGACTAAATACATTTCAATGTACAACTTCTAAAACGTTAAGACACAAGATATCTCATTTTAGAATTAATAAAATAAGATACAAACTTCACATATTATCTATAGTACAACTTCTAAAGCACAACCCCCAAATCCAAAACCAAAACCAACCATGTCTCGCGAAAACGTACAACTTCTACCCCATACAGTACAACCCATAAAGCACAACGTACCATCAAAAATTCAAAACAATAAACCAAAATTCAAACTTACTTGATATTCACACCGCCATCGAAATTATATCTCGTAATATTCCTCTGCACAAACTTCTTCGCTCGATCATAATCGTTCATATCAGCTAACTGATCGTTCGGAATCGCGATCATAACTTCGATTCCGGTGCCGGCGAGTGCACTCATCGTCGATTGCTCAGCGTCAAACAGCTTCACCTTATTAATCCCATTATCCTTCATCATCTGCACCACCGTTTTCGGATCCATCTTATGTGTCGCCATCGTCCCCCAGTTCACCCCCACCCCCTCCGCTTCCGAACACACGCAAAACAGGCCCATAAACAATACCCACATCACCGATTTCACCCCTGACATTGTTGGGATAGAATCAGTTCTGAAGTGATGCTTTTGTTGGGGTTTGTGTGATTAAACCGATGGTGGTGAAGATGGAGGTGAATAGTGGGTCAAAATCGACGGTTTTTTTGGGGGTTTTGTTGAGGATGAAGAGGTGAGATCGTGGGTGTGTGTGGATCAAAGGTTTAAGGTCTGTAAATGTTGCGGTGAAGTCGGTGTGTGTGTGTGTGTGTGTGTGTGGGTGGGTGGGGGTTGAAGAAGAAGATGATGAATGAATGAATGAATGATTATAAAGGTGGAGAAATTTGAAATTGGGGAAAAGAACGTTAGTGAAATTTGTTTTTATTGTGCAGCAAATATGGAAAAGTTTGAGATGTTTTGTGTGGAATTATTAATGGGTTTAATTAAAGTGATTAAGAGGGGTGTTTTGATTTTGAAATTTAAATTGTGTTTATTATTATTACCTGTTTGCTTTTTAATGTCGACTTCTTTGTTTCTATTATTAATAAGAATCGTGGGACAATTGAACGAATGATATGATAATATGAGGGTAACCCACTCTCGTGGGCCCGTTAATGGGCTACACGTTTAGGTCGGTTTAGATTACATCAATAGTTTCATAACTGAAAACGATATTAAATTATTCTTGTCGATCCACCTCTAAAAACCATTTCATACTTATTCTTCTTTTTGATAAAATATCATTAAATCATAAATTTTTTATTTTAATTTGAGTATAATTTTGTTATATTAAAAATAAATAAAAAATTAACACAAGATAACTTTCAATACTACATATATGTTATATTATGATACAACATCGTATAACATTATATGTAGTATGATATATTACATATACACAACATATCATATTACATGTATGTAGTACTGGTATTATATCTGGAATTAAAAATAAAAATCAAATCTAATAAAATCATTCGCGTAAACACTAAACACCTTCAAAAATACTATAATGTATGCACTTTCGGGTTTTGACGTTGATAAAAATGGACCAGTTATTGCGCACAAGTTGTAAAAGGCTTTGAGTTTTTTGGGAGAAGAGCGCACCGTCAGATAATGCTATAACTTGACCGCTTTGATGAATTTAGGGTGATGATAATGAATGGATCATAATTTCGTGGATTGTTTTTGTGATTCTAATTTGATTTGTGATTACAAACAATACTGAATATTATTTACTATTTAAATTATTGAAGTATCATAATAATACTGCATATGCGTACTATGAAATCAGTTTGACACATTAATTTTTTATTTTTTAATATTTGAATATTATACTCATATTAAAGATGAAACAATTATTGATTTTATGATGTAACTTAAAAAAATAATGTATAAAAAATTATATACATTTAAAGAAAAAAATGACATGAGTTCTCAAATTGTCAAAATAAAATTAGATCTCAATAGATACTCTCCCATACGCCAATATATATTATACTTGTTTAGAATATAACCTGAGACATTCCCATAAATAATGCTTCTAGGTTTTGTTTTTGTCATCGAGCCACCAACCTCAGTGATTGTTCACTTGTTATATTGCTTTGCATTTTTGTCATCGAGCCACCAACCTCAGTGATTGTCCACTTGTTATATTGCTTTGCATCTGATAATTGAATATTATCATAACTACATAAGAATATAACATCTATATTAATGTAATTTATATTAAAATTTTATAAAAAAACCTTATGTTTTAAATATCGATGTGGGTTATGTATCATGTCTGACTCGCTACCACCTCTGTGTTTTGAAAGAAAATGAGCTTGATATGATACATGTGATGAGAGAATCATGGGTTGGCATGGTTCTTAGGTTGGTTTCAACAAAGATACTCGGTCTAGTGGAGCTAGTGGTAGAGTTTGAACAATTGTATAGTGGGCGAAAGTTTTAAGACCCAAATTAGGGGGCGGCCTTGATACATATAAAATTTTCGCACAAAAAACACATAAATTTCACTTCTGAGCCTAAAAAAACTGGGGGTCAAGGTCCCCACGGACACCAATAGTGCTTCACACTTGAGTGGAGTGAAGCATGTAAACATGAGCAATAAAATAGAAATCGTGAAGATGATTATGTTAATTCGAGTAATTAGGAGGTTAGAGATCCTAATTGTGTTAGAGTCCTTATGGTTTTGTTAAAAAAAAAAAACTATTCATATTTTAATGTTAGCAAAATATGATAAAGGTAAAAGTAATAATAATAATAATAATCACGGTTTAGATTAATATTTTCATTTCTTTTCCATATATTATCATTAAATCGACAAAATTTTATGAGCAAATAAACATTCTTTTGAAATAAAAAAGACACGCACATGGATCATGGACAAGTCTAACATGATGTGCATATGTAGCATCAATGTCATGTTAACATCAAGAGAAAAAGATTATTGTTTTTTATACCTCTCACAAAAATTGGCTAGCGTTGGTCCTACAATTCTACATTTATGATTTATGCATGCATGTTCAAGAAATGTGTCAATTAATATGGTTGTTTTATATAGTTTCAATTTTCAGTATAAAGTTACACGAACTGATAATGGTCAATCTTTCGTGATCAAATTAGTTAGCTTTAAAAAACGTTTTCTTAAATAGGTTTATGATGTTAAACTTTTATGTAGATGTTAGAGTAATGATTTTTAATCAGAAGATAGTTGTACTTGATAGAATCATAGTTGTAATTAGTGTGATATTGGTGAGGATTAATCAAATATAAAAATGGTTTTGACCAGCTATTAGGTTGACTTTGGATATGATGTTTGACTTTGTGTATGATATATGAGTGAAATTTCATATGGGGTTCGATTATGTATTGATGTATCAAACTATCATATATGATGGTTGACTTTTAAACGGTTGACTTCACAATTCTTGCTTCGGTAAAAAAAAGGTCGTGTTTTACTTTTTTTTCTTGATATACACATAGTTAAGAACTGAAGATAACTAAGCATAAAAATAAGATTATATCCTTATCAAAATAAATGATAACTTTATACGTTACGTTGTATCCTCGTGTCTTTTTTTTTCTTTTTTTAAATTTTTAGTATTGTTTCAAGTGTAACTTCAAAGAGTGATTTATTAATATAAGATTAAAAGTTTCGGTTATGTAAATAGTTAATATCTTATACATAGTAGTAATTTTGTGCATTTTATCACCTTGAAAAAAAAAACTTAAGAGAGAAGATGAATAATAATGTTAGTTAAAGTCTCAAAGATAAGGGGATTGAAGTTACAAAATTGGTTGGTAGATCATAGATCAAATAGGCTTTTTTTTTTTTTTTTGAAAGGCAGATCAAATAGGCTTTTTATTTTATATTTTATATGTGCATCTTGGTGGAAATGATTTATAATATAATGGTAGTTGTAATATTAGTTTATAATAATAACTAGTGTGATAATGGTAAGGTTAATCAATATCCAAAAAATGATTTTGACCGGATCTTATAAGGGGTTGACTTCTCATAAGATGTTTGACTTTGGGTATGATTGAGGAATGAAATTTCATTTGGGTGTGATTCGACTAGTATACAAGTTTCAAATGGTTGTTTCTTAAACAAAAGATTTGCTTAATGTGAATCTTTCATATGAGGTGGATGGCATGCTTTTACACCTTCTATCAAAAAATAATTAATTCTATAAAGGTTCGTTTTTTTTAATCTCAATATAACTTTTATGATTTATTTAGCTTAAAACATGATAAAATCACATTATAAAAATCATTGTTAATTTTTTGTGCACGAGACATACTATATAACAATATTACACGACTAACATATTTAGAAAAGAATTTAACTTATTGGTATTTATATTTTATAGAGGGTCCAATAAACTTATACGCATTCTAAAACCTAATAACATATTCTAGAGAATGTCCGATTAACCTAAATAAGTTTTGAATCCTATTGTATCTAGGTTTCTATCAACGATTTTAACCTAGTCAACTCTCGATTACACCAAATCACCTGCACTCCATTTATTTAGTGATTTAGCACCGTGGCACTTGCGTTCATGCATTGCCACCATTGTAGGCCTCGCCTTTGAACATATTTACAAGATCACATGATCAATTGATGTTCAGTTCGTTGTGCTATAAATAAAAGGATGCTAGCCCGTTTAAAAGTAGTATTAGAAAATATGTTATATATAATTTCAACCCTCCAACCAACTTATGATCGTTCAACATGTTTACAACTTGATTACGTCTCATTTGCCACCTGTCAACCCGTTTTAACCTATCACACTGTTTGACACATTTCCACACATAGGTAATATGTGTGGTGTTAAGTTTACATGGCTTTAGTTATGTCTCGAATATGGTTCATGTATTTGACATGAGTCAATTGTCATGTTCAGGTTCATCTTGTTAAATTATAAATAGCATAGACGTACTATTATTATTATAAATTATGGTTTTATCAGGTGGTTGTGGCAGTTAAGGTAGTTAATGGGTCAATACAGTTGGTAATATTCAATTGCCTCTTCAAGGGCCAATGTTTGAATGTACCGATTGAATGTGTATATAATCTGACACTGTAGTCAAAATGGATAACACATTTAGTGCTAAATGTACCCCAACCCGTTATTTTTACTCAATAGAGGTGTACGTTTAACATACAGAGGGTACGTTTAACCTGTCCCTATAATAAAAACATACTGAAACTTTTGTTCTATTCTTTGTGTTCCAAATATACTTCCTGCAATATTTACTTACCAAGTGCATGCATATCATTTTAATTGTATCCATTTGTTAAAAAAAAAAAAAAAAAACTTCTCCCCAACATATCTTGCTTCTCTGAGTTTCATAACAAACTGATTATTATTTCTTTTTGTGTGTACCAGGCCAACTGTTGAGTTGAGATGAGGCTGTTGAATACAATGGAAGATACACATGTATATAACATAACTCCATCATTAAGGAATCATGTCAAATTCTGAAAATGCAATACAAGATCTTTAATCCATTGGCATTATGTGAAAGATGATTCTATAACATATATCTATTACCAACTAAGTCCATTCAAGTCGAAATGCTTGCGACTTGAGGCCGCATCGTTTCCATCACGGGCATTAAGGTCCAAACTTTGTCCAAAAAAAGGCATTTGCATCTTTTGTGTCATCTCAGTGTTCACAACCTTCACTGAATCTGTGTTGTTCTGATTGCTTTGATTGAGTAAAATGACTTCTTCGCCCCTACCCGTAAATCTTTCCTCATTGTAGCTTCTGCTGGTGCTCCATCCACTGCTGTTAAGCCCTCCAACACTCATTGACAGATCACTTGATGCAAGAAACCTCTTGCTTCTTTTCATGTCATCACACCATTCTTCTGTCTCATTGTCAACCTTCTTTGACTTTAGTAGAGTCAAACCGAGCGTTTCCTGTTCAGTTTGTTGACCTTCACCGTAAGTCAAACAACTCTCGATTGAACCATCCGCTGGCTGGTTAGTATGCATTGGCACATCTTTGATCCCTGAAAATGTAGATACTTTAGAGACCAATTCAGATAACTGAACCTTTGCAGCCTCCAGTCCTACTGAACCTAAGTTTTGTCGTCCAAGCGTCTCTTGTGCTTTTTCAAGAACCGATTGTAAGTACTTCCCTTGTGCTTCAATCCGAAGCTGCAAGTGTCTTTGCACCTATTACAGATCAAAAGAATATTTTCATACAACTTTTAGATGATCTTTTGCTGTTTTAAGTTGTTAATTGTGTAGATATAATGATATCATACCTCAAGCTGCTCATGCAGCCTTCTTTGAGCTTCAATTTGCATCTGTATCGCTTCGCTTATCTGTGAGTTTCTGAATGGATATTTGGATCATTAAATTGAACATTAGCTTACAATTATATATACAGCTGAATTAGTGTTTCTTACTTGTTTGTTTGAGGGCAAACACTTAAGTTGTTCGTGCGAGTTGCATTTGTTTCACTAACAGCATCTCCCGCCACAGTCTCTGCAGCCCAAACATTTGATATTAAGAATCATTTTTCTTTTGTAAATTGTTTCAAAATATATAAAATGGATTCTTAGATTTCTTACCAACTTTGTTTGTGACAACACTGTTAGTTTGCCTATATAGATTCTTACTCAGCCTGTACTTCTGCCAACCAAAAAAGCAAATTAGTTTGTCTGCCTGTTTTAAGTCATTAAAAGTAAGGATATCAGTTTGACCTGTTTGTTTATGAATAAGTTTATTCGGGTTATGTCTTGTCCACAACGGGTTAAAAATGTAAAATTTAGAAGAACATGCAAAATCGAAACGGGTCAAATGGGTAAGAAGTTGTCCAAAGTCGATATTTTACTCATAAAACTTCCAAAATCATTTTGTTATATGATTTTGTAATTTTATCTTATACACCAACTACTTGGAAACAATATAGGAAAATTGAACTAAAAGTCTTTCGGATCAACCCAATCCGTCCATTTTGCCACCCCCGGCTAAAAGAAACTATGATTTTCATGCTTTTCTTTTACCTGAAGATGACTCTTCAAGTGGTATAAAGTAAGCCCTTGAATTCCCATTAACTTCAAAACTGATTTTGGAGTAGCCTCTATGACAAAGATTAAACAATAACAAGTAAGTTTTCTTTTTTTTTTTTAAATAATATTTCACTTCATTTTTCTTTTTGCATTTGTAGAATATTGCAAAAGATGCACTTACTATCTGCTCCTCCAAGCTGGTTGACTGCTTCTATGAACCGTTCATGGAGATCCGGTGTCCATTTGAGTCGAGGTTTAGCATCAGTCGAAAGAACAAGTCCCGAGTCCCCTCCATTATGTCCACTTTGCAAAAACAGATGTCTTTCTGGTGTAATCGACATTCTTGATGTCGAATGAATGTTCTTTCCTTCATGATGATACATCTTTAGACCAAAAAAAAAAAAGTTACTATTGTTAGCCTCATATCAGCAACATACAACATATGCCATTGTATTTTGGAATTGATTACATGATATAAAATAATCAGAATCAGATAATCAAATACTCAAACATTTAAGTGTAAGAAAAACTCTGATACATAAAGATTTACATGTAAAATGACCAGTGGATGATCATATTCACTTTGGCTATACGAAAAACCGATTATCTACAACTTTAAAACACAAATAATACTCAGTTTGGTACCTGCATACTTTATTATCTCCTTGAGTCTTGTTCTTCTCACCCTCTAAAGTTTCAAACTTGATTCTTCTGTATTCTCAAATATGTGTCTTGATACTATAACACCTCTTATCTACAACTTATTATCCACATGCTAATGGCCTGCGCGCTCAGCCTCGCTTTATAAAGCCAGTGGACAACGGGTGATTGGGGGTGGGGTGGGGGGTAGGAGGGGGTGCTTTCAAGTGCAGCATAGAATCTTGGACATATCTAATGAAGGAATAACACTAAACACTAAACACTAATCCAATCTTCCTCGCGATCTGTAAATAAACTCATTTTCTTCTTGTTTTCTTCTGTTTTCATTGAGTACTTTGCTTTGCATCCCTACTTTTTTATTATTCTCAGACCGAAATCTATAATTCCGTTGCACTATAGAACTCTTAACACCTTACAATGGGTACCAGAATAGATCCACAAATATTGTAAAGTGAAAAAGAACCTTATTCCAATATCTTTCGCGTATCAACTATCTTCAAACGCGTATTAGTTCTCATAACATTAGTACTAATGACAAATATCTTTCATCTTTCTGTATGCAGGACACAGATTTTGGCACAAAAGAAATCTTGAGTTAAATTTGGAGAAATGTAAGAAGATTATGTTGACTAAAGCATCTGCAAGTTGGAATAAATATGAAAAAAATGAAGAGATTCTTCTTCTTGGAGGGCAGGCATGGAACAAGAACACATTCCTTTTTGTCCCCTTCAACATGTTTGGTACTTATTCAGCCTGCACAGTGTTTTAACTTTTAATTTTTGTGGGCCCTTAACCAAAATCTTTGCATTCTTCGGTTAGTATAAAACAGCCGGCCGGCTGGCCTTCAAGACTTTGAATCGAGACGGGTCTTTTTGAAAATGATGAAAGATCGAATATTGGGTCATTCTTCACTCCATACTTGCATTTGATTTGAATGTTTACACAAGCATATATAATAATGGATTCATAATACATTCATACACCAACACCAGTTCTCTTCTCCTGCCACAACTTTCACTTCATCTACTCATTCTCTTATAGATCATATCATGCAAACTAAGACCTATTCATTGAAAATAATCATCAAATTAACAAATGACTCTCCTAACTTTCACTTTTGTTGGCAAGGATAATCTCACTAGTATAATTATCATAGATTTACACTTATTCCCACGTGATTTCACTCATAAGGTTGATTGTAACGGAATAAAGAAACTTAACTTGTAAGTAAAATCAAGAGTAAATCTATGATGATTGTACAAGTGGGATTGATTTGACAATGAAAGTGCGGTGTGAATTATTGGTCAGTATGAATTATCATCAACACATGGGTTATGGTTTGAATTATCAAAATCCAATTTGTCAAAAACAAAAGCCAAAAACTGTGTGTGTGTATATATATAGTTCCATAGTTCCAATGTATATATTATATCCAACTCTAGAATCTTGAAAATGGGTACTTGTTCTTTTTGTACTTGTATTTCCTTTCTTTAAGCATGTTATTCTTTTAAGTTCACATAAACAAGCATATCAACGTATCATAGTTAAGAATCATGTTCCTCTTAGGACTATATCACGCTATTAACGTAGAAGACACATGTCAGAACCTTATTGGTTGCGATTCAAAACCGCACGCTCCTATCGAATGTTATTCCCCAACTCAGAGATGGCAACATGAAAAGAAATAATAGATAGAGAGAGATTCCTTAAGAATAGAATCTTGGAATATTGTTTGAAGTGAAGCCAAATAGGTCTTATTCTCAAGTCAAGAATGTTATGTTAGGTCTTGTTCCTTTCTACTATAAACCACACAAAATGGATTCGATCCCTCCCACACCCATCATACCTTTTTGCTATTTTTGTTAAGATTATACTCCATCCGTTTCAACGAGAACCGACTCTTCGTTCACTCTAGGATCTTTTGCTAACTTTTTTTTAAGGTTTTACTTGCATCTTGTGTACAGTATGGAGTTGGAGGAACGGGTTGTTGGGTTTAGTGTAAGTTGAAACGGGATATAAATATAACGATTTAAGAAGCTGATGGTATCGAAAATCCAGTTTGTTAGAGTTTCAACATGCTTGACTCGTTGTCACTTTAACGGTTATTTTTGTAAATACAATTAATATTCCATGATCAACTAGTTTAGACAGAAAATGAAAAGCTAATTTGACTTTTGGTCATAGCTTAACATTTATTTAAGATATAGAAAGATTTGCTATTAGCCAAAAAGGGTTTAGATGTGAAATGGTGGGCTTTTGTTGCAAACGAATCCCGTGCCACCTTTGTGTGAAAGGTGTTAAACGAATGGGATATAAGCTAGGCCTAAATATGCCATAATCATACACCACTTGAATATAACTTGATAATTACATCTATAACCCTTGTCACTACTCGCCGTAGTAAAGTGCTAACTTAATATTTTTAGAGACTCAACACAAGATTAAAAAATTAGAGTTATTTTTTTTAAGAAGTATTTTTTTGCATGGTATACCAATACATAGGGAATATAATAAGTGATTACACATTTTTTATACGATTTTTAGAATGCACACAATCATACATATTATTTAGGTAGAATGAGTTTTACTAGAATTTTTTTTTTCAAAGTATGCTGAATCTGTTATAAATATTTTATTAATGTGGTTATCAATATCAATTTGTAACCTCCAAAGTTATTATGTTTGTATTAATATTATTGTCCTATGCGGCGGAAATCTCAAACAAAAGCATCGAGACATCCATGAAGCTAGGCCTAGCCTCAACGCTTTCACCTTGAAGTCGGGGTTGGTGCTTGTTTTCACCTTGAAGTCGGGGTAGATACCCTATTTTTTTTTTTAATTCTTATCTATTTTTTTTTTAATTCTTATCGTTCCCTTCAAATTGCGAGGCCTAGTTTTTTATTTTCAAAAGCTCAAAGTTAGGGTTTGCAATCTTGATTCTGTTGGGAAACTAGCTTAGATAAGCACAAATAATCAAAAGTAGAATTAAAACAAGAACACTTTTTTAAAGACAAATGTGCGACACTGCTTCGAATAATATATGTTATCTTAATTTGGCTCATCTATTCGTTTTCCTGCCGGGACCGCACTCTCAATCCCCTCAGGAGGTAACCTATTGTTGAGAAAACCCTAGCTCAACTCTAAATATTTTACTCAAAGCAAGACTTGAATCTATGATATTTTAATATTTAATATTATGGTACCTCATCTTAATCAGTTAAGCTAAGGATCATTAGTAAAAATAAAATAAGAACACTTAATATTAATATTGAAAATAAACAAAACATTAAACCTTATAACTATCTATTTATACTAAACATGTTCTATTCATAACTCAACTCAAGCACCATCAAATAATAATATAAATAAATAAAACTAAATCTTAGTCTATTTCAAACTTCACTAAACAATTATTAAACTAATATTAATATTTATCTTTTATCATTCAATCAAGATTAAATCTTCATATTCCACTATAATCATGTAAAAATAAAAAAAAAATAAAACGTATAACTGATTCTTAAAAAGAAAATTGAAAAAGAAAAAATAACCTCAGTGCGGTGATGTTTCTGAAGTATTTGAAAATGTGGGTCAAACGTGTACATGATTCAAATTCAATGGGTTCAAAACGTAACTTACTGAGTTCTTGTAGAATATTATTATTATTATTATCGTCATTTATAACCATATTTTGCCCTTTTTGTCATTCTTGTAGGTTCAGAATTTTGAAGATAATATTATCACTCTCGGTGGTTGACTGCTTCGTTCGGCGGTGGTCAACGCTCTCCCACCTCAGGTTCTTCACAATATTCACATGAACTCTTTATCTCTTTCTTATTGTTGTTCTCGAGTATTTGTTTGTTTAGGGTACTTAAGAATTAAGATTTGAGTTTAGTTTGAAGTTTGTTATCATGAACCATTAGTTATGATTTGTGTTGATTAATGCCTCTAGAAGTTTGACCTTCGAGTTTTAAGAACATGTAGCAATGAACAAGAACACAGGTTTTGAACACTAGGGCTTTCTGTGATGAAATGAAGTAATTTTGTTTACTTTAAGCTTATTATAAAAGGAAACATTCACATTTATTTAGCTGTTTTCTTTGTTTGACTTAAATTATGCTGTAAATACGAATCTCAATCGAACTTTATCCGATCCAACTGAACTCGATCCACCAAATGACCTCGGTCGAATAAAAGACTGCACACAACCAAACAACACCGGTTAAGGCATCATAGAGGGGGTAGTCTCCTTGTAACCACTGTCCGGCGTGAGAATAAATAACTGGAAAATACAATTGTGGGGTGAGGGAGAATGTTAGGTATCTTATGCAGCAGAAACAAACACAATTACACGCACACCCACGAAAGCAATAAGAACACGAGAATTATAATGGTTAGGTATCATATGTTTGGATGAAAATAACAAAATGTGTTAAAACTCAAGGGCAATTTACTGACGTGAGTTTTGTTTAAAATAATCTCCACATCCCCAATCTCCCTTATCTGCAACCCTAAGGAAAGGCCTCATCAAGAGTCCCCTCTCATCTCTCATTGGATCTCTCTGCTTTGTTTTGAGTTAGAAGTTGCTGTTGAACACCACCACCACCACCATATCGCAGGCTGTTGATCCTCGGTTTGAATTGGTCTACACCTAGCCTTCGAGTTTGTAATTGAACCCTCGTTGGCTACACACTCTGAGGTTAATCTTTCTCTTTGTCATCTGTTGTTAAATAAGAGCAACACCTTGCTGTTGACGGGTCACTTGCTATTGCCACATGCTAACCTTCTATCAGTTCTCAATATTAAAAATCAACTTGTAGAATATAAGCTAACCAAACACTTAAAAAGAGCTTATCAAATAATAGAAAATAAGCTATAAGCTACTTTAAAATATAAGCATAAGCCTAAAAATAAAAGTTAGGCCAAACACCCTCATAATAAACTCAACTGTTGTTCTAGTTTCTTTTACTTATTTAATATTAGGCATTTCATCAATAATTGAAATCATATTACTTCTATTCATACCTTAATGTAATAAGCTGACTTAATCTGAATCATGTCTGTTGCTTTTCTTTTAGCTTTTAGTTCACAGTTGTAGCATTCCTTTTGACCCATAATATGCAAAATCTTGTTGTGACTGGTTATGTTCTTAAATTTAGATTTTTAGTTGGGCTCCACTAACAAGTTATAATAAGAGGTTTCGTGCAAATAGATGAATGAATTCAGGTCCTTTCTTAAAGATTTTAAGCATTCAATGAATATGGCAAGGTCTATATGAATTTTGTAATGATTTTAAACGAAATCCCAATCAAGCTATATAATCATAAAAGAACTTGATGGTTCATATGGCTTCTGTTTGTTTTCTTTCGTGGTTAAATTCACAACAAAGTTGTTTTCATTCTTTTCTTTTCTTTGCTGTTGGTTTCAAAGGAACAAAACACAAAGCCAAGTCTTAGATCATGACTCAATTTCTATCCCACTAAAAGTGACCTAATCAAATTTATGTTAGATAAATATTAACAATTGAGTCAAAGGATTTATATGATGTTTAATCAGGTCAGCTTTTGTTGCTCGTTCCCCTGTTCGGCGAACAAGCTCCGGCTGGTCCTGAGTTTTCCTAATTTTCTATGTTGGGTCAGTTTGGGTCATTGCTATCTTTTGTGACTTACACAGACATGCTAGTAGTTCTTCAGGTTAAAACTAAAGTAAAGGTAGGTCATGTTTTCTTGTTAATTAATTTCTTAATCGGTCCAACCCCTGCAATTTGATGCTGCTGGTGTTGTATTGTTGTTTGTTACAGCCTGTTGTAGTTACCGGTTTACCATACCATAGGCTCCTCTTCGCATCTTTTGTTTTCTTCCTACCGACCCATCCAAGTGACAACCGTTTCAACTCAATTTATTACCATACCTAGTTATGTAGGATCAATAAGCTTATGTAAGCATCATTGGTGTAAAAAATATCCAAGTTATATGATAATGAAGCCATGAATTTTGTATTAGTTAGTGTGACATGGCATTCTGCAGTAAAGCCCATTAACCTCAAGATTTTAATAAATATATGGCAAATTGGATTTTAATAATCCAAACTATTACTCATTGGTCGATAATAATCCATACTATTGATTTGGCCAACAACAATCCAAATTTTCATTATTATTACCAACAACAATCCCAGTAACATAATTATTGAAAAATTACGCTTGATTTCGACTCGATTTCGTTCACAATAATGATTATGAACGAAATAAAAATAAATACAAGCTAAATTGTGCCTAAAATAAGTACACATCGAGTGTGAATGTATGATAATTATGCTATTGGACTGTTGTTGGTAATAAAAATAAAAGTTGGGATTATTGGCGGCCAAATCAATAGTGTGGATTATTATCGGCCAATAAGTAATGGTTTGGATTATTGAAATCCAATTTGCCTAAATATATTTAATAAAGTAACAAATTATAAAATTAGTAAAACCAACCACAATATTAAATAATAATTATACTGGAATGGGATTTTAGAGAAAAGTAAGTAGGACCGCATATGACACGATTCTAATTTAGAGCTCAAATTACTCGTTGTAGAATCTTAAGCAGGCCGGTGGAACTTTGAGCCATTAAGAGCTTAGACGCTTATTCAGGTACGGATGTTCTATGTTATTTTTATGTGCTTTACTATAAATTATGCTACTTTTGAAATCACTCCGCTGATCTACGACTCTTTAGTATGATCTGCTTCCTTCTGTTGAGCTGCTCTGATGTGTGTCGTTGAACTATTTTCGAAACTATTGAGGAAACATTTTATGATATGCTTGCGAAACGTTATCGTTTGTGTGCCATTATTTAATATATAATTTCATTCAATTTAGGATCTTTACGTATGATAAATATATTTGATGGAGGTTGGATTATGTGTTCACTCATGTGGTCATAGAACCCTAGATTTGTAGACAGGAGATAAGGATACCGAGTCAACTACCTATGGAGGTGTCATAGGCTAGTTGTTGTGGCTACCGACGGCTTGACACTATCCGTGACTGTGTGATCAGTTCACGGCGTCTCCATTTTGTTATGTGATTATGCTCGTAGGAGAGCCCTTGGATTATTTTGGGAGGCGTATGGATGAATCCTAGGATTTTGATGATATATTGATATGGGTAGTTCGCGATTGAGTGGTGTAGT
Source organism: Flaveria robusta (assembly GCA_025506415.1). Classification (NCBI taxonomy): domain Eukaryota; kingdom Viridiplantae; phylum Streptophyta; class Magnoliopsida; order Asterales; family Asteraceae; genus Flaveria; species Flaveria robusta. The sequence goes on along the minus strand of CM046471.1, from coordinate 26,388,973 downwards.
GCCATACACACCTTCCGATTTAGGGGTGCACTGGAGTCATGACCAGTGTCCATTGTGATTATGATATGTGGCGTGAGATATGATATGTTGGCACCATCGTTGTGCATTTTTGGATATTTGTTTTGTAGGCTACTCGGTATCAATAACCGTAAGCCTTCATTGCTTTAGCCGTATTCTTTGGTTTGTTCTGGTGTGTGTGTGGAATTCGATGAAGATCTTTTAAACTTGATATTTTGTTTCTTTTCTAATCTGCTGACATCATTATTTGATATATATTATATTGTCTATTGTGATATGCATCCGCGTATTGAGCTTGTAGCTCAGCCTCTTTCTTGTTTTCGCGGCAAGTAATCAGGGTTGATCGGGGTTGTGTGATGAGAGCTAGTTGGAGTTGGAACATATGCTTGGAGACTTATTTCTTTTCTTTTATAGAACTTTGAATTTTCAATTTAGTATTTATTTTGGTGGATGTTTATAGACGTTATAAGTTGACGTTTGTTTGACCTTCGTAATATAAGTATTCTTTTGGACTTAAAATGTTCTGTTAGCATTCGACATGACCTCCTGTTCCACATTGGGGCGGGGTGGCACATAATCTCAGCTTAAGTTATTTGCTCATAGCTTGAATGCTTGGTGGAATGTGATAATGAGTTGCTTGAATACTATATGATGAAGGATTAATTAACACTTGTTATATGTTTGATAAAATTATTATCAGGTTTTGCAGCGCGCCCTTATTGTAAAATGCCACCACAATTCTGTTGATAATTCAAGTGTGTCACATTTGCATTTCCTCATGACTTCAATCTTTTCACCATCTTCCCTCTCATGCCTTCCATATATTTACAATAAGCCTACACCCTATAAATACTTATCTAATTTCTCTTTCGCCAATCATCGGCTTTCATCACTTTCGATCAAATCCACTTTTAATTCCCCTAAATCAACCACTTGTGCTGTAACTCCAAGTGAAGGAACAGTCTCTGTCATCAACTTTGAAGATTTTGTGGAGAAAGATTGGTCATTTCTTGATGCAGACGATGTAAATTCTGATGAGGTTTATAAACAAAATATGGGTCGAATTATTTCTGCTGGCAAAGTTGGGGAGGATTCAAAAGTCCTGATTTCAACAGGGTCAGAAGGATTTGTCGATCAAGTAGTTGATACATGTTCATACAATCAGTTGCTTGTTGTCCATGATTCTTTATTTGTATTAGCCTGCATTAAAGAGAAGTATGATAAGGTTAAATGTTGGCAAGGGGAATTGATCTTTGTACCTGAAAAATGGGCGCCTTTCGATGTTGTGTTTCTTTATTTCCTTCCGGCTTTGCCATTTGAGCTCGATCAAGTCTTTGGTGCACTATCCAAGGTCTGCTCACCAGGTACATCATTATAAACTTAGGGGGCGTTTGGTTGGAAGGAATGGAATGTAATTGAGAAACTAGTATAATTTTCAAGTAAAATTGTGTTTGAGTGAGCAATTAAAAGTAAACCCAAGGGAATGTTTCACCTCAAATTCCCTTGGTTGTGGGATTTCAAAATCCTTCCACCTAAAGAGGGAATTTGAAATCCCACAACCAAGGGAATTTGAGGTGAAATATTCCCTTGGGTTTTACATTTCATTACCCACTTAAATATAATTTTGCTTGAAAATTATACTAGTTTCTCAATTCCATTCCATTCCATTCCATTCCTTCCAACCAAACGCCCCCTTATGGTTTCTTATTTTCTATTTTCGGCTTTTCGCTATGTTTTTAATGAACTTTAGTAGTATATTACAAAAGATAAGGAAGGCAAGCTCCTTTTGTAAGAATTTTCAGGTAGAATTTAGGCGAGCAAGAAAATTGTCGCCGTAAGCGTAAAAAGTCTGAACACATTTTCTTTGGTCAAATGAGTTGACTTTCGACTTAGAATTTGATACAAGTTGTTTAAATATTTAAGAAAAACATAACAACTTGATAAGAGTGTAATAAGTAAAGCCGAAGAAGAACACTGTCTCTTATTTTATGGGAATATGAAGTTTGGAATATAGTAACTTTGACCTTGAAAGTCAAACTCTCTTTTTCTTGGAGGATAGTATTAGGATCATAGTTACCTAATTCGCGGTTCGCTTCGGTACGGGTACGTGGTTCGGGTACGCAAGTCGCTAGTTTGGACGAATTCGGTACGAAAGGGGGTAGGTTCATTTTGGTACGGACCGGTACGGTGTACCATAGAATATGGTCCGAATACCCAGTTTAAAAGTCAAAACATTTTGTATATTTTATGTCTATTGCAAATATAAGTATGATACTTAAAATATCACTACTTCAAACAACAACTTTCGAACACAAAAGTTTCAGAATTAAAATTAAAAAAAAAAGTTTTAAATTGTAATGGATGTCATGTGAATATTAAAGTTTGACTGGTGGGAATTCGGAATAGCAGAACAAAAATTGAGGATGTATTTGGATTAGCCGTATAAACAAATAGTCGCTGATCCATTGTTGTGGTCAACGATTAAACCCGTCTCATGAACGCGTTTAATTTAATACGAATGCCCACAAATCGCGTTTTGATTCTTAACTAAAACAGCGAATTTGTAGACAAATTCGTGATTTATTACTCAATTGGAACGAAGAACCAAACAATTGGGATCACGATTGCAGTAGCGATCGGTACGGTTGCGATTGCCGATTCGGTACATCGCGTACCAATTCGGAAATCGTGGGTCTGGCAGCGAATTCGGTAACTATGATTAGGATCAACTGAACAAGGAACACCCGCAACAGCAAATTTAAGGGGATCAAGTGGTTTAGTAATTTACATATATACATGTTGTTGCACGGATTTTATTATTTGCTTGTCAAATTTGTTAATACATGCATATGCAAAATAATTTTGGAATTACAAGAAGAAAAAAGGGCTACAAAATGCTTAAAAGAATTTAGCTAAAAGGGATGGTATTAATATACACATATGCAAAGTAAGGTGGTTTCTCTACCCGTATATTTAAGAATGGGCTGATTTGGGAGTTTTATCTCAAACGGATCAAAACAAAAAGATTTAGCTAGAAGGGTAGGTTCCGAATGGGTCGAGGAGGGGTTAAGCCTGTCTACTTCTTATTCATATGAGCACTCGAATCATTTTATCAAAAGAACTATTAAATATTGTTTTGTTATCATAAGTAACACGCCAAGTATTTGTGAAAAAATTAAAATCATGACCTTTATGACCATTGAGCATCGAATTTGACCATTTTTGACTGTTGGGCAGGTGCACGAATCGTGATAAGTCATCCAAAAGGAAGAGAAATGCTTCAGCAGCAGAAATCAGAGTACCCGGATGTTGTAGTTTCAGACTTGCCTGATAAACCAACATTAGAGGGCGTCGCTACTCGTCAGTCGTTTACGATGGTTGACTTTGTTGACCAACCAGGGTTTTACCTTGCTGTATTAGAGCATTCAAAGTAGTTGATTCAGTACACCATTAGATTATGGCCCGTTGTGGGTTAATGTAAGATTTTTGACATCTGAGTTGAACTTTCACATAATCCATGTTTTGGAATAATACGACCATTGTATGCTTTTACAGTCTACACTATGATAACGATCTTGTTAATAAGAGTATCACGAGAAAAATCGTTATTCAAACAAGTTTTTACCACTATAGCTATGAAATATGTAAATTTATTTTGATGTATTTTATGTTTGTATATTATGAGAAATGTGTTATTTGGACATAAAATGGAATAGTTAAATCATTCATTGTTGGCCCTTGCTAAAAATAAGGAAAAGGTGATAAACATCTCCCACCCATGTTACTTTTACTGTATGTACTTTTTTCTATTAAATCAGTCATTTCATTCTCTACTTTTACTCATTAAAAAATCCAATAAAATTTACATAAAAGGGCATGTCATGATTAGCATGCTGGATATGGAAGTAGCAAGTTTATCAACATAACTTAGGCGTATTTTCCTTAGCTAAGTTCATTAGCCAGTATATTCACTACCATACAATAGAGGTTTTTAAACCGGTTTTTCCGGCTAAACCGGTTCGGGTTCAAAACCGAACCGGTTTTTTTTGTGATAGAGTCAAACTGGTTTTTTTTCAAACCGGTTCGGGTTACAAACCGGTTTGGCTCACCGAATACTCGAACCTATTAAACCGATTCGGTCCGGTTTGAAACCGGTTTTTCTTACCGGTTTAACCGGTTTTTAACTTTTAAACCGGTTTATAAACTGGTATTGAGTTCGGGGCTACCAAACCGGTATAGAAGCCGGCGGTTTGGGTCGGTTCGGGACCGGTTTGGGCCAAACCGGTTTTTCTTTCAAACCGGTTCCGGTTTTTCCGGCCGAACCGGTTTTTTTTCCCATGTCTACCATACAACAAATGGAGCAACAATAACCCATTTTTTTCATGTGAATTGTTGATGATTATAATCAACTATAAGTATAACTTTATAACCCAATTTCATCAAAATCTCACTCTTAAGTTAAAAAACCAACCAAAATCAATAAAGAAAACATATATGCATGTTTGTTGTTATACAATAGCAATATAGCATTTAGAGTTAATTACACATATTATAATATAAAGTTGGGCTTAATACCCAAACTTATTATAAAATTAAAAGCTAGGACCCAAATCAACTAATCAAATTCATACTTTGCTTAGTACCCAAACCATAGACACCATCTATCTAGTTAACTCTAGCATTTATAAGTTATAGGATGCCGTATCAAAGCAAGAATTGATATCAAAATGCACTTTGAAATAACTCTCTAATTTTATTAATAACCAAGAAAAGATCAACTAAAAAAACTTTGTTACAAATTATCCCAACGGGAAGGGTTACTAAGAAAACCAATAGTTATGTGAAAACCAAAGAAAACTATGAAAACCAATAACATAATTCATAACTTTTTTATTATTTTAATTGTTAAAATGTTATTTAAGTATTTGATACATATATGTTGAGCATACAAATGAGAACAAAGAGTCTTACGTATATGTAACAGTATGTCGAATGAAAAATGGTTACGTATACGTAACCTATATGTGATGTATATGTAAAACCATGCTACGGTCTTCATTTAATCTATACCCTTATTTATATATACTCACCCACATATATATAGGGTAGTGATAAAAAAAATTATAAATTATGTGACCGGTTTTCGGTTTTATTGGTTTTCTCTAGTTTTCTCATAACATTGTGGTTTTCTTAGGATTCGTCCTCTTACCCCAACATGGTTTGTATAATCTAGCTACCTTATTTAATTAAGATTCAAATCATAATTAGCTTTTCCTAATAGATAAACCATAAAGTAGATGATATAAACTTTAAATTTAAATCCAATTTGACCGACTTGTTGATCCTCCCATATTCCCGGATTGCCTACTCGCCCTCCAAGACTAGGGAATTACTTCATTCCAACAATAGGATGCCATAATCTAGGTCTTAAACTGACTGTCACATGTTATAACAAAACCCAACATAGAACTACAACAATTTCACTAGGGGTTGAAGGTACCTTACAATGAGAAATTGAGAAGTAACACTACTAACACTTGAAACATGTTGGAAATTAGCTAAAAATTCAAATCCTAACAGGTTTTCATTCCTTGGGTCTCACATGATTGCATGAACTCACCACTTTACTTCTTTGCAAACCCGTGACCTCACCCTCTTGCAACCTTGCTTCTTTGGTGACGGGTAACACCACTGTTTTATCGACCCCAACACAAAGGCCAAAAAAGCTCACCAATCTTCGATATACAAACATCCCACTCTTCCAGCATTGTTTTCAATTATGGGATTTAGTCTTGACAAGATTTGAAAACCATAAATAACAATATGAAATTTAAAATTTGAAAATTCTTTTGATTTAGACCTAATATGTTAGAATATGAATTGAGAATTATGTGTGCATTAATTGTAATTAAGGCATAAGAATAATTATAGGCATATCACATAAAATCATGTATAAGCATATAAGATACACAAAAGGACTCATGTGTGAGATATTTAATTATAGTCTAGGTCATACCATCAGCTAGAGATCAAGCTCTAGCCCTCCAAAGCGTTTGAAATGACATATAACGAAAATATAAAAACGAAACAAACAATGTATTAATGTTGGGTTGAAAACTGGATGCTGATTTGCTATAGAAATGATACAAACAAAACCCATCAAACTCTCTACACCAAATAAAGAAAATTAAAGAAAACAATGCTGAATGAATATGTTTCACAAGATTATTGCATTTGTTGCCAAATAAAAATTTGATTGCCACAAACTCAAATCAAACTCAAACCTTCAAAATCTCAAAACTGTAAGTATTTAAAACAAGGAAAATGTTATCCCCTTGCTTGCTGCAAATAAGTTATATTCCTCCACATCCTTCACCGCACAACTATCTCCGGAACAAACATTCACATCAACCTCTTCTTTAACGGGATCCGCACCGCCGTCATGTTTAAACCCGTTCGAAACATCAACAGGCCCACCGAAGTGAAACAGAGAAAACCCCATATCACCCTTTTGCGTTTGGTCATAATTTTCATTTTGCCCTCCTAAACTGTTTTGCGTTTTTTCAGAATTCACATGTTGCTCGCCTTTGATGGGGGTAACCTTGGTGTGGTGGTCTTTAACACCATTGACTGGTGGGTGCACTGGGAGCTGACCATGGTTTAGTAGCGGTGGACCCAATGGTTGGAGCCCACCAACACCAAATTGAACGTAAGGTGAATTCCCGTTTAAACCATAGCCAAACGGGCTTGCAAACATATAATGGTTCGGATGGGGGAGTGGACCTAATGGTAAGATCCCGTTGGTTGGACCTGTGGTCCACGGAACCGGTCCCTGGTGATAGTAACCCATGGAAGGAGCTTGAAACACTGGAAATTGAATGCTTTGAGCTTGCAACGGAGGCGGAACAATATTATTTCCTTTAGAACAAACTCCTGTAACACTTTCACTTGTTTTTGACTGTAGTTCACCTGAATTATCTAGACAAGATGATGTTTCTTTACTCACTTCCGGATTATGATTGGTGTACTCTGAATCCGATGTGGATGATGACTCAGCATTTTGGGGGTTTGAAGAAAATGAAGTATTTCCATCTCCTTCACTAAGACTTGATGAGCAACTATCAGAATTCAAGTTGCTACTGCTAGTAGACGAATCTGTGGTCCCACTTTCAGGTTCGGGTTCAGGTTCTGGTTCTACATGAACACCACCTTGTGATTCCTTCAAATTGGTATCTTTAATACTACTTGTGTTCAAATCAGTCCCATTTGGTGAACTAATAAGCTTGACAGGGTTGATGACATCAGCAGACTGATCAGTGACACCATCAGAATCTAAATTGCTTCTGGGCTCCCATACTTTTTTTACATAACTTAATCCATTGTTTCCTGTGATTATTTTGGTTTTAGGCCTTTCGCGAGCACATTCAGTTGGATTACTATTATTATACTTGTTTCTGCGAAAATTTGTTTTGGAGGCATCTACATCGGGCTCTGGTATACCTGATTTGGGCCGGTAATAAGTGTGCTGGTAACAATTGCAAGCGGGTGGGTCGTACCTGCCACCTGTTCTATTATGACAACAATGCAATCTATCATTGTACCTTGACCCGTTTGACCTGCTTGCTGGCTTATTTACTCCACTTAACTTTCCATTCCTTGATGAAGGCTCAAAGCTGTCACTGTGATACCGTGGGACCAGTTTGTTGACCGTGGACCCATATTCAAACCGCCGTCTATCAGACCATTTTGAGGGTTGATCTTGTTGATAATCTTTCCATGATTTCAGTCTCCTACGACTGGGTTTCAATTGATCATTATCAAACAATTGATTCCCGTCTTTTTTACAACTAAATTCCGTGTTTGAATTTTCATCATAGTCTAATATTTGGTCTTCTTGAGTGTAATCATCTGATGCAGGCATGGATGATGGAGTGTCTTCTTGTTCTTCACAGTATGCATTGTCATTGCCTTCGAGCTCATTGTTAACACTTGTTGATTCCTCTTTACTGGTATCAGGAATATGAGTTTGACTAACTTGATCACATTTTTTCTCCTTTTCTTTTTCCTTAATCCTTAATCTCTCTTTCCTACGAAGTTTTTTTTCTTTTTCTTTTGCCCTTCTGCGTTCTTTTCGTTCTTCTTCTTCTCGTTTCTCCTTTTCTTCTTCTTCAAGGAGTTTAAACTGAGGAAGAATAAAGTTTCAAAAACTAATATACAACCATTCAAATGATGACAAGCTGAGCGGTTCAGATTGGATAACAGGTTAATATTTTTTAGTATCAGTCCAAACAGACCAAACATGTGGGTTCAGGGGTGTTAACCCACAAATACCTGTCTGCCAAATTTATTACAAATGTTCAGGGGTGTTGACCCACAAATACTTTTTTGCCAAATTTATTACAAATAATTAATGTATTAATTATGATGCAAAAAACAGTATTATAACGAATCGACTTTGGATGACTTTCAACCCATTCCCGTTTTAACTATTTTTTTTAATATGACCAGTTCAAGATAAAACATAACCTATATTAGTACATGCACATAAAAATTTGGCACATACCTGTTTTTCTAGAGTAATGATGTCCTTGCACGCCACTATTACACGTTGTTCCAACAATTTTAATGCAAGAGACACAAACATGCTATGTGCATTTTGGCGTGCAGTCCCTTCTCTGAAAGCCTTTTCAACCTATAATAATATAAAAAAGACTAGACTATATCAAAAGAGTACTTGTTTAAAAATAAATCATATGTTTTATATAGAAAGCAGGGAGATATGTTTTTATGGTAAAGTACAACCTCAATAAATGAATAACCTCACCAGATGGATAATTCTCCCCAGTCCCAACTTGTTACTATTATTGCCCTCATTTAAATAAATAACCTCACTACAAATATTTTTTTCTCATCCTGTGGCTATTCATATATAAAGGTTTATTATATTGAACTATTAATTAATATCGTATCGATCTAAACAGAATAATTTTTTTCCTTCTTCGCATGATTGATGATTTTTTTTTTTTTTGCAACAAAAAAAAAGCAAGTTAAATGATCAAGGGAGCAACTAACTATATAAGAAAGGTAAATTAAGAAAATATAATTTATTTATCACATGTTATAATATACCTGTTCTTTAAAAATAACTGTCGCAGCATCTAAAAGAAATTCTCGAGCAAGTTCTGGACTCTTTGCATGTTTTTGTGGACGGGAGCATTCTCCATCTAATTCATTCCCATCCTTGTCCACGGAATCATCATCCTGAAATCATTTCACATCAATAAAGATCATGTAAATAGAAGTATGACTTAAAATTAAATTAAAAAAATTATTACCTCTTCTTCCTCAGCCTCTTCCGCATGCTCAAAGAACCTTCTAATGCTTTCACCTCTTGTGATTGTAACACAACCATCACCAACTATAAGTCTACCATGAACACAAGGTTGGCCTTTCAAAGCATGAGCTTTGACAGAAACTTCATTGCAACGTCCATCGGTTCTCCATGCTCGTAGAGTGATATAACATGAATTTAAACCAGTGAGATCTAGCCCGTTCACTTGAACCCTTGAATTTGAGCCAACATTTTCAAAATCTAATATATCTGATTTGCCTTCACCAGTTCCAACAGCCCATTCATAATGCTCATATATTCCTTTACAGTCGGCATAGTTTTGATGCCATTCGGCATGGATTGTGTCATGAGTCACCTGCAAGAATAACATTGCATCAATCAGTTGAAAAAAGAGCTGGATATCACATAATTCATATAAACAAAATTCTGATACATAAGTTCTAAAGAGTTCAGAAGTCACGGATCAAACAGCTAGGGCATTAATTAACAATTAATGTCAAGTGTGATAGTCATATTATTTCAATAAAAATTAATAATTTTAAACAAAATTTATGCTTTACTCGTTTGACGTGTAACAGGTGGAGAAAAGGGGCAGGATTAAAATGAGCTGGGTGGATTGATCCAGGACATCTTTTTAATGATTAGTGTGTCAAAAGAAGATAACAACAATTTTATTATTCCAATAACTAACAATACATTTTCAGACTTTTAGCCTGTTTGACTGATTAACGGTTTTCCTTTTAAGCTAATTTTATTTTAACATCGCACATTTAGAGATAAAACGTAACCGAAAACAACCCATTCAAAAGAAAATGCCATTGCGGTTACAACATACCTCATATTGGAAACTTGTATCAGCCACACAAAACCAGCTTGTGCAGCGGGTTTCTCTTCTCATGCGCTTGAGTTCTTTTAGCTCCTTAAATTCACGGATTACATTTTTTCTGCAATCTCTACAAAACCTCTTGCTGTCAAACCTGTGAAAAATATAAGGAGTCAAGTAAAGACAGTTGTAGTAATATAGTATAATCTCAAGAACAACACGAAGGAGAAGGTGTTAAAATTTATGGCAAAACAATTTGGATCAGTGTCCTTTACTGGACTGAGTTCAATGTTTGCCTAGATTGCAGTCCTTTACTTTGAAAATTTAACAAAGAACATGTAAAACCGAGATTGTAGATCACCAAGAGGTGGAGATATACATACTTTCATAGCAAATTGTGAAGTAAAACCACCACGAATTAGTTGATGGTAAAAAGAAGAGGCAATAGAAAGAACTTGGAAAAAAGAACCAAGATCAACCTAAAATATGGCAATTCAGTCTACAAATTTTCCATCCAACCTTCCTTATACCTAAACTCCCACCTGATACCATGAAAGAATCTCCCAAATCTTAAAAACTTATATTACAATATCTAAATCCTTATCTCAATACTTGGAAACATTCTTCAACCATTAATGATGTGATGTTGTGGTTCATGATATACATATCTCATTAAATTACTAACGATTATTATAAATGAAGATGGCATGAGCTACCTGAACATTAGTCGTTCCATAAAATCTTCTTCCTTCATCCTTAGAAGAGAATAACGTGTCTCTTCTCCTAGTGCTGACCAAAAGTCAACCAATGTGTCTACAGAAAGTCTGGCAGTATGCAAAGCACAGGTTTCCCGTGTTCCATGACCTCTACCATACCCCACCATTCCTTGACTAATCCACCCACGACCTCCTCCACCACATGCATCAGGATAAAGTAATTCTCGTTCACGCTCCCTTGCTCTAGCACTGTCAAATACCTGATTAATCAAAATGTGAGATAAGATAAAGTTACAAAAAATATTCAGTGACAAGACAATTATAAAGCATCAGGAATGTACATTTTGTAGTCCCTTCAAATATTTTGAATAAATATAGCAATCCAGGAGGGTGAGTGTCCCGTCTCTAGTAGTAATTAGACCTCCCCAAGGATGGACAGATGGATCTTGAACATCATCATTGCCCCCAATTGCCAAACAAGCATTCTCAACAGTTCGTGATTTTGAGGTCACAAGTCTATTGCCAGAACCCTGATTAAATGTTCCCTCCTGCTGCAATGACTTTCCATACATAACAATCTGCATAAAACCTTCTAGAAGTAACCCATTGCATCTCGAGCAGTACATATTCTTACGTGCTTGTTCAAAAAGAGTTTGTTTGTCAATCCTCAAGAGCTCCTGCCTTGCTTGCAGAGATAGCTCACTCCAAAACTACATATATACAAAAAAACCAAAATATAACATTTTGTTACTTAAAATATGATGGATGTGAATCAACAATATGAAGTCAAGGCATTTAACATTGCATTGCCAACTTGAAGTGGCACATAAGACATGACAGTTTCCTTCTAGCGAAGTAAGCACACAATCATGTAAGGGGAAATTCGTGCACGTAGACTTCCATTCCCAAACTTTGCGAACCAAATGACGCTTAGGCGCACCTTGACAGCACATGAGTAGAGGAGTTTAACTTGAAGATGCTATTGCAGGCTTCAACAAATGATGTATTGCTGTTCTGATATGTAACAGTACCAGTCCCACCAACCATTTTACTTTTTCCAATACTGTTGACATTTTCTAATGATTCTTCCTTACTTGCCCATCTTAAATTGAAGCCACGTTTACCAACAGTCAACATTGAACCAAGAAGTAGTCTAATGAATCACGAAAAACAAACAAGTACGGATCCAAATCAACCACAGGATCATAAGATCATTAAGATCTACACACAACCTCAATCTGCTTCTATACAGATGCCAAATAAACAATCAAAACCAAACAATCACATCTGGAAACACAAAATCACATCCAATTCAAGTACCTTCTGCAGCTGATTATAACTAACATCATCCCGATGCTTAGACCAAAAGCCAGTCGACGAAACTGATCCATACGACGTCGTTGTATCGCCGCCACTGAATTGACAATCATGCGCTGATTCCGGCATCTTCTTCCTCAATCTCTCATACATACCTTCATCGATTCTTCCATTTTCCAATCAGATTCCGATTAACAACAATATCTCCCAACCTTATTCTCACAACTATCGACAATCTGATCCAAAAAGGCGATAAACAAATCAGATATGAGGTTCAGATCATTACCGATGATTGTTTGAGCTAATCTAATAAACGAATTCAATCTGAAATTGTGAATTACGAATACCTGATGAATTGGTTTGCTTGAAGGATCTCTGAGAATTTAGACAGCGATAGAGTCGAAGAACATAAGGGTTTTCGATGAGATTTGGTTGTGTGTGTATTTATATTGTTTGTATGTAGAGAGATTGAGGCTTCATCATTTGTCACGGTTAAAAGGAGAAGATACGATTAACATTACCATATTTAATGTTTATATGTTTTTACTAATATTTGCTTTTTAACCTATTGAGAAAATATTTTGTATCATTACTAATTTCTACTTTTCATTATTTTAAGATTTTTTGATTAAGTTAATCAAGTTTGTGATGAGAATAAACCAGTTACGATTATTTTTGAAATCTTTAGTTGATTATGGAATTTCGTAGTCAAACCTGATAATAATATTGTATTATTAATAGGGTGTGAATTGTATAAACTTAGGTTGAAATAGTGAATATGAGTATGTGATGCATGTAGTCTGGCATCAGACGATGAATTTCAATTCAAATTTTAAGTCGGCGGGCTGGTTTTTAACGTATAAAAACAAGAACAAAATCAGTTACACTTCAGTTAAGCAAAGTCTTGGCTAAATTTTATGAATATTCCATGCCTTTGAAGATTGAAGACACTAGTTACAAAATGGAATTGGTGATGCAAGCACCAATTAATGCTTGACCCTTGTTGATGTTTGTTTGCAAAACTTGTTCCAAGCACGTGATGTGTTTCAGGATTTTACGTTGTTTCTGTCTGTATCTTGATATAAGAATATTTTACTGGAAATATAAAATATATTATTTCTTTAAATGTTCTACTCACATTCTTTTAAATTTATAGATTTTATAAAAATTATTGTTTCTATATAATTCAAATCAGGATCCACTCTTTAGAGTTGGTCTCTCATTGACATCACCTCCGAGACCAAATAAATTGTGATTAATCATATAGTTTGAAGCTTACTTTTATTTTCCATTGACCTTCTAATATTAGGTTAGTCTCCAAAGTTTTGTGGGCCTCAATTGGTTAGGTAGTCATGTTGATTGGGCATTTTTCCAACAAATACAAATTATTGTTATCAAAATAATTATTCATATATTATACTGATTTTTAATTATATCCAAATAGTTATAATAATATTTAACTTGTTTAATATATGTTCGGAGACTTCATCTTTTTGGTTCTACACATCTATAGTTCTAATACATTTCTTATTAATATAACTAGGATTTATAACACGACATGCATTGTAAGACTCTTACGGACAGACTAAATCGAGCATCCAGACAAACGCATGTGTTCTAAATATTTCATTTCCTTCATCATAGCTCAAACTTAACAATTTAACCAAACATCACATCACTAACTGACCGTCTAAGACAGCGTGCGGCTCAGAACCGATGGTCGGTTGCGGCTGCACACCGGAAACGACTGTCAAACCAGGGCAACCGACATGAGATTTGGTGTATCATCACAACCATGAAACAACCAAAATGAAGTGTATCAGATGAACACATGTCCATCATCATCGACATCAACAAACAACAATATCATCCAACATGATGAGATCACTAGTCAAAGCATCACCAACCACAGACTCAATCTCAGAAGAGCAAAAGGTCATCATCATAGACACATAATTTTTTTGACTATAACATTAACACGGCAACATGGCAAAGGTACAAATGAGCTAAGGCCCGTCATCATCGACAAAAAGATTTTTCTCAACAGCAAGGCTATAACATGGTCACAGTAAACATCATCAAAAAAAGAAAAAATCAAAGCAGATCAAGCTTTAAGTCTGCCTTTTAACAAAGTCTTAGATGAAGCAAGGCTCATCATCATTGACATAACAATTTACAACATGCACAAACCAAACATCAACATACACATGCTAAGTCTCAAATGCAGCAAATGTCTATCCTCATTGATACAACGAGTTAAACCAGAATAAATGTAGATCTGAAAACCCTAAAAGGGTATCAGAGAGATAAAGAAGTAGAGGGGCAACAAAGTGGTCGAACCACTAGCATCACCACCTTGAATGGCTAGTAGACGGTCGTCAGCTCCACCTCAAGCAGAAACAGGAGGCGGAGTGACAATCGTCTCCACCACCATGGCCACCATCACAAAACAATATTAAAGATAAAGAGAGAAGCGAAGAGCCATATATGTGGTAGCACCACCACCACCGCCACATTCAACAGCCACAATGGGTCAACCTTAACCAAAGGAGAGAGACAGATAGGTGTAAGAGGTGGTTGTACGTCACACCGAAGACAATGGCAGCGACACAACGACGGCTCAAACCGTCGCTCCCATCCACACACTCTCTTTCCATAACAGGTTGCAGAATACCCAAACGAAAGCACCGCCTCATGAAGCGATCTTAGGTAAGGCACATGAGGTGGTTGTCTGGCATGATAGAGATGGAGGCAAAAACACAAAAGCTGACCAAACCGTCGTTTCCACGTACTCTCTCTCTAAAATGGGCTGATAGATTTGAAATGGTATAGCCGGCCACCAAGACCCTTAAGAGGGAAGAAATTACCATTCACAAATTAATATATAGGTAAATTCACAAATTAATATATAAGTAAATTAGCATATAAACTCATCTTATAAACTGTTAAGAAAAAAAATCATATTAAAATAGTCATAATGAATAAAATATTACTAGTGTTAAACCCTTTACAATCATACCTAGCTATATATTTCAATGTATACATACATATATATATGTATATGTATGTGTTTACATTTAATTATGTATTTTCTTTTATATAAAAATGTTGGTGCTTATACGGTTTTGATGCACTGTAACATGAAAAAAGTTTATGTATTATGCATATCAAATGCTTCCAAGAATTCAAGTAAATATGACTGTGTATAGTAAACAATCATTATAATCAGCATACACACATATGTAAACAAGTTAGTCAGATAAATTAAGATGGAAAAGGTTTACTTTCTATATATTCAATACAATACAATAAAGGAGGGTCATGCTAAAAATCCCTAAAGGTTTAAGAAGCATGAGAAGTCATGAGGTTGCGTCACGTATCCTTGTAAGTAAAAAAGCCACAAAATTGGGAGCAATAAAACACGTTTCTAGCACACTATTAGTATAAACCAATGCAACTTAAAAAAAAACTGGCAACATCAATACATGTGCCTGATATATCGTTAAACAGGTCCTTATGCCCTATTATACGCATCCCCAATTCAACATGCTTGAATTTAAGATAAAATATAACAATACAATATTAAAATTAAGATAAAAATGCTTAAATTTATGTTATAATTTATTAAAATAATATTGACATAAATGGAGCAAAAAAGTAGTAAATAAAATAGTGACCTACCCTTATGTCCTTCTTGTCATATATTGTGTGAAACATTATCAACACAGGATATCTCTCATGTTAATCTTATATTATCATTAATCTGTCAATTTCAGATCTATCCTCGCATTTTTAAGACCTTTTGACCTTTCTACTTAATCAAATTCTGTGTGCATGTGTGAGAGATAGACTTAGCCTAAACATAAGTAAAACTTTAGGACTCGTTGTACCATATACACAAGGATATATAATATTATAATGTTTACAATCTAACACTACTCCTTAAGCCAGAGTATGGATATTGATCTTGTCCAGTTTGTTACAAATATAATTAATCATTTTTAGTCATGTTTTAGTAATTACACCAACTAGTTGGCACTTCGAGCTCCTTCTATGGTGTGATGGCCATGATTTTGGCAAAGGATGTCATGACCTTGTGTGCCTTTAGACATTTTAGAACATGATTAGAGGCATCTTAAATTAAAGTTCTTGTACATAAAGTGACTTACAACATTGTGCATCAAGCAGACGTATTGTTGTGTATGAAACCTACCCGTATCATATAATGTGCAGTGTTTTGCATCTTCATCTTTGATTTAATTAGGATCGAAATGTTTATGACAATTTAATTGTATCAAACAAATCAACCTTTTGATTATTGTGCATCAAACCTTTATCATTTTAGATGTTATGTACCATGGCCAGATTTCATGCAACAAGCTTATGCTCAACGTTTTGAATAATATTTTTCAAACACGTGTGTTTGTGCACCACACATTTGTTATGTGTATAATTATGCATCGTAGATAAAAGAATAGTTTATTATCAAATAAAATAGCAAGAAGTGTATCAAGTTAAGCAGCATACATCCTATGTTTTTCTTAATGCAACTTGTTTGATGAAGAGATAAAATATATATTAAGTATAGTTTACATTACGCAAAGTGATTGTAACTTTTATTTATATATTTAAATGAAAATAAATGGATTAACGTGTAAAAGCCTAAAAGGAGAAATTATTGATTGCAAATTTACCATAAAATTTATCCACTAATTAAAACTCTTTCTACCGCTCATATATATATATATTTTTTCATATTGTATATATGTGTGTATGCGAATATGTAAAATTTATATATATTTAAATTAATCAATAAAGGAATAGTTTGTTGTCGGGAAGAAGCCAAAGTTATGGTCTTGGACTCGTATAGGTGTTGTATACCTTTCTGAAGTAATTTATTGATTGATGACTTTGTTTAACATGTGATTTGGACTACTAATTCACGTGAATTCACATAATATTATTCCAAAGTTATGTGACTTTAGTTTTTCTTTTTCTTTTTTGCCTGCAATTGGTTTTGTGGGAAATATACTAGGAAGAAAAAAATTGTGGTCATTCTAATAATAAAATCAATATTTATATGCTTGGTTTAGTTCTTGATTTGCTAGTAACCCGGAAAGGAGTCGAATCGTTTTGTGATATAATGTATGCAAACTTACCTTACATTTATGTATTAAATTGTTTTCAATGCCTGGTTGTTTATGTAAAGGCATGACAATGATCACTAAGTATTAAAATAGGGTATGGTTATAATAAAAATAATATTTAAATCTAAAAGACTAAAAAGAATTGTGCGTCTGACAAATGCCCTTCTATTCTTTTAAAGAAAATAACATTTTGGTCATTGTCTCAAATACGTCAGTTAATTGTTTCTTATACGTTCATTTTATCATATATTTTACATTATTTGTTATATGTATTCATCATTGCGTTTTACGTTTTTAACCATTTTGTGTTGTTTTTGTCATTGTTTTTAAAGATTATACAAAATTTTTATCTATCATTATGTTTTACAATTAAAAGTACATTGTGATCTATTTTCATCAATGTATGTTTCAAAATTCATTGTTGAAGATAACACAATATGTATTTTTGTCATTGTTTTTTTTATAGATTATATAAACATTGTGTTATCTATCTTTGTGTTTTACAATTGAAAGTAAACAATGATGTTATTTCATTAATGTATACTTCAAAACTTATAATGTTCAGGATAACATAATGATCAAAAAACACAATGAGACATTAACATGTGGAATTGTTAAAAGGTGTGTTCTCCAACAAATGATGGTGAGTTCAAATCCTGCGGGGGGGGGGGGGGGGGGGGGTGCAGGTTTGATGAATATTTTCCTGATAATAGGAATTATTTTTAAAAGAAATTAACAAGTGTATTCACAATTCATTCTTCTAAAAAAGAATGTAAGAATAACAATAAAATGCAATCCTATTATGTCCTTGAAACAAATAATTGCTTTTGAGGCCCAACTAGTTAAACAAATACCAAATGACCCAATATATAACTTTATTCAGGAAATTGGGAGCCCAGTAATTTTGGGTGCCCCAAACCGTAATCTGGTCCCTTCACACTATTGGGTCGCTCCAGAATGTACACACACTTCAACAACGATCTCATATTTTATTTGTTATTGATTCTTCATTTATTTGATGTGGTAACCAAAAATTTAAAGCTCTAGAAAAATGACTTGTAAAGTGAACATAAAGTTAAAAAAAATAAGAAAGTAGTTACATAAGACTTTAAGTGTATATAAACAAAACTAATCATTATTAGAATTAGAATCAATAAAAAATGTAACAAATATAGGCATCCTAAAAGGAAATGTTTGCGAGAGAATCGTTGCACCCGCGCTCGAATCTGAGAAGTTGATTTCCTCTTAGATCAGCATCATCATTAAACTAGTTTTATACCCGTCCGTTGGTCGGGTATTTAATGTAATGTAATGTAGTCGAACCACTGTTGTTCCAAATTTGACTTTCAATCTCAATCTCAAGATGCATAGAATCAAGCATTCCAAATTCAAATACACTGAAAACACTTGGGCTACAAACATTCTGTAGCAAAGCAATCCACTAATACGTAGCTATATCTTGAACAGGAAAAAGATTCAATAGAATTCTACAAAGGTAAAATATTTTAATAAAGAATTCTTTCACATCTAAAGCTATGTAAACTAAAAACATAAGTTCAATGAAAGAATTTAACCGGAATGCACATGTGTTCTTGAGTTGAGGGGTGTTCAGAAAACCAAATTGGTGTCTAAAGGTTCTAATAAAAACCTAAACAATCATGATGCACATAATTCTTGACTATCACCACGTAAAACAACATGATGTTCAATTATACAATAAGAAATATACCTTTCTGATGAATGTAGCTTGCTTTGGATTGTAGACAAACATGATGATCAGGTTGCGACTTTGTGCTAGTGTCGGCAAAATGGAATCAACGATATAAGCAACAGTGTAAGCAACAGATGCAAGTTGTGGTAGGTGGTACAAACCTCAAAATTACATATGAGAAGATTCTGCTGCTACTCCTACATTCAATGAGGCATGGCCGGAGTATGATGGCATATATTTAGCATGAGGTGATTTCCCCAAAGCTAAACCCCAAATGATAACTGGAACACAATCTAATAATAAACAACATTAAATACATAAATCTATTATATAATTTGGCCCAACTCTAATTGGCTAAATTAGATTTTAGCAATTTTTGACATAAATCTCAGAATCATTCACCTTTCATCTGTTAGTCACGAGCAGCTGCAGCCATTACATTTCCATATGCTAAAGTTTGTTTGAGTGAATCTGACTGAACCCAAATTCATATTTAAAGACACAAATTACTTTTCTTTTGTATAGAAACCTACATTGCGATTTCAGTAACATGTACGACCTCCAAAACATCATAAAGTGGAAACGAATTAGTAGATTGTACATCATGAACAACAACCACTTCCTATTACAACACAAAAACAGAAAAAGAAGATGAGAAGGGTGACTTGCGTCTGATTTACAGAAATGACAAAGAAATTGTTTATTAAAATAAAAGATCATGGTAATCAATTTTTTACATTCGAGAATCGAGAGCAACTTAGAACCTCAACAAAGAAGGGTGTTTAGAAAATCAAATTGGTGACTAAAACATGATATTTAAAATTACACATAGTTCATACCTTCCTGCTCGGAATCCTCGTCGTCATGATCTTCAAGATAAATCTCTTCTCCATCAAGCTCTTCCCTCTCGTTCTCTTCAAGTTCGGACTCGTCTATATATGCGTATAAACAACCATCCAGCAACTAGAGACAAAAACCCAGTAGATGAACATATAAATTTATAAAATAACTGGAAAAAAAAACCGACTGAGAAAGCCACAAGAGATAATGAAGAAGCCATAAAACACCGACCGAACAATTAACACCACAATTGAAAACAATTGTTTTGTTTGAAGCTAGAAAACACGATTGAAGTGTGTAAATTGTAGGACCATCGATTATGGAGAACTGGATTGCCATGATTGACTTTCAATCTTCAAGACTTCTCTTCGTTTCCTCTGAGTTGATTGAATCGTCCGCCTAAATTTGCTCTTCATTTCATCTACTACACACTGTTCTCTCACTTTCTTCAAAACCCACTCAAATAAGGAGGGGGTGTGCAGTTACCTGGAAGGACGCTCGAGGGGAGCGACGTGGGAGAAAAATGAACCGAAGGTGGGAACTCTCTGTAACCGGTCCGGAAACAGAGGAACTACCGACTTTATACGGTCGAGATTTGTTCCTCTCTTGATCTGACGGTGGTGAGTTGTTTAAAATACAGTTTTGAAGACCGGCAGTAATATATAGTATGATACCATAAAGTGGATATAGATTTCTATTATTATTATTATTATATTCTCAAACTCTAAACCCTAACTCCAGTAAATAGAAATTAGAAACATCCGATGCCATCGGAGAAACAATCGCACCACCACCTCTCATCCTCTCTCCTCCCTCCACTACAATCACTCTCCCCACTGGCACGCCACCGCAACACTGTGATATGCTACATGACTCAAACCAATACATAATATATATATGTGTGTGTATATATATATAGCACTTAAGAAATCTATCTATTATAATCAAAAAAAAGTTTAAAGTGAACACGTGGCAATTTCTAGTTAACTCTAAAATTATATTTTCCGCCTCTCTCTCCTATTAAATGAGAATTAATTTAAATATGTAAACTATACTATAAAATACTTAAATTATAAATAGTTTTATTCTAATAATTTATTAAAACATACTAAACCATATGATTTATATTATATCTTATTTTAAAATATAATATTAAAATTTTTATTTTTTATTATTTTTATTTATAATTTCTTAGATATTTATTATTTTTTAATTCACCAATGACTAATAAGTAATAACATGTAAGATACAAAATTTTTATAAAAAATAATAATTTTAACATGTTAAATTTTATTCCACCCATGTATTACATGGGTTTTTAATCTAGTATTACTATATATAACTATGATAAAAATAAGTATTATATTTTATATAGAATATATGAGTCAAACCAATCGACTTCAAGGTAAAAAAAATCAACCACGATCCAAAAATAAGTTGTAGATGTAAAATGTGTAGACTAATCTCGAGCTTATACAAGCTTAAAATTGGCTTGACTCATTTACAAAACTAGCACCAAAAACGTCAAATCCAATTAGATATTATTATCTTTTTATTTAAAAAACACAAATTGATTCAACTACAATGTTAGGTCTCTCACAACTCTTTTCATAGATATATTGTTTAAGTTATCATAATTGTTCATTTATCTTTTATAAAATATGACAGATTTGAAGAAAAAAAAGGAGAAAAACATGTTAAAATGAATTGAATATGTTTTACTAGGTTAGAAACCCATGTATTATATGGGTAAAATAAAACCAACATTTTACAATAATTAGGTTTTGTGAATGTTTTGTATGTTACATATCATTAACCATATGTAAAATAAAAACTAATGAATATCTAAAAAAATTATAAATAAAAATAATATAGATTAGAAATTATTAAATTATATTTTAAAATAAAATATAATGTAAAGCATATAATTTGATATGTTTTATATAAATATTAGAATAACAAGATTTATAATTAAATATTTAAATGTTTAGTTCATATATTTAAAATCTTTTCATTTAGTAAAGGAGAGTGATGAAAAGCACAAAATTATAAGAGCATTCACAATATGTTTTTTATTTTTATATGAATGTGTGTCCTATATTTTGGAGAATGGTTGTTAGTGGTTGTAAGTGAAGGAGTGAGAATATTTATGAGGATTGTATCGTGATTTCCCATGTTTGAGGAAACACGGTACAACTCCCATAAATTTTTTAATATTTTTAAAAGTTGTTGTGAGTGGAGAAGAGAAAAAAATAATAAAAAAATAATAAAAAATATTATTTAATTAAAAAAATACTAAAAAAATATAATATTTTTAATATAAATATAAGAATAAGATCAGTGATTCACTTAGTGTGCATGCTAGAAGTTTAATCAAAATTTGCTATCAATTCAACCGGGGCCTCTTTACTATGGACCGGAACGGCCCATCACCTGGAAACTTCTACACAAATCCCAAAACCCTAAATTCACTCGCCTCATCCTCAAACATCCACACAATTGCAGCAAAACACCTTTCGCCATCTCTATTCCAGCTATTAATCTCTCAAAATCATCAAATTTTCGATCACTACTGATTTCATGCTTCCATTGATGCTTCAATTTCACATCGGAGCTCATTGATCCACTCTCTAAACTGTTTTTTCTCCAATTCCAACGGTAAAGTTTACCGGTTTCCGCTGATTCATCGTTTTCATCTATCGAATCGATCGATGCCTCTAAGAGTAGCCGTATGAATGCGTTTTAGGTTTCATATCGAGCTTAGTTCAGAGGCTTATATGGATTCTGTTTTTTGACGATTAGAAAGTTTATCTTCATCGATTAACTTTTGAATTTCGATCTGAAACTACCGATGCATTTTGAGGAGATCATCTGTTTCACCATCAGTTTTCTTCCAAGCAGCATCGGACATTATTGATATGATATGGTAATCAGTTAATTCTCAATGTGTTATAAGTGTTTGATTTTGTTTGTGAATTTGCTTCTCGAATAACTGAATGTTTGGGCTATTAATCTCTGTTCAGTTCAGACAGGAGCATATAACGACGGTATTGAACTTGTTAATCAGATTGACGATCTCTGAATCTTCTGAATCAGTTTGAAGTTATGGAACTTTTGTTCCATCACCTACATACGATTTTTATTCTTTGATACATACATCTCTCTAAAAAAGTTTTATCACCTACATATATATACTATCTGTTTTTCTAATTCTATTGCAAAAATTTAATAAGACCAATTCAGAGGGCAAGAAGTTAAAAACACTAGTAAACAATTATAGATTCTAGAGATAGAAATCCTCAAAAGAAACGCTGATTATGTTCTTAGGAATAAAAGTTTCTTAAAGAATATTTTTTAGGAATAAATATTTATGTAGATTTTTGCAATTTTTTTTAAACGTTCATACCTTTTATGCATGAAATTATTTTTTTATAAAAAAGTATATTATAAAAACAATTACTTTAATCTTTAAAACCAGTATAACATTGTTATATAACATTCTAATAAATCTTTTTTATATTTCTAAGTTTATATCTTGTCATTATGTCTTCAAATGCAGTTCATGTGTTTTTTTGTTATTTATTGTGTATTTTTAAAATACTAATTAATTTAATACAATAAAAACAATGACAAAAGAACACAATGTATCATTGTGTTTTTTTATCGTCATCGTATAATCTTGAACAATATGAGTTTTAAAAAATACATTGGTGATTTTCTAAAACTTTTAACAATATATGTTATTTTTATCATTACTTTTCAAATTTTTGATTACTATTAAAAAAACTAATTCTAAAATATTTTGTATTTAAAAGTTTTGATGTTTTAGAAAATTTTATTATTTTATAAAAATTTATTTTTTTAAATATAAAATTAATTAAAAGATCTCTTTCATAATTTATTAAAAAATTATTATTAATCTAAAAATGATTTGAATAATATT
Organism: Flaveria robusta; assembly: GCA_025506415.1. NCBI lineage: Eukaryota > Viridiplantae > Streptophyta > Magnoliopsida > Asterales > Asteraceae > Flaveria > Flaveria robusta. The sequence goes on along the minus strand of CM046471.1, from coordinate 26,365,106 downwards.
ATTAGTAATTAATATGGTTATTATTATTTTTTGAACGGCAATTAATGTGGTTATTTAATAAGAGGGAGAAGCGGGAAAATTTTGGTGAGAATCAATGTGGTATTGACACATATCATCTTAGTTACCCTTTTATTAAATTAGGTAGAGGTAGATTCTTTGGACTCATCGTGACAATGAAAGAACAGTGCATCGTTTAGTAAAGATCCAACAAAGTTTAAAAAAATTCAGGCTCTCTCTATAATCAAATAATAAGCTATTATCATATAAGATATTTATTTATTGCATTTTTTAATGATTTATCCCGTGTAATTAATAGATCAATAAGTTTTATTTCAACTACTAAATTTGTTTGTCATAAATGCATCCTTATAATTTCAATCATATTTTTTAAACAAGCAACAAAACAGAAAGAACAAAAAGAATGACTTATCCGTTTTCACATTCTACTATAACCAATTTGCATATTGGTCAAACCATTTTATTCTAAAAAGCATCCGGAATTATCAGCAAACATTCGTCACAGAAACTTATAACTCCGTGATTGGCATGTTAGTGGTACTGTTAGATGTTGTGGAAAAGAACTGACCAGTATGTAATTGGTTACTGGTTAGTACATGGTGTGGAGATGGATAAGAATTTTTTTTTCCTTATGTTTTTTTTTTGCTTCTATTTTTAAACCTCATAAGGCAATATGATTGTGATACAAACGAGATTAGTAGTTGGAATGAAGCTGATACATTTATACATCAAGTTAGCAGTGTAATTAGCTTTCTCAATAATCCAATTAAAAATGTAATAATTTGGTTAAACATAACCAATATCTACATTTTACATAAAAACATATTGAAAAATAAAAGGTAGTATCGAATTTGATTTCATACCTTAGCCAGGGCTTGCTTAACAATTTTTGGGCCCTCAATCGATTTAAAAAAAAGAGTCCCTTTTGAAAAACGCAATATAAACAAAAGTAATATAATCAAATTTTTTTGAACAAAAGCAAAAAGTCAAAGAAATTTTGGTGGTGATATCTTTGAACAAAAGAAGCAAAAAAAGAACTTAAGAAGATTCATTTGCTTTGTGAATTGTGTTTCTATGTTTCTCTAATAACCTATCAAATCCTTAAAACTTTTTATTGGAACTCAATTATCAAGTGTTATTTTCGTTTTAAATTTGATCAACTCGTATAATACTAAAAGCCAATATATATATATATATATATATAGGGGAGGGATCAAATGAAAACCATGCTTATAATTGAAAACCGTGAAAACTACCACTACCCAATCACATAATTGATTATTGATTTAGTATTTTAATTGTTTAAATTATATTTGATTAAACTTCAATCTTAGTTTTTGAGGTCATTATATATTTTTTAGTTTAAACTCAAAGAAACGACAATGATGATGAAATGACTTACGTATACGTAACTTGTATGAGTTACATGTATGCAACTCGTAGTTGTACACTTGGTAACACGTACTTACATATACATAACCTTTACATATACGTAACTCTTAGTTGTACACTTTGTAATACATACTTACATATATGTAACCCGTAGTTTTAATAGTTTTCATTTATAACATGATTTTATATGGGTTCTTATTTTTGGAGGGCCAAACCCAATGCGTCAAATATTACATTATATAGGAAGCCCTGATGTTAGCTAAACTTGCTAGATCTTTATTGGATGATGCCTAAATGCCTTATCATTTTATGGTAACGATGAGGGAAGAGATTCTCCTTTTAGAGAACAACTATTAAAATGTATAAAATTGTTGAAAGAAATGAATGAATCTATTGATAATAGTATACATTAAAATGCCTTGAACAATAATAAAATGATGTCTCCAATGGTATAATAAGATATTGTAATTATTTAGCATAAAGTGTTAAAGCAAATTTTTTAAGAGCTTGGTGATAATGTGTTTTTTATATTAGTTAGAGACACATCAAAAGTAGAACAAATAGATGTGAAGAACAAATAGATGTGGTTTTGAGATATGTTAATAAATATTAAATAGTTAAATGGTAATTTATTAGTCTTGATCATGTCATGTAAACAACTTTATTATCTTTTAAATTCGTCATTGATAAATTATTTGCTTGACATAATTTAAGTTTGACCAAGTTAGAGGTCATGGTGCAAGTGATATGTTTGATGAGTTCAATCTTCTAATAGTTTTAATCTTGAAAGAAAATTCTTATAACATATTATATACATTGTTTTGTTCATAAATTTCAATTATTTTTTTGCTATTACCAACAAACATGAAAAGGTTTGGAAATTTTTCTCAAAGACATCATCTATAATGAATGTTGTTTTTACATCTTGTAAACGACAAGATATGCTCTAGGATATCTGGTGGAGTTCTCATCACAAAACACTTGTTCGTTTAGAAATTGAAACCAAATGTAATTTAAATCAAGAAATGTCTTGCAAAAATCTGGACATATATTGTAAATGTAGTTGATTTATATTTTTTTTTTGTTGTTGAAGTACTTGAATATATTGTAAATGAAGATGACATTAAGGGATAGTAAAATACTAACATTTGGGATTCACTTATATTTTAAACATTTCACTTTATGTATTATTTACATTATGTAGCATCTTTTAGGGATTACAAATATATTAATATATTATCGCAGAATTTCCAAAGAAAATGGCAATGTATCGTGTTATTAAATATGATCCAACTAATAAACCAATAAATAAAATATGATTGAATCCTAATCAAATATTGGTTTGACATCATATATCTTGTATTATAAATTTATCTTTATGCAACACGAGATCTTGACCCGCGCGATGCTGCGGTGTCGTACAATGTAAATGTTAATGACATGTTGTCATGCGGTTGCAAACTTTGTTACGCGTGTTACACTACGTCATTAAGTAAATAAAAGACACGTATGAAGTTAGTGCCTTTTGATTCTGGGGATAGAAACATAAATAAAAACAGTAATATAGGTCGCATGTTACGGCCTAATAATTTAAGAAATATAATTCAAATGAAAAAAAAAAGTTATAAGAAAAAGTAAAAGAAAAACAAAAGGTAATCTAAACGATATTCGAACCCCACATTACTGTCTAAGTTCAAGAGCTTAACCAGATCACTACTTCCAGCCTTACAATTAACTCCTAAAAACCTCATTTATTCCAAAAAAAAAAAAAAAATCCCCAAATATATAAGCAAACAAAAAACCTACAGAAAGAACAACTCAAGAAGCGTAAACCTCAAAATTCATAAAGATAAAGAACTAAAACAATCAGTTGATATGGGTATTGAGCTATTCAACTTCATTGCAAGACCTCCATGTTTAAAAAAATCCTTAATTATGCTTGAACAATCTCAAGCGTATAGCTTATCTCCATTACTTCAATTAAAAGTAAAAAAGATTAAATGAAACAAAATACATTCTTAACATGAGCCATATAATTGATTTAAATAAAAAAAAAGGGTAAAATTTTTAAGGGAGCAATGCTACCCAGTTCGCAGCAATAAACTCAATCCAAAAGAAAATCTCATTTCGAATTTATTACGGATATTTTATGACAATAAACCCAAAACTTTCAGTCATTTATCACAAATCCTTGATATTATATAACAATAAATTTAAGAGAATTTAGGAGAAGAGTGGTTTGATATTATTCAAAATCAACCCGGTGACCACTGAAGGATTAACACGTGACAAGCTATGGGTAATCACTGACATTGCTAAATGTGTTATAGTATAATTGCATGAGAAATATTGGCAAAAGAATACCTACACACATATATTGTATAATATAGTGTGTCAAATATTACTATTATAACAGTTATAAGTTGAGCGTTAACAACTCTAATATTTTATTGGTTCACATGGTTGGAACTTGACCTTTAATATATTTTTCTTCTTTTGCATACTTTTACAATGGCTTTTAGGTTAACTTTTTTGCGTACATGATCAACTCTCTTTGCAATAATGGTTTCTTCATTTGTTGTGTATATGTGTTGTCTCGGTTTGAATCTGTGATGTAGTTTTCTTTAATGACCCACGAGTTACTTTTAGATCTGTGTTTTTAGGTCAAGCTTTTACATGTAATTTGTTGTTGGCTTTTGGTTTTCATTCTTCTTTCTATTATCAATCTTAGGTTTCTTCCTAATATCGTTCTTCTTTACAATATCGTTCTTCTTCTTTTCGGTTAATCGCTTTTATTGTGACGGTTTGCTCATTGATTTCAAGTCATTCACCGCAACCCGTCGCAATGCACGGATGTTTGTGCTACTTGTTTACATTTACATGAAAAGCTTTTTTAAAAGACATGTTTTACAAAGCATTTGCGGTACATTTTTTTTTCTTTTTTTTTTTTTTTTTTTTGTGATTGTAAGGTGTTTGTTATTTGAAATACTTTAATAATATATTAGATTTTGTATTTAAATATTACATAATGTTAAAAAAATAGTTAACTATATATCCTAACTGAAAAATAAAAATAATAAAAATTACGAAAACGAATTCCGTGTTTTAATCACAATTTAACTTTTTCAAAGTTTAGTCATTAGAATTTGTTGTTGTAAATATCAAAGAAATAAATATAGTTTTCGAAAAGTTCTTATAAAACACTCTATTGCTCCAAAAAAACAACTAGCGGCAATTTATTATGAAAACAAACAACAATATCCTTTTTCTCATGATGGTAATCTTGCATATATGGCTTTAATAATCTATACTAATAAATGATTACATTTCTAAACACATGTCATCACAAGATTTTACTTCATTGGAGTTTTTCCGCCTAAACCCATTAAATTGAACCACTATATTTGACCTCTTTTATATTTTCAAATATTTGTTAAATTTAATTTAAATAATTGTTCCTATTTTTTATCCATCAATTTCGCTTCATATGCTTACCGTTGCATATAATTTTTTTTGAAAAATGAAAAAAATAGTGAGCTTCAAGTCGAGAATTCTTGGAAGTCTGGAACAACTAATTGAAAACAAATTTTATTTATTTTCTTTTGTTTCTAATTGATTTCAAATTTATCGTCACCATTAACTCACATTTAAACTTTACACTAGGGAGTTAGAAAAATAGAGGTAAACATCACAAATAAGAACGAACCTGATGAAGAAATTAAGGAAACATGATTTAAATTAGCATTCTTTGAAATTAAATTAATTTTTAAGGATTCAATCAAAACTATGTAATTTTAATGGTTTCACATATAAGTTTATATACCTAAAACATCATATTCATTTTTTCCTTTTTTATATATACTACTTTTCTTAAACTTTCTCGTACTCTTTAATTGTAAAAAATATATACTTTTTTCAACTTATTTATTAGAGAACATAACGTCAATATTATCTCGGAAACGTTATATGTGAATTTTAAGTTGTTTGATATTTCTAAACTTTTTTATGATTTTTAAACTAGCAATTGCATTCCTCAAGTTCCTATAAGTTAGAAAACATAAAAACTTTTCAAAAGTTATGATATGAATGAACGAATATAATTAATTTTATTATAATGCATATATGTTTATGAAATAAATTATATATATTTTAAATAAAAGCGGCACCTTTTATAATAATAAGGACATTATATGATTGTTGTATTTATATAGATCCCATGACCCAGTTTTATAACATGTATTCAATTTTTAGTAAACCCTAATTTAGATTCACTCCACCTCATTCCTATCCCTTTCCTCTTCATGAAAATTAAAATTGACATTTCTTCTCTACTCATACTTCAGTTTAGGGATTTTCTTTTGCTAAAACCGTAATTCGAAGCTCATTCCGCCTCAAACTCATCGGGTGCTTCTACTGATGTTTGATTTTATTTATTTTCAAGTTTATTACTTTTGGTTTGTGATTTGACAACAATATGAACCGACTTTTGGAGTAGTCGCATGATTCAAAGTAAGCGTTTGATATTTAATTATGAGTGAGATGTCTTTAAGATTTTATTTCTTGCAAGTTCTGATCTGTGATGTTGTTCGAGCATTCCACATACCGGATTTTCGGATTTACTTGGATTACATTTTAAGCAAAGTTCGACGTTGATAACCTTTCAACATCGTTGATAATGTAGTTGTACTTGAATTTTGATGATGTACGAGGGTTGTACTTGGATTAAGATCGTTGGGCTGAAATTGATTTGAATGATACGTGTTTAAAATAGTTTGATGATCATCAAAGTATTTTCAGTTTTGACTAGAGACATTTTGCCTACGAGACTAGCAAGGTGGAGTTATATTAACGAAATTGAACCTGAATCATCTTGATTTACTCATTTCATCTTTTTGAATTTTGTTCGAACTATTGTTCTTTGTTTTAATATGCAACCCGTCAATACACGGGTCTACATTCTAGCCTTTAAGATAATATTAAATGCAAAGTCAACAATTTTGATTTTTGATGGGCACCACTCTACTTATGCATTAGTCTCATATACATTATGATTTAATTTAGGTTTCAAATGATGTAATATATGATTACTAGCCTAAAATCATTAAAAAATTTATTATATAACCGCGTGTAATACACGGGTCTATAACCTAGTACAACCATAAATACCCAAAAAGCAATCTTCCAAAATTAGAAACCTCTGCCTCTAGCTAACTAGAGGTAGACCGCAATAACCTCTTGTCCAAACAAAATGTGATTTATATTTATTTTTATACTTGACATTTTCTTTATTAATCATTTAAAATCAAATCGTTTCTTCTTCTTCTCCTTTATTACAAGAAGAGTTTTGTTGATTGATTATAAGATCCAAGTAAAGACATGAGAGAGATTGTAAGCATTCATATCGGTCAAGCCGGAATTCAGGTTGGGAATTCTTGTTGGGAGCTTTATTGTCTCGAACATGGCATTCAACCTGATGGCTTCATGGCTAGGTTCGCATGGTCCTTTAAAATACACATTTCTCGTTTTGTTTACACATTCAGTTTTATTAAAGTATAATATATAAATATATTTGGTGTTCATTGGATCATGTTAGTGTGTAGACGCGTAGAATCTAAAAAGAATCTGAACACTACATGAATGTGAAAAACACGTTATACACTTGAACATGACATACAAAAATGCTATTTGTTTTATTTGTACGTATGCTCTAAAATTACAAATTTACCACACAAAAGTACAAATGTATATAAAACAGTAATGTTTAAACTATAAAGCTTGCTTATCATTGTTCTTTTTCATTTTATATATTGGCATAAGATATCCAATATTACGATATAAAATATATATTTAAAAGTAAACATAAAATGAAACAAGTCTACCTGCAAACTCATGAGGTCAACGGTACATGACCCGTTTAACCAATGATTTTATCATACAATACAAATTTTTTATTTGTTGGCTGACTGAACATGTTTTTGGATTTTTTTGGATGCTCTTAATGTAATTAGAAAAACATATTGTATAATATTTTAGTTGCTCAATGACAATAAATTCTATAAACTTCTATCATTTGCGGTTTTAGATGTCTTTTAACGATACGGATTCTTATTATACAACGTAAATTTTATTCATAGTGGTGATGCACAAGGCAACGGAGACGACTCGTTTAACACATTCTTTAGTGGAACCAGCTCAGGAAAGAACGTGCCAAGGGCTGTATTTGTCGATCTTGAGCCAACCGTCATCGATGAGGTTCGGAGCGGGACCTATAGGCAACTTTTCCACCCTGAACAACTCATTTCGGGCAAAGAAGATGCTGCCAACAATTTTGCTAGAGGACACTACACAGGTTAAAGAAAAAACTATCATGTTGGGTTGGGGCTGGAGCGGATCTATGTATTTAATTTTTAGCTTTAAGCATAGCGCCCTTATATTATTGTGGCCTCCATAAAAAATATACATACATAGTTTAATTCAAGTTTTTGTTTTCAACCATTATCTTATGTTACTCGAACAAAAAAAATATGTCATTGAGCCCATAGTTTTTATACACATAGTCTAATCATATTTTAGTGAAAAATTTTACTCACAATAAAAAAATACTAGATCCATCATTGTTTACAACGATGATATTTGAAAAAAAAGCCTCGAGGTTTTTTACACATCTTAATCAATCTCAAAACTAACTTATGTGCAGTGGGCAAAGAAATTGTTGATCTATGTCTTGACCGAGTCCGAAAGTTAGCGGACAACTGCACCGGCTTGCAAGGCTTCATGGTCTTCAATGCCGTCGGTGGTGGCACCGGATCGGGTTTAGGCTCATTGCTCATGGAGCGCCTTTCGATCGAGTATGGTAAAAAACCAAAACTCGGGTTCTCTATCTTCCCATCACCACAAATCTCTACTGCTGTTGTTGAGCCGTATAACAGCGTGTTATCGACTCACTCGCTACTTGAACACACTGATGTAGTCGCGTTACTCGACAATGAGGCAATATATGACATATGTAGGCGGGCATTAGACATCGAAAGGCCGACTTACACGAACTTAAACCGTTTGATTTCTCAAATTATATCGTCATTAACGACTTCTTTAAGGTTTGATGGCGCGATTAACATTGATATTAATGAGTTCCAAACCAATTTGGTACCGTACCCTCGTATTCATTTCATGCTTTCGTCGTATGCGCCTGTGATCTCGTCTGCTCGAGCTTACCATGAGCAGAACTCGGTGTCAGAGATCACGACTGCGGTGTTTGAGCCGTCGAACATGATGGCGAAATGTGACCCGCGACATGGGAAGTACATGGCTTGTTGTTTGATGTACCGGGGTGATGTGGTTCCGAAGGATGTTAATACTGCTGTTGGGTCCATCAAGACTAAACGTACAGTTCAGTTTGTTGACTGGTAAGTTTCCTTGTTTAGATCATATTTGTGTCTACCCAAAATAAAAAAAAAACATATCGTGTTCAAGTTCATCCGTCTAATGTAATATTTAAGTTTGGCTTGTGTCAAAATTTTGGGTGTGTTGTTTTCAATTTTCCAGCACGTGAACATGACTTGGTTAACTACTATAGCTACTCGGGTTCCAAATTTAGACAAATTTCCTTTCAAACCAGACCGTAAACCGATTAAAACTCAAAAGTTTTGTCAAGAACTTCGAAAATAGAACTTCGCGAAATGAATATAGAACAATTGAGTTTCAAAGTTTTGGTGTGTTTCAGGTGTCCTACAGGCTTCAAATGCGGAATCAACTACCAGCCGCCAACGGTTGTGCCCGGTGGTGATCTGGCAAAAACAAAGCGCGCCGTCTGTATGATAAGCAACAACACCGCAATGGCTGAAGTTTTCAACAGGATTGACCATAAGTTTGATCTGATGTATGCTAAACGAGCATTCGTGCATTGGTATGTGGGAGAAGGAATGGAAGAAGGGGAGTTCTCGGAAGCCCGAGAGGATCTTGCAGCACTTGAGAAGGATTACGAGGAGGTTGGGCAAGATGCTGAAGAGGAGGATGAGCAAGGAGAAGAGGAGTACTAAAACTCTGCTTTATGTTTACAAATATAAGCTATTGATGTTAAAATTTTACAAATGCTTTATTATTAATGATGTTATTTAGCCACTAATGTATCAATCCTCTGATCATTATACACTTGTTTGATCATTATGTTATCAGAGTTTTATTACTACTATGTTGTGTTAAATAAGTAACATGATCATTATTAACTGTCTGTCATGCCAGAATGCTATTGTTTCAAGTTCAAACATGTTCCTTTCAAAAATAAAAAACACTTAAACAAGTTAAAAACTATAGGCCTGGACCAAGCCATGCTTAAGCTTTAAAAAAATCCAACCAAGCTCAAGTAATGATACGCTAGAACTCGAGTAGTGATAGGCTAGAACTCGAGTAGTGATAGGCTAGAACTTGGCTCAAATTGTATGCACCCATAATGCGTATTGAATCAGATGCTTCTTAAATGTTATCATAAAGACAAATCTTTACCACTGAGAGCAAGCAAAAAAGCAATGCTAACAACAAAATCTCTTCAACATTTAGTATTTGATTAAGCATAAATAAAAACCAACTCAAGGCATCAAACACAAGTACATAAAATGAAAAACCTAAATCAATATCCATAACAAAACACTTGTTTCATAATCGTTTTTCGGGCAATCCCAAGCAACGCTACTAGAAACAGAAATCATAACCACGCCTCAACGATTGGCCTTGGCGACTCTCTCAATCTCATCTTTCTTCTTAATTGCATAGCTGCACCAACGACACAAAAACAACCATTTAAGTAACATCAACTACAAAAGGTGTTTTTTGGGTCAAACCAACATGACCCGCTCATTTTGCAACATGAAGATGAAACCATAATTGTTGGTACCTGTTTGAAGAACCCTTGGCAGCATTGATAAGCTCATCAGCAAGGCACTCTGCAATGGTCTTAACATTTCTAAATGCACTTTCACGTGCACCGGTGGTAAGAAGATAGATCGCCTGATTAACACGCCTTAGAGGTGAGATATCAACAGCCTGACGCCTAACAACACCAGCAGAACCAATCCTAGTTGCATCTTCTCTTGGTCCACTGCAAGAAAACAATATCATTATCACTTATCGTCTATGATAAACCATATAATATAATCACTAACTGTATACCTGTTGATGACAGCATCAACAATGATTTGAATCGGGTTGGCATCGGTTAGCAGATGGATGATCTCCATCGCATGCTTGACAATACGAACAGCCATCAACTTCTTTCCATTGTTTCGCCCATGCATCATGAGGGAATTGGTCAACCGTTCAACGATTGGGCACTGAGCCTTCCTGAACCGCTTTGCTTGGTACCTTCCAGCGGTGTGAGGCATGTAGATTGGGTGCTTTGAAGCAGTAGCAGTGATGTAATCTTCAACAGAAAGATCAGGAACCTGTTGACAGAAACAAATTACTCCCTATAAATACACCATTGCTTGCACGTAGTTGTGAAAGAATCAATAAAGTGAAACTCAAGGGCTTTCAGCCTATCAATCACAGAAATTGACCATTGTATTTACATTAATTTGTATGTTTAGTTGTTAACCACTACAAGTATGCATAAAAGAAAACTGTTTTGTCATTATGAACTGCTATATTCAATAGCCATCTCTTTCAGCTCATGTATGAAAAAGATGCTTTCGTTATCTTTAAGTTCGATAAAAGATGCTACACAGTTACATTAAGGTACCTACTTTCTCAAGTTTAACTATCATTTTTGTTAACAACCAGCAAATTTCTATACAAAACGAAATAAAAATATAAATTTGATAGCATCAAACCAAAGTAAATTAAACTTTTCTAGTCAATTAGCATTCGCACATCTCAAATCTATGAGAACTCAAAATGATGAATGAGAAGAAAATAAATCCAGCTAGTTGATTGAACTCAATTACAATCTAGAAGCAATCGTGAGTCTAACTAGCTACATATGCAATTAACTTATGCGAAATGATGAAATTAGTTCAACATACACAATTAAAATCTATCTGAGACTGCACATTCACTAAAAACGATAAGATTTATGATAATCGATGAGTAATATAACCTGAACGTCGTCATAGCTCCAGCGGTTGAAGAGCAATACATCGCTGCGAGCCTTTCCGTCTTCCATGATAGGTGCGACCTCCATTGTTGACTGTTCTGAACAAAGCTGTCAAACACAAAGATTCACAATTATCGTATTATGATGAGAATCAGAAATGTTGCAAGTATACTAGACAAATCAACCAAAATGAAACATCAAATCCGCGGCTGCTGGTTCTAACCTAGGTTCGGATTGAGAAGACGAAGGGGTGATAAAACCCTAATTCGGTTTATATAGTATGAAAAACGAGCTCTTGGGTATTGGGCTAAACTGACGGCCCAATGTTTGGTCCATAGTGGTTAATTTGTCCACTACTCGATTTAAGATTTTGCTACTTAAATACTTGGTGAGTTTGTGTAGAGGTGTGCAAATCGGGTCCGGCCCAATACCCGAAACCGGGTTGGGTTCACCTAATGCAAAACCCTACCCGGCATACCCGGGTAGGGTCGGGGCGGGTCCGGGTCCAAAACTGGGTTCAAATCGGGTTTAGTTTTTTTTTTTTTCTTCTTCTTCTTCTTTTCTTTTCTTGTGTGTCCCCAATACCGGGTTCAAATCGGGTTCAACCGGGTCGGGTCCGAACCCGGGTTCGGGTCGGGTTCACTAAAAAACTCAAAATCTAAAATCGGTTCCAACCTTACGGGTTTAAACGGGTCCAACCCGGGTACACCTCCCATCGGGTACTACCCGTACCCGGGTCCGGGTCGGGTCCACCGGGTCTGGTTCGGACCCGGTTTTTATGCCCATCTCTAAGTTTGTGGCATGCTCTCGTTTGAAATTTGGGTAATTTGTAAGCAATTCGAGATTTCTAGTCAATTTAGTTTGGTTTGTAAGCCGTTTGGATTCATAAGGTAGATTTTTTAATGTTTTCTTTAAATAATAATTTAAACACTTATCTACTTCTATTTTTAAAGTTCACTAAATTCTAAACTATTATTGTCAAAATTTAAACTTTGTTATTTTTAATAATAGCCTTTGTCTACACCAAATTCTAGATAAGTTAGGCTTGTTGAATCGTTTGTCAATTAACTCGTGGTTCACTTAAGTAAAGTCTAAACTAAAACTAACATACATTTAATACAAAACTATAGCATATTATCTAAGTTTATATTTCCAGCCCGATATATATAGATAGATCACAGCATATGATTTTTTTGATATTTTAAGAAAAAATATAAAAAAATATAAAAGATAGTCATAGTTTATGAAGTAACTTTTTCATTTATAAAGTATCATTGGTTTCAAAACAAATTAAAATGATATTTTTTCATATACCAATATGTTTAAAAACTAAAAAAATAATAATATATTTTAAAAATAAATGCGCTAGCTCAATAATATAACGATTGAGCTCGGTTTTTACAAGCTGAACTCAACTATATCGTAGCTCGTTAAACGAAACGAGTCCGCTCTTAGCTGCTCGGTTTGTTATAGCAAGTAATAAATAAAATTCAGTCCTTTATCAAACAATTAAGGAATTAAGGAATATTTATATTTTGAAAATTTCTTAAATTAATTTTATGATATGTTTATATTTATAGGGAGAAACGAGCCTACACTCTACACGACTACACCCCTCTGATCGAATCCTCTGGCCTCTGCTATTGCTAGCGCTCCACCACTCTGCTCGAAGTCTCCGACGGCAGTTTCTCCGACCGCCGGTGATCGCGACACCTTAAGGTTCCGCATATTAACTCCACCTCTTTCTTTAGTTCATCATCCGAAGACTACTTTTATATCTTCTATAGAAGTAATCCTCTTAATTAATTCTAATTATCTCAAGTTTGTTAACTTTTTGTAAACTGAAATTGAATCGTGTAAACGGAATTTGCCATCCCTATTGTGAATTAAATGTGTTTGTAACTCCATTTGGTTACTTAAGACCCTAAATCAGTAAACTGAAATTTGAAACCCTAGATTTGACAGGCTACTGTGATATCGCCGGTGTTGTTATGTGTTCAGTATTTCTCGTGTTGAATGTGGAGATTGATTGGTTTGCATAAGGTTTTACGGGGGCTATCTATTAATATAGAATTCATAGTTTTGATAGAATCATAGAATGTAAATTACATGTTCTACTGTTACGAAAAAGTAAAATCTATGAATGTTTTGTATGAACATTGAGGATCAGTTGATATATAAATGTGTGAGATAATGATGTTTTTCAATAAGAATTTACTTTCAGACAGAGAGGAACAATACCCCTTTTGTAACCTGTTTCAACACATATATTTTTAGTATTTGTCGTGTTGAATGCGGAAATTGATTGGTTTGTGTAAGGTCTATGAATGGGAATGCTCATCAATCTAGAATTCATAGTTTTGATACGATTTATTTGGGGTTGAATTACTTGTTTGACTTGCTAAAATGTAAGAACACTTTGTATGAACATTGTGGAGTAGTTGGTATAAGTATGTGAGATAATGTGGTTATTCAGGAATAATCTTTTTTTACTTCCATTAAGAGGAACAGAACCCTTCTTCTGACCTGTTTTACACATATATGTTCATTATTATAAAAAATGTTTATGTAATCACAAACTATATATCACCAAGAAACCTTCATATCTTCAGTTCAGAGTCTTTTGATTACTTTTAATAGTCCTTGTTTTCTTTTGATTTTTGTGGTCTCATCAATATCCATAAACATATTAATGTAATAAATCTCCGCACGTGTGGAGTTGACTTTTTAGCATCTTGCTATTGAGCTTATACTTCTGGCTAAAGCTGAAGTTCAAATAAAGTTGTATTTTTTTGGTCTTCAAATCAAATAGATGAATCAGTTTTTTTCAGAATTTATTAAGGTTTGAATGACATTGCTGTTTCAGAAAAAGCAATCGTAAATGGCAACAGCAACTTATCCACCTCCTCCACCGTATTACAAGCTGTACAAGGATTATGAAAAGGACCCAAGCTCTGCTCCAGAACCTCCCCCTCCTATTCAAGGGACGTACCTACTATATGGTTCTAGTTACACTGTAAGTTTCTTAATAATAACATGTCCCCATGCTTATTCTAATAATTCGTTTTCATCATACACTATGATTTGATCACACAAGGTTTTGTTCTGATGAATAACTGTCGACATATTTCAAGCTTGTCTCGTTGCATTAAACCTTGCATGCGCACTTATATTTATTGGCATCTTGAATACATGTTACCAAGCCCATTACAGACCGTAAATACACATTTTTATAATCGTCTGTATCTATAAGCACAATTGTTATAATTCATTTCTTTTATCTTGTTAAGTCTACAATTATTATGAAATGTTACATGTTACTGCCACATTTTTCTCGGTCTCTGTTCATCTCCTTCATGCAAGTGTAAGTCTATTTGTAATTTAATTTGCAGACCGATGATATATTGCCGAGTTTGGAAGACCAAGGTGTTCGCCAATTGTACCCAAAAGACCCAAATCTTGGTATATGATCATTTCATTTCCTGTTATTTTCTTCATATACAAAATTAGCGAGGTTTGTAATTATTTAGTAGATTTTTAAATTCCCTTTAAACCGTGGTGAGACATGGCACTTGGACACATGCGGACGCTAACTCATACGTTTTAGATTTCAAGAAGGAATTGAGGTCACTAAACAGGGATCTGCAGCTGCATATTTTAGAGCTAGCTGATGTTTTAATAGAGAGGCCATCACAATATGCAAGGAGAGTTGAACACATCTCTCTTATATTCAAAAATTTGCATCACCTTCTCAATTCATTACGTCCACATCAGGTGTGTAATACTCTCCCTTAATTTTGATTTCCGTATTCATTATATGATTATAATATCAAGATCTAATTTCTCAACCCAAAATAAAACCCTTTTCAGGCTAGAGCAACACTCATTCACATACTCGAACTTCAGATACAAAGACGTAAGCAGGCTGTGGAGGACATCAAAAGGTATGTGTTGTTCATTGTATTGTACTTTGTGCAAGTGACAATTTTGACCACCCATTTACTTTTATAGATGGGTAAATTTGGTTGGTTTTTTTTATCTCAAAGTGGTCAAAAAATCAAGAAAAGTAGCTAAAAAGGGAACACATCGAGGGAGTTGGAAGTCACCTGAACTCTATTTCTAATGTTTAAAAGCATTTTATTCAAATATTTAGATTGTTAGTGTAATAATGCTGTTTTTGTAAGGGATATTGTAATTCGAGGCCTTTCTTCTTAAGGTACCCATCTATTAAACCTACTTTATAGGCCACCAAGTATGTATGCATATGGTTTTGCCTATGCCAAATCTGTTGAAAACATGTTGGATGATGAAAACACCTCTAAAATATAGATGGATTAATTGTTTTTTACTTTACAGAATTGAAAAGGTAACAAGTGGCATATTTCTTTATAAAAAGCGTTAAAGGCATTTTCATCATCAACCATGTATTTGGCCAGATTTGGTGTAAACTAAACCAAACACATTTGCGTGAGCCGTAAAGTAGTTTCAAATATATGGGTGACCTTACATGCAATAACGCCTTTTATAATCATAAATAGCACATAATTATCTATCTATATACATTTTTAAAGTTGCAAAACTGTTTGTGGGTCAAACCAATCCTTTTCAGCCCCACCTCTAATGTACACAAAACCTTTTTTTAAAGGTTTTACAGCAATATGAATGGTAACTTATTCGTTGTATGTATCATCCTTCCATAATAAACCGCCAACCCTTTTCCAAATAAATCATCCATGGTACCGTGAAACATTTTGATTTTGGGATATCATTCCACCATTGTCCTTGTGAAGCATATAAGATTTAAATCTGAAATGCGGGTGTCCATTTGGCACATGGGCATCGCCCATTTCAGTTCCTTGTAAGGTCGATAGACACCTAGTCCAGTGTTCAAATGTCAGCAGTACACACACATAAATTGCTTTATGTTCCCCCCCCCCCCCCCCCCCCCTCTTTACATATTGATCTTAACTTGATGTTGTAACTCGTCAAATCCTTGTTTCTTTTACAAAGTGGTTAAATCAGTATGTTATGCTCACTAGGAGGAGAGAGGAAGCACAAAGACTTCTGAAGGAAGCACTTGGAACCCTAGAGGGATAGTAAACCTGTGTATTTTCAGACATAAACTACTGACCAACTGAAGTAAAAACATAGTCCTCTTTCTGGTTATTTGATTGTAATATGTTACGAGTAGTTACTTGCATATGGTTGTAAGATGGTAAAGCAGTATTGCCAGACTTAACTCTTATTGTAACCTAATATAGGTGATTTTTGTAACCATTGTCGCCACCTGCAATCATCGCCTCCTTTGGCACTCCGCTCGCCAACGTCACTGTCACAGTGTCACCCATCATCAATTGCAAACCTAGCATGTTTCACCTACCTGCTGTCTCGTCCGTTGCTGGGATGCTACCTCTAACATGTAAAAATACTAATTGGCAAAACCAGAACTACCGTGGTCAGGTAAACACGTGGATTCGAAACTGACAAAAGCTACACAATCCAACTCAAATAAGTGAAACACCAGCTCTAATTCAAAACAACAAATTGCTGAATAAGAACCCTAGATGATGTGCAATTGAAGATGTGGTGATTGTGAAAGTGTTTGAAAGTGACAAATAAGGGAAAGTGGTTGGAGGTGGGGTGTTCATGTTCTGATTTAATTCTTAGGCTTGAGCGTAAATGTGAACTACCGTTATTGAAAATATGATGGTATCCTTAAATATAAGGTATAAAAATGATTCCATAAAGTTGGTGTTAGGCTATTAAGAATTGTATTAGTGATTACCAGAAAAACTGATTAATCTAGTTATAACCTAATAAACCAAATGAAAATAACCAAAGAAAATGGTTAACCTATGGCCGTTTGATCAAGTTTTTTTAATAACTGGCTTTTTAGGTTGGGTTTAGTTATATGCGTTTATAAAATTGAGTTAACAGAACCAATCCACTATGTTCGTATTGTCCAAAGTTTTCATTTAATATTTTTTTTAGGAATATGATTATTTGTAGGCATATAGAGAGTTAACAGAACCAATCCACTATGTTCGTATTGTCCAAAGTTTTCAGTTAATATTTTTTTAGGAATATGATTCTTTGTAGGCATATAGAGAAAGCATAGAGATGCAACTGAGAGAAGGATGATCACAACTTATTCAGATAGTCAAACCTTTTGACTCGGGATCATGCCAAAGTAATAGTAAGAAGATTTAATTCCAATGATAACATCACTACTATAAATTTTGGTGGTCTTACTTTTATTCATCTTACTTCTATTGATTGTTTTTGGTGTATTTGTGTTACTACTACTATTCTAATGTAACCTACAAATGCGGAACTTTAGGATTATCATCTTACATGTATTAGAGTCCCCAAGAAAGCATAACAAAAGCTGTAAAGTTGATTGCTATTTTTCGTAAGGTATTATGTCTAGAAATTTTAACATCAAACTTATTGATATGACTTGAATCTTAAATTCAAGTGCTCAAAGATAGTGGTAACCACAGTCTATGGCTTTATAATTGGGAATCTCTTAAATATAGTTGTTGATTGTTTTTTCAAGGACTGATAAAGCACTATAAAAGCTGACAAACATACTTTTGAGTAAGTTACGTATGGCTTCTATCAAGTTACAGATTTTAACATATACACACTTCAAGTTACAGATTTTAGCATATACACACTTCATTGTTTTGTTTCTTTATTAAAAAGCTGAAGATCATAAATCCTAGAATGCTACTAAGTATTGCTTTCACTACTGTGTTGGATGGCTGTTCGATAACCTCTCTGTTGCTGCCTTTAATTCTTTTTATTTTATTTGCCGAACAACATCCTTTAAGGCTTCCTTCTAAGAGTTTTCATGTGTGTAAGTTTTTGTGTATGTATTTATTTAAGCAATTGCTGGATGAAAAACTTTTCTATAGTAACCTTTGTTACAATATAATGTATGACAATTCTAAGAGTTAGACATATAATAGCATACAAAGTTTGAACTTTGTACTCCTGTGCCACATATGGCTTTGCTACATTATTTAATCTATTATTTGTGTACATTAAATCATATATTGTTTATCGATTAACTAATGACGTGTTATTGTTTAACCAACCGTGTAACACACGGGTACTAACCTAGTTTGGTATATACGTAAATGATGAAAGGTGTAATCTACTCTTTCATTATTTAGGGTAAGAACAAAAATATTGGTAACTATGACAAAGTTACCAAAGGTCATGAAATGTGAGATAATTCGGGTTACCATTATGTATTGTAACAACCAAACTAAAAATTATATTTGTTATATATCTTGTGCCATCTGTTAAACGTTACATGTTTTGACACCTCAAATGCTTTGTTAGCACGTGGGACCCATGATAATGGACACATTTAGTTCTAGACTTGGAGCAGGTCAATCTCACCTTGAGACCGAAGGCACAAAGAGAGACCGGTCTTATTCTAGGTTTCTGTTTGGCTCTAGGAACAAGAATCCCCAAAAGGTTATTAGATATCCTCCTCTTGACGTATCAAGCTATTAGACTCCAGTTTTAGTCAAACTGGTATGATAGCGGATCTACTGAGATATCTATTGAGACAAGTCTCTAATACTGGTGAGAAAATGTTAACTAGCTTATTGTGGCCTTTTGGAGATTCAAAGGCAACCTAGTGTAAAAATATCTACATCTTTTTTATCGGAAGTCCCCAAAGGGACAAATATCTTCATCTAGCTGGCGATTTAATCATACATGATGACAAATTGACAACAAAAGGCTTCTGAAGTGGGACATTTTACTTTATCATCCACTAAAAAATTCAATGTAAAGCTCTTCCTCTTAATGGGCATATTATTGAACTAACCAATAAACTTAATGCCCTAGACACCATTGCCGAATTGTTTGGGCTTAATGAGGATGAAAGCAAAGCAAGAATCAAGGTTAAAAAGTCTCTGTTGGAGAAAGAAAAGAAAAAAATTGACGACTTAAAGCAAAAATCTAGACTGAGATGGGCGGTGGACGGTGACGAAAACTCCTTGTTCTTTCATGGCATGTTTAACTCAAGAATTGGCTCAAACAGAATCAATGGTATATTAATTGACGGAATCTGGTCAACGCAACCGAGGGAAATCAAAAAGCAGGCTTGTCGGTTTTATGGTGATAGATTTAATGAGAGATGGCCTAGTAGGCCGTTTATTGATTGTAACGATATTTAAGAGTCTATCGTCTAATGACTCTGTCTCCCTTATCCGCCCATTTTCTATTGAAGAAATTAAAGCTGCGGTTCGGATGAAGCCCCTGGTCCAGACGGTTTCAATTTCGCATTCATTAAGCATTTCTGGGAGTATCTCAGTAACGACTTTGCTGGAATTTTTGGTGCATTCTTTGCTGATGGCAAAATCAGTGAGCTATGTTCATCATCATTTATTACTTTGGTGCCGAAAACTCATGACCCGTCAACTTTCGACGACTACCGCCCCATCTCCTTGATCGTCTGCATTTCCAAACTTATATCTAAAGTCCTCGCTAATCGTTTCAAAATGGTTCTTCCATCAATTATCTCAGATACCCAAACTGCATTCCTTGCCAAAAGAAATATTCTTGATGGCCCATTGGTTGTTAATGAAATCCTTACATGGTTGAAAAGGTCCAAAACCCCCGGTCTAGTATTCAAGATTGATTTGAATAAAGCATTTGATTCTATCTCGTGGAATTTCATTGACTCTATCCTTGGTCATATGAATTTTCCATCACGTTGGTGGACATGGATCTCTGGAATACTCAGGTCTGCAAAAGCGCCTCTAAAGAATTTCGTTGCTCTAGGGGGGTGAGGCAAGGCGATCCCCTATCCCCCTTCTTGTTTCTCATTGGTATGGAGGCTCTTAACTGGATGATCAACAAAGAATGTGCAATGGAGGAGTTCAATTACCCAACAATGGGCCGGTTATTTCTCACTTCTTATTCGCCGATGACATAATGGTCATTGGGGAGTGGTCAGCTTCTAATCTTAAGAATCTTATCAGAATCTTGAGATGTTTTCACCTTGTGTCTGGGCTTGAGATAAATTCCAAGAAGTGTTGCTTGCTGGGTTTGAATGTCTCGAATGAAGAAAATACACAATTTGCTTCAATGATACATTATAAGACTGGTTCCCTCCCGTTTAATTACTTGGGATTAACGGTTGGTGCCAACATGAACCTCGCAAAGAGCTGGAGACCCGTTGTAGAGACTTTTGAATCCCGACTTTCCTCTTGGAAGTCTAAACACCTTTCTATCGCAGGTAGAGTCACGCTGATTCGGGCTGTTCTGGACAGCCTTCCTGTGTACTTCTTTTCTTTATTCAAGGCTCCTGATAAGGTTATAAAAAAACTAGAAAGTATTAGAAGAAGATTTTTCTGGGGAGGAGATGGTAGTAAATACAAAATACACTGGATTAAATGGGAAAAAATATGCGATAAAAGATCCAACGGTGGGTTAGCCATTGGTTCACTGAAAGATTTGAATCTTAGTCTTTTAACTAAATGGTGGTGGCGATTCAAGGCTGAGGGTCCAGCACTGTGGAAACGAGTCATTTCTTCCCTTCACCACTCTTCTGGAAACCTCTCGTTTATTCCTGGGAGGAAATTGTCGGGTGGGGTATGGTGCAACATTGTGAAAATCCAAACTCCCCTTTCCCAAAGAAACATTGTACGGGACCAGCTCATTTGTTCTTCGAATAATAGTTGGGTTTGGAAAGGGGATAGCACCGGTTTCTTTTCTGTGAAGTCCCTTCGGAATTTACTGAACCAGGTTACGCCTCAACCAAACTTATATATATACGAATGGAGTTCTTGGGTGCCGGCAAAAGCAAACATTCTAGTTTGGCGAACGGAACTTGACCGAATCCCAACTCGGGTTGCCCTTCTCAAAAGGAATGTCACTCTTACAACTGACGTATGTCCACTTTGTTCTCAACATCCGGAAACAACGGACCACCTGTTCATCTCATGTTTCTACGCCTCTATGGCTTGGGCGTATATCTCTACTTGGTGTAAATTGCCGCCCATATTTGCCTTCTACATTAAGGATCTACTTTTAATTCACAAGGCGGTCAATTCTATAAGAGGAGATGCAATATATGCGATTGTGATCACTACCTTTTGGAGCATTTGGAAGTTGAGAAATAATGTGGTGTTTGGCAACCAACCACCTTCGGTGAACAGGTTAATCGAGGACATCAAAAGTACCGGATTCTTGTGGATAAAAAGCCGGGCAAACATTGATAACTTGGATTGGGACAGCTGGGTAAAGTTTTGTATTTGAAATGTTTGTACTGTTATCCTGCTGCCTATGTTGTTTCCTTTTGTATTTGCTGTATACGGATGTATTATTTGCATGCTTAGCTACTTGCTAGCATGTATATTTATGCAGTATTGCCTTTCAAAAAAAAAAAAGCTCTTCCTCTTAAAGTAAAAGGTGGTTTCTGCTAAATGATTGAATTGTCAATTCGTGTTTGCTTGGGATTAGTTAAGCGCTTATAAGTATGTCTCACAAAACGTGGTTTTTGAAAAATATGATTTTGTTTACCAAATAAAGGGCCTGATAATAAAGGGCCTTTAAGAAGTTGTTTTAAAAAAAAGTTACTTAAGTAGCCGAGCCAAAAACTCAACATTTTCCTCCTTGCAACAACACTCTCTCACCAAAATACACCCTCTCATCTCCCTTCGCCCACAAAAGGACTACATTACACCTCTTCTCAAAAACACCTATTTGGATAGTTTTTTATGTTAACAAAAAAAGGTCCCTTCCACCCTCAGAAATGCTTTTATACTTGCTTACTAAATGTTATTTACGAAAGCAATACACATTCTTGCGATAAATTTAGATCTACATAAAAAACGACCTGAAATCTATGTTACTTTTTTATACTTGCTTACTAAACGTTATTTACAAAAGCAATACACATTCTTGCAATAAATTTAGATCTACATAAAAAACGACCTGAAATCTATGTTACTAAGAGCAATCACAGTGTAATTTCTAAAAATATGTGTGTGTTTATTGTATTATAAGTAATGATTTTGAGTGCTTGTAAGTGAAGGAAAGAGAAAATATTACTGTTAATCGGTAAAATATTACTATGGTAATTTTTTTTTCAATTCCTATATTTGGGAATCACTAAAACATAATAATAAAAGTATAAAAAGTATTTTATTTAATTAAAAAATAAAAAAATTTATGATTTTTAAAGTAACTAGTGATAAACACCGGCGCGCGTTGCGCGCGTGATAAACGGAAAATATAAAGGCTCAGATACATCATCATAGCCAAAGATGAAGAGTCTCAGACGCAAACATTCTCGTCATCATCGACATCAGGCATTCAAAGGTAACAGAAACACCAAAAGCAAGCAATAGTCCTACCGATCGAACATCAACGCATCACCAACATATGACCTCTAAAATCTAGGACATGAGGCAAAACAGAAGACGATTCAAATGGTAATATTTACATATTGGCTCAGAATCGATTCTTGGCTGCGGCTGCATGCCAAAAACGGCTGCCAAGCCAGAGCAACCAAGATTATTTAGGGAAAATCATCACAGCCAAACAGAACAACAGAAATACAGCAAACATCTTATTGGGTCACAAACATCATCGATATTGCACATAAAGCTTACATCAGATAGAGATAGAAATGTCACAGATCTGAAAACCCTAAAAGGGTATTAGAGGGACAGAGATGCGTGGTGCAGCAATGGTAGTTGAACCACCAAAATTGTCACATGCAACCACCTCGAAAACCCTAAAGAGGTTGAAGGGCACAAATGCGGCTGAACCACCACCATCGCCACCTACACAACATTAGAGAGAAACGGAAGCGGAAGAGATGCAACACAGCCGACGGCGACGGCCCCACCTCAACCGCAAAGGGGAGGCAGACGGCCACACCTTGTAGCGCGCCACCACCACCACCGTACGGTGACCACAAGCGACGACAAAACAAAAGGAGGATATAAGAGGCGGCGGTGAAAACGCAACAGCCACCGTCGCCATCACCACCAACAAAAGCCGGCGCACAGTGAAAACGGCACCGCCATCGTCGCCTTTGCTATCACCGTTAACCCTCAGAGCCCTTTCGTCGGAGAGCACAAACCCCACACACATCTGGCAAACCCCATCAAAAAACATTACCCTGGATGTGGTTTAAGGAGGAAGGACTACCGGCGGAACGGCGGCGGCGGCGGCCACCCGAGCCGGCCACCACCCACACTGCGAGTGCCCGTCGTCTCCGCCGTCTCCGGCAAGACCAACACCCACAAGACCGTCGGCATGCCACCGCCATAAAGGGGTGAAATGACGGATGTAAGAGATAAAAGGCAACAACACACAAACCGAGGGAATGCGAAATACCCAAAATACCCCGAAATCACTATTCATCAACATTGCTTTTTTCATAGTATAGAATTATATAAATAAAGAAGAAAAATTCACGTGAATGCTTTGAAATAATAGCAGGAAAGTTATATATCGTTATAAAATATACATGACATTATCCCCATCAGGCCCACACATTTCCAACACTTGGACCTATCTCTTTCCAACCCCACTTCCATCATCACTCTATACATATCCTTAAAACACATACAACAAAACCGTAAAGCTTCTTATACAACTCTTGAATGCACGCTTATATCATATCAGCACCCGTTACGATCCCAAATATACAAAATTAAATCTCAACGAGGCAACCCGACTGCACAAACCCCGAGAACTCAACCGACGTATCAACTTTCGTCAATTTACCATTTTGCCCTTGGTCCCTCTTCTCCCCAACAAAAACCGCTTGTGGCGCTCCTTGGTAACCCGAACCACAGACCACAACCCGGTCCCCAAGGTCCACCCCACACGTCCCTACTTGAACCGCCGGTTCGTCCGCACCCCATGTCATGAAATTACCATTCTGGCCCAACGCCATACACGACCGCGGGCACCGGCTCACGCGCCAAACCTCCTCCACGCGCCGCCACGCTCCCGCGATAATATCATAGACCTCCGCACTCGTTTTAAACCCTCCTTGACTATCCGTATCGTACCCACTCACCACCCAAAACTCCGACCCGATTATTATTCCCTCACACTCGTCTCGCTCCTCACTCATCCGAGTCAACTCAGTCCACTCGTCACCCGCGATGTCGTACACCCACGCGCTCCTCAGCGCGTTCTTACTCTCGTCGTGTCCACCAGCCACGTAGACACACCCGTCACACGCGCCGGCGGCGAAGAACGACCGAGTCAACGGCATGTCAACTCGCTGAGTCCACACCCGAGTCGTGAACTCGTACACGAACACCTCACGAGTCGGCTCCCAACTCACCGGGTTCCACCCACCCATCACCACAAGCTTCCCTTCAGAATTCACCACCTGACAAAACAACGGTAGGCCGTTAGGGTAGTTGGGAATCGGGTCGATTTTGGCCCAGGTTCGGGTACCCGGTTCGAATAGTGATAGCCCGTATTTGGGTTGGGTTTCGGGTTTGGAATCGGGCCGACACGATTCGGAGTGAATCGGGTGAGATTGAATGAAGCAAACGGTTTTTCGGGTGAACCCGTTGTTTCTCCGGTGGTGGTAGAAGTTCCGGTGGTGGAATAGGCGGCGCCAGCGGCGGCAG
Source organism: Flaveria robusta (assembly GCA_025506415.1). Lineage (NCBI taxonomy): Eukaryota > Viridiplantae > Streptophyta > Magnoliopsida > Asterales > Asteraceae > Flaveria > Flaveria robusta. Next base: position 26,339,972 of record CM046471.1, on the reverse strand, counting down.
ACGGCGGAGGCGACTGAGTGGGCGGTGTAGTGCAACCGAGTCAAGCACTCGAGGGCGATTTCGTCGGGTAGACCCGGGATTAACTCGGTTGAATCGGGTTGTGGATCCATTTATCTAGAGAAGTTTGATTTGATTTTGGTATTTCAATTTCATTTGTTTGCAGGAGAAATTTTGGTTATTGGGGTGAAGAATTTGGGGATTTATAGGGAGTGTGTGATCGAATAGTGTGGTTGTCACGTGATATGTTGTGTACCAGCGTTCAGATGTTGACATGTGTAATATGCAGATATATGTTGTTACTAGTTATAGTAAACCCGTGTATTACACGGGTTTAACAAATAAAATATTAAACATAATAAAACTTTATTAAGTATAAAACGATATTTTAAAATAAAATATGATTTAAATTACGTATGATTAATAACTCTAATTAATAAAAAATTTATATCAACTTTTGTTTTAAAACTAAAAAAAATAAACATTTTGTTTCAAAACAAATCATATTCAAAAATATCATTTTAAAAAATTTCTTATTGTAATATTTAATTTTAATTATTTTTGGTTTATAAAAAATTTACTTTTTAAAAACACTAATTTTAAAAAAATTTGATGTTTTATAAATATTTATTTGTTTGAAATAACATCAATAAAAATATTTTTTTCTTAATTTAATAAAAAACTGTTTTTATTATAGAAGGAGTTAAATAATATTATTGATAATTAAGGTAATTATTTAATATGAGAGAGAAGCGGTAAAATTTTGTTGAGGTGAAATGTGGTGCCGGCATGTGTCACCTAAGTTACTCTTTTATTAGAGTAGAAAGATTATTATTGATTTTTTTTAACAATAATTTTTATCTTAAGTAATTAATGTAGATTAATGTAAGATACTTCGAGTCTCAACTGTGACAATAATAAAGGGGGGTTTTAGATGGGCCAAGGAGTTTTATCGCTTAATGCGAGTTTTGATCCTAAATGTGATATTAAGTTTCGTATTTGAGTAATGAAGATGATCGGAAAAATAGCGATCCGTTAATAATTCAATTAACCGTTAAAAAATTACTGTTATTTATGACTTAAAAACACAAAAAATAAATAAATAAATAAAAAAAACCCTCTAAAATAATATACCGTAACAATGGCTGTGCCTGCCCGCCCGACTCGTAGATATTACCGTACAACGTGAGTATGATTTGAGTAAAGCTTTATTTCTTTTGATTAGAATCGTTAGGTTTGAATGCTTTATTTCTTTTGTTTAGAATCATTAGGTTTGAAGCTTTATTTCTTTGGTTTAGAATTGTTAGACTGGGATCTTTAACGTATGAGGTTTAAATCTGATTTAAGAAGAGTTTTTATAGTAATTGGTTTTTTTAAATGTTTTTTGGGTGAATCAGATCTGAATCGTTAAAATTAATATAAACGGTCGACATTCCGTATCAAGAAGACTCACTTGAGTATTATGAGTTAGTTTCAAACGCCTTTAAAAAAATACATTGTGTTTTTGTTACAAAACTTAAATATAAAAATTAATAAATATTAACTTTTATCGGCCATTTGTCACCAAACATAAAAATAAAAGTAAAATAAAAAAATTAGTTTTTATCGGTATTTACTATATTACAATTACTAATGTCTGTGAGTTTCCACCCATAAATTTTCTAAACTAAAACTTGAAATATCAAGTCTTAACTTAACCCTTTAAAATTTTAACTTATCCCTGTGTACACTATATAATATACTAGCTTTAGTGAACTCGTGTATTACACGGATTGAAAAAATAAAATATTAAATAGAACAAAAAATTTATTAATTATTAAACGATATTTTAAAATAAGATATGATTAAAATTATGTATGAATGAGGACTATAAGCAATAAAATAATGATATCAACTCTTTAAATTTTTGTTTTTAAACTGTTTTTGTTAAAAAAAAACATTTTGTTTTTAAAGAAACAGTTTTAAAAAATATATTTTTTAAAATGTCCTTATATAGCTCTGAATTTTATTTATTTTACTTTATAAAAATTTTTCTTTTTAAAAATATAAATTTTAAAATATTATTTTTAAAAAAGTTTAATGTTTTGAAAAAAGTTCTTATGTTAAAAAAATTTATTTCTCTAAAAATAAATTTAATAAAAAGATCTTTTTATAATCTAAATAAAATAAAATAATATTATTAGTAATTAATATAATTATTTAATAAAAGAGAGAACCAGAAAATTTTTACTGATAAAGAATGTGAAAATAACATTAATAAAACAAACATCTTTTCTAATTAATTAAAATACTATTGTAATCTAAAAAAGAATTAAAATGATTTAATATTTCTTAATTTAGTTAATTATTTAATAGTAGAGAAAGGCAGGAAAAACAAACTTAGAGGGCCTAAAAATGTAACAAGTGTCCCCGCAAATTACTCTTTTAGTATTATATATATAGATGTTTTAAACCCATAACTTTTTTTTATCAATTTGATTTCTATTGAATAGATTTTATAGGTTATATTGACTGATATAACATGCTGTTATTATGAATAATGAAACAGATACCAACCATAGATCATTAATATCGTTATACAACTGTTTTTTATTTATGTTCTGATCTACAGAATCAAGTCACTACAATTGCATACAATTTTTTATGAACATAACCGTGTAAAAGTGACCGTACCAAAATCTGTGTGACGAAGGTCGCACGAGCTTTATTTGTTGTTTTGTCGTAAAAACTAAAATTAAAAAGAATATAACATTAACTATTTTTATTATTTTGTAGCAAAACCTAAAGGCAAAAATAAAATAAATGTTAAGTTTTTTCGGTATTTTGTCTCAAAACTTAAAAATAAAAATAAATTAAATATTCGTTTTAGTGGTTATTTATTATTAAATTATTGTTATTAAACATTAAACTAGTTTTGTGACAAAATTATCATAAATGTTTGTGAAAGCATTTGTCGATCGGTATCTTGCCGTAAGTTTAGACGAATATATTTCGTCGTCTTGTAGGAAGTTTTGCCACAAAACTGCCGAAAGACCTTTTGTCACAAGCTCTTTTCCTACAACTACATTGTTACAACTTTGTTGATACCGTTGTTTTGCGACAAATATATTCATCATATAAACCGTTGTTTTTAGTGAATGTTCGTCACTGCCGATCACCTAGAAATAATAGAATTAAGCTCGTAAGGTATCATACATATTTTAACCTCTAACTTCTAGAATTTTTTATGCGTTTAGCACGCACACTATGATATTTTTAGTGGTGCCTATAAAATGTTTTGACTCATAGTTTGCGCATAAAAGTACAATATACACAAGTTTGATTCTCAGTTTTACTATAACTTATACATCATTTAAATTAAACTCATGTCAATACATAATTATAAATCAGTATGTGTCATTATTTTATAATATTAATTGTTCTAATGATATGCATAAAATATTAGGATGTTTCATTACAGATATATCTTGTGGACTTTTTATATTTTAAGTACAAAGATGAAGTAAAACCATTTCACAGGCATTTAATAACCTATTAACGTATCTCAGTGATAAGCGTAAATGTGTTATGATTTAATATCATTAAACATCTTAATCCACATTTAGTTTCTAGAAAATAAAAACCAAATTTCTAAAATATGATGGACCACTCATATGACTCACTTAATTATTTAAAAAATATAAAATGGTTGTGTAAAGAAAAATATGAAAGGGATAGCGATATAAGAGCATTCACAATCCATCCCACATCCTCATCCATATAATTATACTAAAAATATTTATTTTTTTTTCTTTTTTTCAATTAAATAATATTTTTTCTATTTTAATCATTATTTTTTTCTCTCATCTACTCACAACCACTTTTTAAAATATTAAAAAATTTATGAGGGCCGTACCGTGATTCCTTAAATATGAGAAATCAATCTACAACCCTCATAAATTTTATTTCTCATTCACTCACAACAACTTACAATCATTTCCTATAATATGGAACCGCTACTCGCATAAAAATAGGTACTGTAATAGTCATGGTTCGTTTGGATAAGCTAATGGACAAGTTGAGTGAGTTAACTTTGTGGGACCCTTTGTATGTGTGGGACCCTTTATCTCATATACTAAAGTTCTAGAAAGATTCGCAAAAATAATTAAATATAGCCATAAAATTATTTAATGAGAATATTATGTAAGAAAATTTACGTCAAAATAAACTATTAACATGTATCATGATTCATACTTCAGTAGTTCATTTACCCTGCCTTTTAATAATCAAGTATACGACTTGCTGACTTGATAAATAGAAAAATCGAGTAAAGTACACATTAAAAAATATGAAATTAAAGAGCGAATTATAGTTTTCATCTCTTAAGTATTATAACAAATTGCAGGTTTTGTTCTTAAATTTCATTAACTACATCTATGTATTATAATAAAAAAAAAGTTTTAGGTGGACACTTGACACAATTTTAAAGCTCCTAATTTTAATTTTCTCGTTTCTCTCTCCTATTAAATAAGTACATTAATTACAAATTATATTATTTATTTCTTTTCTATATTAAATATAGTTTTTTAATAAATTAAGAAAGAGTTCTTTTTATAAATTTAAGTTCTAAAGAAACAACTTTGTTAAAATAAGAAATTTTACTAAAACATCAAACTTTTTAAAAAAAACATAAAATAGTTTAAAATCGCCGTTTTTAAATAATAAAATTATTATAAATCAAAGTAATTAAAATTCAGAGTTATAATGAGTTTTTTTAGAAATGACACTTTTTAAAAAGATTTGTTTTGGAACAAAATGCTTGAATTTTTTTTAGATTACAAAAAAAAAGTTAATTAATTATAATTATTACTCATAAGTAATTTTAATCTTAAGCATGTATCAAAATACCATTTTATAATTATTAAATTTTCGTTACTAATTATTTGATATTTATTTATTCAACCCGTGTAATACACGGGATACTAACCTAGTTAATCACACTTGATGCTTAGGGTTTGTCATAAGATTTATCATTTCTACTAACTAGCGTTAAAAAACCTGTTAAATTTTTCTAAAATGATAATTTTACTATATGTGACATCTCATCAAGATGATAGTTGTTCATATATGTAGAAATGAGATTTTAGGAGGAAAAAATTTATTATTTATTAAAGTTTAAAGATGTATTCATAACTGGATTTAAAAAATTATTAAAAAAAAGTTTTTGTTTCTTATAAATAGCAAAACTATTTCTCTCCAAAATTATATTGTGTAGTTGTGACGCTCAACACTCATACTCTCTTGCTATTACCTCTTCTTTTACTATTATCAACTTGAGTGTATTGGAAATTTCATAGGGAATTTTACTATTATCAACTTGAGTGTATTGGAAATTTCATAGGGAATTGTAGAATCCAAAATCAAAAAGACCACATAAAAAGGAATCGGACGCACTTGCTAGAGAATCAAATTCCATAATTAAGGTTGCATGAACAATACACATGTAGCTCTCATTCTTTATCCTATGTAGTATGTACTCATGTTAATGCTAGCTAGGTATCAACTAGTAAAAGGACTAGTTTTTAATAATCCGGTTTGTAGCAATAATAATGAGCCCTGCCATTGCGACCCCCCACAAGAATACCTACTTGTTCCACAATTGTGCACTATGTTCTCCCATATCAAACCCCCACGCGAACACAAGAAAACCATTGTTATTGTTGCTGTAGAGGTTGGTTCATGGAATTCTTCAAGAACACCTGATGGTTTTCTTCGATTGTTGATGTCAATAACTCAATGTTCCCTTAATTTAATTGTTGCTGTAGAATCTTTTGTCCGTTGTTCCCTAACCTGAACCCACAGTCTCCATTGTTTTTTGTTGTTTTTATAATTGAATCACTTGTTAATTCGATGCTCAGTTGTTAAGTTGTTGACTTCAATTGTTGAATTGGATCAATGTTGCCGCTGCTGCAATTAGTTGTGCCGTCGTCACAAATCACTGGTCATTTGCCGCTGGTGGAAGAGCAAGTTCCGAGGATGAACTGCTCTGATACCATTGTTACGATAAATTGGTAATCAGGCAAAGTTCAATAAAGAGAAGAAGAAAACTAAAGAGAAAAAGAAATATTCTCAAATCATCAATCTCCCTTTTAATTCATTCTTTATGTTGAAGTAAAACCACAACTAACTAAAGACACCATACACCGTTCAATTATTACAAATTACAAATTAAACATTCTATTATTTGATACCTAACGGTTGAAGAGTATTAAAAACCCGCAAAAAGAACTTGTATTGTCGTTTCCGTAATTTCTATAGTTTAACCAGAGGGATACTTTCATAATTTACTTAATATATTAGTTATAGCTTGAGGGTAATAACAATTATGTATTGTAGTACAATTTATCTCACTAAAATACTTTTTCGATATTAAATTACTTAATATAATTTTTATATAAATTTACGTGGATAAGACGATTTAACAAACAATTAAAATAATCAATAAGCACATGTTATGAAGAAATTAATTATATGAAAGTATAGTAGAATAAGTGTGGCCACATAAGAAGAATAATAGTTAATCGAAAAATGCAGATAACGACAACTTCATTTCCGTTTGATTGTGGCTTTAAATTATTCATGAATGATTAATTATGTGGAATGTCTTTTCGTCGATTACATATTTTGTAAACAAATGTTTAATATAAGCATCATTAATTAATTATATCATATTAAAAACATGCACAAGTCAAGGATAGTTGTCGACCTGTCGAGCGGTGTAACGTCACATAATTAACAACATTTTATATATGAAACCTGTAGTTGATGAAGATAAAAGTTTTTTTTATTTTATTAGATAGATATGTTTGTATCTCTATGGTGTGTTTATAAATTGTTAAAAACAAAAGAATAGTCTATGCTTAATCAAACTAGTTGGAAAAGTTGGATTTTGATTTATACGGAAAACTAGATTTAACATTCGACGGACGGTTTGAGCCTTTGAAGCCACAGTGTAAACCTAACCGATCAAATTTAACTTCTGTTATGTTTTTCCAAGGGTGATCACGTTTTAAAAGATATTAATACTGACTACTGAATCTCTAAAGAAAATTAAAGAAGACAAACTGGCACAAAGTGTCAAATGAAATTGTTCTTACATGGTTTGGTCAGTTCTGTCGACCCAACGAACCTATCCTGTTTGTTTTTTCGTATTTTGAAATCAAATAACCTTAAAATTTGTTAAAACTAGCTAAAATTTTTGTGTTTTCTTAGTAATCGACTCATTTAGTCATTTACACGTCAATTCAAGGAGGAAAGATTCAACTCAAACGTCAAAACGCTTGTGGACCAGGGACTAAAAACTCACATAATGAATAACAAAGTATATGAACATTTGAGTTGAAAAAAAAAAACTTTTTTTTTAAAAAAAAAGAAAGAAAAACAAACCCTTAAGAAATAATAAATGTGTTAAATAATAATTGTTAAGTGTTGATCGGGAGTGGAAAAATAACACAATCAAATAAGAAGGAATGCAAGTGATAAGGAATAAATTACGGATTTACAGGTTACAAAAAATTTAATTGTTATGAGTCTCTTCAACTAAGCTAATGACTGTTGATTGCTTAGATATCTAAACAAGTAATCTATTCTTCAGTGCACGGGCACGTTCACACCCACGTGCACCGGCATGAAGACTTGAGTCGAGAGAGGGAAATAACATAATCGTCTAAGCAAATATCAATCAAGATAAATTGTTATAGACACGAGTATCAATTAATGAAATCTATATTCGTTTTTTTAATGGTAACAAGTTTTTTTATAACAATAACCTAGTAAGTTGTTAAAAATAAAATTAAAAAACCGAGAACAACCAATAAAAACAACAAATTATGACATTTGGCACAATCACAATTCAACTCGAAACTATTTCACAAGCCCAATTTAACCCACACGAATTTGATCCGTTTTTTGATCCACATATAAAAGTTGACTTTTATCTCGTCCATGACTTTACTTGGAATGCACCTCCTATTGTTGAAAATTTTGTTGTTTCTCGTCTTCTAACTGAACCATAAAACTGGTAAAATTATCAATCGAAATAACTTTCTCATCATTAGAAGGTATGAATAATCCATAGTTTTGATTATAAAGTTACAACTAAGACTTTTTTATTTGGTAACATCTAGTGTTTATCTTCTTCAAACTATGCAAGCTAAAATCCCAAACAGTGAATAATAAGTGCATTTAGTAGTAGATATATGGGTGTATGGGTGTGTGTGGCCCCCTAAAAAAAGGTTAGTCACCCTCTCACAAACCTAACCAATATTAAACCTCATCTTGAACATCGTACGGAGACTAATCGGTGCAAAAACCATTATGATCGAAAACTCACAAACAATAATCAATTGATGCCTACACAAAATCATAATTCATGCATCATATGTCACGTCGCCATCAAATCAATCAAACAATTGAACCGAATATATGTTATCTTGGTCAAAACAATCTTACATAAATTAGGAAAAAATAAAAATAAAAGATTCTTCAAATTAAAAACTAAGAAATGATTAATGTGTCCACTTTTCCATGTGGTATGTTCTTAAGCTAATTATTGTGTCCCTTGTGCATAACTCCGAGTCTCCGAAGATATATATTTTTATCAATTGATAAGCATAACCTTATTTTCTCACAATAGCCCGAGTAGAGATGATAACGAATCGAGTTTAGGGTGTGTATTGTTAATACGAGTCTCATATTTTATTGTAAAACATGTTCTATGCTTTAGACATTACGCGTTTAGTAAGTATTTGTCCGGTATTAGACATTACCGTTAGAATTTTAAAAATTACTCCAGACTTCTGAATATATTTTTGTAACTATTTTTAACTAACCCAAAACTATAAGAGATTTAAAAACTAAAAGGAAAATGTTTACGGGTGTTTTTTTTGGGTAAACTAGTATGTATGTTTTAAATAATTACACCGAGAATCACCTAATAACGTATTCGTTCAATACTATGAAATAAAATTATAAATAAATACTTTATGAAGTGTCGTATATGATATTAATGCAACTATCAATGATGCATAAGGTGGATAAGAATGACCGGCTTTGTGATTTGGCCTTGGAGTCTAGGATATGGATAAGAAGTCAACTATTATGGCCCCATACATGACTTGGATAAAACTCACAAATAAAAGTACATCTTCGATAAAAATTTGTTTTATAATTATAAAAGTAAATGTAAACTTATGTTTTGTCTTATTATCACTTAGACAGTTACTTAGGGGTGTGCACGGTGCCCTTAAAACTGTAAAGTATCATTAATATTTCTTTTTTATTTGTTTTAATGAATGGATAGATGTTAATTATGAACTAAATAAGTGTTTAATTTATATTTATTTATGTATCAAGTTGAATGTTACTATCTTTTAACACGTATGATTTGAATTAATATTGTTTTTAGCCAACTAACATTATTGAATTATCTGTCATTTCATAAAATTCTTAGGTACTTATATTCTTTTTCTACCTCATAGATATATTTATTTCGCTTTTTTATATGCAACTTTCATATATCGCTAACTTGGCATCCAACTATGTAAAAATAATAACATGAATAATGTTTATACTTACACTCTTAGAAAATGAAACTAGTGCTATAAAACAAGGAATTGCATTCTAGTATTGTATTTTAACCTGGCATGCCACCTTCTAATAATTTTTAAAGCACTTTGCCTATCTCTAGAAAACCGTGCTCAACAATAAATAAGTTGAAACATCGTCTTAAGAAGACTACTCGAGTATTGAGATAGTTTTAAACGTCATTGAAAAAAATTAACTAGAAAGAATATTTTTCTAAAATTGTTGATCCATAAATTGTTACATGAAAGTTAATTTATCCACAAAATATTGTATACGTTTAGTTTTTAATTATCCTGGTCTAATCGTATTAAATGTAAGCCAAAGTTATATGTAATAGAAATTGTTGAATCATAAAAATACGACAGTGTTTTGAAGGATATGTGTTATTTTAATCAAGATCATATATCTAATTTTCAGCCGGGACCGCAACCTCAATTTCCTCAGGAGGAAACACACACACAATTAGGAAAAATCCGTTGGCTCAACCTAAAACATTTTTGTTACAAGCAAAACTTAAATCCAAGATTTTTTATTTTTAATTATCTTTGTACCTCACCTCAACCATTTGAATTAAAAATTAAATATCAGAGTTTTTTTTCTCCAAAAAATATTTAAAAAAAATTTATTTACCAAAAGAGTGTTGTTTCAAAACTATTTATCAAGATAATTTACTATGATGTGGCATCCTAGGCTGTTGGAGTAATGCCCTTGAAAAGTTAAGAAGTAAAATAATAATAATAATATTAACATATCACTCGGTCAAATGATCTCTATAACTATTTTTCACTTCTTCTATTGTATTGTTGCTTGTAACATACAAATATTGAACTTAGGTTTAGAGAAAATTGCATAAATAGTCCCTGTGGTTTAATCAAATTATGTGATTGGTTTTCAAACTTTAAAAATTACAAAGATAGTCCAAACTTTTGTGTAATCATTGCATGTTTGGTACCTGGCACTAAATTAATTCATTTTTAATGCATTTTATAAAATTCAAATTAACTTTTAAATTTAATTTTAGGACCAAAAGTGCAATACCCACATAAAAATTTGGACTAACTTTACACTTTTGTAAAATTTAGGGATCAAATTTGTAATGACTACACAAAAATTTGGACTAACTTTGTAATTTTAAAAGTTTGGGGACTAATCATGCAATCTGATCAAACGACAGGGACTATTTATGTAATTTTCTCTTAGATTTATTATACTTTTGACTCTGTATACTCAGAAAGCAACTCCGATTCATCATCATATGTATTCGGAAAGCGCCATAAATTTCCTGCCCGATAGTTCAAGGTCAGAAAACAAGAAAAGTCATCTTTTATGTGTAAAAATATTTTATATATGGGACTATTTATGCAATTTTCTCTTAGATTTATTATACTTTTGACTCTATATACTCAGAAAGCAACTCTGATTCATCATCATATGTATTTGGAAAGCGCCATAAATTTCCTGCCCGATAGTTCAAAGTCAGAAAACAAGAAAAGTCATCTTTTATGTGTAAAAATATTTTATTTATTTAATTTATCAAATAAAAGTTAAGATAAAACTTAACACTCTTTATACCGACCCTTTCTCGTTAAAGTAAATAAGGTAAATTGAAATTTGAATTTCAAACGACAACTCGTAAAAAAAGTTTGTAATTGAGTATGCTTGCATGTATCAAAAACATAAAATTGTCGGTGTAAAATATGAGAGTATTTGCTAAATATTTACTCCACATCGACCCTACACTGTTTGTCCCTGTTTTTGATATTATGTATTTTTTGTTGTTTTGGTATTTAATTCGTTGCAGATCCAGTACATACAAAATACGTAATATCTTAAAATAATAGCATATAACATAACAATTAAAGAACTAATTAAATAAATATTCAACAGTAGCTTCCAAAGAAATCTAAATATCTAATATCAAGAAATAATTATACAGATATAACAAAGATAAAGTAGATGCATCATACGTAATCATATTTTTATTTATGACGTGACTGTAGAAGTAAAATATAGTTTAAATACATATTGACGTATCAATATATTTTAAAAAATAACATTTGTAAATTTTTTTTTTGCTAATACTATGTTATTGGGTGTATATGAGCGCGAATACAATAATAAACCAATATACTTTGAGTCTTTTCTTATAAAAAAATCATGTATAATTTTTGTTAGTAAAAAACAACATACCTTTTGTTTTGTCTTATAATAGTTCGTTAACAATTTTTATACACAAAAACCAATATACTTTCATAGAGTGCTAAAATCGATTTATGTAAACGATGATCATGTAAACTCATAATTCGAAATCATTCTGAGAAACACTCATATATGTTTCAGTTCATCGTGTTAATTACGCCACGTTGCATATGTAGGACTTGTCACCAAAGCAACAACAAAGATGATGAACTATTCAAATGAAGTGTTTCAGTGTTTGAATATGCAAACGAATGATTGTAAGTAAAATATGACTTGCATTCATTCACTTACTATGCTCTGTAGCTAAAGTTATTATTGAAATGTGCTAATTTGTACATATTTTATCCCACTAATCGAAAAGTCAAAAATAATACAATAGATTCTTTAAAGTAATTATAGTGGAAAGGATATTGGTTTTTATGTATAAATATTGTTAAGTGATTTTTATGAGACAAAAAAAATGTTGGTTTTTTTATAGTATTTATCCATTATATTAATTATATTAAGATAAAGCACATTTTTATTTTTCTTTTAACACCATACCAAAAGCAACGACAAACACTGAATTATTGGATGTGAGATATCATTCCCTTGTTTGAGCAATTGTAACTTAATTTTGATATTTACATTTCTATATTGTTTTTAATTTTTTTAAAAATTTATAGAATTATACTGTAAAAACTAAAATGAGCATGAGAATGTTTGCAAGTGCCAAGTGGTGCCAATTTGTCATGGCCCTTGCCTCTTGATAGCCAGATTCAGGGGGCCCAAAGGCTTTATGTATGTTACTCTGTGTTATCTTTCTTGTAGCAAAAGTTGGGCCTAGTGTGCTCAGTATTCACTAATATGTTCTCCTCTGGGCTCTGGGCTCTGGGGTTCTTTTGTACTGAATACATGAAACAGGAACTGTTTTAAAGGTTATTTTATTTTAATAATTTCAATTTTTAAAGATTTTAATTTTTATTTATTGGTCGTGATTAATTTCAACTCAGAAAATATTTACAGACACTTCAAATTTTAAACTTATTTTCATTCAGTGATCCCTTACTAACCGATAGTTAACACCATTAGTTTACGAGAAACTGTTTATATAACCAAAACATTAAGTAGAAAGTTGAAATTAACCATTTGGTCCGTCAATCTAAAACTTCTGCACCCTTAAACCTACCATTCTCTACATTTTGATCTGAAACACTTAACTCATTGGAGGTCGATTTCAGGTGACGTTGGAGGCTAGACATCGAAAAACGAACTTGATGAAGGCTGGGCGGCGACAAAGTTGAGAAATGGCTCAATGTTGGCGTCATTTCATCAAAGAAACTTACGGAGGTTAACTCTCAGTTAGTAAGGGATCATTGGAGGAAAATAAGTTCAAAGTTAGAAGTGTCTACGAACATTTTCTGAGTTGGGATTAATTAGGGCCAATAATAAACTTAGGATTATTAAAATCCAATAACCATTGTTTTAAACTATTTTTACCTCAAATATATTAACTTTGATAGCTAGTAATCATCATAAAATACAACCTAAACTTGTTTTAGCCCAAAATATTTTCTTAGTGACAATCAATTGTCTGAATTATAGATTTGATTGTTTGCTATAACTTTTTACAGATTGCATTCATAGTTTTACTATTTGTTTTCTTTTACCATCTCTGGTATATTAACTTTAGAAGTTTATTCATGAAATTCATGAGTAACACTTTTGATCCTTGAATCAATAAAAAAAGCACAAAACAAAATCACCTTTGAAAAAGTATCAGGAAGGCATACACTCTGTATAACTCTTTTATAGAATCATCGTTATACTTTAAAGCTCCAAAACCACTACTTGTCTATGCTTAAGGGTTTCCTCCATCTGTTTTAAATAGTGAAAACTGCGTTATGTGTGTGGTGGCGGTGGCGGTGGTGGCAGTGGTTGTGATTTCACTTGAGGAAGGAGTGAACTTCGAATGGTTGAAGAGTGGGAATCAAGCTGAAGTTCATTTTGACCATTATGGACAGTAGATGACAACAATGAGATATGTATGGTTGAATGTATAAATTAAGTTACAATATAGTAATAAAAAGTACCGTGACACAATATATTTTAACTCTTAATAAAAATGCCAACTTGATTATAAAGATAATAAAAAGTATAAATATAGAGAATTTTATTAAAATGACTATAAAAAATGTAAGGTATACATATAAAAGCACTAAAGTTTAAGATAAATCCCTTTTGAGAATAAAAGGAGAATACGAATATAAGTCCGGAAAAAGGAAAACTAAAAGTTTGTAACTTTTGTAAGCTTAAATGGGCACTTCTAATAAATTAAAACAACCCTTATTTCACGTGCAACCACTAATGTGATAAGTTAGAATGTACATGTAAGTTTGGGATATTCAAATATCAAAGTAAAGAAAAAAGAACACAACAATTTTAGAAATAGTTAGGATTATCAAAATACAATTTGTCTGTTTTCAAAAACAACCGAATTACATTAGCTCCAATAATTATTTAAAAAATAGGTCACTAGGTTAATTATTTTACATCACTATAGCTAGTAAATTGACTTGTAATAACATCTTAACATGTATGATGACTAAACATGTGAGACACCTATACATACTTCTATAACTATGAAATACACTATCCAAAGTATATATGTGAAAACGTAGTTACTTGAAAAAACTGTGTATAATAGCAAAGTGTCATTTTCAACACAAACCAAAAAACTCACAAGTTACATGTACACCTTACAATCACAACCCAGTTGTCAAGAAATTGAGTTAGATTTTTGTAAATTTTGTTTTCTTAGGTTGATTGTATTTCATATCAAGAGCATTGGTAGACTCTATGAAGTTTAGATGTGATTTGTATGTAATGACATTATAAATTGGGTTAAAATGCATGAGTGTTGTGAGACTTGATAATTTATAACAAAACCATATGAACAAGTACCATCCACTTTCACCACCTACTGCTCACAACTACCGCCATCACCTTCACCTCCATCTCTTTCTGCGTTTGTCATAAAACCAACATAACAAATAAGCCCAGTTTGATAATTTTTATTTCTACAATAACACTTATGCTCATTCTTCGGAACCCATTTTGACTTGCACTAATGTGATGTCTTTTAACATAACTTGTTTTGATATAAACTCAATTTTGACCTGTTTCTCAACTAAATGTTATTTATCAACCCTAACTACTCCTATCTACACCTCTAAATTACACCTTTGTCCTAACTACTCATACCTACACAAACATCCTATAAGATTGAAACGATACAGTGAAAATTATCTCGACTCCCGCGCAAGACACACATAAATTCTCAACTTAGACATGACTTGTTAGTTGTCACATGCATGGTTTTGAAAACCGGACCGGACCGGCCGTTTCGACCGGTTGGACCGGGAACCGGACTCCAATCCGGTCCGGTTCGGTGCTTAAAACCGTTTTAACGTCGAACCGGCGGACCGGTTGAACCGGTCGAACCGGGAACCGGACCGGTTGAACCACTGGTCGAACCGGTTGAACCGGGGGTCGGACCGGTTGAACCGGTTTTTTTATATAATATTTTATTATATTTGTAATTTTTATATATATTTATAAAAAATAATTATAATTTTATCCGGTTCTTATATCCGGTCCAACCGGTGGAACCGGTCCGACCGGCGGACCGGTAAGGCGTCCGGTTCACTGTCTGGTCCGGTTTTAAAAACATTGATCACATGTTATCAATGAAGACGTTGACGAACCTATTACCTAAGTCACACTTCATCGTTTCATTTTAAAGTCAAAATTGCTCATGTTATTGATCCCACACCCTTTTCCACATGAATATTTTATATCTTCATGAATTCGAATCAATATTCAAATCACAAAAAATAGAAAAAAAATATAACAACTTCCCGCCATGTTAGCCGTTGGCAAAAAGGGAGCCTTTACCTTCATCCTCCTAACCTTCATCTCCTTTATATAAAACGCTAATTTCAACCATCTTTCTTTAATTATTCAATTTCAAACAGTACACCCCCATGTTATTTTCCATCAATTTGTAAACTTGTTTCTTAGTTTTTTAATCTTTTGTTTGATTTTGTTATCTATCTTTTATTATTGTAGGAGATGATTAGCTAAAGAGACTTATCAACTTCACAACCAACATCTTCCAATCTGCAAATCATCCCTTGTGTGATTTTGCTTTTGCATTTCTTTTCTTCTGGAATTGATTCTTGTTTCTGTTGAAAATGATGGGGACTATGTCTCTTGGTTCTTCCATCGTAGTTATGCAAAAAGGGGCTGTAAATTTTGTGGGTAATGGCAAGAATTACTCGTGGTTATCAAAGAAGCAAATCAGGTGTTTGATGTATTGCCAAAGTGAAGGAAATATGAGTAGGAGTAAAGGGGTGTCATTTATTTTGACAATAGATCGGCTTTGGTCAATGCGGATCATGGGACCGTTGTTTTGGATGCTGAAAACTTGATTTTGGCTCCAAATGGGAACGCGAATGGCCAGGAGTTAGTCTCCTACAATGGTGCACAAAATGGTTCTGTGATGGGTGTGAATAGTGATGGCATTGGAATTGTGAATATACTCAAGGGGAAGAGGTTATTTGTTACTGGTGCAACTGGATTCTTGGGCAAAGGTATATATCCTCTTTTCTTTTGTCATTTGTGCATGGTGTATTGATGTTCATGATATAACTATGTGCACATGCTAGCCATGATAATTTGATCCCATTTGTGCATCGTGTTCTTGATACAATAACTTTGCTTGGCAATCTTTTTAATGTACTGGTTATGTTTTATTTCTAACAGTTCCAACACGGTAAAAAAAATAGGTGAAAAGATTGAAAACTCCGCCAAATGTGTATACAATGCATAGAAGTTAGAACCTGATAAATTCCTTTATTGAAAATTATACTAGGTAACAATAACATTTTTGTAAGTAACACATTAGTAATAGTTATATAATAGTAAAAAATTGGCTGGGTCAAAAGAACCAATCACCAAAATGTTAACCTTTAAAATTAGTTACCAAGACATTTTGACTCGTTCATTTTGCCACCTCTGTTAAGTAGTACTAGTGAATCCGTGATACTCCAAATTTAGAGTCACTATGTTAAACCAAAATTAGCCTGTTTATATTGACACCTTTACTTAGTATTTAGCTATTAATTTTGCCCTTTTTGGTGTCAATCTTGGATGCTAGAAACACTTTTCGTTTTGCACCTTTTCTAACTATTTGAACTTTTGCTGATAATCATATAAATTATTTAGTGTTCATAGAGAAGATACTACGCACAGTGCCTGATGCGGGGAAGATATATATCTTAGTCAAGGCAAAGAAAATGGATGCTGCCATGGAAAGATTGAAAAACGAAGTATGCAAAACTTTTCATCTTCTTTCTTATTTTTGTGAGAGTCCTACGTAGGTTTGGGTTTTTGATCTCAAATCAGTCGTATAGAAACATGAGCTGAATGGAATATGGATCAAATGGTTCGAATAGCTTGCAAGTCACGTAACTATATATCAAAGCATACAACCTCCTAATTTATTTTATTTATAAATTTAGATTATTATCGTAATAATGTTATTTAACGCCTTACATAACTACAAAAAGTTCTAAAAAAACAAAAATGTTTGTGGGTTAACTAAACAAATCACATGTTTTGACCCACCTATCTGACCCGCTCAACACACCCACCTTGTCACCTCTAGTCCTATGCATCACTTCAATTTTTATGTGATCTAGCTTATTATCATAAAGTAGTAAAATTAAATTTAATATAGGATTGTGTAACAGATAATCAATAACGAACTTCTCAAGTCTCTCCAACAAGCTTATGGGAAATCATATCACTCTTTCATGTTAAGCAAGTTGGTTCTTGTGACTGGAAATGTTTGTGAATCTAACCTTGGATTAGATGAGGATACAACAGATGTGATAGCAAAAGATGTTGACATAATTATAAATTCTGCAGCTAATACTACTTTTGATGAAAGGTATCTCTTAGATGTAAAATTATTTTATAAACCTACAAAAAATGTAGTAAAGATTCACTGATTTTTCTAAAAATTTTTTGCAGATATGATGTAGCTTTTGACATAAACACCGTTGGGCCTAGTCGCCTTATGAGCTTTGCAAAAAAGTGCAAGAAACTCAACCTTTTTCTGCAAGTTTCTACAGGTAAAATTAATGTGTACTTGAATAATGTTTGCATTCTAGGATGGTGTTTATAAAAGACAATAATTATTAAATATATTTCTTTACCGTATTGTTTCTTGCTTGTAGCATATGTAAATGGACTAAGACAAGGAAGAATCATGGAAAAGCCATTTAGGGTAGGCGAGAGTATAGCACGCGAAAGCCTCATGTATGGCAACCACATGCCAAAGTTGAATGTAGAAGATGAAATTAATATGGTTTTGGAATTGAAGAAATCTTTGAGAGGCAATGCATTGGCTCAAAAGCTAAAAGAGATTGGCTTAGAGAGGTATAATGAAATTGCATATAATACCTTTTTTCTTTTGTTATCATTTGCTCACTTTAGATCACCTACAAAACATCTTGTTTCTTTTTCATGTGATTTGCCCAGGGCAAAACTATATGGGTGGCAAGACACATATGTTTTTACCAAGGCAATGGGAGAAATGATTATTGATAAAATGGGAGGAGATATACCCATTGTTATAATCCGGCCTAGTGTCATTGAAAGCACTTACAAAGAACCCTTTCCAGGATGGATGGAAGGAAATAGGTACATGTTTTCATAGAGGTGACAAAATGGGCGTGTTAGGCAGATTGGGTGACATATCAAGACATGTTGGGTTGGGATGATCCGTAAATACTTTTTTGGTCTATTCAATTAAATTTACAAATAACTAATGTATAAGATAACATTAACAAACTATATTGTTAGTATAATCATATTTTTTTAAATAAAACATTTTTGTATTCAAACACTTTGGCTTACTTTTGACCCATTTACATTGTAGCTAAGTTTTATGGTTTTTCTTTTTTGACTTGTTAGAGCTGAAAACAAAACCCAAGTCAATTCATTTTTTGGAATGGGTCTAACTGCTTTTTCTACTTTCCTTACTATTTACAACTTGATTTGTCCTTTGAACTAAAACTGTTGCTTATAAATCACTTTGATGTCCAAGATTTCTGCTTTTCTCTCTCATTTGAAGGATGATGGATCCAATTGTACTATACTATGGAAAAGGGCAACTTAGTGGATTTCTTGTTGACCCTAATGGTGTTCTTGATGTGGTAAGTTCTTTTCTTGTTCTATGATCCTAAAACAGATTAATGTGTTTTATGAACCATGGGTCCCACAAAATCGTTTCAGGTTCCAGCAGATATGGTGGTGAATGCCATCATGGCAGCCATGGCAAAACATGTGGCAGGTGGGAAAACCAAAGAAAATTACATTTATCAGATAGCTTTATCAGTAGTGAACCCATTGGTATTTAAGGATTTGGCAAGGTTGCTTTATGAACACTTCTATTCTTCACCATGTTTGGATTTAAAGGGGAGGCCAGTTCACGTACCAATCATGCAACTTTATCGGTCCATGGAAGAATTCTCTGCTCACATATGGAAAGACGCAATTAATAGAAGTGGATTGATTGCGCCGTCCACAAATAAAGGGAAATTTTCACTCAGAATTAAGAATATTTGCAAGAAATCTGTGGAGCAAGCAAAGTACTTGGCTAATATATATGAACCATACACATTTTATGGTGGAAGGTAACACTATACTTCAATCTTGAATGCATTTACACTTAGTTCCTCACAATATTGTTTGTTTACGCTTTTGAATTTTTGCATGATGTGCTATAAAGTATACTGCATACATGAAACAAATTTGATCTTGCTGATTGAGTGTTTTCCTTTAATAATCGTTGATCTTGTTGATGTGCTATTAAGAACATGTGGGATTTGAACATGAGATCATTTTGAGTCAAAGTTATGTGGTGTTCATATAACACACGAGGTCAATTTGGTCTTTTTAGGCCTAATCAAGCTGATGTGTTCTTTGTTTTGTTAGTTGTATTGATCAGAGTCTAACTTATGCAAGCATGAAACTCTTGTTTTTGCAGATTTGATAATAGCAACACTCAAAGATTAATGGGAATGATGTCCGAAGAAGAAAGAAAGACATTTGGGTTTGATGTGGAGAAAATAGATTGGAGAGATTACATCTCAAATGTTCATATTCCAGGGCTAAGAAGACATGTAATGAAGGGAAGAGGAATGTACACCTAATTAACCATCTATAAATATTATTCAATACACACCACACTGTATGCATATTTTCTATGAATATAGGAAATCTTATTTGTAAGAAATAATTGTGATTTCTCTATTTTATCACTTTCTCCAGAATCAGAAGGGGTAGACTAATTGAATGTTATAGTTAAAGGGATTGTAAGTTTGTCTTTTAAAATATGTATGCCAAAATGTGACATGTCATATGCAAAATAAGTGGTGGCTTTAAAACTTTTGTACGTAGCAACATATTCGTTATTTTTATAGATGTAATAATTTTATTAAGTGTTCACGAGTCTGAAATGTTGTCAACACTTAACATAGCATGAAATGCGTTAGCTAAGCAACATTTTATTTTTATGTATTATTCTCTTATTTAACCTGAATAATTTGTTTAAATATAAAGAATCCTCAAACAGTGATTTTTATTATTGGACTTCTAAGCAGAGGTGAATAAATCGGGTTGAAATTTGAAACCGGGTCAGGTTTTGGTTAAAAAAAATCCAAACCAAGTTTGATCGGTTTCAAGAGGACAAAATAGTAAAAGAAATCGAGTTTAAAGCGGTTCGGGTTGGGAAAACCGGGGTTTGGGTGTCGGGTAACCGGTTCGCTTGTTGGGCCTTGAACCCGATCTTAGACCCCCTTCAGCCTTCACGACATACTGTGACTTGCTGACGAAATCACATATACAAAATCGGTTATATGACTTATGAATCACGTTTGGTGAGATTTCTACGAATTAGATCTTCACCGGGCAAAACCGTGAATAAAATAGCGATTTCGAGATCCACCACCGACAACCACCACCACCACCATGAGAGTGGCATCACAACCACCACCATCATCCAACCACCAACAACCACCACCATCATCCAACCACCAACAACCACCACCGTCATCTCCGTCCAAATCAACCGCAAAAGATGCAGAGTCTCTCTTCCGCACCAAACCTATCTCCGAAATCCGAATCGTCGAATCCACAACTCGTAAACAGATCCAAAACAAGAGCGAAGAGCTCCGGCAGCTCGTCGGCAATCGCTACCGTGATCTCATCGACTCCGCCGATTCAATCGTCAACATGAAGTCGTCATGCCACTCCATCTCCGGCAATATCTCCGCTATTCATGACGGTATTATTCACAAACTTTCATCTACTGCAATTAGCTCTAATTCTGCATCGTCGAACCCCGCTAGGGCTCGTATGTACGGCATTGCGTGTCGTGTTAAGTATATAGTTGATACTCCTGAGAACATTTGGGGGAGCCTCGATGAATCGATGTTTGTTGGTGCAGCTGCCCGCTACATGCGCGCGAAATTAGTTTACTATAGTTTGATGGATAATGATAGTAACAGGAGTGTGTTATTGAAGTTCCCTTTGTTACAACACCAATGGCAGATCGTTGAGAGTTTTAGAACTCAAATATCGCAGCGTAGTCGTGAGAGGTTGTTGGATCAGGCTGTTGGGCTTGAGATTTCTGCTTATGCTGATGCACTTGCTGCTGTTTCGGTTATTGATGAACTTAATCCGGCTCAGGTTTTGAAACTATTGCTTGATTCGAGAAAGGCTTGTGTTTCTCAGAAATTAAGTAGTTGTAAGGTAGCTGGTGAGGATGTGATAATGGTGTTTTGTGAAGTATTGAAGGTGATTCAAGTTAGTGTAGCGCATGTAGGGGAGTTGTTTTTGCAGGTTATGAGTGATATGCCTTTGTTTTATAAAACAGTATTGGATTCACCCCCTGTTTCTCAGTTGTTTGGTGGGATACCCAATCCAGATGAAGAAGTGAGGTTGTGGAAGTCTTTTAGGGACAAATTGGAGTCTTTGATGACAATGCTGGATCGGGACTTTATTGCTAAAGCCTGTTTGGATTTCTTGAGGAGCTGTGGGAAGGAGATAGTCAACCAAGTCAACGGGCGGTATTTAATTGATGCCATTGATAGTGGGAAACAGCTTGCTGCAGCTGAGAAGTTAATTAGAGAAACTATGGAAGGAAAAGATGTGTTGGGAGGAAGTTTGGAGTGGTTAAAGAGTGTTTTTGGTTCTGAGATTGAAATGCCTTGGAGTAGAACTTGTGAGCTTGTTTTAGGCAATGATGATGATCTTTGGGATGAAATCTTTGAGCAGGCTTTTGCAAATAGGATGAAAGCGATAATTCACTCTGGATTTAATGAAATGAATAATATAGTCAATGTGAAGGAGTCGATTCTCACCATTGATAAAGGTCATTGTGACAAAGTTGATTTCCAAGATTTCATGAATCGGTCTCCTTTGGGTGGTGGAGTTTGGTTCGTGGAACCCACCACCAAAAAGACTAGCATGGTGACTAGTCCTAAGGTCTCCCCCAATGGTAATGATTATCAGAGCTGTTTAAATGCTTACTTTGGTGATGAAGTAGGTCGAATTAGAATGGCGGTGGACAACCACTGCAAGAATGTACTTGAAGACCTATTAAGTTTCTTAGAATCTCCAAAAGCCTCTTTAAGATTAAAAGAACTAGCACCATATTTACAAAATAAATGTTTTGAAAGCATGTCAGCCATACTTACAGAGCTCAAGAAAGAATTGGAACACTTGTATGTTACATTAGATGATTCTTCATCATCTTCAGCTATAGTAGTTGAGAGATCACTATTCATTGGAAGATTGTTGTTTGCATTCCAGAAGTACTCTAGAAATATTCCTGTTCTACTTGGTTCTCCCAGATTGTGGTTGAATGACTCCATGGCAACAGTTTCTGGTAAGGTGTCATCACTTTTGAAGTATTCTAGTGATGTGTTTGATTCTTTTACTTCTGAGAACCACGGGAAGAAAATGCTTACTTCACCTAGAAGACAATCTTCCCTTGCTGCTTCTGCATTATTTGGAGTTGATGATAGTCCAAGCCCACAATATGATGAACTTAAAAAAACAACACAAGATCTTTGTATTAAAGCTCATAACTTGTGGATAACTTGGGTGTCTGATGAACTGTCAGCTATCCTCTCACACAGTCTCAGAAATGATGAAAGTTTATCAACAACCACTCCCTTGAGAGTAAGTGGTTTTAATTGAGCCTTATTGTAGGTTTATACTTTGATGTGTTCTTTCTTTTATATTGTTAGGTATTAGCACTAAACATGCAAAGCTCTATGTTTCTGGCACCAATTATAAAATTCTTGCTTATGTTCTAAATGAGGGCTATAATGCTGTATACACTGTATGCACTGCTAGCATACTGCTTGATTCTTGAATAACCAACACATACTCCTCAAATAACTTGCTCTTTTGTTAAGAGTTCCTGTTATGATTACATTCTCTGTGTGGGACCACTTAAATGTAATTTTTCGTTATTGAAGTAGAAGTTAAGAACGCATTGATGATCTATATGGTACCCTTATAAAAAGAGTGCATTTTTAAAGTCTAGTAGTGGAATTTTTTTGGATATGAGCAACTTATTAATCTGTCCCATTATGGGTAAACCATTGAGCTTTTGAAAAGGCACATATAATGATACGAAGCCAAGGAATCTACTTTTTGGAATAATTTATGCCTGATTAATGTTTCCTTATGCTACAAGTGGAAAATTATGTTATTAAATCACTCGATGTTCCACACTCCTATTTAAGGCATATTCTAGTTCTTGTGTCTTCTTGAATTGGCTAAGCGAATTGTTACCACCCTAAATGAGCTTTAAATTTTATAATAATCCATTTAGTTGAAAGACATGAGTGGTAGAACAACCATCTTTTTACTGATGGCACATTGGCACTCCTCGCATCGCCGGACAGAAGCTCCTTTTTAATATCTTAAAAAGTCTAGTCTTTCAAAATTTCCCATCTTTTCTCCTTTTCATGCCCCCATCATTCTTCTTTTTCAAATTCCTTCACATGAATTATAAGTTGAGAAATATTGGTAGAACTTAGAAGTGTTTTTTTAACCTAATCCAAAGAGGTGACTCTTATTATACCACACTTCCAAAATGGAAAAGAAAAAAAAAAAAACTATGATGTGACTAGGGGAAAAAATGTTATATTGTCTTCTTATTTGTAATAAGTTTTTATTAGTGATTATAATATTTAGGAGGCCTCTTCAGTATTTCTGTAGCATAACCATGCTGTACTTTTGTTTTAGTACTAATTTCTGATTTGTTTTTTGTACACTGAACAGGGCTGGGAGGATACAGTAGTTAAACAAGAGGACTCTGCTGATCACCCATCAGAGATGAAAATCTCACTTCCTTCAATGCCTTCCTTATATATCACCTCATATTTGTTTCAAGCTTGTGAAGAAATTCACAGAGTTGGTGGTCATGTACTTGACAAACCAATTCTTAAGAACTTTGCTACAAGATTATTGGAAAAGGTATTTCTACTGGCTAAGAATTCAGTCTTAGGATTTCAACTTTTACTGAAGCTCTTCGATTGTGATGTAGATAAAGTTCAAAGTAAAGGTGGCAGTTTCACCCATTTATTCATGAATGGGCCAATTCAGGCTTTGTTTAATCTCAAACAAATCAAATATAAAATAAAGTAGCTTAAAATGAAATGGGTTTGGAAGTTTCCCAAAGTTTGTTTTGAATGTGCATAAAACCTTCTAAATCTTTATTATTGAAATAATATGATTTGTAATCATGCATGATACTAATAATTTATTACATAAAGTTCAAAACTTTTTGGACAAAAACCATTTCAACGCAACGCAACCCTGCCCAACACACAAAAAATACCCATTCTGACACGAACCTGCTTTAACCCGTTACCCAACCTGCCTGACCCACCTATTCTCTAGTTCAAGTCACCCTGAGTTAATCCTATTTTTTTGTATGATGATATAGATGATTGATATTTACACGGATTTCCTCTTAAATGATGAGGCTAGCTCAACCCGTATGTCTGAAAAAGGAGTTTTGCAAGTCTTATTGGATCTAAGATTTGCTGCTGACATTCTATCTGGGGGTGATTTAAGTGGAAATGAGGAAGTATCAAAAACATCAAAGTCTAAAACGGTTTATAGACGGAAACATGATGTGCAACAACAAAAGTCGGTTATGAAAGATCGCATTGATGGGCTGGTGAATCGCCTCTCACAGAAGCTAGACCCAATAGACTGGCTCACGTATGCTTTCAATTACCTTTTTTTTGGATAAGATTCATTAATTGTGGTGTGTTGCTCATTTGTAATTGAAGTAAAATTAGAGGTAGAAAATGGGCAAGCTGGCAAAATGGGTATTTTTGGTACACCAAAAACACTTATTGTCCAAAATTTGAACTTTTTTTAAATAACCAGCACATCAATTATGATTATAAAAACTATATTTTTAAATGAAATAATTTACTAGGTTTGATGTATTAAAATACACTTGGGTGACCTCCGACCTGTTTTACCTGTTTTCTTTTTAAGCTATGATTTTGATGTTACTCGTTTCACACTTTCACCCACTAGATGCAATGTAATTTAGCCAATTATGGGCTGAAATTGTGACCTCTAGTTGATAACTGTGAAATAAATATAATATCCAGCTTTTAATTCCCAAATTTTCAAATATAATTTGGTCATTGTTCTTTATGATTTTCCTCCTTTTTGTAGGTACGAGCCATATCTTATGGAGAATGAGAAACAGTGTTACCTGCGACATGCTGTCCTATTTGGTTTCTTTGTTCAGCTTCGTCGGTTATACACAGATACTATGCAAAAGTTACCTACAAATTCTGAATCAAATATAATGAGATGCTCTACTGTTCCTCGTTTCAAATACCTTCCCATCAGGTTCATCTTACATCTAGTTATTTATTTAATTATGTAACAGCACTTTGATTCTACTTATTAACCTTGCTATTTGGTGTGCAGTGCTCCTGTATTATCTGCAAAGGGGACAAGTAAGTCTCCTAGATCATCATCTATAGATGATGTTTCTTCACGGAATTCTTGGAGAAACTATACCCATGAAGAGCTCTCCCGCAATATCGATATGGATGATAATACGAGTGTAGGGGTTGCAACACCTTTCCTGAAATCTTTCATGCAGGTTAGATCTCTTTATATTCTTGCTCTATCTGCTTTGAGTTTATGTTCATGTTATATAGATACATAAAATTCAAATTACTCTCATTCACAGCTTCAAGTACAATAGCATTTAATCATTTAGGTCTACAGAAACATTTTTCGTAGGATATCTGCTAATGAATAAAATCAGTGACATACTAACAAACACTGATATTCAAAGCAAGGTCCTAAAGTTTACCTATGGATCTTTGGGACCATTTTAGTTATTTATCTACAAAAGTGGACTGGCGTATTTTAAACTCTGAGGTGTTTAAATGGGTGGTGTGGATGATGGATCAAAACATGTTATACTTTTTATGGTTGAATTGGATTGACCCAAATATGTTTGTCTAAAATAAAATTTAGTTTGTCAAATATTATACAAAGTTTATTCCAAATGATAATTTTATTTTTTTTAAATAAAAATGACTTTGGGAGGTTTTAAGCATTGAAATTCAGTTTGGGTGAGACTTTCGAAAACTTATTTTAGCTATTTTTTTGTTATCTTACTGTTCATTTATTAAGTAAATAGTTGTAAATGTAAAAAAGTTTTATGATTAGAACCTCAGCGACAGAAAGTTTCTGTAATTGCCAAGTTGCAATGTTGCACAGATTTTAAATAATTTTATTAGTTTAGAAGAGGTTTTGGTTTCTTTGTTTCATGAACTTTAATCCATGATTCAATGTTAAAATGCCAGGTTGGCAGTAGATTTGGGGAGAGCACCCTGAAACTAGGATCCATGCTAACAGAAGGGCAAGTGGGTAGGTTTGGTGACATTTTACCTGCTCAAGCAGCTGGTCTTCTTTCCCAGTTTACAACCACGAGATCAGATTACTGATTTTACTCATCCCACCTTATAAACACACCATTTATCCCGAGCATATGATTTGGATGCCAAAAAATGGATACTCGGGTGCTAAATCAAGGGATGGACTGGTCCCGTGAGATCGTGTGCCCATAAACGCGCAAAATTTCAGGGAAGTTTGTGAAGATATTATAAAGTTTGTGAATGTAAATTTTGGGAGCCTTATGTGTAAAGGAACTGAACAGTGGGCTCAATTCACGTGTTTTTAAGTTAATGAGTGAAAGAGACCGGTATAAGGACAGGGAGGCTTGTCGAACATCGATTTTGTTATCGTGCTGCTGATATTCGGTTTTATAGTAACTAGAATTTGAGACCGCCCGTTGCCACGGGTCTCTTAAGGTTTGATTTTTTATACGGAATGATGATCATGTTATTATGAGTAAAAAAGGCTATGTCAAATAATGAAAAGGTAAACGCTTCAAACAAAACAATTACTAATATTTCTTTTGTTATTTGCATTTAAAGTTTTATAACAAAACCTACTCTTTTTTATTAATTCCCAAATGTCAATCTCTCTTTGTAATTATGGAAAACTTTTTGTTTTCGTTAAGTTATATTTTACTTTTTGATATATGGTTTAAAGGTTTTTGAAGTCCATTCAATCTCTTTCTCTCTATTTTGAAATATATATATATATATATATATATATATATATATATATATATATATAT
Source organism: Flaveria robusta (assembly GCA_025506415.1). NCBI lineage: Eukaryota > Viridiplantae > Streptophyta > Magnoliopsida > Asterales > Asteraceae > Flaveria > Flaveria robusta. Next base: position 26,312,329 of record CM046471.1, on the reverse strand, counting down.
ATCAATCTCTCTTTAGTTCATGTGCTTCTTCTTAATCCATCATGATATGTTTGGTTTTTCATTTTTCTCTCTACCCATCAACCATAAATCCAAAACTTAAAGGGTTGCCACTTACAAAGCCACTTACAAAGAGTCACTTGGCACCACCTGACCAATCATATTGATTTGCTGCTATTTATGACTGTACTATCATTTATAATAATTTGTATTTAAGTTGTACATAAATAAATTATAAATGATGTGGATGAAAGACTGTTATAATATATACTCTATTTGTTATTAATAAATAATAAAATGAATATTACTGTAACATCACCTGCAAATTTCATCTTCACAAATTTGAAATTACCGCATAAACCCACTGTAAAACATATTCACTGGATTTATCACTTTCTCTAACAAATATTCAACCCTTCGTTGACTCTGCTAACACTACCCATAATAATATTCATCTTGTTCGTCGTTTTTAATTCCCATCTATTTCATGTTAGCATTTATATATTATAAACTCCGGTGCCGTGCAGCCATACAGAACTGATGGAAGCTGGTCAATCGTTCTTCTCATTAGACTCACCTCTTTTATCTGATGTGTCGTTTACCCGTAACCACCACCGCATATGCAGCCAATGATCGGTCGTTTTTTGTTTTTCTAGGAACTTCCATCGCCGCTGTCACTCCAAACCTCAAATCCATCTGCCACCGTCTTCCCTAGTGCTGCATATCGGCATACCCACCAGTTAGATGACGATTACTTGACCCGTCACTTAAAAAACCCACCTAACAACTTCATAATAGGTTGAAGAATCGCTCCCCTACTCTTTCTCCGCGCTAATCATCGGAAGAATACTATTGGAGAAGAAGTGGGTGGCAAGGGTAAAGTATTTTTTTACTACTTGCACCTTATGCAGTAGAAGAAGTAATATAGACTTTTTTGAAATGTATCAAACTATGGTGGCTAAAATACAAAAATCTAAATGTTCCTTGTAGTTGCCGACCAAGAAGTTTAATATATATTATAATATCTTCTTTTTTTGTGCGGTTTTGCTATGCCATTGTATTAACCATTATGTGTTTCCTTGAACCAAAAATGATCAAGTAATTACTATCTCGGTTGATGTTAACTCAGTCTTTTAACACATAGATTTAAGACTTGTCATCAACAAAATGTGTGTATTTAGCTCTTCAATTTAAAAGGTTTGATGTCACAAGTTACGGTGAAACCCTTAGTTGTATTATCATTCAAACCACTATAATCGTTATTATAACTTACTTTAACCCAATTTTGAAGCACAATATACATCAAAATCCATTATATGTCAATATCATACTCATTTTTTTCAGTTTCCTTCCAACACAGTTTTTTAGTCATTTCTGGTCCTATTCAAATTTTCATGCCTACGTATGGTTGTAAAAATTAAAGGCATATGTCAATCCGAGTAACGTTGATTTTCACGTTATTGCATTCGCATCTTCACAAGATAAACATGATCATGTTTCTCACCATATTACGATGCATGTATGTCCCAAAAGCTTGCAGGTTTTTCTTAGTCGTGTGATAGTCAGTGGCGTATCCGGAATTTTTTTTTTTCACATGGGGCGGAAGTATTTAAGGCTCATTTGGCTTTGCAAAATAACATATACTTTTTCGGTCCGGTTCAAGTTATATTGGGTCAGGTCGGTTCATTGATGAAAAAAATATTTAAAACGGTTCCCAAACTCATGAATTTGCATATATGTATATATAACAAGAACCGTATTAAAGCAATTATACTCATTAAAATGGTGATATGTTATTATTGAAGGAATATGATAGGTAACCATAGGTCAACCCAGCTGTTGAGTGGCAGACCCAGCTAGGTTCTCGATTAGTTTTTGAATAAATCAAAGCAGTCCAGTTAATGTATGTTAATTAGTAAGTATGGAGATAGTGGATTAAAAGTTAGTGGGGTAGGTAGTTTTACTATTTATTTATGGTTTGTGTTTAAAAGGAGGGAATTGAGTGTTTTTATCAAAATTGTTCTTGTAATTGGAGTATTGTCCCACTCGAATTGGGTTGTAATCATTCTTAATTTTAGTAATCAATCAAGTCGACTGCCATGTTTCTCAAAATAATACTTATAAAACTGATGATATGTTCAACATGTTTATGATCAATGTTGGAAAGTAATTATAACATTTGATCATCGTATCTTGAAACTAATTTAAATTTAACTTGTTTTATTGTTAAAAATATTTATCTTTAAATTAATTTTTTATCTTCCCACTACTACATGATTATTTGAGAGTGAGATTCCAAAAATCCCTTCGATTACACGCCCTGATTAGCGTGAAAATATGGTTTGTCGGCCTTCAAATATCGAGAAGGGTGTTTTGATTAGGGAGTTGTTCTTCGTTCACGAGAAAGTAGGAAGGATGGTTGTTCCTTATTCGTGAGAAAGCTGGGATAGATCGATTATAAGAAATTCAAAAGTGTATGGGTGGTCTAAGAATTATGACACACGTTGGGAAAATGAAACATAGCATTAACTTGTACTATGCGTAGATGAAGTTGTACAATGCCACCGAGTTTTATGATTAAGGTATAGTATATTGCATATTGAATTTGTTTTTATATATATTTTTATAAACGTCATCTATTTCATTTCTATTTCTATTGATTTTTCGAAATGTCATTTGGAATTAGTGGCAATACCCGAGTAAGCCTTTTTTCTCCTACTTACACTTTATTCTTCTTGGAATTCATTAAAAAAAAATTTTTTGTGTCAACAAATTAACTAGACCAGCCTTGAAAATGCTTGAAAGGGTCTAGAAAACACTACAAAATTTTACTAAAAGCATGAGAGAAAGCTTCATGAAAAAACATGAAAAATACTAGACAAATTCCTTAGAAATATCTATTAGGATGATTCTAGATCACACTTATAAATCATTAGTTGGATGATTCTAGAATGGAAGACTCTATCATAGCTAACTAATACAACTAACCATAGAATATGTCATTTGTAAGCACTCAAAAAAAATTCACAACTCTTGAAAGCATTTTTATAAAGTAATATCTGTATATATCAATTGTATATTTCACCACTAGTTTTACTGATTATTCACAAAAAAGTTGGTGATTAACCAACATCTGAATATATTCTTCTATTTCAACAAGTTCGGATTGAACATCAACTTGTTTTTTTACTTGTTTTGCTGTATATTCATGTAAAATTTCTAGTTAAATGTCAATTTGATACTTTTTTTTATATGACTTCCATTTAAGCATGTTATGATCCATTGATAAATCATCAACTGGTTTGGCATGTTAACAATTGTGTTATGATTGCCAGATTTTGAAAGTTTTTATTCAATATCAATTGTTTTTATGATTACTTTAACATGTTTGGATACAATATCCATTTGTTGTTTAATGCTCACTATTGATAATTATTCATTAAAAGATAATGATTACATGTCAACTTGATATATACTCGTTCACCCTTGTTTATATTGTTTTATAATTGTTTGATTTTGATGGTTATGTTTTTCCTAATTTGAATGCACCATATTTGTTCTTTTATTTTGCAAAACCATTCTCGTGAAACCTGAAACTTTAGTGATGCTAAATATAGTATCACCGTTAATGTTTCTTCTTAGTTGGTTCCAAAATTCTTTTGTTTGAATATCTGTTAGTTATGATATGTTTAAGTTATTTTTAGATTGAGGATGTAAAGATAGATGGTCACAAGACTTTAAATTCAGTAGACTATCAACATGTGCTTACTTTGATTTTATCAAAGAAGATAAGAAAGCCAATGGAAAAAAATCTAGTATGAGTTTGTTTTATGGATTGAAGAAAATTTCGATAAAGATTTCTTGCCAGAACTCATTAAGGAAGGTCCCGGAAATCCGATAAACGAGATTAACCCATTTAGTATTTTTCTTCTCCTTGCATCTTCAATCTCAAATAACAAATTCTTTCTTTATGGTGTTGAAGTTGTCATCAAAGTTCTTAACATTCTTATGAGGGCCTTCTTTCTCGCTACTTTTGGTTATCTACAAAAAGGGATGAGTCAAAATGATTACTATAGTTTGTGAACCAATAATATGTGTTAGTAAATAAATACGCTACATAAGTGAAAGCTAACTACATCTGTGGTTTTGTTGTAATGTTATTTTATTATGTCATTGTATTAACTGATTTTATACAAGTTTTATTGAACAAAAAATGTTCAAGTGATCCATATCTTTGTTGATATTAATAGAATATTTTAACATATTAGTTATTGATTCAAGACTTGTGATCCACATGCTGTGTGAAGTTTAGTTGTTTTTGTATCAAAAGTTTGTTGTAACACAATGTAATATTATATGTTAATGACTTTTAAATAGTGTCAAAGTTAATTAATACCAAGTGGTTCTTTCACTGTGATCAATCAATTATTTAAGATTTCATATTTCAGAAAATAAAATATATAAGTGATACATATTAGTTATGCACTTGCAAAACATATCTATTATAAAATGTATAAGAACTTGTCATGGATTATCAATCATAACATGAAGTGGGTTGATAAATCTCTAACACAATGAAAATTATCAGCCAAGCGTATTACATATGATTTTATGCTCACGTGTGCAATGAATTACAAAATTATGGTTGATTCTTATGTCAAGCCGTTGCATATGTATGTTCAATACTTCAATTGCGTGCATAACGCGTAAAGAGATACATTATGATGGATTCTTGACCAACTTCTAATAAATAAAGATCATACATTGAAAACCTAAGACTGTTCACTATCGTCACAATTACTACTAAAGGAGATACTTAAGAGATACATTATGATGGATTCTTGACCATTTTCTAATAAATAAAGATCATACATTGAAAACCTAAGACTGTTCACTATCTTCACGATTAGTACTACAGGAGATATTTAACATACAAATATGTATTACAAATGGAATTATAGATGACATATGTTGAACAAAGTTTGGAATAACACCCACCGTTATCTCCCGTGATTGGTCCTTGTGAATATACAACATTAAAAAACAACCCAAAGTAGATTACATTCTACTACAACACCTTCCTTTTTTTTTTTTTGTTGCTAAATGACATGAAATGAATTGAATAAATGCACTAAATGCAATAAAAATATTCATTAAACATGAATAAAAATGCTCCTGATAATACTCTAACTAGGGATGTTCAATTTCGGATATCCGAAATTTCGGATTCGGATTCGGATATCCGTTCGGATATCCGAATTTCAAAAAAAAATTGTATTATTTAATAAATTTTATAAAAATATAATAAATTTTATTGAAATTTTTTTCATATATCCGAAGTTTTTATTAAAATATCCGAAATATCTGAAAATATCCGAAATATTTAATTAATATTTAATATTTTTAAATTTTATAAATTTTTATAAAAATATTTTGGATATTTCGGATATCCGAAATATCCGAAAATTCTCAAAATCACTATCCGAATCCGAATCCGAAATTTCGGATATCCGAATTTCGGATTTTCGGAAATTTCGGATTCGGTTTCGGATTCGGATTCGGATATTTTTGAACACCCCTAACTCTAACAAGAGGTCAAATAAGCGTGCCTGAAACTGTACATAACGTTTTCAAGCAGCACAAATGTCAAAACATATGTTTGGTCATAGAATAAATAGTTAAGTTCATATTTACTCGTTGAGGTTTGTTAAAAATAACTAATTTTCTTCTAAAGATTAAAATCAATTTACCTTCAAAAGTTTCATAAATTGTTTCAATTTTAATCCAAAAGTTCATTAGTTATTTTAATTTTATCCAATTTAATGTAACTTTTGGAGTGAAATTGAAACAACATATGAAACTTTTGAAGGTAAATTGATATTTCTAATCTTTTGAAAGAAAATGTTCACTTTACTTAAACTTTAGGGAGCAAAATTAAAATTAACACTAGAATATTATTTACATGTAACTTATGTTTCACAAGTTTACGTTAGGACTTGATTTAGACCATTCCAAGAAAATGTTTAAGAATTAGTTTCAAGTAGAAAATAAATAAAAGAAAATATAGAAAACATCACGAATCACGGTTATATGGTTCTCGCTATTTTATATTAAAATTAGGAGTTAATTAAGTAAATAGTCCCTGTGATTTATTCAAAATAACAGGTTTGGGTACTAAGAGTTTTTTGTAACAGGTTGAGGTATTGTGTTTTTAATTTTGTAACAATAATGGGTACTAAGACTAACAGATGTTAAGTTTTCTGTTAAATTTACATGAAATGACTAAAATACCCTTGGATAGATTATTTTTATAATTCCATATCCCTCTTTTATCTAGGGACCATTTATGTAATTAAGTATAACTAAAAAAACCCAACCTTTCCTCCATCACCACCATCGACCACCATCTATCTCTGTCGGCGACAATCTACCCACCATCCACCCACCATCACCACCATCTATCACCATCTAACCACCATCATCTACCAACCTTTTCCTTCAACTTCAATTACCAACCCTCTTGTCCAATAGCCTCCATCGAACACCCACGAACATCACAACCACCAGCATCTACCCACCATCACCACCATCTACCCACCATGTGCCTACTCAAGCAATGGTCACAATAAATCAGCTTATTCCTCCTACCTACCAGCCACCAACAAACACCCACGAACACCCCGAATTTTGATCTGAACCCTAATTGAGTACTGGTCACGAGAAATCAACTTGTCCTTCTTTTTTTCACTATAAATCGACAATGATAAGAATAAATCTGAACCGTAATTGAGATCTGAACCACCACATGACCCCCAAACACCCACGAGCGACCACCGCACCACCCCAAATCAGCTTACCCCTCTATTAGTGCACTGTTGCCTAACCATCGACGCAATAACAAGGGAAAGAGAAAAGGGGATCTTGTGAGATAACGATGATAGTGCGATGATGGAGATGGAGATAGTGATGATGGTGCGAAGATGGTGATGTTACGATGGTGGTGATGACGCGATGATGATGATGCTGTTGATGATGATGATGATGCGATTGAGTCATCGACGGTCGTCGGTGGCGAGTGGTGGTGGGGTCTGGTGGTGGTGGTGGTAGTTGGTGGTGGTGGTGGTGGATATATATATATATATATAATCATAAACAGTCCCTTATGTATATTAAATTACATAAACAGCCTCTTTAAGTTACATTAGTTGTAATTATAAAGTGAAAAGACGAAAATACTCTTAAGTTTAATAGAAAATTAACGTCTGTTAGTCTTAATACCTATTCTCGTTACAAAATTGAAAGCATAATGCCTAAAGTTGTTACAAAAAACCTTTAGTATCCAAATCTGTTATTTTTGATAAACCACTAGGACTATTTAGGTAATTAACTCTAAAATTAGTTATGTATTAGATAGTTGCATGTTTAATACAAAACAAAGTATAAATAAAAAACTGCGAGAACCATTGAAAAACAGCTATAAATCTTTATTAATAGTGATGAAATACGAGATACAAAGAAATGCCCTAATATTTGTGAACAAAAATACTTAATTGAAAAGGCAGAAGCACCTCCTTTTATAGATGTGAAAGGAGAAGAATAATCAGGGAAGATTTGCAGTGATTGAAAGGAATCCCATGAAATGCGTAATCTTGAATAAGAAACAACTCATCTCTTGCTGGCAATCATCGTGACATATGGAATTGCTGGAACAAATCTTTGAGCATTAATGGGCTTCTACAAGGCAAGAATCCAGTGGCATTCAAGGTCACCTTTTAAAGTCTGCAAATAAATTGACCTAAATAATTAATTTACCATAGAATTGAACTAATAATATATTTTAACAACCATGTCTTGTCTATTATATTATGTCTAGCTAGTTAGAATTACATACAAATGTTTATGTTGAATTTACGCTCCTTTACTTTAAATTGGTTATACATTAGATGCTGCTTTATATCTCATTTTAGATGAACTGGTATTTTTATTTTAAAAAAATTTATACAGTCATGTTAATGACTTAATGGGAAAATGGGCCATGAGACCATAATTTGTAGAGAGTTAATCGTGAATAAGTATACTTACATGAATTATATTAAAATTAAAAATAGTTATATATAAGGTGAAAGTAACAAGAAAAGACAATCAAGTGATATATTTATGAAGTTTCCATGTCAACATGATCATGCTCCTTGTGATTTAGATTAAATTTTATGCTTAATTTAAATTTGCATTTTATTTACGTATCTAAAAAAGTATAAAGTTATGGCTGCCCAATTTTGAATATCAAAGCGCAGATGATTAATTTTCCTTTTATATTTTTCATGTATCATATCACTCTTTAATATATTAAGCTAAGATTATTTAAGTTTTATTTATATATTTATCTATTAGTTTTTATTTATTTTCTTTTATTGTTTTTATTTAGATTAATAAGAAAAAGATATATAGTGAAAGAGTATAAAATGGTCAAGGCGGCTTGTGAAGTGCTCAGGTTAAGTTCATAAAAAGTTAAGTCGAGTCTATATTTGAAACTTTTAGATAAAATATTTTTTTAAAACACTACAACGTATATCAAAAGAAATGATTATTGAAATTTAGAAATAGTTATTTTATTTAAAAAATATTCTTATTCTAAAATGAAAAACATTTTTAATTATTTTCTAAAACATGTTTTTAGTTTTTTTATTGAAAGTTTTTTTATTTCTAAAATGTTCATATCAATTTTTATAGTTTTTTTTGTTATTTTTAAAAACATTTTATATCGTTATATAATAAGTGTTTTTGAACACTTATTTAGGAAAAATATGTGATAAAAGACTAAAGATGTTTTCTTGGGATATTATATGGCAAGTGTAGAAATTATTTTTTATGAGGGGAATATGACAAGTAATAATAAGGGAGGATATATATAGTCCAACCCTTTGCAATCTAAACATTTTCAATTACTATTTATAACTAATTTTAAATTTCATTTTGTTATAGTAAAATAATAAAATATAAGTTATTTATCGATATTTACATTTCTAAACACTTTCAAAAACTATTTATAACTAATTTTAAATTTCATTTTGTTATAGAAAAATAATAAAATATATGTTATTTATGGATATTTACATTTCAAACCATATCTGAAATCGTCACAAATCTATCGTAGATTCTAAGTACTTCAAACAATCAAATAACCAACCAACCTTACATACCAAGGTGTTGGAAAATTTTGAATACTTCAAACAATCAAATAACAAACCAACATAGATTCAGAATACTTCAAACAATCAAATAATGAACCAACTTAACAATCAAAAGAACAAATCAAATGCCGCTAGGTTTTCACCCTTTAATTGTTCCTCATTAAGGCTCACCTCACTTCTGTCACTTGTCGATCTTACCACTCCTTCATTGTCGCTGCTTTCTACACTGAGCAACACAATTCTTTTAAGCCCTTTTGTTCTGTCATATTCGGTCAACACATGTATCCGATAACACATTAGTAGAATCTATATATGTGTCCATGTTAGTTTTATTTTGTGCGAACATGGTTTTGGCAATTGATGTGTATGTTTCTACCATTATAGTTTCTATTATAAAGGGTTTTAAAATTTCATCTTGTTTTGAGCCTCCAAAGGATTTGCGGGATACATTAGTAAAAAATACGTAAGCCTATCTTGCAAGTCCTTTTGGAAACTCAAAACAATATGAAATTTTGGGGCAAATTATTTGGTTAATATTATGATCTTAATAAATAATAATCATAATACTAAGGATGATATAACAGTAGTCATGAGGATAGTTTAAGGATTCGAATTCTAAGATTACATTAAGTATTAAGAAATACAAATTGTAAACAAATGAATAAATAATGATTAAAAGAAATGCAAAATATAATTCAAAAGGAAAGAAAGCGGACTTGGATTATCATTCAAATTTGGTTGTAATCACTCTCATTTTTACGGTTGTAATTATTCAAATATAATTCAAAAAAAAAAATTCAAAATATAATTCAGATTCGGTTGTAATCATTCAAATATAGTTCAAGAGTATCTATATTTATATACAAACTAGGTTATAATCCCGTGTAATACACATGTTAAATAAATTTATTATTACATGATTAATAATATAAAAAATTATGTTTTAAATATTGTGTATTATACGGATTGAATAAACCCATGCATTACACATTCGAAAATTTAAAGTTAACATATTTAAAATTTTAATTATTGATAGTTATTAATTAATATATAGCTATTATAGCATTTATAATTAAGAGGAGAGAGAAGCGAGAAACCAATTATTATATGGCCTAAATGGTGACAAGTGTTCAAATTTATTTTTATTTATTACTATAGAGATTTAATATGTATAACCGACCCAATGACTTATTATGCATGAGAGAAGCATATATAAAACCAATGTTATGAAAACCGGACCGGACCGGCCGGTCCGACCGGGAACCGGACTCCAAACCGGTCCGGTTCGGTGCTTAAAACCGTTTTGACGTTGAACCGGTGGTCGGACCGGTTGAACCGGTCGAACCGGAAACCGGACCGGTTGAACCGGTGGTCGAACCGGTTTTTTATATATTTTTTTATTTTTGAGTAATTTTTTACATATATTTATAAAAAATAAATATAATTTTATCCAGTTCTTATATCCGGTCCGACCGGTTGAACCGGTCCGACCATCGGACCGGTAAAACGTCCGGTTCACTGTCCGGTCCGGTTCTGAAAACATTGTATAAAACCCTAGATACACATACATTAAAATAATACTAAAATTAACAGTTGAAGTCTTTCAAGATTAATTTATGAAATATAAAGACATGAAGTACATAAAATATATATGCACGTAGGGTGATAAATAAAAAGAGGGTAAATCTCACTACTCAACCGGAAGGTACACGTGATAAAATCACATTACTTTTCATCAAATTTTTTTTATTTATTTCTTTTGTTAAATAATCACATTAATTTCTAATAATATTATTTAATTCTTTTTTTTTTATTAAAATAGTTTTTAATAAATTAAGAAATATATATTTTTATTAGTGTTATTTCTAAAAATATAAATTTTTCTAAAATAAGAAATTTTTTTAAGACATCAAGCTTTTTTAAAAATATAAAATATTTTAAAATTGGTGTTTTATTAAGTAAATGTTTTTAAACAAAAAATAATTAAAATTGAGATTTATAATAATATAAAAATTTTAAAATGACATTTTTTAAAATGTTTCTTTTGACACAAAATTTTCATTCTATTTATAATAAGAAATATTTCAATCATATCTTATATTAAAATATCGATTTGCAATTAATAAAATTTTATTTTATTTAATATTTTTTATTCAACCTATATAATACACGAGTTTAATAAAGATAATGTGCATATATGATGGTTGCAAAAGGTTGGAAAAAACAAAACTACGTAACACATCAGATTTGTTACCGTAAAATTAAATAAACTTTACTATAACTGTGTTTTATAAAATTATTTTTACATTATTGAAAGTTTGAATATCTAATAATAATTTTAGGATCCCTCATTTAAAGAATTACATGAACTATTATACATTTATACCATGCTACAATTTCAATAACTAAGTTATGATTCATTAACTTTTTACCACCTCGACTTCTACTAACGTTCTAACTACACACATTCTGCCCCTACGTATGCATGGTAAGACATGGGATTTGTATGTATAAAAAACGATTTTAAGTGGGTTTAACACGACACAAATAAATGCATGGGTCAAGTCAAAGTCGCGGACTTCAATCTGTCAATCTGGCACGATTTACATCCCTAGATATAAGAACATTCACAACTAATTTTTTATCTTTATCTATATAATTATATTAAAAAGCATTATTTTTCCTCTTACATTTTCAATTAAATAATATTTTTATATCTTTTTCTTCCATATAATTATCTTTTTTTCTCCTTAATTCACAATCACTTTTAAAACATTAAAAATTATAAGGGTTGAACAATATTTTCTGAAATATACAGATTGAACAGTAACATTTCTCTCTGCTCCACTCACAATCAGTCAAAATCATTTCATATAATATAAAAATTCTACACATATATATTTTTAAAAAACAGGCCGTGGATGGTATACGTAAATTAAGTCAACTCTTAATATATTAGTAATCACTTTTACTTATAATTCTAGTCTTTTAAGTGACATTTCCGATTATGGGTCTATGGAATACGCTTAATTTACATTGTTACCATTCATGTCTTTTTATGTTACATAAATCCATCACTAAAAATCAATTTTACTTGGCAGGATCAATCGACCGAATACTTATCAGCTTGAAGCATGTTGATTATGAGCGTCTTTACAACCCAAATGAATTAAAATAAAATTTGAACACGAAAATATAATAACCCTGACACATCATATTCCATCATTTTTAACAGGACTCATGTTTACTTTTGCATCGCATCATCACGGTTCAACAAACCAGACATTTTTCATGATTTTCTTTTTTGAACGGCCAAAATGGAATATAAATAAAAACCGCCGACTAGCAAGAAACTAGCCTGACCCGAAAAATTTAAATGACAAAGGATATGATTTTTGAGCCACTCGGTCTGACCAATGTTAACATTAGAGTTTCTACTTAGGAAACCATAAAAGAAAAAGTATTGAAAAACAACACTGACAGTTAAACCAGATATATGCTCATGTTCGATACTTTTTTTTTACCAATATACATTCGTTTCCAAATCTCCAAAGGAACCACCATGTTTTAAAGATAACCGCCTCGAACACATCTTTCTTGTCTTTGGACATCCTAAGCTCGCCTAGCCAAAAGCACAAAGAAGAGGAACTATCGACATCAACAAAAACACACAAAGCCAACAATCAAAAGCATACCAAACTGACGACATCACCAAATATATATTCTCCAAAAAGATGATCTACGGATTCTACTATAATATCACACAATATAACAGGCACGTAATGTATGAAATATATATCCAAAATCTTCTCACTGAGCTTTAGCCTAAGCATAGATATTAACCTTTCTTGGAATGAAATGATTCCACCTTATATGAATGAGGCTTACCATCCGAAACAATAAACTAATCAATAACCTTTATCGATCCCACTTAACTGAAAAATTAATCAACATCACCTTTAGATTTGGAATCCACCTATATATTATCCTCCATCGACTAACTAACATGTTGAATCTCCAAAAGATCGAAACCTTTAGATTGAAGCCAAGGCCTTCCACATCCACATGTATGCAAAGTCATTTTCTTCAATAAATCTATAAAATTGTACGTGTCACGTTGGTTAAAAAGGAAAAGAATGTAACCAGTGTATTGTCTATAAGGTGAGACAATCAAACCTTGATTTTGTTAATAATTTGTGAATGAATACATAAGCTCTATATATAGATAAACTAATTACAGTTTAATACCCTTTATAATAAATAACTTGTCTAACTAGTATAACAGAGACAGAGTGAGAACCGGGGAGGGATGAGGAATATCCCGCCTCGGGTGGAAATGAAAATACCACCCCTAATCCTAGTGTATAAAAAAATCACACGGCCTAGTGATTATTCACTAACAACCTCTTTTCTGACGCTCCAACCCTGCCAAAAACCGTCATTTCTCTGACCCACTCTCTCACAAAAATCTTGACCGCAGTTCAAATATCAAGAAGGGTGTTTTGATCAAGGAGTTGTTCTTCGTTCACGAGAAAGTAGGAAGGATGGTTGTTTCTTATTCGTGAGAAAGCTGAGATAGATCGATCATAATAAATTCAAAAGTGTACGCGTGGTATAAGAATTATGACATACGTTGAGAAAATGAAACAGAGCATTAGATTGTACTATGCGTAGAAGAAGTTGTACAATGCCACCGAGCTTTATGATTAAGGTATAGTATATTTTATACTGAATTTGTAATTATATTAATTTTTATAAACGTCATCTATTTCATTTCTACTTCTATTGATTTTTCTTAATGTCATTTGGAATTACCAATAATACCCTAGTAAGCCTTTTTTCTCCTACTATCACACTTTATTCTTCTTGGAATTCATTAAAAAAAAAAATTTGTGTCAACAAGTTAACTAGATCATCTTTGAAAATGCTCGGAAGGATCTAGAAAACACTACAAAATTTTATCAAAGGCATGAGAGAAAGCTTCATGAAAGAACATGAAAAATACCAGACAAATTCCTTAGAAATATCTATTAGGATGATTCTAGATCACATGCATAAAGCATTAGTTGGATGGTTCTGGAATGGAAGACTCTAGATCATAGCTAACTAATACAAATAACCATAGAAGGGGCCATTTGTAGGAACTAAAAAAAATTCACCAAAGTCTTGTAAGCATTTATATAAAGTAATATCTATATATATCAATTGTACATTTCACTACTAGTTTTACTAATTATTCACAAAAAAGTTTGTGATTAACCTATCAATTGTATATTTCACTACTAGTTTTACTAATTATTCACAAAAAAGTTGGTGATTAACCAACATCTGTATATAATTAATCTTCTATTTCAACATGTTTGAATTGAACATCAACTTGTTTTTTTACTTATATTGTTGGATATTCATGCAAAATTATGGTTAAATGTTAATTTTATTCTTTTATTTTATGTGACTTCCAATTAAGCATGTTATGATCCATTGATAAATCATCAACTGGTTTGGCATGTTAAGAATTGTGTTATGATTGTCAGATTTTAATAGTTTTTATTAAACATGCATCAATTGTTTTTATGATTACTTTAACATGTTTGGAACAATATCCATTTGTTGTTTAATGCTCAATTTTGATATTCATTCATTAAAAGGAATGATTATACACCAACTTGATAAATACACGTTCAACCTTGTTTATATTGTTTTATAATTGTTCGATTTTGATGGTTATTTTTTTCCTAATTTAAATGCACCATATTTATTCTTTTATTTTGCGGAATCATTCTGGTGAAACCTAAAACTTAGTGACGCTAAATATAGTATCACCGTTAATGTTTCTTCTTAGTTGGTTTCAAAATTCTTTTGTTGCATCTTTGTTAGTTATGATATGTTTAAGTATTTTAAGATTGAGGATGTGAAGGTTGATGGTCACAAGCCTTTAAATCCAGAAGACTATCAACACGTGCTTACTTTGATTTTATCAAAGAAGATAAGAAAGCCAATGGAAAAAAAATCTAGTATGAGTTTGTTTTATAGATTGAAGAAAATTTAGGTAAAGATTTCTTGCCAGAACTCATTAAGGAAGGCGCTAGAAATCCAATTAATGAGATTAACCCATTCAGTATTTTTCTTCTCCTTGCATCTTCAATCTCGAAAAACAAAGTCTTTCTTTATGGTGTTGAAGTTGTCACCAAACTTCTTAACATTCTTATGAGGGCCTTCTTTCTCGCCTACTATCGGTTATCTACAAAGGAGGACGATTTAAAATGATTACTGTAGTTTTTGAACCAATAATACGTGTTAGTAAATAAATATGCTACATAAGTGAAAGCTAACTACATATGTGGTTTTGTTGTAATATTATTTTATTATGTCATTGTATTAACTGATTTTATACAAGTTTTATTGAACAAAAATGTTCAAGCGATTCATATATATGTTGATATTAATAGAATATTTTAACATAGTAGTTATTGATTCAAGACTTGTGATCCACATGATTTTGAAGTTTAGTTGTTTTTGTATCAAAAGTTTGTTGTAACACAATGTAAAATTACAAGTTAATGACTTTAAAATAGTGTTGAAGTTAATTGATACCAAGTGGTTCTTTCATTGTGATCAATCAATTATTTGCAGATTTCATAATTCAAAAAATGAAATACATAAGTAATACATATTAGTTATGCAATTGCAAAACATATCTATTATAAAATGCATAAGAACTTGTCATGGATTATCAACCATAACATCAAGTGAGTTAATGAACTTCTAACACAATGAAAATTATCAGCCAAGCGTATTACATATGATTTTATGCTTACTTGTGCAATGAATTACAAAATTATGGTTGATTCATATGTCAAGCCATTGCATATGCATGTTCAATACTTCAATTGCGTGCATAATGCGTAAAGAGATACATTATAAAGGGTTCTTGACCAACTTCTAATAATTAAAGGTCATACATTGAAAACCTAAGACTGTTCACCATCTTCACGATTACCACTAAAGGAGATAGTTAACATACAAATATGCATTACAAGTGGAATTATGGATGACATATGTTGAACAAAGATTGGAGTAAAACCCACCATTATCTCTTGTGATTGGTCTTTGTGAATAAACAACATTAAAAAAACAACCCAAAGTAGATTACATTCCATTAAAATACCTTCCTTTCTTTTTTCTTTTTATTATTTACAAAATGACATGATATGAATTGAATAAATGTGCGAAATGCAATAAAAATATTCATTAAAACATGAATAAAAATGCTCCTGATAATACTCTAACAAGAGGTCAAATACGGGTTAAGAAGACATGAACCAGGTTTTTTTTCACCTTTATTGAAGCACATGTAGAAACAAGTCAACAACTATGTTTTAAACTAGAAGTTTGCATTCTGCATGTTCGTAATCCATGCATATTTGTGCAAAAATTTTCCTTTGTTTGGTCTGCTCAAAATAAAAACTATACTAATAATCCTTTACATTTCTTGACACATGGCATGCTTCTTACCCTCAATTTTCCCGCCCAAAGAAACTCACCCGATTGGTACACGCGGGTTTAATAACCCAAGTGAACAAAACCCTAGCTGTGGCGAAAAATTCTTCTCGATCTCATCCTAGCTGTATGGCTTGTATCTTAACGGATGGGGTAACGAAATTGAATGGAAGAAAGTGACACAAAAAAATCCTCTTCTTTCTTCTTTCATCACCCACTATGCTTCATCTTAAAAATCAACCAATCTTCATAATCATAGAACCATTTGTGTTCATGGGTGTTTCTAAATAAACTTATTTCTTTGAATTTGTGCTTGATTTTTAGATGCCGAGGCCTGAATCAAGGCCTTATTAGTGTATTCAAAGAGAATGACAAAGTGACGGACGTCGACCGATGAAAGGTCCCCTCATTCAAGAAATTTGTAGGTTTTCTCTCTCTCTCTCTCTAACTTTGTCATTGGTAGGTTTTTTGTAATGGGTGTTATGTGTTTGCTTAGGGTTGTGAATGAGATCCGTTGCTTAGCAACCAGGAAGAACAAAGAATGGCAAGATAAGCTTCCAATTATTATTCCAAAAGATGAGAAAATTATGTAGAATACTTGAAATCAAACTTGGATAATCTGAGAGTCGTGAAGATCACTTTCAGATCGAAATTATTCGGTGGTTCTCTCGAATAAATCAATCGGATACAACTTAGACGAGATCAAGAATTAGTATGTTGTGTTGTGCGATTTTCGTGAACCAGAAGAAGAAGAATTTTCAAAGAAAAGTGACCAACATTGATGATCCAATTCGATTTTCATGGAGAGACGGGAAACTGCCATTTGGTAGTTTTTCCATTATTCCATTTTTTTTAATTTACAAAACCATTAAAATTGCGTATTTTCCACTCGAATTTCACATGTGAAATTCGAGAAAATCAATTCGAAATGTATTTTTTAATGAAGCCATTTAGCTCGACTGCTGCCAACCCTTGGACCCCGCTACCAAGGGCGTTGCCCCCGGACTCCCGCCAAGGGGGCGTTGCCCCCTTGGAACCCCCATCACTTAGGGGCGCATAATAAACTCAAACAAGCATGCACTCCGCACCTCTTAACTTGTTTGATGGATTTTATGAACACATTGGTCATTAGTTAATCCAATTACACTAAAATATCTAACAAATTATGTATAACCAAGTAATATCTGGGTAATTCTGATAGCACTGTTGTTATTTTGAATCTTTATGTTTGAATCTGTAGTTTGAAATAGATAGATAATTTATTTTCACTTGTTTTTTGTTTACCTTTGTTGATTTGAGACAAGAGTATACGGACCTTGAAATTCTATATTATAGACTTTAAGTTTGCTCCATATTTGAAACTTTTTGCTGTTATAATCTAAAATAGAAGTTGCTAATCTGCTTCATTTTTCTATAGGTAACCTAAATAATTGATTCAGTTTTGAACCAAAAAAAATGCTTAAACTAGACGCTACTCATCAATCAAGATCCATTTAAACTACTCCTTTTTCTTGATCAAACGTATGACGCTGATTAGTTTTAGAAGCATGCCCAACATCTTAACGTGCTGCCATAAACAAACCACTGAACTTTGTATTCATGATAAATTTCGTTTCGGACCAGAATATGTGGCTTTCAATTGATTTTGAGATCAAAGAAAATGCTCTCTTTACTGTTTTAAACCAGAATATGTTGCTTCGTATTCCTTGTTTTCCCTAATTTGATAATACGTTGATATTGTTTCCATCGCTCAATTTGTTATAAAAGTGTGTATTTTGTGTGCTTCAGGAGAAGAACGCCCCTAACATCATGTGAACCAGAGATGGAAGCTAACGATTCAACCATCTTTATACATACATATATATAAATGATGAGTTCTATAAAACATGAGATGATGCTACTTAATTGAATATAGGTTTTTTATTCATTGTAAGTGTAATTGATCAAGTGCCACACATCGTAGAAGTAAGTTCAAGCAATTATAATGTTAAAGAGTCATTTTAATAATGTTATAATGTCATAATATTTTTAAAATGTAATATGGCTCAAAGGCAGATTTGTATTCTTACTTCTTTGAATATACTTTAGTGAGGTTAATTTATTTTATCTTGTATTTTTTGATTGTTTATCATTTTACAAGTGTTCGTTTCTTTGATGTATGACTAGAAACAAACTGCTATGATCCTTTATGATCTTGAGGATGGCGTGCCACTTTTGTAATTAAAGGCAAAGATATACGATGAGTTTCTGATTGACGGTTTATTAGAATTTGTATTAATTTGTTTATTTCTGAGCAATAACCGCTTGGTGATTGTTTATATCAAATATGATAATGAATTAAGGCGTTTATTTCATGTTTAAAGGAAATTTTATGGGTGTGTATTATATGATAATCAAAAGAATGAACATCTATATTGATTTTGTTGTCATTTTGTCTATACTAACACTTCCTCTGTGTACTAGAATGTTAGAATGTTTAGTAATATAAAGCATTTTAATGAGACAAATAGCCAATGAATAATTATATTGTTGATTTGAATTTGCAATTTTTTTTTCCAATTTTGGTGACTTTAAGCTTAATGCCCGGTTTAGATTTATAAAATGCAAGTATAATATTGATTCATTGTTAGATTATGTTTAAATCCATCAAGTTTGCTTGAGTTTCTAGAAAATTTAAATGTTGGACCCGTCCCTCTTAAAACTAATTGATATAGATATTGTTTTGTGCTTTAATGTCTCCTCCTAAGTACACGTGTGTAAATCTAACTTCTTTTTTCTATATCAGTTCATGTGAATTAGTTTTTTAAATGATGTTGAACTTCAGTTTTTGGTTCAAACCAGCCGATTTTGAGTTTCTCTTTAGAATTTAAGGCCTCCTCTATCTGTTACAATTTGTTTACTCAAAGGTTAACAAAAATGTATTAATTGTTGTTTGGTAAAAAATAATTTAATTTTATAAATTTTTGAATACATTATAGAATTACATAAAATTTTCATATAAACCTGTGTAATACACGGGCTTATAACCTAATCACAACTATAAACACATACCATCTGATAATTCAAATCTTTGCAGAATCAGAAAGAAACGATTATGTTTATGTATTTACTTGACAGAATAATCATGATTCATAACTAACAGTACTAATGGTGGGAATTACTTCATTATATGAAAGAAACCTTGTTTTGTAACCTAAACTAACAGTGGCGACATTATTTCGAAATCTAACAGTGGTGGTGGTGGTGGTTGCGGGTGGTGGTGTCCGGTGGTGATGGTAGTGGTGGTGGCTGTGGCGGTTGGTGGTGATGGCCGGTGACGATCGATCTTGGTGGCCGGTGGTGGTTGTTATGATGGGTGGGTGGTGTTGTTGACTAATAATGAAAGAAGTAATGGAATAAAAAAAAAGGAATGTAAATGTAATGAATTTGAGGGAATATAATCTACTTTGTAATAATCCATTTAATTACTTTTTATCAACCAAACATGTATTTTTTTTATTTACACTCAATAATTCATTTAATTCTATCATTCATTCTTACATACCAAACGCTACCTACGAGTTACAAAAAGCAAGGCTAAGGTTTGTTGAGAAGAAATTACACTTGACATACTAACCACCAAATACATTAAGGTTGTTCGTGGCAGCAAAGCACGCAAATTCCCACCAAGAATTAGAACTAACTAGTTTTATACCCGTCCGGTGGCCGGGTATTTTAGTGTTATAATGATAGATATTCTCTTTATACTATAAATAAAAACATTATTTGTTCAAGACACCCACAAACAAATAACGAAAATCAAATGCCATATTTAACTCAATGTCATTTAAGAATGAAAATGATCTCAAAGAGGCATATCCACAAAAACTTGGAAGACAAAGCACAAAAACATAAGAATGAATTGAATATATGCATTGTCATTAAATTTTCCTGACATATTATAAAAATTTTAATCGAGAACATATCCCAATAACTATCACTACTAGAAAACTGGGTAGTTTGCTACGCACATATGCGTCGCAAATGCGTAGCAAAGTGGCATTTACAACACAATTGCGACGCATATTTTGAGTAGCATAAACCGTCGTCGCAAATCATTTGCAACACTTTTGCTACGCAATTTGCGACGCATTAGCAACAAAAAAATGGCGTCAGAATTTTTCTACCCATTTGCGACACAAACTATTAATTACTATTATTATTATAAAACCTTTTAAATATTAATTACCATTATTAAAGTTATTTATATTTAAATTAATTATTCAGTTTGCTACGCATTTGCGACGCTGAACATTTCTATGAGATTTTTGTTTTGGGACGCTCAACATTTCTATTAGATTTTAGTTTTACGACGCATTTGCGACACTTAGTATTTCTATCAAATTCTAATTTTGCAACACATTTGCAACACACCATTTTATATAATTTGCGACGCATTTGCTACGCATTTTATTTTTTTAATTTTACATTTTTATAATATAAAAACCTATTTTTTCCACAAAAATAATCTAAAAACCTATTTAAAAAACAACAATAACAAATCAAGCTAACCATAAATACAATAACATAAATTAAAAAATTTATACATCACGCTAAGTTTGTATTGTAAACTACATATCTAGTATGATTGTCTAAAATAATATGTAACAATTACTATTAGACATTATGGTGTCTAAAAAGAATATCGCTTGCCTATCCCCCCTATCTGGCTTTCCAATTGGCTTGATGTCGTATTTGGGGTGCGTCATCCAATGCTTTCCTATCAAAGGTCCAATAAAAGTCTTAAATGATCATTTAAGTTAAAATCATACAAGTGCACTTATAGTTTGCTACTCATATATAAATCAAGAAGATAATATATATATATATATATATATATATATATGCTGTAAAATGAGCATTATATTTGATAACATCATCATTAATTGATCCTAACGAGTATAAAGGAAAGCAAATTAACTAGAATAGTCTAAAGCAAATTAACCATAATATAAATAATAATAACTTTTAACAAATAGTTGCTCTTTAATGTCTACTAATAAAACAAAATGAAAGATATACCCAAACAAATAATAAAGAAAAGCAAAATTAAGTTAGCATAACTTAAATAAGACTAAATAATAAGTCACATTACAATAGTTAGATTCATTATAAGACTAATAAGAAGTCACAATTACAACACTTATATTCATTATAAGACTAAATAATAAGTCATAATTACAACAGTTAGATTCATATATAAGTCCATCAATGTGTATTATCTAGAGAGAAATCAAGCGTATTTAGTAATTACCTTCGATGTTTTAGTAGCTCAGGATATGATACTCTAAAAATAAAAACAAAGATGGGTCACTTTGTCCCGAAGGATTTCACAAAGGTTGTCACCTTTGGCTTATGTCTATGTCAAGTCAAATAACATTCCAATGAAATTATAAATGAGCAATCCATGAACCTCGACAACATGAATAAATATAACTACACACTAAAACGGTATTGTTTTATCACGGCTCAATGATAGCCCAAATTACTAGTGAATGACTTCTTTGTCTGTCTTTTGACAATTTCTCCAAATATTTCATTCTCTGCATAAGTTTTTTTAAACAAAATGTATGAGAAACCTACAAAGTAGTTTAAGAATGGCCATCCTTACTCTGTCGAACTGCAAATGTAAGAAAAGACCAAAAAATCTCATGCAATCAACAAGATTTATTTCTCCTTGTGTAACAAATACAACATCAAAGCGTGTATACCTCTCGTTGTACATAAACCTTTGCTTGAATATAATCGGTATGGTAAACATTCAAAATGATTCCCTTGCTCACTTAATTCCAAAACTACAATCCTATTTCATCAACAAAACCTATCAGTTAGCACAAACCTCCACATAAGAACCATAGATTTGTGAATTAGATTTGCACCAAATAAAACCCTAGGTATAAACTTTTTAAAAACAAAACATACCTGTTGGTGTTTCCATCTGACCGAGGTGAGAGCATGACCATGCCTTGAACATTATCAAAAACGTCCGATACAATCCAGATAGAACATGTTGAACAAAACTCGACTGAAATAGGAACAGAATGAACGATACACATAAAAAACAAAGGTAAATGTTATACAACTTATAGTATATGCATAAGAGACATGGTTCACATTGAAGAACCAGACCACACAACTAAGGCGCACCATCTCAGCAGCACCGTTGAATGTTAATGATAACGACAAACCTACACCCGGGATTCAAACCCCTAAAAATCGAATCGACGGGACACCTACAGCAGCACCTTGGGCGAATCGGTCATAGCCTGTCGATCTGATTTGGGGATCAAATAATCCAAACCAAGAGGTGATAATCAGACACGAAGAAGGAAGAACCGCTAGTGGATTGTGGAAAACATACCCGTGATTCAAGATTTGAAAAGAAATGGAGCCAAAAACTAAAGGAGAAAGTTGAATTTTTAAGATCGGGAGGGAAATGAATTTTATAAGGGAGGGAAAATGAATTTTAAAGTTAATTGCTACTGACTAAATAATTGTTAGAATATTCATTAGAAAATCACAAATAATATAAGAGATGATTGTTAGTGGTTGTAAGTGAAAAATAACTAAAATTTATGGGAGTTGTATCGTGATTCCCCAAATAATTCCTCATATTTGAGAAATCACGGTACAAACCCCATAAATTTTTTAATATTTTAAAAGTGGTTGTAAGTAGATAAGAGAGAAAAAATAATAATAAAAGTATGAAAAAATATTATTTAATTGAAAATAAGAAAGAAAAAATAGATGTTTTTAGTGTAATTATAAGGATGAGGATGAGGGATGTATTGTGAATGCTCTTAGAATTGGAATTAAATACAATTATGCATTCTAACTTTTTAATTAAGAAACATAATTATAAAAACAAAGTAATTACAATATCAAATGATCTAAAAGCTTATATTATATGTAGTAAGACGATACAATATGAAAAAAAATTAAAAAAAAATAGAGGTGATACAACGGAACAATGTGTTTATAATATGATTTGATATTTAGGTTCATTAACACAATTATTTCCCTGGTTTTTTAATAACTACTAGTTATGTGCTTCTCAAACCCTTTCGAGAATCAAAGGAGTATGCGAATGTCTCGTGATGCATGCATGACAACTTAATTCTTTTCTAGACAGATCAACACACTCATTAAACATATAAGGATCCATATATAACCATCGACCCCTACATTTTGCAACATTCTCTTTAATAAACTATACAAATAGGACAAGTATATATAGTCACATTTTAAAGACATTCATGATAACTTAGTCGAATATGTATGATGTTTTTATTAGAAACAATGTGGACTTTAAATGATGACTATAGACCATAGGGTGCTAGCTAGTAATTAATTTTGCCGACTTTAAATAACCTATCCTAGTGTAGGCATGGGTGATCGGTCCACGCCGATACTAGAGTAAAGTTCCTAATGTCTACCCTAGTTATGACCTTAAACCTCATTTTAAACCAAATCTTAATCATAATTATATAAGCATGCATGTATGATTTTGTGTATACCCGAAACACGCACACAAACAACACGCGTACACATAATTTACATACATACACACAATAAACACACATACAAATACACACGAGTATGCCTACACCTACATACTCTAACACATAAGAGCATTCACATCTCATTCTTTATCCTCATCCATATAATTACACTAAAAACTACTATTTTTTCACTCATCTTTCCAATTAAATGATACTTTTTATATATTAACACATAAGAGCATTCGCATCCCATTCTATTACATTTTTTATCAGCATTTCACATGTAATTTTTTTTTTCAAGTGCTTAATAATAACGTATAAATCATCATAATTAAATCTTTCAATTTTTATAATCTCCACTGCATAACGCAGGTCACATCCATTATAATAGTTAAACAACAAATTGATTCAATATCATAATAAATTTATTTTTCGTCATTATCTAATATTTTGAATAATATCAACCTAATACAACAATATATTTCTTCTATTTTTTCTTAATCAATAATAAACGTAGAATTTAAATTGATATTTTCTTTCGCAAATCTAATTAAATTAAGCCATCTGCTAATCGCGTCTCTCTAGAATAAATTAATAATTTATTAATATATAAGATATTTATTTACTGTATTTTTTATAATTTAGCACGTGTAATACACGATACTCTAGCCTAGTATGTATGTATGTATATATATATATATATATATATATCATTTTATGACACAATTCGTATATTCCTGTTTTAATTATAGCATGTCAGCGTGTGTAGCAAATGTGTCACAAAGTATAAATAATTTATCATAGAAACACTTTTTTAATTTTAATTTGAGACGCATTTGTGACGCATATATTACTTTTTTTGTTTTGATTAAACTGTGCGTAGCAAATGCGTTACAAAGTATAAATAATTTTTCATAGCATATTATTTTATTTTATTTATCATATATACGTAGATAATTATTTATATAATTGTTTACACTTTGCGACGCATTTGCGACACATCTCTTGTTTTTCTACTTGCGCGTAGCAAATGCGTTACAACATATAAATAACTTATCATAAATACATATATTTTTATTTTATTTAATGTTATATAGTGATATAAATTCAGAAAATAAGTTTTACTACGCTTTTGCGACGAAAGTTTGTAGGGAAATATCGGGTTTTTTATTTGGTCGTAAATTTGTCGCAAAGTTCGTAGCAAATTTAAGGATGTTTTATGCGTCGCAAATTTGTTGTAAATGTGTCGCAATTTGCGACAAAAAAAATTGTGTAGCAAATTTTCCGTAGCAAAACCCCTTGTTTTGTAGTAGTGTATAGAATAGAAAATATAGAGATTAATTGGGGTAAAATTCGCCATACAGACTTCTTTGAATAGAGTTTAACCATCGTTAACAATCTTGGGAGGACCATACTTGTTATGGAGAACCTCATTTCTAGCCTTACCAGAAAATATTTGTAATTTATCTCTGGAAAAGTAAGAATACGTTCTACTTAAAACGAAAATGCTAATTTAAATGAATCCAAGTTTGAACGTGTAATAAAATGAGTAGACAGTATATGAATGCACATCATGAGTGCATTTTCATTTAAACATAACAAAACCAAATGAAACATTTTGCTACACTTGCAAATAAGACATAGATAGGTGCATACATACGCATCTAAATGGAGAACATGACAATCCAGTCAACTCCATGTTCCCCACATTCCTGCCTGTTTAGTTTAGTGTTTGATCCAACCAAAAAGCGATCTTTCAATCATAATTAAAGTGAAAAGGGTATCTTATTTTAATGGGTCAACTCAGGACATACTTCGGCCCTTAATGGGTCAAATGGTTAAACTTCTAAAATGGGATAAAATATATTAAAATGAGTAAGGTAAAGTAGCTCAAAATATTTATAAATGCATGAGATCAATTAAATCATCTTTAAACACTCCCCACACATAGAATCTAGTCATAAAATCAAGAAACAAAAAAGGCTTACAAGTTACAACTCAAAGCCAACCTGTTCTAGAAACTATCTATTTTGACTTATAATTCAACCCGTCCGTGCTCTCATCTGACCACACAAGCACAACAATCCATAGTGAACCTATGTTCGCCTTTAACTCAGGATTGACTACACTACCCAAGAGTTACAAAGTCCTAGTTCGTTCTCCACATAGCTGTGATGATGTGATCTTTTTCTTGAGTTTTCTGATTAATTTGCAAATGTTTAACTTTTAGTACACTTCTGTCAAGGAACAATTTGGTAATTAGATTATTATTGGACCGCAAAATTCTGCAGCATCTGTTTTGACATAAATTATTTATGGTTAAATACAAAGCTCTTAAATAACGTGAGAACTCTGAACTAAGAATCAAGTACTTGGATCAGATTTCACATGTATAAATGTCTGATTAATTTTTTAGAATAAAGTTAACAAAATAAGCTATAAATTAGCTTTAAGTGAAGAGCAATTTAATCAATCAAAGGGTTTGGACTATTTCCAAATATCCTACAGTTTCAAGCGAATATACAATATAGGTATATGATGCATCAATTAATAAAATACATGTTAAAAGTATATGACTGACCTCGAGCACAAGCATCATGCAAAGAAATGCCACCATTTTCACCCTTAACCTCACTAAATAACTATGAAATGTTTAGTGATATGGTGTATGCTACTCTTAGGCCCAGACCTTCCTGTTGTACCAATCTTATTAAGGTGATTCTGCATATCTATATTAAGCAACTGTCAAGACATGTCATTAAAAACAAAAATGCCCAATAATTCCCAACAATATTAGAATTACAAAACTGGAACTTTTAGAGTTTGAACACCAGCCAAAATTACATCCTGATTGCTCTAGATTTCCATAGTCAAAACTACTCTCAAGTTATTTGTCAAAAGATTTCTTGCCCAACTTGATATTCTGCAACCTCTTTTGTTCAACTTTTATGCCGGTTAAGTAATTTTACAACCCTTTTGTTTCAAAATCAAAGAAATCTATCACTATTAGTTTAGTGAGTTTAAATTAAGTTGAAATCAAAGATGACAATAATTTTCGTTTTATGTGGGCATTGTTATCAATTTTAATTACTTGAGTTTAGTACCATTCAAATTGTCAAATAAAACTAAATAAATAGCAACATAATGGAAATTAAAAAAATAAATAGGGTTATGTTGTATGAGACTTACTCCCATATTAAATCTCCCACAAGCATCCAGTCACCATCCTTATTCTCATATGTAAGCACATACTCTCATTCATGCAACAGATCCCTCAACTTGCTACCAACGAGGCTTTCCCTTCCTAAAGCTCTACATTATATTAAAAAACAAAACTTGTATTGATTGGTAAAAAATTGCATGAATTTTACAAAAATAAAACACATTATATTACCATCAAGAAACAACTCAGCAATAATGAAACTTCTTATCTTTGTCTTCTCTTATTGTTTATGGCTGATGAACTGTTGATAAGTATTGTAACTTCTTAGCTCAACCTTTCTCATATAAGAGCCCCATCCATTCTAACTTACACCATGTTTTCCATCCACCTCATTAATAGTATTTGCATTTGAAGGCAGATTCCTCTTGCAAAAACGATCTAAATGGTGGCCAGCCAACCACCTGTGCCTTGAATCAAGAATTTTAACCTCATGTTTACAATCTTCGAAATATCATACAGTGGAAACAAAATAGAAAATTATTGGGTATGAAGATCCAAAAGCATATCGGGATGCCAACAATGTATATGTCTTTCAAAACCTCACTTTTTCACACCTGCACTTGAGGGAAATTCAATTGAACTATCACCTCTAAATTAATGAAACCCGCCAAGAAAGAAGAAAACATAGATACATTGTTAGCAATTGAATCGATTAAGACAATGAAATGAATTGTTGAAGAGCTTTTACGGTCGAATTGATGAGTCGACCTCAGCCCTAAGTATAGAATCAAACGCTTTAGAAATCACTATAAAACTATAGTCAAAGAACAATACAACATATGTAAACACCTATTTTAACAGAGCCTAAAAATAGATCAAAGAAACCCCAGACTAAGATGAAGCAATTGCCAGTTACCTTTAATATTGGTGCAATGTACGATGTTGTTCTGAGGACGAATACAACCTAGATGACAGTGATGGAGATGCAATCGCCGAACAGAACCATTTTGCTTTGGATATTGATCACAAGGACTCGTGTTGTTCTAGATCCATATAAGGTCAAGTATAACTGCTGACTTTATAAGGTCAGGATTAATTCTGACAATGATCTTACGGTCAAGATTAAATATGTCGGCGGTTATTTTATCCGCTGACAATAAAATATATAATATATAATTAGAGAAACACATCATAATCATACTACCATAATCTCCATGAACATAAAAACCAATTAAACAAAGAAAAAGCATAACAAAGTATCAAAATTGAACCGTAGCTATACACGAAACCAACTACTTGAGTAATCTCGTCTGTTATCTGTTTTCTCCCCTCTATCTACCACTATTAATAAATATTAATATAATACAGGAATATAAATTCATTTTACTTTATTAAAAAAAGTTTTCCAAACTGATAGTCTTTCTAGATTGAATAAAGATAAAATTTGTTCTCATCCCACCCTTAGACCCTACGGACGCTAGGAATTTTTTTGACTTTTTCCCCTATTTTATCATAATACCTAGTATAAGAATGTCCTTTGCCATGAATATATAATCTCTTTTAAGCACCAAGCTTCCCGTTAATATTTTCTCCACCATCTCAAAACAATTTTCTGCATCATCTATCTTCCCTAAGAATGTATATATAATCCCTTGACCTAAATATGCTGTAAAATCTCGAGGCTCTTCTTCAGATAAATCTTGAAGAAGCTTTAAAGCATCGTCATAATCCTCTCGAATCACAAGAACTTGAGCTAACATAAGCTTTAAATCCCTGTAACGATCCAACTTCCACAACATTTTGTAGATTCTCATCTCTTCAAGAATCCCTTTCTCCACGTTTTTCAATTCTTTTGCGGATACAGACATTAGGGTTTTTAGAGCTTTGATTTGATGTTCTTTTAGGGTTTTTTCTTCCTCCTGTGTTTCGGATTTGGAATCGACGGTGGCAGGAGGTGGAGAAATTGGGGCGGCGACGGCGGTTACGACGGTGAAACGTGAGAGGAAGATAGCGGCGACGGTGGCGCCGGCGACGACGGTGGTTTTGAGGGTGGATAATGGTGGTTCGTGATTAGGGTTCTGGCAGGAGGCTTTGATGGGTGGTAAGATTGAAAGTGATGGTGATTTTGGTAAAACGATGGTACGGCGGTGGTGGTGGTGGTGATGGTGACGGTGTGTGACACCAGTAAGAGCCAATTCCATTGGTTGAATATGATGTTGTACGGTGGCGGTGGTGCCGGCGACGATGGTGGGAGGAAGGGAGGCTAAACCTAATTAATTAGTGAGTAAATTACAAATTATGTCCTTTATTAATACATGAAATTACACCGTTTGTCCTTTATTTTCAATAATTACACTGTATGTCCTTTTTATATAAAGTTTGCACACATATTGTCCTTTACACTACCTTCGTTAAAATTTACAGTTAAGTCATGCATGTGCCCCTCACATGAGGGGCTTTTAAGTATTTTACATGCCTACAATGAGTCAAAAATATTTTTACGTCACTTCATTCTCGTCGTCTTCATGTTAGGTGTTCAAAGTTGGATGTTTGAAATTTTCGGATAGTAGAAATCACAATCAGTATTCGGAAATCTGAAATTTAGATATTCAAAATTTCGGACATGGATACAGATAGCGATTTGAATATCTGAACTTTTTTTTTTTTTTTTTGCAATAATTAGATATATGTTATCATAAATATTATGTAAAAACAACACACATAAAAATTCCTAATATACACTAACAAGTCCCAACAAAAAAAATGTTTCACACTTTAAAAAATAACAAAAAGAATTTTAAGTTTTTGGATAATTTAAAAAATATCTTTTGTTATAGTTTTTAAAGTGTTAAAGGATTTTTATTTTGGTTGAGACTTTTTACGGTATATTGAAACTTTTGTTAACATGTGTTGCTTTTACATTATTTTTATAATTACAGTTATCTAATTATTCCAAAAAACAAAGAAGAAATTCAGTTGTTCGAATCACTATCCGTATCCGTATCCAAAATTTTGGATATCTGAATTTTAGATATCCGAAATTTCAGATATCCGAATACTAATAGTGATTTCTACTATCCGAAAATTTCAGACATCCAACTTTGAACACCTAACATGAGGGCGACGGAAATGAAATGACGTAAAAATATTTTGACTCATTGTAGGCAAGTAAAATACTTAAATGCCCCTCATGTGAGGTGCACATGCATGACTTAACTGTAAATTTTAACGAACGTTAGTGTAAAGGACAATATGTATACAAATTTTATATAAAAAGGACATACGGTGTAATTATTGAAACTAAAGGTCAAACGGTGTAGTTTCATGTATTAATAAAGGACGCAATTTATAATTTACTCTTAATTAGTATTACCACTATCACTTATGAATTAATCTACCTATCTATCTAATCTAATAAAATGGTAACTAAAATGACATTTGTCAACATCATATTGATTCTAATCAAAATTTTTTTCGCTTATCTCTTCTGTTAAATAATCATATTAATTATTAATAATATTATTTAAATTTTTATTACATTTATAACTTTTTTAATAAGTGATAAAAGATATTTTTTTATTAATTATACTTTTAAGAAATAAATTTTTATAAAATAATAAAATTCTTTAAAACATCAAAAATTTTAAATACAAAATATTTTAGAATTATTTTTTTAAAAAGTAACTAAAAGTAGTTAAAATTGAAAGTTATAATATGAAAATCTTTAAAAATGCTATTCTTTCAAAAACAGTAATTTTTTTAGAAAAAGTAAAAAAGTTTAAAAAATAATATCATTGTTTTATTCTTTATAATTTTTTTTACTTATTAGTTTCAACATATCATTTTATAATTGATAATTTTTTATTTTATTTAATAATTTATTTTTTTAGCCCGTGTAATACACGAGTTTATTAAAGCTAGTTAATAATAATACAGTTTAGGGAAATTGGGCCAAACTAGAGTAATAGCCCAATTATAAAAGAATATACGGGCTTCAGCGTAGATGGGCTTTAGCGTATTACCCCTCAGGCCCTCACTAACACTAAATTAGTGAAGTTAAACAATCGGGTCCGTTCGATTCATGATTGCATGTGTTTTTTTAAAATTAGATCATGTGTAATCGTTTAAGTCTTGAAAGGTGTTTTTGACAAATGGTTGTCATGTCAATATGAATTTTTTTAGACTCACAAAAGATTTATTTAGGGCTAGTAAAACAGTTCTTATCGTGTTTAACAGCACACGTGTCGAACATAAAAATAACTTGTTTAGCTACCTATATATCATACTTGTAATTTTTTAAAAATGTTTTTGTGAACCAAAAAATAGAAATAATAGAGTCTAGCCTCCTAATTTTAATTATTTTTAAAAAATTAAAAAATAAATAATATAATTTTTATTAGACAGGTCTAATCGTGTTATAAACAGATCGAAAATTGCCAGCCCTAACCGTTTATGGTTCAAGCTCTTATATTACTGTTTTAGTCATTACCTTATTATTTTTAAATTAATGTTTGTTTAATTACTTAAAACAAAACATAAAATTCATTTTCATTATAGAAAAAATAAGTAAACACTTATAGGCTAAAAATAAAATAAAAACTTTATTTTCATTAAAAAAATAAATACATAATGTAATAAAAAATATAATATTTCACTCGATGCCATAGTTCATCAATATTTTGTATTTCATGTTAAATTTTTTTATATTTCATGCTAAATTTTTCTTTCTTGTGTTAATCAATTAACACCACTATTTTACCCATGTTTTTACTAGAATGGAAAATCTACGTATCATGAGTACCTTGTCACCTTTTTTTTATATCGTGAGTAGCTTATTTCATTTAAATCCTTTATATAAGAAAACGGTTTTAGTTTTTTTTTTTTTTATAAAAACGTGAAGTAAATACATATATATGGTTGTAGGGTGGTAAAAATGGGGTATAATGTGCATACATGATGGTTCCAAAAGGTTAGTAAAACAATACTATGTAACACATGAGATTTGCTACCTTAAAATAGTCTTTATAATAACTATTATAAACTAAAGAAAAATGAGAGAGAATATAGTAAGAAAAACTTATTGAGTCCATTCATCAACCATATATTTATAATTATAAAGCTAGAAATCATAATCTAACTACAATTTGTAATCAATATCACAATCTATAGGGATATACATAAGATTATGATAAGGATAAATATGTTGATATATATAACACTCACCTCAAAATATTTATCATGTATTATACATTATTGATATTATACTTCGAGATAATATCAATTTGTATTTCGGACCCTAAATAAATATACTAATACTTTAGGATTAGTTCTAACTGTGTATTTCAAATTTTGACATGTATAATACTTTCCTTCAATTTAACATGTATATTTCAGTTTTTAAAGTTAAATCTTCAATGACATTGACCTGCTTGATCTTCAATGCAGTCTTCTTCTTTGAACGTTGTGCGGGTTCAATACATATATTGCATGAGCATAATCAACTAATCGAGACTTTACTTTTTATCATACCGCATGTATTGAATCCTGTAAAAAGTTAACTTATTTTTTGATATTCTTGTGAAGCTGTCTTATTTAAAACCTTGTTAGAAAAACCCAGTGAGACAAAATCCTAGTAATGAAAAATGTACAACGCGCATCTTTAACAACATACTCAGGATGATGTTAAATCGACACTTTTGATTGTTCACCTCTTCGGCTCACCGTAATGCTACTAGGATGACATATCCGATCATATCATATTGTTAAATTATCTTTGAGAAAATTGCATAAATAGTCCCTGTAGTTTAACCAAATTGCGTGTTTAGTCCTCAAACTTTAAAAATTGCAAAGATAGTCCAAACTTTTGTATAATCATTGCATGTTTGGTCCCTGACATTAAATTCATTCATTTTTTATGCATTTTATAAAATTTAAATTAATTTTAAATTTAATTTTAGGGACCAAAAGTGCAACGCCCACATAAAAGTTTGGACTAACTTTGCACTTTTGTAAAATTTGGGGACCAAATTTGCAATGACTAAATAAAAATTTGAACTAACTTTATAATTTTAAAAGTCTGGGGACCAATCATGCAATTTGATCAAACCAGAGGAACCAATTATGCAATTTTCTCATTATCATTAGCTAGTAACTTCTAGTTACTCACCATATTTATTTTCATGATAATTATTTATGTATGATATATTCTACTTTGTCGATCCTTTTATTTCTCTACTATGACCATTGTTTTGAAAACCAGGCCGGACTGGGAACCGGACTTCAATCCGGTCCGGTTCGGTGTTTAAAACCATTTTGACGTTAACTAGTGGTGGAACCTCTCGGACTAGTCAAATTGGGGGATCAGACCAGTCGAATCAAATAGGAACTTGAAATACGAATAACCAACTGAATAGCACTTGCAGATATAAACATCCTTATGAAGTTTGATGTTTACGGATGTTTCGTGGTGCTAGATGTTTGGTTGAATTAAAAAACATTTTTCATTGAGTAGAGGCAAATGGTTGATTGAGTGGTGGTGACAACCGATTGAGCAGTGACATGGTCGATTAAGGAACATCTCCTACCTACCTTGGTGGTGGCAGTCACAAATCTTGTTTGATGGGATTATCAGAGATCCGGGCATGAGCAATTGAACACTACAATCAGAATGGAAAATGAAATTGAAGACATAAACCAACTATAACTTTGACATTCCCAGATTTTCAGTGACGTGGGGAGCATCGAAAACTGCCTGGATTTGAGAATTTGAGTAGAATACTTTGTCGCCATACATGACTCGGTCAAGGAGATTCCCGCCAGAGAAGCTCCCAACCGCTCGTAACCACCACAAACCGTTGGTAACTGCTGACTTTCTAGGGCTGAGATTTATTATTAGGAAGTTCCAACGATGAAGATTCATGCCGAAGACGGTTACAACATTCGCAAATAATATATAGGGTAAATATCATAAGAAACCAACATACTTTCAGTTTTTTCTCACGAAAGTCCTTGTATAATTTTTTGCACGTAAAAGACCAACATAATTTTTGTTTTATATCATAAAAGTCTCTCAACACTTTTTGCACATAAAAAACCAACATACTTTCTGTATTTCACATAAAAACATCTCAATAATTATTTACACATTTAAGTCATTTCACTTTTCAAATTCGATCAAATTCTAAAAAGAAACTAAAACAACTTTTGCACCGATTGTTTTATTTAAATGTATTTTCCGCCCCTACATGGCTCGTTTAAGTTATAGGATCCCGAGTTCGAATTGTTTAAGTTGTAGGAGCTCAAGCTCGACTCATTTAAGTTATAACAAATGAAGTGAATTTAATGTTTACAAACTACACTTTATATAAAAAATGAATTATTTACACATTATTGAAGCAATTATACTAATAAAAGTAGTGATATGTGATGTTGGAAGCAATCATACACATTAAAATAACAATGGGCAATGGCAGAATTGGGACTTTTTATTTGAGGAGCCTTAATGCAAACTTTTATAAAATTGTTAAGAGCGTTAATCAGTCTTTAGTACCAATGACATTCAACATGTTTGAAAACAAGCTTTGCAAATATAACAGTCGATTAATCATATATTTAAAACAATATAAATTTAGCTTGTTTTATTGTCAAAAACATTTATCTCGATATATTTTTCTATTTTTTTCGTACTAACTATTTGATTATTTAAGGGTGAAAGTACTAAAAATTTACTTGGTTACAGATTCCGGTTAGTCAGAAAATATGATTCGTCAGACCGTCAGAAGGTCACCAGACCCATTGTAGTTCCGCCCCTAACAACGTTTTTAAAATAATCTTGCTATTGTTTTATTTTCAAAAGTTTAAGTGGGGCGGTCAGGCTTTTCACGTTTATATAATACTACAAAAGATTTTAGGATGACGGCTGCCCCGTTACTCAAGTTTTAGGTCCGCCCTTGGTTCGTTCTACTACGGTCATGATCGCCGGATCATCATCAAAGCATGCGACTTACCCGACAATAAAAAGACGTTCTGGTTTTCTTTTTTATATTTGTCAGTTTGGAAATCATATATGGATCTCAATAAGGGCATGTAAAACATAAAAAGATAAAATGAATTAGAATTTTTATTTGAGCTCTAATTACCCATGCATGTTTGAAGATATAATTTCGTTCCAGCCTTTTTCATGTTTGTCGGGTAAGGTTAAATTGTGACAGAAATCAGTGATTCTTCATAAATGTTTAATAAATACGCTTCCACGATATTTCTGATTTTCATATTCTTGTTCTTGATTTGTAAATGTTGATAATATTTGTTGATATCACATGAAAGATATTATTGTTCTCTTACCAACTACAACTCATAAGCTGATAACAGTGAGGGTGGTGGATATGATTGAAATTGTTAATTATATATTGATATTTTAATATAAGTTATAATTAAAATTACGTATAGGTAATGATTATAAGTAATAAAATAATTACATTATTTTTTTAAACTTATTTTGTTTTTTATTTTTAAAATTTAATTTAAACAGTTTGTTCCAAAAAATTATTTTTAAAAATTTTCTTATTATAACTCTGAATTTTAATTATTTTGGTTACTTTTAAACACAGATTATAAAATATTTGTAATTTTAAAAAAATTTAAAAATTTTGTAAAAATTCATATTTTATAAAAAAAATGTTTTTTAGAAATTATATTTATAAACATATTTTTTTCTTAATTTATTAAAAAACTATTTTGAATCTAATATTTTTAGTAGTTAATGTAATTATTTAATAGAAAAAAAAAACAAAAAAATTAGAATTATAAGGTTTAGAATTATGTCAAGTGTCTATTCAAAATCTTATTTTATTATAAATAGATACCATATTATGTATGTCTCACTATGCAACACACAGGCTATATAACATTCTATTTATGAAAATCAAATTGTTTTACAACCTTCTCAATGATATTTTTTGTTTTTAATCAACTGTGTAATAGTAGCTACTAACCTAATTATTTATATAATAATGTTTATTATGAATATTTTGTTTATATTTTTCAATAAAAATTATAATATTTATATAAATGATAAAGTCATGTAGCATTTAAACCTAGTGACCCTTGGTATACGAAGCTCGAACTCATTCACTAAGTAAACTTCGATTTAGCCTTAAGCTTACATAAGGTTGGCTTAAATTAAACTTTTAACGAGATTATCATGAGTAGCTTATTTCATTTAGATCCCTCGTATATGAAAAGAAATGTTTTAGTGTGTTTTTTTTTTTTTTTTTTATAAACAGAAAACGTACTAAATTACAATTAACCGTTGTGTAATGACATAATTACGCTTGTTACAATTTCCACACAAAACACCCAAAACATCTTCAACAATCACAATAACACAACAAAAACAAAAACAATTTAGATTTGAAAGTGATCACACAATTTCCAGCTACTTCCCTCGGAGAGCAACGGCAGACAGCACCACCAAGGCTGCCAAAATGAGTGCTCCTAGGAAGGAACCCACCACTGCACCGCTAACACGTGGGCAGAATTCATTGAACTGGTTGCAAAGCGCTGGCCAGTTGGTGCCGGGGTTTCCATTGTGTGCCAAGTAGACGATGGCAGCAGCCGCGGAGGCAGCCGAAATTGTCAAAGCCAACGCTAACTGAATAACCAAAATTTTACTATTAAAAGAATGTGACAAAGTAAATAGGTTGGCGTAGTTGATTTATAACATGTCAAAATAAGTTCAGAAATTTTTACAACATGTTAGTTTTGATAGGTAAAAATTATTTTAAACCATTTAACCATTCAATTTAGCTTCTTTTAAAGAAAATTTTACTCAAATGTACTCATTTTCAGTAATTAAAGTAATCCATTTCATGTTACTAAACTATTAATCGTGAAAAATTACCGTGTCTAAAACCAGGAGCAACATCCTAGCCCCTACGATATGTGGCCGAACGATGCAAACTATAGAGAAAGGCAAAGATAACAGGAGATATGAGCATGTTATCGCGTTTCCTGCCAAGAAAAACCTACAAAAAAGGTTCCAAAATCATTTATTAAGATGTCACATATCATCATGACCTTTATAAAAAAATTGAACAGATCTTTTTGAAATGAAATCATAACTTACGTAAATGTTGGGAAATCATCATAGCTAACCGAAAACTGGAAAAACTGAGTGAAAAACTGTAGGTCTTGGTCAGTGGTGCCCATAACCGCGGCTGCACCAAGAGTAGCAGCAATTGCAAATACTCTTAGAATTAGATCAATAATGCCAACACCTCTCTTCCACCCGGCCGCTGGCGGCACTTGGCCGAGCCTCACGGTGGCTGGCACCGCGACTGGTGGTGCACCCTTCCCTGATTTGGACGACTTGACCTCCCTCACAGGGATCGCGATATCACCGCTTTCTTTTCCCGAACGACTTGAATCCATTGAGGTAGTTAGCTAAGGATATTATGTTGTTCTTGAATGTATATGCAAAATGCTTGGATGAAAATATCCTGAGGATGTTCGGGTATATATATATATATGTATATCTGTTTATGTATGTATAATGTAGTTGGTGGGTTCGTTTTGGTTGATTAAAGAGTAAGTGAAGTGCTTGTACTTGCATGTTATAGAATAAAAGGGGAGTTGTTTTCGTTGTTAACTAGTTCCACTTTAAAGAGAACAAAAGGTGGTTGCAATAGAAAGTGATTATTTTAAAATCATATATTTATATATGGGTCGATTTTAATTGTATTTTTTATTTATACGAGGATAACAAATACAATTTTAAAATATAAACTAAGAAAGAAACATAAAAATACTTCATTTTTAATACATAAAGTCTTTTAAACCGTGTAACTGAAATACATATATTATTAAAGTTAATTACATGAGTGGTTTATATGGTATGGTCGTATTTATTTTTTTCAAGTTTTTGAAAATTACACATATATGGTCCATATTGTTCATTTTGTTGTAATACTTCTAATATCTTTCACTAATTGACTTCAAAACTTATGTTAAGTATTTACCAAATTACTATTATACTGACCTCTCTTTATTAAAAAAGTGAGAAGCTCATCCCAACCCCATCACCTTTCCTCGCTAGTTTCCTTTAACACTATAGTCCGACCACTTGATGCACAATTAAAAAAAAAAATTGATGACCGTCATTAAGTCAAGCAAAAATCTAAATAACCTAGGTAGCTATGGTAAATATGGTATGTTATCCACAACTAACATCTGGTTAGTAATATAATTTTTGATTGATTATAAAAACAAATGCAAAAACAAATGCAAAATTGGATTTGGAGGTTTGAATAAAAAATATATGTGAACTACTGAAATTAAGAAGCAAGAAAGCTTAAAAAAGCGGACGAGAAACAAACAATCACTTTTGGTTTCAAGTTTAGTTACTTAATTACAAGACTCTATATGCAATAACAATATTTAATAAGATACATAGACATAGCTTATTTTGATCCTAGTATTATATCACCGACCTAGAGTTTGATGCATGTACTTACACACTAACCGCTCCAAACCTTAACTAAACAAACTAGAGTGTACGAGGCACAATTGGGTGATGTACTATAACCCATCTATCGAATCACCGCAAAAATCAATCACACTAAAACGAAACAAAATCTCATGCATTTAATTAAAACATGTTCCGATCTCCAAACACAACTAATATTCAACTAAGTTGGATTGCAACTTTTAACAAGATGTTTGATGAAGTATTCGTCTAGTTACATAGACATAATACATATTGTTTAATTGACTAACTTTAATTAACATAACCACAACATATTACAAGAATAAATAGGAATTTAATCATCACAAATCAATAAATATTCAAGTGCCGAATAAAAATACAATACATTAAAGTTAACGGAGGTATCTAAACCGTACTCCTAGTCATGATCGTAGAAAACAAACTAGCCGATCATAATCAAAAGAGTAAATTACATGGATAGTCCCTGTGCTATGTTCAAATTGCAGTTTTGGTCCCAAGGTTTGGAAAATTAAAAGGTCAGTCCCAAAAACATGCATAAACGTAATAGGTTTGGTCCCTAACATGGATGTACAGTTAACTTTTTGTTAACTTTTATTGAAAATAACAAAAATACCCTTATATGGCAAAGTGGAATAGTGGTGGCGGCAAGGTGGGATGGTGGCGGTGGCGAGGTGGGACGGTGGCGGTGGTGAGGTGGAACGGTGGTGTGACGGTTGTGTTGGCAAGATGCGACTGTGGTGGTGGCAAGGTCTGACGGCGATGGTGGCAAGGTCGGACGGCGATGTTGGCAAGATGCTACAGTGGTGGTGGCAAGGTGTGACGGTGGTCGGATGGCGGGTGATGGTAGGACGGCGGTGATGGTCGAGCGGTGGTGATGGTAGGACAGCTTGTTGGACGAGGAGGATGGGTACGGGTGGTGGTGGCGGTGATGTATGCAAATTGAATGATTGGGGTATTTTGGTCATTTCACCCAACTTAACGGAAAAATATAACTGTCCATTCATGTCAGGGACCAAATTTGTTACGTTTATGCATACTTTTTGACTAAGCTTGTAGTTTTCCAAAATTGGAAACCAAAATCGTAATTTGAACTTACCACAGGGACTATCTGTGTAATTTACTCTAATCAAAAAGAAAAAAAAAAATTGTCATTCTTGAAACCCTTGGGCCCTCTTGCTAATCGACTCCATAACCCTCAAAAAGTCCCTCCATCTTTCGTGGGCTCCCTCTTTATTTCAGCCCTGTAAATCTCTCTTTTTTCCAATCGATGGTAGAGCCCAATTGATTGGAGTGTAGCCCACCAATCAAACAAAAGCCCATCTCGTGAAATTAGATTTCAATATTCTCGATCGCACCATCTTGTGTTGTATTAATCTTTGCCCAACAAGTCAACAACATCCATTAGTAGTTTAGTACTACCTCCATACACATAACAAAAGTCCATCAAATATGAATATCTTCGAACACAGTAACAAGTTGCAACTCACACTTTTTCAATTTGAGTAAATTACATTTTTAATACTTTGATTCTACCCTAAATTTATTTTTGAGTAAATTACACGCATAACCCCTGTGGTATGTTCAAATCGCGGTTTTGGTCCTCACATTTCGGAAACTACAAGCTCAGTCCCAAAAACGTAACATATTTTGGTCCCTAACATGGATGGACAGATATCTTTTTCCGTTAAATTATGTGAAATTACCAAAATACCCTTACTCTTAAGTATTAAAAATTAAAATTAAAAGTAAAAATAATAAATAACCATTCTTTTGTCACCGGCGACAACCCACATCACCGACTGCCGACGGCAGCCTCCTGTCGTCTACCACACCAACACTGCGAGAGCAACCTGTCATCTACCACATCAACACCACTAACCCTAATACCCCCACCACAAGTACGAGTACAACAGCAACGTCGAGTAGGCCCCCACACCAATCATTTTCGCCATGCCACCACCATCTTACACCGGAAAAACCAAAGTCTCAGCCCCAAGCTTTGCAATTTGGGTGGAGTGGGTTATAATCTTAGCCATCTTGTTTCCAATCTTGAGGATAAAAGAGGTCTAACCATCGTTATCACCGGCATGAGCAGTGGTGGCAGCGTGAGTAGTGGTGGTGTGAGGTAGATTAGAACACACACACAAGGGGATAGATGTTATATATATATATATATATATATATATAGGAAAAGTTTATGATACAACGTGATTAATTCGTTGCAAAATGTACGAAGTGATAACAACCATTGATCTAACTGATGGATGGTTCAGATTTAAGATGAAATAATCACGCAAAAAATGTGCTTAGAGAGGTATATTTGGATAATAGCATACAATTGTTTACTTTTTTCAAATTCCTCACGTTTTTTAAGTGTATATAACTTTTTTATATGATATTATTTTTTTTTTAAAAATACACCATAAAATTAAGTATTTTATCCTTTTTAATATGAGTATAGTATTGCTATACTTTTTTAATAAAAATCAATATTTTTTAAAACGTCTATGTGTTATGCGTGTAACTTGCGTAATTATGTACATAACTTGCGTAATTATATATATAACTTGCGTAATTATAAATATAACTTGCGTAATTATGTATATATATACACACATAGGGGCCGGTTACTATACAAAGTGTAATTTTCGTGCAAAGCGTACGAAGTCACCAGAGCGTGACACGTGTTTTTTGGCGGAGGGGTAATTTTATCCGCGCTATAATTACGCATAAAAGGTACATAATTATGAATATAACTTGCGTAATTATGTACCTTTTATGCGTAATTATAGCGCGGATAAAATTACCCCTCCGCCAAAAAACACGTGTCACGCTCTGGTGACTTCGTACGCTTTGCACGAAAATTACACTTTGTATAGTAACTGGCCCCTATGTGTGTATATATATATATATTTGTACATATATATATACATACAAAGAGAGAGAGAACGAAAAAGAGATAGAGTTACACAAATGATGATGCCGAAAATAGTGGTGTTGCACGACGGTGATGGCGGGAGTGGTGCCGGTGTTGCACGATGATAATGATTAGATGAAGATGGCTGGAAGATGTGGGTTTCTTGCTATAGAAGATGAAGTGAAGGGGATGGGTGGTGGGTCCTTTA
The DNA here is from genome assembly GCA_025506415.1 of Flaveria robusta. Lineage (NCBI taxonomy): Eukaryota > Viridiplantae > Streptophyta > Magnoliopsida > Asterales > Asteraceae > Flaveria > Flaveria robusta. The sequence continues at coordinate 26,270,306 of CM046471.1, read as the reverse complement.
TGTGTATATTTGTTTTTAGATTTTTATTGTTAATCTAGAGGTATTTTGATCATTTTAAAAAGATTTAACAGAAAAGTTAACATTCATCCAACAAAGTGACCAAATATGTTACGTTTATGTATACTTTGAGACCGAACTTGTAGTTTCCTAAACTTTGGGAGCAAAACGGCAATTTGAACATACCACATGAACTACCCATGTAATTTACTCTTTATTTTTCATGCATAAACTATGAAAATAACAAAAAACCATCCTCTATGATTGTATTTTGTCTCGGTTTATGTTATTTTCACTTTTCATCCTTTAAGTTTTCCTCAAGTTAAAAAAATGACGTTTCTTCGGATTAAGAGCTAATACTTTGTTTATAAGATGTACACAAAATAAACTCCAGGTTTAAAGTCGTGGAAAAGTTGTGTGTTGTTGAGTTGCAGCAAGTTATACAAGACTGTGTAACCAAAATATGCATAGTCGCGTGCCTCGCATATGAAGTACACAATTATATATGCAATTTAGTGTTGCTAATAAATGTGTGTGATATACATTTACAGGTAAATGACTCAATTAGATAAGAAACAATTACCGAGTCTCATGAAGGGATCATCTGTTTTGTAACAACGTATTTGTATAAAGTAGAATAGAACATTTCATTCTCTTAATAAAGATCCAATATCCATTCATTAACACGAAGCATACATACATTCAACCGTTTTTAATGTCAAAATTTATTTAAATAGAATAATAATATCAGTAAATTACAATAATAAATGGGGATATGTACTTTTGTCCAAGGGTTAAGTTTTGGAGGTGTTTGGTTTTGGATATATGTTTCATACATCACTAACATGACCTTAAAGTACAATTTAAGAACCACAATTTATAGTATAACACTTATAAACGGCAGTTTAAGGTGAGGCTGATGTATTAAACACATGATCAGTTTGGTTTTTACAATTGGTGTATGAAACCGAAGTTAATTTGTAGATCTGACTTGCTTGGTTGCTATGCTGACTGATTCAAAGGACTAGTAACTAATGTTTTCAAAGCACTCTTTATGCAGTTTGGTGAGACATAAAGGCATCATAAAAGTGACCTCCATGACACCAAAAACATCACAATACTTGTGGGGTCATAAAATCTTATTAATTGTATCAAAATCTGTTGAACTTGTAACCATCAAATTCAATTGGTGTAAAAAGTTGTTCTTATCCTCTACGATGTCAGGGATTCGACATCGATTATCGACTCACTTACTTGCCATGAAAACCGAGATACCGTTTACGGTTAAACCTTAACAATCTCGTGACTTAGGATGGTTTAAAGTACGTGAGTGGGTTCTTAGAAAAGGAACCAAATCTGTTAGTATTATATATAAAAGATAATATTGTTTCTATTAGTTTGGTACTTTGGTTGATGATAGAATGATAAATTTGGTACTTGTTTGATAGTTTTGTACGATCACTATGCAATATGTTGTCCTAACATTTAGTGGTTCGATTGAGTTTTTAATGGCACTGGTCTCTTAATAGATTTGAAAACATCATCACTAACATTGGTGACGTTATCACGTACCACCACCACTATCACTATTGTCGTTGTCAACACTGCTGTTGATGCCATCACAAAGTTTTACAAAACAAACATGATTATTTTATCAATTAAATTAACGTGTCACATGTTATAACTCCTTTGACATATTTGAGTTTCATCAAACTTCATTTACTTTAACATATAGTATTCAAATTCTATTTTCTTCAGTTATAATGGTAAGAACCACACTCCCCCCTTAAGAATTGAGTTTGACATATAATAACCCACGTACAGTAGTGAACCCAGGAAATTTTTTTATGGGGGGCAAACCATTACACAGATATCCGTATGTTTGCTAACTATTACACAGATCGTAAGCTATGTATTATGCACAACAAACAAACCTACTCTTAAAAAAAAGCTTTTTTGTAGTAAAATTATACTCAATTGAAAGACAATAGATCTTCTGATTTTATAGTATAATCTTTTTAAAGTATTAAATTATATAAATTTTATTTGATTTTAAAAAATCGTGAAACTAAATAAAAGTCAATAATATTGACTCATTTCATCACCTCCAAGCTGTTATACTATTTCTTTTGTGTACATGACACTTTAATCATTTACACTATTGATTAACAGTTCGGGTTAGGTATTTTAGAACTTCACTAAATAGAGAGATAAAACTTCATTAAAATAGGGGAGGTTCGTATAATAAACAAATATTAATTACTTGAGAATTTAAACATATTTTACATCCTTTATTACATATCTATATATGATAGCAACTTAGCACACACATATATATATAGCTTTATACTACAACATAAAACAAAGCTAAACATCAACGTACTTTATGAGACATACAAACCTTTGCATTAAAATAAAACATATGCCCTAAATTCAAGACCAAATCACGGGATGCCGATGATAGGGACAAAGGGGGCATAATAGCTAGACGGTGCCAATCCCCATTCTCTCGGTAGCGGCAGATCAACCGTCTTCGACGACCCGATATTCTTTCCGATCGCATCCTTACGGGTCCCACATTTCCCATCATGGGTTTGTGACAAAGGGCAAGATGTATAGAAGCTCAAAGGTTGAGATGTGGTATATGAGTCAGTCTCATGAGTCTTCATGATGCTAGTGACCATGGTGTTTCTTGAAACATAGAGTTGTTTGGGTCCACCCAAGATCTTGGCTTGACAATTGTTTGATGGTAGTTGGGTCTCAAAGACACCATGCTCATTGGTTGTAGCCATGACTAAGTTCTTCACTTGGTTGCACTTGACTAGTATCTTTATTCCTGTGGGTGGATAGGGTAAGCAAAGAAGTTGTTAGAAGTATGCGTTAATAACTTGTACATTATGCATTTTTACTTGTACTTCGTGCAGGCAAGGTGGACCCAAAATCTTGAAGATTGATGGTTATATTTTTCATAAGTCATTGAGTAATTATACAAAGTTTGTATGTTATTATGGTAACTACATTAAAGTACATACTCGACAAAACTGTAATTTGATCTAGTTGTTATAGATAGCATGTCATGTATAAGTTAAAAAGATCAAGATATCAAAGACCATATAGGTCTTTTGGAATTCGAAAATATATCGACGCATGTACAAGTTTTTAAGCAAAAATATATAAGTTTTAAGATCATTTTCACGTCAAGAAAACAAACCTGCGAGGTCAGAATTAGGTGGACAGTCAAGACATGTAACCGAGCTTTTCAAGAGATAGCACATCGAGAGCTCGATCATCGAAAGAGCTAAAGCGCACAAGATGAGTCTAGTCATGATCATCCTTGCAGCCATAGCTAAACTAAAGCACAAAATATAAATTAGATCAAGCAAAATAATAGTATGAGATGTAACTATGGTAAATAGAAAATAGGGTGTACAAATATTTATAAGGAGATGGGTATGATCGTAATAAATAAAAAAGGACCCAAAACCAACAAGGGTAGTTGGAATTACAACTAAATGTAGTGAAATTATTAACTATAGAACCAACAACTTCTTGTTGCAAAAATTTTAGATTTATTTTCAATAGAAGGTGAAAGAAAATCAATACAAACGAAGAACCATAAGGATTTCTTTTTGTGATATATTTCATTTTTGCGGAAGGTGTGCTCACAAAATGAACATATTAACCATAATACTATATTCTGCATTATGTAATACAAATTAATAAATTAATAAGAAGATGCATTTTTAACGGCAGATGAGACAAATATCATACATAAAAAGTGAGACAACATTTTTGTGTCGTAACATCCATGCGTTTAATGGATTCAATAATATACACAAATTAATCAAATGAAACAAACATGAGATAAGGAAAGTAACACAACATTCTGAGCACACAAAATATCGGAACATTCATGCGTTTAATAATAAATTCAACAATATATACAAGTTTATCAGATAATAACGAATATAAAAAATATATAGAAAGGGAGATCAACAACATTTCAAGCTCAAAAATAAAAAAAAACAATATAACATCGTGGGTTTAATATATGTAATAATTTATACAAAATAATCAAATGAAACAAACATAGGGCAACAAAAGTAAGATTAACACTTCAAACTCTCAAAACACGCAACAAATATTTTATAAATTTAATAATTATTTGGCATTTCTATGTCAAATCAGAATGTATGTCTCCAACTAGTTATTATTAAAGTTTTGGAGATAGATAAGCATGAGATTTATACAAGTTTGTATGTCATAGTCACATAATAATTAATAAAGGACCATTGGTGCAATAAAAATAAAGCTTAGGGAGTGTTATGATCCCTCTGCAAAAAGTAAGAACCAGTATGCAATTAGCATTAATTAACTCTGATACCTTGACCTGAATTTTGTCTCACAGATTCGAACAGCTTATGTGGGTCTATACTGGTCTCACCCCCTTGAATTTTGTTTTACTTATCTCTGATTTCTTATAGGGAAAATTACCAAAATACACATTTGCTTAAACTAAATTATCAAGCTAGACAATGACTTTTATTTTTTCAAAAAATGGCATAATGATTGTTGATCTTCGTCATAGACGAGAAATTCAAATAATTCTTCATCCACCTTGCAAAAGGTTATCGCTAGCGTGTCACAAACCTCGTTTGCATGTCAAAAATACATTCCATTTATCTTCCTAAGAGAGGACATGCTCCCCTAGGCGTGAAGTATGGCATATCCCTTGTTCGGCGGTTCTCTAGGCAAGGAGACACCCTCGTAGGCAAGGATCACAATGTACGAGGCAAGGAGTGTAAAATCAAGGCGAGGAGAATTGATTTAAATTTATTTTATATATATAATTGATATTAAAAAATAGATAAGTTATGAAAATTTATAAAATAAATAGATAATCTTTTAATTTATCAAGGTTCTTTTTATATATATATTTTTTTATAAAAAATTACAGAACTATATAAAAAGCTTATTATCTTTTCATTTTTAAAAATATATAAAAATACATTATTTTACATATATAAAAATATGAAAATTTTGAAATATATAATAGTTATATTATTTATGTTTAAAATTAATAATATTTCATAAATATAACAAAATAAAAAACAATGCAAGGAAGAAAAGAATTTAAAAAAAAAACATTTATGACGAGGAAAACTCATAATTCCCTGCCATGTTAGCGAAGAATGTATAAAATCATTTTCTAAAAAACTTCATGCAAGGAAATATGATGTTTACATAGTTAGAGAGAAAATGATAAAGAGATGAGGAATCATGGTTTTTTCTAGCTCACATGACAAAGAATGGACACGTGTTTATTGTTGATTGGTTTGAATTTGGTTAATTTGTTTTTTAATGTTTATTTTGGTAATTTGATTTGGTCAAATCTGTACTTTGGTAAATTTCTCTTTTCTAATATTGTCTGTATAAGACATTCTAATATTGAATTTTGATACAATAATTTTTCTAACTCTTTAAAAAAGATAATTCTAAATTAAAATGTCAATGGAAGGATATAATTTAAAAAGATATTTTAATCATTTTAGATGTAGAAATATAATGTTCATTCTTTCTTCTAAAACCAGGAAATATCAAAAAATAATTAAAAAAAACCTTTTATTTAAAAGTAATAAAAATGTATCATTAATTAAAAAATTAGAAAGACAGTTTAAAAAAAAATACAAAATATTATATTCCATTTTCTAAAAATTAAAATAAGCAAACTTACTGTATAAAGCTATTGAAAAATGTTTCGAAGGGATGGATATTAAGTTTCTAAACGGTAAAATCATACATTCACTAAATGTAAATGTGTTCACAACTGGTGTTGATATCATTGGATTATAAAACTTTGGCCCATGGTTATTAATTGATTGAGTTGGTTGTTGAGGTGTGAAAATATGAAATGTGGTGTTGTTTTAGCCTCATCCTTTCGTAGAGTTGTTAATGGCTTCTGATCTGAAGGCCCCATGTTGATATGCATGCTCTTGTCATAGTTGCATGTTGGAGAGGATTTATACATGTGGTTGAAGTTCTTTTGAAGGTAAACATCAATATTTTCCTATATATAATTGCAATTGATGTAAATTGCTAGTATTTTTCTAAACTTTGTTTACTTTGGCATTTGGCAAACTAATGAAGTTAAAAAATTTTTTTTAACATGATATGAAAATTATTTGGATTCCAAATTGTGATCTTTAGACCACTACATTTTTTGTAAGATCATGTTGTACCAGATTTTCGAAAATTTGGATGTTTGTTGTGACACATGATTTTGCTAGTTTCTTTTGGAGGATAACCTAGTTAGAAGTTTTCGTATCCACGATATTCATGCTAGCCAATGAGCTTTTCCTCAAAATTCAACTTCTATGCTAGATAGGGCTATTACTTTTTGTCTCTTACTTCTTTTTAATTAACTAAGTTTCCTCCTAATAGAGTAAATCACCCTAAAGTTGATGTTTCATCTCATTTGTCTCTGATGTGTGTAAAGTATATATATATTTTTAATATGAAAATTCACACAATTTGTTTTAATTTTAAAGAAATGATTATCACTTTTAGACTAACTACACACAATAGGCAAGCGCACCTATCGTATAGTAGTATAGCTTGAGGTAAGAACCGAGTATCGATCCGTGGACACAATGGCTCCCAATACAAAATCATCATCACTATTTAACCGATCAATTGAGTTTGGATTTGCGAATATTAAATTTAAGTAAATTAATTAGCAAATTAAACTAATAAAGCAAGAAAATAAAGATGAAGATACACAATCAATTAAAGATACCACTTGGATTTCGATTCCACTTAGCATAGCAATAACAACTAATACAAACTCGAGGTGAGACCATTTTTACACATGATATATGAAATTAGCCTAAACCCCCGTCAAGAATATCTAGACATATAGCCATTCTGAAAGCTAGAACGATAAACACACAATAGCCACCTAAAGTTATGCTATAAGGAACTAATAATAAAATTATGTCAATGTTAAAGATGAATAAGACTCCCGTTAGGGTTACCTAATTCCACAAATTTTTGAAAAGCTAACACGATAAACACATGATAACCATCTCAACTTGCGTAAAATAGACAAAACTACAATTATCCTTCAACTCATAAACTTCATATCACGATTACAAAACAATTCATAACCAATGACAAGAGAGATTCATGACATATACCATGGTTTTCTCAAACATAAGCATAAGGATGCACATTTGACTAATTTTACTAAACCTTCAACCTTCATTCACCATTCCTAGTCAAATATCACAAGATTACATACAAAAGATGCAACTATATGCATAAGTCTTGTAAAAACATGAGGTTTTCCAACATAACATGCTTACAACACCCACAAGGTTAAACATTTCATCAAACTAGAACAAACACACACAATCATTGAAGAATAATCAAGCTTCATCATAGCATCAACATAAACATCACCAAGAATCATGTACAAGTTGTTAAATCATGCTAAGTTTCATCTAATCCAAGTGATAATAAGTGTTTAGCCCATGAGGCTTACAAAAATCACACCCAAACTCAAGAACATGGAAGAACTCATAGTAGATCTAGAAGAATTCAAACCAATTTTGAGTAGAGATGGAGTGGATGATGTTAGATCCTCTTTGAAAGTGTGCAATCTTCAATCTTGGCCTTCAAAACTCTCAAAAACTCTTGAAGCAAACCCAAAATCACCTAAAGGGGTGAGAGAGGTTAGGGTTTGAGTTAATTTGAAAGTTGTGATGAAATGGGGGTGAAATTAGGTTAAAAACTCGAATCTGCTGCGCACATGGCCATGTGAGAGTAAGTGAGTAGCTAGTGTAGGCTGCAGTTTTTGACAGCATAATACTGCACACCGAATTGGCCATGTAGGGCGCGCCTACATGCCCGATTTAGCAGCTTTTCTTCACAAACTTCAGCTTTTCTTCAGTTTTTCATCCAAAATCATCAAATAACCAGGGGGAACTACAACATTCACATATAATACAAATAAGTGTATAAATAAATGAACTTGTAACAAAAATGCTTCAAATGAGGAAAGATATGTATTGTTAAAATGTATATTTATTCACATATCAGTCTCACGCTTAGTTTACTTTCGTGTATCCATGGAGTTCTAAATGTGCATTCAATTTGAATTGTACACCCCATTGTCATTTGTTACCTTGAGATACCTCAAATTATCTATAAATCTTCCATGTGTGTTACTTGAGGTTGGTCCATAAATTAACTTGACCACATTGAATGCGTAAGTTAAGTTATATCTGTACGAGTGTGAGAAGGTATTATTAGTTTTCTTTCCAATTGTTCATATTTCCTTTTATTTGTTAGCTCTTTTCCTTCCACCATTAAAAACTTTAGATTTACCATCAGTGGAGTGTTTGCAGGTTTACGATCGGCCATTTTTGTTTCAGCTAATAGATCTGGAACATATTTTTTCTTACAAATAAATGTTTCTAGTTTAGATCTTAATACTTCAATTCCAAGGAAGTATCATAGGTCTTTTATTATGAATTTTGTAAGCAAACTCTTCTTCAACTTTGACATCTCTCACTCATTAATACCTTGTTATAATCATATCATCAACATATATAATTAAACTTGTCATAAGCTTTTTATTTTCACTTGAAGAATAAAGTATGATCTGAACTAATTTGCTTGTACCTATATCCTTTCATAATAAGTGTATATTTACAAATTACACAATTCCCTTTACTCTATAAATATTTATACCAGTGATATGCAAAGATCAACTCTCAAGGATGGATTTCTAATATTATATTCCACATATTATAACACTTACTGTTGTTAGTAAGTGACCACCAAAGCATCCCATAAAGAGTTTGTTGTGGAAAATTCGGTTAAGTTGTTAGCTAGCATTGGCGCTATTTTTTGTATGAGCCACGAGAACACAACCAAGTCTTCTTGTGCCCACTACTTGTCCACTTGTAACCTTCATCACTTCAATCTAGATGGTTTGTGGTCAAGTGCTTCAACATGGCTTTTGACTTACCGTTTTTAGCGACTCAAGTCATTCGGGTTCATAGTGCGTACTTCTAACTATTGAGTTTAAGGTTGATTAGTAAGCTATCAAATAGTTTGGGATTTTAACCTAGGAAGTAACACTATTCTTGATTAGATTTGCAAGTTGAATGGAAAGGTTTGAACTGGAGTTTCTGTCTTTGGACATGGTTGCTTGGATTCTCGAATAGAAAAGGCTGGAAATTGGTAAGTAATGAGTAGTTTTGTCCTAGAATGTAACTTCTTAACATATTTATTGCAACTTGTGCTTCAAATGGCTCCCGTTTAATTGTATATTTTAACATGATTTATCTCGAATATAACTTCTTAACATATTTATTTAATTTTCTCATCTTATCTTATTTTATCTTACTACTCTAATAAAATGGTAAATAGAAAGGACACATGACATCACCACATTCATCCTTATCAAGTTTTTTCCGCATCTCTCTCCTATTAAATAATCATATTAATTACTAATATTATTTTATTCTTTTTTATATTAAAATAATTTGTAATAAATTAAAAAAAAGATCTTTTTATTTATGTTTTTTCTAAAGAAACAAATTTTTATAAACTAAGGAATTTTTAAAAATAATAATTTTTTTAAAAATACAAAATATTTAAAATTGGTGTTTTTTAAAAAGTAAAGTTTTTATAAAATAATTAAAATTAGGAGTTATAATTAATAAGAAAGTTACTATAGATGATATTTTTAAAATATTCTTTTTAAAATAAAATATTTTATTATATTTATAATAAGAAAGATTTAAATCATATCTTATTTTAAAATATTATTTTATTATTAACAAATTTTAATTCTATAATATTTTATTTATTCAACCCGTGTAATACGCGTGCTTACTAAAGCTAGTTCTTATATATTGTAAGACTAGTATAATATCCCGTGTAATACACGTGTTTAATAAAAAAAATATTAAATAATTTGTAATAAAATTTTAAATTATAAATAATATTTTTAAATAAGATATGATTGAGTTATGTATATATAAGTATTTTAAAAATTACAATAATATCATTTTAAAACATCATTTTATAAGATTGTGTTTTTTAATTGCTTTTTAAAACATTCTGGTCTTTTTTTAATTTTATTTAAAAAAACTAATCATCTTATAAAACTTAGAAAAATAGTATTAAAATATTTCGTATTTAAGAATTTTTTCGTGTCTTATACAATTTTATAGTGTGTTTTTCATTAAAAATCTAGTTTTTTATTTTTATGATATCTATTTTTTTAATTTAGAAATGTTTTAAATAATATAATTACTATATATACTAATATCATTAATTAAGAGAGAGAGGCGGGAAAATAAAAATAAAAATGACTAATATATTAACACGTGTTATGTTAAAATCTTCTTTTATTATAGTTAATAGATTATAGTTAATAGATTAATATTAATATTAACTCTTAATCTGTAATGGTAATATTTTTTAATGTAATTTTTTAACCCGTGTGTTGTACAGAATATAATCACTATTTATAAGCTAAATACAAAATTACAAATTAAGGCTAAAAAATGGAATTGCTTTTAAAGGATTTTCAATCGCATTGTTGGAAACAATATTGTAATCATATATGATTAAGCTAAATTGGGATCTGATGATTTGCTTCCGATGCGTGTGATAATGTTCAAGAATAAGTTTTTGATTATATCTTTTTAACAGATAGTGTCACACACTTCTACGTGGGTTACTGGAGTTATACGGTAATCCGTAATCGTGGATGCTAATGCAACAAGAATACAGGAATGGCTCGACTAACATGATAGTGCTCCTAATTACATGCATGCATAAAATAAAATACCAATTCAAAGATAATAATTGACTTTTTAACTGGTATACTAATGCGTTAAACGGGTAGGGTTAAGTTTTTGGATCGTATAAGCTAAACGTAGAAAGTTATTTCTGTGTTGTCATGTAATTTCCATCGGCTCATATAAACAAAAGAACAAAGAGCTTTTCGTCATGTCAAATCCTTTTATAAACGATCGGTTTTGGGATCATCATCAAAACAATTGCATATTCTTCGCCACCATTGGATCTAAAAGGCTAAAATAATCACCTACAATTCATGCGATTCGATTTTAAAACCAACAAAACGAAAGTGAAATCACTGAAAACATCATCCAAAAGTTATTTTCTATTAAAAGTATCACGAAAAGAAAATATAAAATATAATAATGTATTAATTTATCATTCTCAAAGAGTCAAATCCATAGAAAAGTAGAAACTATCGGGAGCCACACAAGGGAGCATCCCTTTCAAAATTCCGGTTGTAGCAAGGTAAAAAGACCAGTCATTAACTTTATTTATTCAAAATGTCAGGAAGGCCCATATCTCAAAATATAAAGATGTTATACATTTGAATTAACAAGTAATTATCTCGCACGTTGCGCGTGAAATTTGCAATGATTTCAAATATCGAAACAAAAACACCAAAACACGTCATAACCTGGCTAGCTGTCACTTTGATGTAAAATCCAAAGACATCAACAAACCTTATTGTAAACTCATATCATACCAATGTCCACATAGGTAAAAACCTTAAATAAAGACGCACACTAAGCGAAAAAATAGTATTAATAAAAAATAAAATTAAAAAATCCAAATCACACAACCGCTATGGGGGAGAACAAGGGAAAGAAAACGTAAACGAAAATTAAAAAAAAAAATCTAACCTTAGTACGTGCCTTAAGTTTCATTCTCTTAGAGCATTCAGTACATCCCACTCTTTATATATTTGTGAGTGTGTTTTCTATATTATAGAAAATGGTTTTAAATTGTTGTAAGTGAAGTATAGAAAACATGTTACTGTTCATTTCTATATTTGATAAAATACTGTTCATCTTTATTAATTTTTTAATATATTTTTAAAATGGTTATGAGTATATGAGAGAAAAAAAAATAATAAAGATATTAAAAAATATTATTTAATTGAAAAATTAAAAAAATAATAATAATTTTAATATAATTATAGAAATAAAGATAAAAAATGAGATGTGAATGGTGTTACACTCTTCTTTATCACAACCATTCAATTTTTTCCGTTTGGCTATCGTCCTTGAGAAGCATAAAAAAGTCACTTGAACCTCCGATCACAGTAGGAAAGCAAGAGTTTTACCACTGTACCAAACTATTGTTTAGTTAAATAAAGGCAATATCAATTTATGTATTCGATCACACAATAAATGGAGGTGGCTACTTGCGCTATTCCTCATTGTTGTCCTTCAACATAGATATATGATATATGGGTGTATATATATACTAGGTTAGATACCTGTGTAATACACGGGTTGAAAATATAAAAACCATATAATTCATAAATGTATAAATATTTCGTATGATTAAATTACGTATTACATAAAACAATAAAAAAAAAAAAGTTGCATTTTTAAATTATATATATTAGAATACTTCTTTGGATAATATAACATACAATTGACCCGTGTGAAATAAAAAACCAATTGTTTTAAATTTACATTAAACCAAAACATATAAATATATCAATAAATATTTTTTTAAAATTTTTTTCAACTAAATCTTAATTGACTATAAAAGTATGTACAATTCAAAATAACATATGATTATAAAATTTAGTTGATAATATAAAAAAATTAAATTAAAAACAAAATTAATTATTAATTTAGTTTCTTAAAATATAAAACTTGACTAAAATAATATATAATCGTTTAGGCGGGAAATTTTTTTTGAGAAGTAACAGAAGAACGTCATGTGACATCTTAGTTACTCTTTTATTATATACTATAGATATGATAAGAATGGATGTGGATCAAATCAAAACCATTATATTATTAGAAAATCATAAAAATCACATCTAGTCAAACACATAATATATAAATCATATAACCTTAACCTGTAATCAATATTTTCAAAATCGAACAGGATAGTGAACCGGATGTCTTACCAGTCCGTTGGTTGGACCGGTTCAACCGGTCAGATCGTATATAAAAACCGAATAAAATTATAATTAGTTTTTATAAATATATGTCAAAATTACAAAAAAAAAATAAAAAAAATTATATAAAAAAACCTGTTTAACCGGTCCGGTTCCCGGTCCGACGGCGGTTCGACCGCCCGATCACACTTACTCAACCACTTAAAGATGGTGATATTTTGGTCTCTAATGGGGAAACTTTTGCCCTTGGGTTCTTTAGCCCCCAAAACTCCACCACCAGATACTTGGGTATTTGGTACAACAAGGTTTCTGAGCAAACTCTAGTTTGGGTTGCCAATAGAGACCGCCCGATCGCCAACGCGTCGAGTGTCATATCGGTTGATCAAACCGGGAACCTCGTCCTGCACGAAAACGATCAAGGTTTCGTGTTTTGGTCGACTAATGTTACCCGAGTGGCGAATGGTGGTTATTCGGCTCGGTTGTTGGATTCGGGGAATTTGGTGTTGTTTCAAGGAGTAAACAATGAGGTTTACTCTTGGCAAAGCTTTGATCACCCTTCGAACACGCTTCTTCCGGGTATGAAGTTCGGGTTGGATCGGAAAACGGGTTTGAACCGGGTGGTTACATCTTGGAAGTCTAGTGGGAACCCTGGTGTTGAAACAAAGATGAAGACGAAAAATCATAAAAATCATAAAAATCACATGATGAGAAGGGATGAGGGATCAAATCAAAACATTATATTAGAAGAAAAATCATAAAAATCACATCTAGTCAAACACATAATATATAAATCATATGTAACCTTAAACTATTATTTTAACTAATCATATATTTTTTTTAACTTAATTAAATCCCAAGAAACAAAGATGAAGACGAAATGAATTACGTATATGTAACTTTTATGAGTTATATATAAGTAAATGTATGAGTTACACATATGTAATTACTCATAATTATAATTTATATATATGTAAATCGTAATTACATATACATAACTCATGATTTTCATATTTTTAATTATAAGCATGATTTTCAAGTTATTTTTTCCTTATATACGATTATGTTTAAATAAAAAGTATTTGTTAATTCTAAAAAAATCTAATAAGCTTATTGTGTCAGCTTGACACGTGTAATAAGGAAAATATTTTATTTGATATATAAGGTGAGAAGTATAATAGAGGGCACTAGAAATCCAAATGTGAGTGATGATGTTTTTGGGGTAGTGATTTCGTTTCCTCGTGTACTACATATATTTATTATCAAGCTGTACGTGTGGAGAAGAACATGTATCAAGAAAGATGCATTCTACTATCTATGCTAATCTTTCTAATCTTCAGCTTTTGCGTTTCGATCGACACCATCACACCCTCTCAACCACTTAAAGATGGTGATACTTTGGTCTCTAATGGAGATACTTTTGCCCTTGGGTTCTTTAGCCCCCAAAACTCCACCAACAGATATGTTGGTATCTGGTACAACAAGGTTTCTGAGCAAACTGTAGTTTGGGTTGCCAATAGAGACCACCCGATCACAAACGGGTCGGGTGTACTATCGGTTGATCAAACCGGGAACCTCGTATTGCACGAAAACGATCAAGGTTTCGTGTTTTGGTCGACCAATGTTACCAGAGTGGCGAATGGTGGTTATTCGGCTCGGTTGTTGGATTCGGGGAATTTGGTGTTGTTTCAAGGAGTAAACAATGAGGTTTACTCATGGCAAAGCTTTGATCACCCGTCGAATACGCTTCTTCCGGGTATGATGTTCGGGTTGGATCGGAAAACGGGTTTGAACCGGGTGGTTACATCTTGGAAGTCTAGTGGAAATCCTGGTGTTGGAGATTATTCGTATAAAATGGAGTTTGTTGGGTCAACTCAGTTGTTTTTGTATAAAGGTTCGACCCGAGTTTGGCGGACTGGGTCGTGGACGGGTTTAGGGATGAGCGGTGTGCCAGAGATGACGCCGAACTACATCATTAACGCTACTTACATAAACGACGATAACGAGGCAGTGCTGATTTACGATATACGCAACTCGTCCATTTTATCTAGATTAGTCCTTAACGAGTATGGAACCGTCGAGAGGCTAACTTGGAACGAGGCGGATCGTAAGTGGGTCGGGTTCTGGTCGGCTCCGAAAGACCAATGTGATGGCTATAACCATTGTGGTAGTTTTGGCCTTTGTGATCCATATACATATGGCACTTTTGAGTGTGCATGCCTTCCCGGATACGAACCGCGGTCCCAGCAGGACTGGTTCCTGCGGGACGGTTCGAAAGGGTGTAGAAGCAAGGTCGGGACACGGATGTGCGGGGTCGGGGACGGGTTCGTTGAGTTGGCACGAGTGAAGGTGCCCGACACGTCTACGGCACGTGTGAATATGAGTTTGGGGTTAGAAGCGTGTGAAGAGTTGTGCTTGAGGAATTGTACGTGTATGGGGTATGCTAGTGGTGATATTACTAAAGAGGATGGTGATGGAGGTTGTATTACATGGTATGGGGACATGATTGATATGAGGACGTTTTCAGATGGTGGCCAGTCTTTTTATGTGCGAGTTGATGCACATGAATTAGGTATGTATTTAATAAATTATATTTTAGGTTTTGATTGTTTTTATTATTTGTTAAAAATATAGTTATTTTTATTTTAAATTTGGCAAATTAGATTTAATAATTCAAACTTGATCTATTAATTAGCTTATAATAATTCATACTATCGGTTTGAACAATAATTAATTTAACATTTATTTTCTTTGCTAAGAGCATTCTTAACTAATATCATAATCATTATTTTTTTACATTTCTTTTTCACTCCATTTCATTGTATATTTACTTATTTCATTCGCAATCATTTTCATGAGAATAATCGACTAGAAGAAATTAATTAAGTATAAACTAAGATTGCTTTTGACAACAAAAACAAAGTTAAAATTATCATTGATCAAACTACTAGTATGAATTATTATCAACTAATAAGTAATAACTTAGATATTAAAATCCAATTTGGCTTTAAATTATTACGAGAAAATGTAATATAAATAATTTATTGTTTATTTAATAACTATTGTTTTAAATAAGTAGCAATTATATTACGGTTCTAATTTATAAAGTTGAAAAAATATATATATAAATGATGAATGATAACTTACTAAATAATTTTTTTTTTACTAAAGACTGAAGATGATCATAAGGAACTTTAAATGGTTTTCCTTATGAATAAGTAAGAATCTTTCATGTCGTGACACTAACTTTAGGTGTTTTCTAAAGTGTTATATGAACATTATATGCGAGCTAGTTAAACCCATTTCTTAACAAGATTGATCTAAATCTTCTACAAACACCCTCAAAGTTTAAAGCATCTTATTATTCACACGTAACAATAACACAGATTTTCTAAGTATTTTACTATTCACACTATTTATGTACTATTATTCGTAAGAAAAAAAATTGATGTTTGTTGCTCTTGATTTTTAGTGTAACAGAGAGTGATCTCTATTTTCTCTCATGTCATCTCAAATGAACAAGTTCAATTTTATACTCTCATAAAAAACAAACTAACTCTGCAATTTAATCTTGTCACATACATGATTTTAATTGTATCTAATCTTATAATAAACGAAATTAAAATGCACTCTATTGGTCAAACAAAACTAAGATACTAATCCATGACATTAGTTGAACATGTCTAGCTGAACCGAGTACCTCAGATGTAACGGTTACGTAGCTTAATATCACCTAACTAGGTTGGTACTAACCGCGTAGCTAGCTGACCAACTTAGTAGTAACTGTAGGTTGCTAGGTCGGTATCGATCAGTTGATCGACTAGATCACTAGTAACCACATCATCACATGAACAGTACCACTTACTGATCAGTAGCAACCAACATCCAGCCACGCACCGCTAGCAAGTTATTGTTGTTGATGTTGAACAAACGTTTAAAAATATAAATAACTCATTATGTAAACAATATATAAATATAATTATTTGTGTCCAAAGTTATTAAAACACATTTTTACTAAATTTTTCCAACATTTACAACCGAAATTACCATTTACTATATGAATATATATTTCATAGCATAAAATAAATGTCATGATATGATATATGGGACTCTGTATTGAGATCCTATGAAACTTAATTTCATCTTAATCTATGACAATTTTATATGGAAGCACTCTTTATCTTAATTCGTGACTATGATATTAGTTGACATAATATATCTTGTGATTGTATTTCAGCTAATTACTGGTCAAAAAGTTCAAGTAAAATCCATAAAAACCTATTTCTGGTCTACGGGATGCCAATACTTGCAATAGTGTTTCTCTTGTGTGCCGTCATTTATTGTTACATAAGGAAGAAAAACGGTATGTCAAAATTCATTTATTATTATTCCTGTTTTTTTAATTATGTAATGTTCATACATGAAAAAGTATTTTAATCTTAAACTTATTCATACATGATTCAAAAAACACATCATATCTAGGGAAATTCAAATCTAAGGAACCTATATGTTAATATTCTTCTAAAAGTATATGAATCATGAAAGTGTTGGAACGAAGCCTAACTAAAATATTTAGTTTTTGATTTAATTTACTTTAGGTTTAAACCATTTTTAACCGATTGAGGCAAAAAAAATGTGTTTAAACCATTTTGATTTCGTTTACTTTTGGTTTAAACATTTTTAACTGTTTGCGGCAAAAAAAAATGTGTTTAGAAAATTTTTTTATTAAGTTTTCAGTTGCGACAAAGTTCCAATATAAGTAAAATTTGAGATGCTACATTTTGTTGTAAGTAAAAATTGAGTTGAATGCGACATAATCCAAAGCATTTAGATGCTACATTTTGTTGCAAGTTAAAATTGAGTTGAAGGCAATTCTACCCCACAAAACTTCAAGTCGTAGCGTGGTACTAGTTCATCTAAGAATTAAGTAAATTGGGATCAAACGGTATCATACATTTTTTTGGTTTGGGATGTACATGATTTTGGGTTCGGACATATGCTCCAAGAAGATCACAGAGGTATAGATATAGAGTAAGAGTAAATAACTAAAGGGTATTATATATTTCTGGTCAAATGATGACTAAGGGTTCAAGTTTCATGTATGATAGACAGAGGTACAGATATAGAGTAAGATTAAAGAATTTCTTATTTAGTTGTTTTAGAAAAAAAATATAAATGCATTAATAAACTAGTTTTCACCATTGATTAATTGTTTAGTACAGCCAAACAAAATGAAGGTGGATTTGGGTTCAGTTTCCCGAATAGCTTGAAAGTTTTGGAAGGGCCTTTCGTGGAGAAGGATATTGGAAAAAATGTTGATCTGGATGTGTTTGATTTGAGCGTAATAGTTGCAGCAACTGATAACTTTTCTTCTTCAAACAAGCTTGGAGAAGGTGGATTCGGCTCGGTTTATAAGGTATCATCCGACCAATATTGGTAATGGTAGTGATCTTTGCACTTAATATGATTGTTTTTAACTTGTAAAGAGTGTATCACTCAGGGTAAGATGCCAAATGGGCAAGATGTTGCTATTAAAAGATTATCACAAAGTTCAAGTCAAGGGTTGCTAGAATACAAGAATGAAGTACTGTTGATTGCAAAACTTCAACACAAAAACCTCGTTCGACTATTGGGATATTGTTTCCATAAGGAAGAAAAGATGTTAGTTTATGAATACTTACCCAACAAAGGCTTGGATTCTTTCATATTCGGTTTGTGTTCTCTAACCTACAATCAAGTTATCAAAATCCGACTACTTTATTTTCTAAAGTTCTACAAAGTTTAAATTGTATTTAACGAAATGGTGTTGATCCTAGATCAAGAAAAGCATCTCTTTTAGATAGGAAAAAACGACTTCAAATCATTCAGGGAGTTGTTCGTGG
This sequence comes from Flaveria robusta, assembly GCA_025506415.1. Lineage (NCBI taxonomy): Eukaryota > Viridiplantae > Streptophyta > Magnoliopsida > Asterales > Asteraceae > Flaveria > Flaveria robusta. The sequence continues at coordinate 26,251,448 of CM046471.1, read as the reverse complement.
ACTACTATATCTTCATCATGATTCAAGGCTCAAGATCATTCATAGGGATCTTAAAGCAAGTAATGTTTTGTTAGATACAAATTTAAACCCTAAAATTTCTGATTTCGGAATGGCAAAAATATTTGGAGGGGATGAAGACGAAGCTAGGACGCGTAGAATTGTTGGAACATAGTATGGATCACTCTTAAATCAATAACACAAATCAGATTTAATTTCTTTCATTTATCTAACAATGACAAAAATGTTTGTAGTGGCTATATGTCTCCAGAGTATGCAATGCAGGGCCTTTTTTCGGTAAAATCTGATGTTTATAGCTTTGGAATTCTAGTCCTGGAGATTATCAGTGGTAGGAAAAACAACAGCTACTATAAGGAGAACTCGGTTAATTTAATTGGGCATGTAAGTAACTAGATTTTTATTATATTTTTGTTTATTTAATTATAATTTGTAATAAATAAACCAACACCTTTTTTAGGTTTGGGACTTGTGGAAACAAGATAAAGCATTGGCGGTAGTTGACTCGTCTTTAGGAGATTCATTCGATGAACGTGAAGTTCTTTTATGTATCCATGTCGGGATCTTGTGTGTTCAAGAATTGGCTAGTGATAGACCTACAATGACGGATGTAGCTTTTATGTTGAGTAATCGTGAAACAATGCTTCCTTCTCCGAATCAACCAGCATTCATATTTAGGCAATTGAATTATGGCAGGGATTCAACACCAGCACCGGCTAATGGTGATGTTGGGTCCGTCTATGATGAGACCATCACGATCCTTCAAGCTCGGTAATTTCATAGCATATCATATTGGGTCTTTATATGTCTGCTTGAACATCAAGAGTGAAGTTATGTATGTATGTAGTTTATTCGATAGTTTGAATAATATGCATGTAATGGGCTTCAACTTATTTAGGAGTAATGCCACAATCTCCAAAAGTGTCATGAGATGAACAAAACTTGTAAGATGTGGCATACGGTCAAGTCACGCTACCATCACCACCCATTTCGCTAAGTTTGATGGTACCTTTAGATTTGCAATAATAATTTGTTTTAAAGATTTTTCCACAATCCAAAAGATGTATGCAACTTTTTTTTTTTTATTACTTTTTGGACCATTTTGACGGATCACACATAATTCCAAGAAAAATTTAAAATTCACGTTGCGATTGGAGTATATTTTTCATTTTATAAACATTATATAAATTTGTTAATTTCTCTTTAAAATTTCTATTCTTTCTCATTTCCCTCTCACATTTTATGTCCAATGTTCAAGGGTGATGTATACTAGTTTTGATAGATCCGTATAGAAACAATCGTGGTACACAAGATCTTTTGGAACTTGTGAATTTGTGATTACGGGGGTACAGGGGCGATTAGAGATAATAGAAAGAGAGTTGCAAAGGCTCTTTTGATCATTCAACAAGGAACTTGTGAATTTGTGATTACGTGTTATTTAATAGATGTGAAGAAACCACAAGGTAAATGAACAAATACATGCCAAAAAGATGTTTAGTAGAGAAAATAACATTTACTACGATTATTAAACAGATTAATTCACTCAAACGTGTGAATTAAGGGCTGAATTCTTTGTGCTCAAAGTCTAGAAAAGTGAAAACGTGAGAGTTGGGCTTTTGTTATGTGGATGGACTTAATAATAAATGGATCTTGTTAAAAATTAACACAAGACGGTGAGATCGAGAGTCAAGACTATTGTAATCTAACTACACCAAATGGGCTTTTGTTTGACTGGTGGGCTACATTTCAAATTAATTGGGCTTTGTCATTAGTTGGAAAAAAGAGAGATAGGGCTGAACTAAAAAGGGGGCTAGGATAGAGTATAGACCTAAATTAGGGCTACTCTTCAAATTAATTGGTTTTGTCCTTTTGGGGTTTTGGAATCACTTTGGGCCATACTGATCATGAGAAACAGTTTTATTTTTTAATTAAAATCCTATTTCGGTGTTAAAGAGTGATTGATGAAATAAAACGCATGTAGTTTTTGTGGTTAAAGCATAGAGATAAGTTAGAAGATCTCGCATGACATGTTAGGTGTATTTTTTCATTCTCAAAATTTCCCGTGTAATTTGTGTTGGTGAGCCTTAGCATCGTGTTGGTGGGTCTTAACATTTTGCTCGTGGTCTATTTTAGTAAAAATGTCGTTAAAATAAAAGAGGGTTAGCATATTCATTTAGAGGGGGTGGCAGCCCTTGTTTGATGCGGTGCAACGATCTTAACAACTCATAATTTTTTTTATCTTTGTAATTATGGTTGAGTAGTTGGCTTCTCGTGATAACGACCGTGGCTACGATTTGATTATCATGTTTAACTTCAATGTAACAACTGTAAAATTAAATTTTTTAGTATAACTTATATATGGTATTATTTATAATCAATATTAATCAGTTACATTTTAATATTTAATCATATAAGTTACCTGTTTGAAAAATATAATTAATGTAGTAAAATTAATAAAAGATAATTTTATCACCTTAAACTCTTAAAATTAATGTAAAATGACAATATCATTATCCTCAAGTGTATTATAACATAATATAAATATTTATATTAGTATTTTACTAACCGAAGCATAACGGTAATTTTAAATAGTTAACAGAAAAACTAATCCTATTTAACACAATGGTTTTAATTGATAAGAACATAAAACTACAGACTGAAAAATCCAAATTAAAACTATTGAATTCTAATAGTATGAAACCCATTTGGTAGAGGCTTTCCCTCTTAGAGGGGAGTCTTGGGTTCAATCCCAAGCAATGGTGTAATTTGGTGTAGTGTAGGAGTAGAGTAGATTTGCCGTTAAAAAAAAAATAGTTGTGAAACCAAACCGACGAAAACCGTATTATTACCTTAATACTTAAGTTTTAAACCCAAATCAAATTAAAAACACATCCTTAATTACTTTAACAAACGTCATAGTCATGAACATTTTAAGTTTACTAAGTCATGAAAGTGATGGCTCCCAGATCATCAATTTCAATCCCCTTGGATATTTTATATCTTCAATCATGATTCTCATATCTTGTTCCTTCTAAACCTATCATTCACACAAAAAACATCTGATCACTAAAACAAAAACCAATCAAACATGTTTCAAGAAACAGCCATTCTAGTATCTCTGTTAATCTTTCTAATTTTCCATTTATGCACTTCCATCGACACCATCACACCCTCTCAACCACTTAGAGATGGTGATACTTTGGTCTCTAATGGAGATACTTTTGCCCTTGGGTTCTTTAGCCCCCAAAACTCCACCAACAGATATGTTGGTATCTGGTACAACAAGGTTTCTGAGCAAACTGTAGTTTGGGTTGCCAATAGAGACCGCCCGATCACAAACGGGTCGGGTGTCCTATCGGTTGATCAAACCGGGAACCTCGTATTGCACGAAAACGATCAAGGTTTCGTGTTTTGGTGGACCAATGTTACCCGAGTGGCGAATGGTGGTTATTCGGCTCGGTTGTTGGATTCGGGGAATTTGGTGTTGTTTCAAGGAGTAAACAATGAGGTTTACTCATGGCAAAGCTTTGATCACCCGTCGAATACGCTTCTTCCGGGTATGATGTTCGGGTTGGATCGGAAAACGGGTTTGAACCGGGTGGTTACATCTTGGAAGTCTAGTGGGAATCCTGGAGTTGGGGATTATTTGTATAGAATGGAGTTTGTTGGGTCAACTCAGTTGTTTTTGTATAAGGGTAATTCGACCCGAGTTTGGCGGACCGGGTCGTGGACGGGTCACGGGTGGAGCGGTGTACCCGAGATGACGGCTAGTTACATATTTAACGTTACGTTTGTAAACAACAACGATGAGGTGGCGATCGTTTACACTATACGTAACTCGTCTATTTTCTCTAGATTAGTCGTTAACGAGTCTGGAACGGTCGAGAGGCTAACTTGGCACGAGGCGGATCGTAGGTGGATCGGGTTCTGGTCGGCCCCGAAAGACCAGTGTGACGGATATAACCACTGTGGTCCTTTTGGGCTTTGTGATCCGTATAGATCAGGCACTTTTGAGTGTGTGTGTCTTCCGGGATACGAACCGCGGTCACCGCAGGACTGGTTCCTACGGGACGGTTCGAAAGGGTGTAAAAGCAAGGTCGGGACACAGATGTGCGGGGCAGGAGAGGGGTTCGTTGAGTTGGCACGTGTGAAGGTGCCCGACACGTCGACGGCACGTGTGAACATGAGTTTGGGGTTAGAAGCGTGTGAAGAGTTGTGCTTGAGGAATTGCACATGTATGGGGTATGCAAGTGCTGATATTAGTAAAGGAGGTGGTGGTGGAGGTTGTATTATGTGGTATGGGGACATGATTGATACTAGAACGTTTGCAGATGGGGGCCAATCCTTTTATATCAGACTTGATGCAACAGAATTAGGTATGTCATTAATGCTTTTGGCTAAGAGAATCACTAAATTCTAATATATAATATATAATATATAATATAGTAATATAGATATATAAATCATTGGTTGCGTATCTATTTTACTTACGTATCTACTATAATAAGGGGCCGTTGGGCGATATTGTATTAAGTCATTAAAAGATCTGATTAAATAATATGTAGCATCTCAATCATTTAATATGTTTGTAAAACTTAACTATTAAGAGATTTCATAAAACCGATACAAGGTTCCAACCGATTCAAAGTTAATCTTTTAATGAAATAATTAAGAGTACACCAAACAACTTTCTTTTATGAAAAACAAACATGCTCTATAGCATACTCTGTATGTAGTCAATTCAGATGTAAGCTACCAAACATCCAAACAGCTCTTAAGAAAGATACCAAAAAAGAACTTGTAAGTGAATTGGTGTATATTAGGGGTGTTCATCGGATCGGATAACGGATTATTCGAATTATTCGGATCGGATTATTCGGATATGAAAATTTCAGGACCCCATCCGAAATCCGAAATCCGATCCGATTCGAATAAGGATATCTCTATCCGATCCGAATCTATCCGAATTCAATTCGGATCGGATTCGGATATATATCTGAATAATCCGAATATATCCGAATAATCCGAATAAACTAAATAACAAAATTTTTTATTTTTTTATTCTTAAAATTTTTTTTGCTAATTTTTTATTCTTAACATATGAAAATACAAATTTGATGTGAACCCAAATTAAAACTTAATAGCTAATTATATAAAACCCGAAGATTATAATCTCTAATTTAGAAGAACAATCGATTATTGTATAATTATTTAGAATTAGATGACTAAAATGTGTTAATATTTTTTAATATTGAGTTAAAAATATAATAGGTAGTTGGCTAATGAGTATTAGGCTAAAAACATAGTTGAATTCTTATTCGGATTAATCGGATATCCGAATAATCCGAACAATCCGAATAAAAAAATTATGAAATCCGAAATCCAATCCGAAATCCGAATAAGGAATTCGGATTCGGATGAGATCCGATCCGAATATCCGAATAAGAATTCGGATCGGTTTATTCGGATTTGAATACGGATCGGATTTCGGATATTTTCGGATATCAGATTTTTTGAACGCCCCTAATGTATATCTACTTTCATTCTTGTGTGGATGGATACATACCCGTCGTAAAGTCACGTATTTAAATTAGTTATTCTGACTACACAAGTAAAACACCATAAAAATAATACTAATAAAGTAAAATGATAACTATTTTCTGTTGTGTAATGTTATTTTAATAATTTTGGACTTTTCTTCCTTTGAAAAATCCTATAGTTTTACCTTTCTTTTAAGGTCTTACTTCTTTGTTTATTTAGTAATAATTCTAATTAGTGACATGTCAACTTCTTTACTCTTTATAGAGAAAAAATAATGTAAAATAGATATAGAAATCTATACTAATAAATGATTACATGTGGTGACACATGTCATCACCAGATCTCACCCTACAAAAACTTTCCCGCCTAAACTTTTTTTAACAAATTTTCCACAAATCATGCTATATTTCTTACTTGAAGTTTTTTATTTTATTTTAATTTTTTTTAAACGACAAGTGTGAAGTTTTTATTTTTTTAACTACATCAATCACAACAACCATTTTTAGTAATTTTAAATCTATGATGTCAATCATCTCAAACCTTATTTAACCCTTTAAACGTTATGATCACAAATCCTGATTTTTATATAATCGATTTAAAATAAAAACGATAAAATTTAAATATTTTTGTTTACATATTTAAATTATATATATATAACTTTTAACCCGTGTGATACACGGGCTAATAACCTAGTTTATTAAATAAAAAAGTAGTATAATTAAATAGCTGAGAGTGATGACCGATAACTAACAGAACACGAAATGTAGTATTTAATTGTGATAGGTCTACATTTGTTATGAAGGGTTTGGTTTATGATAAAGAAATCTTTCTTGAAGTCACACCAACTTAATTTTCGTACATTTAATTTAAGCCTTTTCACATCAAGTTATTTGAAAGCCATTTTGAGTTTTATTAAGAGTTGATAACGAAATTAATGATAATTTATTTTTAATAGTAAGATTATTGATGGCACGCATTCTACTTTCATTTGCGACAATTTTTTAAACTCACTATATATATAGTGGATACATGGAATTTAGTCAAAGTTATACACATGTCAAGTCTAACTTTAGAAAGTCATGAGGTATCTATTTGCTCTAGTTAGTTATTCATTTAATTCACATATATCTGATCTGATATCCGAATAAACTAACTCAAAGATTATAGTGGGTGTAACAATTTTGAGAAAATGTTTCTATTTCATCTTTATTTGAACTCAAATTTCTCATTTTTCATCATGGCTATTGTTATGAGAAATTTTCTTTTAGACATAAATTTATTATCTTATAATGTGTCCTATTTGATTTTATGAATTAGAGTTAAGTTCAATTTTACTACTTGGGGTTTGTTGAAAATAAATATTTTCTTTTAAAATATTAAAAACATCAATTAACTTAAAAGTTTCATAAATTGTTTTAATTTTAGTCCAAAAGTTTCATTGGTTGTTTTAATTCTATCCAAAATAATGAAACTTTTAAAGTGAAATTAAAATAACATATGAAACTTTTGAAAGTAAATTGATGTTTTTGATATTAAAAAAAAAGATTATTTTAGTTAAACCTTAGGAAGTAAAACTGAAATTAACTTTATAAATTAAAAGATAAACATTTAATACTAAATTTGTAAACAAATAAAGAATCAACAATATACATAAAACTAATAATTTTAAGTATACCAATTTTGAACATCTTATCAGCAATGTGAGTTTTAGCTTCAAACACGACTTTTAGATAGAATCACTTTATTAGATACCATCACGACTTTTATCTCAATTTTACAAAGTTCAACGCCAGAAACCAAATCTCCCCAATGCTTAGAACATGAATAACATTATTGAATATGATCTTTTTCGCAAAAGTAAAAGATATATGACTTTCCAAGCACTTTTAAAGTACGATTATCATTCATTATTACTTCATGTCCTTTTTGTGATTCTTTGTAATCCTTAAATATATTTTTTGTTGGTGCAAACATGTGAAGTGGCACCGAGATCATACCACCAATCATCATTGTAGAAATTGCAGCATGCAATTCTTTTATCATGAAAGAATTCAATCCCCAAACCATAGTTTTGATTTCATTCGTATGTTCTTCCTCTTCAACCATGTTTGCATCTCCACTTCCACCTTTTTTGTTGTTCGTTCTCCTATCTTCATTGGATACTTGCAGCATTTTTTACATGACCTTTTCATCACACTTATAACAAGTGATTACAGACAAAGATCTTATTGGAGATGAGGAATCTTCCTTTCTTTCTTTATTTTATAGGTTGTTTGGTAATTTTTTAATAATCATTAAAAGATTACCTTTTAATGATTAATTACTTTTTAATGGTTATGAGATAACCTTTGCTGAATGGTCAATATGTTAAATTTTTAATGGTACCTTATAATTTAGCACTAGGATTACCTTTTAACCATTAAAATGTTATGAATTATTAAAAAGTAGTCTATTAATAACTTTTCAAAAGCTACCAATTAAACAATCCCATATTTCACTCAAAAAGTAGATGTCACATTCAAATTATTTTCACGAACACGAGTTTCCTCTTCAATTTTTAAATGTTTTTGAGTTTAACCTAAAGAGAAACTATCATCAACTTCCTTTTTAAAATTCCTTCAAGATGACCGGTGGCAATTTAGTAATGGTTGCCCTCACGACCATTTTTTTCCAAAATCTCAATGTTAAGATTTTAATAAATTTAGAGACAATAATCATAAGTTCATGGTCTTGATCTAATTATTTGAAATATTATTTATCATACCACTTTAGAAGATTTTGAAGGTTATAACTTATATGCGTCATCCTCTTCAGCATTTAAATTTTATTTACAAGATTTCCAAATTGCCCTTGTGTATGTCATTGGGGAATATTTATGGTGGTCATAGAGACGATCAGTTAAGATACTAAGAGTGTAATAGTCACGTTGTTTAATTTAGTTCTTCATCATAGACAACTTAAGGAATCCCTAGAACATAGTAGACTTTTGCAGCATCCAACATAAACTCTATCTTCTCTTTCCAATGGATGAAGTTCGTTAAGTTCTATTAAAGGCTGTTTAGCAACTTCTAAATGGCTAAATGCTAAACCATTAAAAGGTCTTAACTATTAAGTGTTGAACCGGTAAAAGTTCTAAATCATTAAAAGCTAGTATATTTTTTAACTATTCAAATGCAAATGTTTGACCAATTCAAATAAAAACTTTTAGCCATTCAGACTCAGTATAATGTTTAACCATTCAGAGGCAAAAATGCTTAACCATTCAGAAATCTGGTCACAAAACAAACAATCTGAACCATTAAATGTTGAACCATTTAAACATCTGAATCATTATTAAGCTGAAACAAACAGCCCCTTACTCATTCAAGAGTTGCCAACAACCCCTAAATATGTATAAGTAAAAGTATTAAATTATAATAACTTTTTTTAATAGAAGAAGCGAGAAGAGTTTTTGATGTGGTTCTATAGTTGCCTTAAATATTGTCTCTTTACTAGTGGGTAGGTCTTTGATTAGTGGGTCTAGTAGTACTTTAAATAGTGGGTCATGTGGGACTTAATAAGAACTGTCGGTATGCCTTTGTCTATGGTATGAATGAATATTAAATAATTGGTCCCAATGTCCCTCTGTTGATCTTCTGTTTCTCTTCAAACCAATTCAATGCGTATGCTTAAACACAACCTAATAAGAATTCATTCCGACACGAACCAACACTATAAACCTCATTATGATATTTACGGATTCTGAAGATTTGGGGTAATTAAGTATTGTTGCAATGGTAAGGTTGCTGTCATGTGACTTGAAAATCACGGGTTCGAGCCGTGAAACCAACCTCTCATAGAAATGCAATATAAAAATACATGCATTATACCCAAGCTAACATGAAACCACAGGATCCCACACTTATGGGAGCCTCGTGCACCAGATAATTTGCTCTTCTTGTATTATGGAAACTAGACAACATTTCATACATATTATGGTATGATCATTCGACTTTGTACGACTCCATCTTGAGATCAAATGAAACTCCACGTCTAGGAAGTTTTGAGAACAGTTTATGTACGTTTTTAAAGAAGTTATAGATCGAGTTGTCCAAGTGCTTTAATATTTTTTTATTATAATCTAGACAAGGAGTTCGTGATTCGTTCTTTGTTGGATTAATCGGTTTCATTCATGGGTTACGGGCCACATGTTGATGGGTCGAATGGGTCATTTGGGTCAAGTTATTATATATGCACGTTTGGATAAAGAAAGTGTCAAAGTTGACCGAGTTTGTTGGAGTACACGTTGGAAAGTGATGCATATCCACCGGATCTTTGGTTGAATTATTATTATTATATTGTTTTTGTTGTTCCCACGTTTGTGTCAGTATGGCTATATATAGGCCATGTTACTTTGATGAATAAAATACTTCTTCTTTCTGCAACTTTACATTTATATATACATAAGTGAGTGTGTGTAGAGAGGGGCCTGAATCCAACATTTGGTATCAGAGCCTAGGGCTCGAGAGGCAGAGAAGGCCGGTTTGAGAGTCGGTTTCAAAGAAGGGTAGCCCGTCGCTGCGGGGCAAACGCAGCAGGTTACCAGTGTGTTTTCGGGACAGCAGGTAGCTGTTTCGGGACTGTTCTACAGCAGAAAACGGAGTTGGCGGAATGGTGTTCGGGTCAGGCGTTGTCGCGGGGAAGTGCCGGTAGAGACAACGGTGGTGACCGGTGATGAACATCAGCGTTCTGTGGCTGTCAGCGATGATTAAATTGGGAGAAAAATGGCTGTTTCGAGATATTTTCACAGCAGGGGGTGCTGCTGTTGGATTTTGTAGTCCTTGATCAATTTGTTTCGTGATAAGAGCTTTACAGACGTATGTGCGTGAGAAGCGGGCAGAAAGGATCCGTCAAAGCAGGTGGCTTTGGGTTCAGTTCGTTTGGCAAGTGAAAGAAAACTGTAAAGGCGGTGGCTTTGTTTTCTTGATCGGTGGAGAAGCCTATTTGAACAAGCATGATCGGTGAAGGTTATGGTTGTCAAGATAAGAAGAAAAAAAAAGTGAGATTGAAGAAACTAAATGATCGTGAACATTCCGTTGGATTTCAAGTCGGGTTGGCTTTGGATGTGATTGTGGAAGAGGTCGTTGATCCGTGAAGAGTCAAGACGTTAATGAACGGGGTTCCAACTGGATGTCATGTTAGATGTTGCGGTTAGAGAAGACTTTGGACATGAACTAGGTGAAGTTTGGGTGTCCGTTAAAAGGTCGAGAGGGTTCGAGATGAAGGCTGTTTTGATGGGAATGCAGCTGTGAACGAATGGTGTGAACAAACCGATTAAGGGGGTGAATGTTGGATTAATCGGTTTCATTCATGGGTTACGGGCCACATGTTGATGGGTCGAATGGGTCATTTGGGTCAAGTTATTATATATGCACGTTTGGATAAAGAAAGTGTCAAAGTTGACCGAGTTTGTTGGAGTACACGTTGGAAAGTGATGCATATCCACCGGATCTTTGGTTGAATTAGTATTATTATATTGTTTTTGTTGTTCCCACGTTTGTGTCAGTATGGCTATATATAGGCCATGTTACTTTGATGAATAAAATACTTCTTCTTTCTGCAACTTTACATTTATATATACATAAGTGAGTGTGTGTAGAGAGGGGCCTGAATCCAACATTCTTGTCATCTTTGATGTTTCCATGGATGCAGTAATGACTGAGCTTCTGAGCGCCATGATCAAACCTCATCGCGTACAAGACTTAGGAGGGTTTTTTACATAATGAATCGTATCTAATTAAGGATATGTGATGATAGCATATAAATTTGTGACACAACATTATGAAACTTAAATATAAGATCATATAAATCGGTTGACATAATCTTTCTTATGATTGTATTTCAGCCAAGAACTTATCAGAGAGGCAAAAGAGATCGCATAACCGATTTCTGGTCATCGGGATGCCATTGATTGCAGTAGGGTTTCTCTTGTGTACCTTCATCTTTTGTTGTCACATAAGGATGAAGAAAAAAGGTACACTACATTTATTATTAACTTTTAACAGGAAACTCACATTCATGCTAAGTCTACCGGATGTTCTTGTGAACAAACTTTTAGTGTTAGAATTTGTGACTGGTTTTGTTACACCCGTTGATTTGCGACTGTTACGGAACAGACGGAAGAACTGAGCCCAAAAGACTAGTCTGATGGGTAAGGAAACCCATTTGGCTTATATACCCCGTATCAATTGCCCATACAACCCATGATAACGACCATTTGATTTTTGTTGCTACTCTAGTTGCTAATATTGGTATCATTTTTATCAGTTGCAACTTAAAGTTGCTTTTGACACTTTTAGAGTAGTGTGGGTCAGTGCAATATCATGGTTCAGGCTTCGGACTAATGCTCCTAGCTACAATGAAACTACAGAAATGCATGGAATAAACTAGTTTTCATGTTTGATACAGCCAAACGAAATGAAGGCATAGTCGAGTTTAGTTTTACAAACAGCTTGAAATCCTTGGATGGGTCTTTCACTGATACGGATATTGGCGAAAATGTTGATTTACATGTGTTTGATTTGAGCACAATAGTTGCAGCAACTGACCACTTTTCTGATATAAACAAGCTTGGAGAAGGTGGATTTGGCTCGGTTTATAAGGTAGTGTCTGTTAATATTTGTAATGATATGGTGGTCTAATTTGCGTTTAACAAATAATCATCAATTTATAAGAAAATAATTACTTAGGGTACGCTGCTAAATGGGCAAGAAATTGCCGTCAAAAGATTGTCACAAAGTTCAGGTCAAGGTATGCAAGAATTCAAGAATGAAGTTACATTGATTGCGAAACTTCAACACAGGAATCTAGTCAGGCTTTTGGGATATTGCTTCCGTAAGGAAGAAAAGATGTTAATTTATGAATACTTACCGAACAAAGGCTTGGATTCTTTCATCTTCGGTATGTTTTCTAACCTACAATTATGTTCTCAAATCCACAACTCGTACTAAACAAAATAACTATCACTAAAGGTTCAATAGCGTTGGTAATTCTCAACAGATGGAAGAATTTCAATAAAAAGTAGAAATAAGTTTTATAAATATTGGTCGATGTTAGTAATTATTATAAATTTTTATTCTCAAGAAATTATAAGTATTATTATTATTATTTTTTACTGAACAAAGAATACTCACCTTGGTGGCATGATCAGTACTTCGTTAGTAATAATGTAATATCTCCATCCACGTCATGTGTCCTGACTAGGCATCACATTGTTTACCAACGACCCTCACTTTCATAAAGAGATTTTCGACAAAATCATTAAAAGCTTTGTGTTTTGTGGTGATATAACTTCTAAAGTTATATATGTTCTGAAATATTATATGGAATGGTGTTCTAGATCAAGAAAAAGCATCTCTTCTAGATTGGAAGAAACGATTCCAAATCATTCAGGGAATTGCTCGTGGACTGCTATATCTTCATCATGATTCTAGGCTTAGAATCATCCATAGGGATCTAAAAGCAAGCAATGTCTTGCTAGATACAAATTTAAACCCTAAAATCTCTGATTTTGGAATGGCAAAAATCTTTGGTGGGGATCAAGACGAAGCTAAAACGCGTAGGGTTGTCGGAACATAGTATGTATCATCCATAATTCAATGGCACAACTTAATTTGTTTTGTTTCATTCATCTAACCATGACAAAATACGATTGTAGTGGCTATATGTCTCCAGAGTACGCAATGGAAGGCCTTTTTTCAGTAAAATCTGATGTTTTCAGCTTTGGAATTCTAGTTTTGGAGATAATCAGTGGCAGAAAAAACAACAGCTACTACAAGGAGAACTCAGTTAATTTGATCGGGCATGTAAGTAACTAAATTTTGTATATATATCTACGTTCGTTGATTATATATCGGGGCAACTATACATCCACCAATCTTTATATGGGTCGTATAAATGACAAAAATGGGTCATATTGTCCGTACGGCTTTTGTTAGTGGTGCATGTTATCACAGCAAATGCTTTCATGTTAGTCAAACACATCATACAAACCGTATAATTTGTAAGAATACCAATTCATATGACCCATATATTAAGAATATGGCCCATATCATGTGTGGTGTGTGGTTGGTAGGTAGCCAATCTTAATTTATCCTATGAAACAAATATATATAATTTTAACCAGCATCCTTTTTTTAGGTTTGGAACTTGTGGAAACAAGATAAAGCATTGATGGTAGTTGACTCGACTTTAGGAGATTCATATGATGCCCATGAGGTTCTTTTATGTATCCATATCGGAATCTTGTGTGTTCAAGAATTGGCTACTGATCGACCTACAATGACTGACGTCGCTTCTATGTTGAGTAATCATGATGAAACCATGCTTCCTTCTCCTAATCAACCAGCATTCATCTTTCGACAACCACATCATGGTACGCACTCAACATCAGCATCAGCTAGTGGTGGGGTTGGTTCTGTTTGTGACGAGACTATCACCATCCTTCATGCTCGGTAATTTCATAGTATCCTCATGAACCAGACACTTATAAAACCGAGTGTCATGCAAAACATTGGATCAAGTCGCGTCTGCTTGAGCATCAAGAGTGAAGCAAGTAACTAGTTTTAGTTTTTATAGGTAGTTTGAACGTATCTAGTATACGTCACATGTAACTATGTATACATAATAACATTTAACAAGTATTCAAATGTGTCTATATCTATCTATTAGTAGTGCATTCCCATCAATATTTCAGTCGCTAATTCAGTCGCTAACTTCCTGTCGCTAAAAGTCGATTGCAATACCTAGCACTTTAATTTTCATCATATCACTAGATCAATCATTAGTCATTGATTTTGATACTTTAACTTCCCGTCACTAAATTCGATCGTAAAATATTTCAATCAGAAACACGTAAAAAAATTAGTTGCAACAAGATTTTAACCGTATGTTAAAACCGGTCGCAAATGCTTGTTTTTTCGTGTGACTATAACCGTTTTACTAGAATGATACACTCCTTAATTACCACCATTACAATATATATTAAAAAGCAACTTCACTGTTACAGTGAAGTTTGTTTTTTAATATATTGGCCACACAATCATGTAAAATGCATTTAGAAGTTTGTGTTTTTATATATTGACCACATATTTTTATAAAATGTATTTAAAACCCAAATTATAATTAGGATTAACAACAAAGTTTTATATTTTTGCTTTTTGACACAAAAGTTCACTTTTTTTGTTTTTCGGTTCAAACATTAGAATCGGTATTCGATATTATCGGAACCGATATCGGTATACTCTTTTGTGGTTTCCGATAAGCCAACCCGACAACGAAGAAAGTCACGGTAGCATAAGACAAAGGAAAACAACCAAACTTCCGTACGCGTAACGCACGTGAAGTTTGCTTTTTGACCACAAACGTTTATTTTTTTTGTGTTTTTGACGTCAAACATTAGTATCGGTATTCGGTATTTAATTGAGCTGGTATCGGTATACGCTTTTGTGGTTTCCGATGAGCCAATCCGACAACGAAGAAAGTCACGATCGCGTAAGACAGAGAAAAACAACCAAACTCCCGTGCGCGTAGCGCGGATTAAAACACTAGTTGTAAAGGTTTTGAAACTTGTGAAAAACCTTGATAATACTATAAAAGTTTTTTATAACTATTTTTTATGGTGCTAAATAAGTAAAAGTGAAAAACTAATAAACAATAAGCTTTAAGATACTAAATAAATAAATTATAATATCACAATTAACAAATTTTACTCGATCATATAGAGTCAAAAACATATATGTAGACACATAAATTCTCAACCACCAAATTGTAACTAAATTGTCCTCAAACTAAAATCCAACATACACCCCCTATTTAATAGTATCACCCATCCCTTATGAACATTAACTTTATGAATTGGTCTTCCTAATTAACTAATCTTTTTCTCTCTAGAAATACACTTTCTCTCTCTAACCTCTTGTTATTTTGTAATTGTTCTGTTCATACAAGAAACAACAAATACAAGAGATCAATATATACATGGCTGCCTGTGGAACCCTTCAACACATCTTTGATAACCCGTGCAAACACATCACACCCGCGAAATCGATCAACGATTCACCAATCGATATGTTTTCAGGATTCAATCTTAACGAGAAACCTGAATCAATCCTCTTGTTGGAGCATGATTCCACAAGTTTACCACAAGCTCTCGGGTCCGAGAGCTTTGATGATGTGAAAGATTTCAATGATCAATGGGATGAAAGGCGCGAAAATGTTACAAAAAATACAAAAACCAAAATTTCTGGTGATCCAAAGAGGTATAGGAATAACAAGAGGGAATTCCCGCCACCGATTTCATCAATCGGGAGGCGGGGTTGTTTTAAATCTTATCGGTGTAACGGGAGGCTTGTTCTTAAAGAGGAAAAGATCCTAAGGCGAGAAATATTGCACGCGTTTAGGGAAGATGGACGGTTGAAGCTGCGGTTTATTCAGTTTGATGATGGCGCGGAGGCGAAACAGGATCAACGAAGCGATATCCGGTGACAGTAATGATAATGATAACGATAACGGTGTTTGCGGAGATGAGGATGATGATAATTAATGCGGAAGAAAATGTGATTAGGAAAGAAACGCCATTTAAGCAGCCAGGCTTAATCACATGCCAATTTGTAAAGTTGAAAATATTTCTCTTGCAGTTAATAGAATGTGTTATGTGTTATGTGTATGTGTTAATTACACACGTAGACTTTAATTCGCATACATGTATTCATTTTCAAAAAAAATATCCATCCCTTAACTAAGACCACAAAAGTACCAAAACAATGATACATGCCACACAGGTATCAATTTGGTTTTGCTTATATTAATTTTGGTCATGTACATGTCAAAAAAGATTTTAAGAAAATGCCTCAAATAATAAATGAGATGCCCCTAAAATGCCCCCTCTCGATTGCCATAACGACCGAAGTGGTTCATAATTTTTCGTTCTTCCGTTAGGTTTTTGGTAGAAATTGGCATAAACATAATCAAATTCGATGCAGGCCATGACTTGAAGTTGATTTCATACATGGGTGCTCTTTGTGTTCTTCATAGCGTGCAATGAGTATCGCAGATAATATATCATGGAAGGCTAATATTTGACGCATCCCACTAAAAACAAAAAAAAAAAAAAGTACAAAATGAACAAAATAAATTCATCAGTAATATCTTGGTAATTACTAAAGGATGTGCAATGGATAGCCTGAAACCAGAAAGTACAATATCACTAACGGATTATTAGAGAACCCGACACGGGTAAGTCCAGATCTAGTCATTGTATGTGGAAACTATTTGCGGATGGATAGTCACCTAGTATCGAGTCATCTGTGTTAAAGATAAGATTTCAGATAAAACTATCTCTTTTGTATAAATGCTAATATATATTAATACTAGGCTAAAGACCCGTGTAACACACGGGTTCAATTCAAAAATATTGTTGTTGTTTAAAAAGATTCGTAAGTTATAATTTGTTGATAATACTTTGTATATCGATTTTTATGTATAATTTTTAACATTAGCTGCGTCTAATATTAGTAGGTTTTCTCTATTAATATTTATACGTCTCAATAATGTATAATATGGAATGAAATAAATTTATAAATAAGAGCTTTAAGAAATAAACAAATTGAATTGAACATGAAAAACAATATTTCAAATTTATAAACATCCGAAAAATTATTTGCATACAACATTTGAAATTTTGTTGGTAATTTTTTCATCATTATCTAATATTAATAATTTTAATCTCTGTCTACTTTTAACTCGAGATAATACAACATAGAGCTGACCATGATCCTTGTTTAAAAACAAACCAATTTTGGATAGCGAATGTCCTTGGCTCTTGTTTGTTGTCATTGCAAAACACACTACTAACAGGAACTGTATTCTTTGAAATTAAAAAAAATTCTTTTGTCTGAAGGTGTCAAAGTTAATCGTGGAATAAAAGTGCGATTTTCAATATTACTTTCAAATACATCAAAACAATTTGCACACATATCAAATGAATTCCAATCAAACATAATAATAATATAGCAGTACATATTAAAAGATATAAAAAAGTTTAAAAAGTAGAAGATGTAATACCTCTTCACAGATGGATTGTAGGTATTGTTGAAGTAGATCACCTTCAAATAAAAAAAAAACAAAAGTAAAATAATATTAATTGAAAAACGCAATTGTAGACAGTGATAGGTTAAATCATAATCGCAGATGATGAAAACTTAAATATAACAAAAAACAAATACATTTTATTAAAGAAAACTTGATAAAACCAAAGCCAAAATGAGAACGTTGGCTGAAGTTTGTATGTCGAAGGCGATATCATCAGACTTTATAAAGACAAATCGCGAGGCTCGTAAAGCTGGGATGATTGAGAAATATTTTAAAATCGGGTATAATTTTATTTCCAAAAATAGATACCCATGAATTCTTTCAAATTGGAGAGTTGTCGATAAAAAAATTCCGTAACTTTTGTCAAAATTTGAATATAAACCGAGTATTTAATGGAAACACACAATCAAGAAATCGATTTCATAGATGAAGAAAATCATAAATGATTTATACAGTTTTTGTTGAATTATTTGAAGAAAAAAAATATCAAATATGATTTAATTTCCAAAAAAAGATGTGCTCTAATTTAGGGTTAAATTTCCAAATTTTTCCCTAAATATCTCTTGTATCAGAAGTTGATTTTTAGTCAAATGAATCTAGATTAATAATAAGAACAGATACATATTTAGATGGAAATTAAAAAAAGCAGAACCTTAAGAGAATGTCATGTGGCACTAAAATTATTGTTTTATTAATAAGTATAGATTACAGATATAAATATACAATTAAACTTTCATTTATGCTTAGTTTATTTCTTTAATTTTGTTGACTTTTATGAGAATGCATAAAAGACCTAGGCAGAAACATCAATTCTATGATAAAAACTTCTTTTGTAATTATAGCAATAATTGATTTTATTCAAATGAACTATGAATAAGAATGAGTATAGATACATTTTTAGGCGGCAAATCAAAAGAATTAAGGCTTAAGAAAATGACGCGTGCCACTAAAAATATTGTTTTATTAATAAGTATTGATGATATTTATATAAAACATTTTTTAAAAATACATTTTTTTATTAAAAATAGTTTTTCTTATTACATCTTTTAAGCTACTTAAAAACATTTTCAAAAAATACGAACTTTTAAAAAGAATAAAAAAACAAATATGCTTACTTTTGTGTGAAATTGAAACAAAACTATAGATAAAAAAATTTAACTCTTCTTATATGAAAATACGATTTAAATTAAGTCTGAGTGAATTTAAAAAAACAAAAATAAGTTTTAAAAATACTTTCTGTTTTTAATTATGACATATGAACCAAATAGTTTTATAATTTTATTAATTAACCTTTCTAGTTGACTCTTTTTAAATAATATTATTTTAAAGTAAAATAAATTTAACCAATAGCATTATTATAAGAAAAAGAAACACTTACTTAAATACTTATTTTGGTAAATAAATTTTCTATATACACTATTTTTGAAAAAAAAAAAACTCCTTTTGTAATTATAGCAATAATTGAATTTATTTTAATGAACCATTACTAATTATAAACAGGTTTTTTAACAAGTTAACAGGTTTTTTAACTCGAGCGCCGGTGATGATGGACATGCCGACGGTTTTTCTGTGTGTGGCAAGAGCGCCGACGATCATGGATGTGTTGGTGATGATGGATGTGCCGGCGACAGCTGTTTTCGGAATGGAGGAAGGGAACGGAGAAGGGAATTGTCGAAGTGGGTTGTAGGGGGAAGTGGGGGACTGGAGTTTGAAGTTAGGTTTTGTTTAAATATTATGTATATTTAATCATTTTTGAAGTTATAATTATAAACAGGTTTTTTAACAAGTTAACAGGTATTTAATCTGTTTAGACACGAAATTTATCGTGTCTTAATAAATCAATTTGTTTAAAACACGAAACATGTTTAGGTCAAACACAAAACATGTTAACTTCGTATCGTGTCACGTCGTGTTAATAGGTTCGTGTCAGAAATTGTCGGCCAGATCAACAAATCACCATTGAAGGCTTAAATTAGCAAGCCTCTTTAACCTCAAATATTAAATCTTGTTCATGTTTATTGAAGTTGAATGAAGACCATGTTACTTGATTATGTCTTGAAATCAATATATAACGAAAGTTTTGTAATCACATTTTAGAAAATAATAAGTTAATAAATGTATATTGTTATTTAATTGAAGTTGAGTCATATGGTAACTATTCAAAACTAAAATTAAAAAATAAAAAATAAATAAATAAAAAGTTGTGACAAAACTTCAAAGCAGAAAACGCTATTATGAATTTATAAAAAGTAATAGTTTTTCATTATTTTAACTTAAAAAATGATGAATTTAAAGTATAAAACTTTTGTGATTAATTTATAAAAAATGAAAATTATGCCATTCATTTATTCAAATTTAAAAATAAGTTATGTCTGAAATTTATAGTACACTATTATAACTTAAATAAAAACAAAATATACAATTCATAATGTTATATCAAAGTGGGTAAATATCTAAATTAATATAACGATGTTAATTTTGAAATATAAAAACAGTTCAATAGATTAAGTTGAGTTTCAACAAAACTTGATTTTACGAATCTTAGATTTTTATTAAAAAAAAAAGGAAATCGTTGGGTAATAGCCGTTGGTTAAGTCGATGATCGGTGAACCGGCGTAAGCTTTACGCTGAACACCATTATAAGATGAATTTAATATCCCGCCTCATTATTTCCATTCCATTCTAACCCCAACACCATCAAAATTCAAATCCCTAGCTCGTCCCCTTCTCTCCACCACCACCATCGATCGATCTCCACCACCACCGTCTCCACCACCATCGATCTCCACCACCGTCTCCGCCGTCGCCGTCGTCTAACTTCACTCCGATCACCGCCGACGGACCACCACTTGGTGGCGTACCGGAGCGCTTAGCGACGTGTGTATCTTACGACGCCGGTCGCCGGAGATAAGTATTTTCACCGTTTCCAAATAATTTTCATCTTATTTGCCTCCTTTATCGTCGTGTTTGTACACCTGTGTGAGTTTTGTTATTTTATACATCGCATTTTAGGGTTTTTAATAACTATTTCTTCGTTAGGGTTTTATACATCGCATTTTAGGGTTTTTAATAACTATTTCTTCGTTAGGGTTTTTAGGCGTTTGGTTCAGAACTAAACTTATTTATTAGACTAAGATTGATTCAGGAATGAGTGAAGATCGAGATCGATCGCTCTGTACCAAATTTTACTTTCCGTAATTGATTACAACTGAGGTTTATCATTAATGCTGATTTAATTGATCATATCTTGGTTGATTTTTAGGTTCAAGTGGGCTGATCACTGCAATATAAGGTTGAGAGGGAGTTAGGCAATGGAGTATTTGGTCAGGTATGTGTAGGTCATTGCGTTTCGGGTGGAACTGGAAGGATATCAGGTCCTGAGGCCATGGGGATAAACGATTCTTGATTTCACCAAGCATTCGAGTTAGGATGCTAGAATAGCATTGTTTTCTCTTAAATCAGATTTTAGCCAACTTATTTTAGCCAACTTATTTTCCCTAAGCATATCCATTATGTTAAATAACTTTTGTTTCTTTGTTACGTCTATGGAGATGTAAAAGCCAGGGAACATTTTACTTGGGTAAGAAATCTCATTCAATTTTAAAAAATGAAATTCTTATTATAATATTATTATTTCCTCTTTAATGCTTTCACTCATATTTGCATTTGGCCATTCTTTCCAGATTCTTTTACTCATAAGTAGGGAGAATCTGTTCTATTATTTTTCTTATTGATATTGGATTTTGACTTGACGGTTATTCAAGCTAGTAATATATATTATAAATTTGATTCTTGATTCGTTGGGTTATAAGCAGAATCCTTGTTAGTAGATGTAAGTCCTTTAACCTTTTTATAATCATTTAGCTTATAGTTCTTGTGATTGTTTTCAGATGGTGGCTAGTTTAATTGACTTTCCACTATGTATAAAAGGGTTTTTGTGTGTTAACTTATGGCTAATGAAGCAGGACAGAAAATGAGAAGATGAAATCAACATGCTACTACAAACAACTATAATTATGCCAGCTTGGTGAAGGTAGATTTGAGAGCATCTATGGTATGATCTATAAAAGCATCACCAATTTCCAATTTTCAAGTTTTTTTGTTAATTAGTTTATTTTAGTTTATGACTCTAATTGATCAAGTAAGATAGAATTAGCTTTCAGGAAGTAACCTGGATTTCAAAATGGAATTAAGTGACCTAACAAGACTTTGTGGTTGACTTATGATTCGCCCTTCTTAGTGATTCACGTAAAATTAATCAAATCAGGACGTCTACCGGACCCTTAAGGAGTCATGGTGTGCCTAAAGTACACTATTAAGAAAAGCAAGGAGAGTTATGTAATGGTATGATTGTCAACTTCTTTTGCATCTGTATGAAAAGTGATATGATATTATAATAATATGTTGTCTGAATGTCTTTCTCACTTTTCTAGGTCATGGACATGCGTGGACCTAGTTTATGAGATGTATGGAACTCTTATGGGCAATCGCGAGTGCTTAAGCTTGTGACAGTAAAAGAATTTATCTCTTTTATGTTAGTTGGTTTTCATCCTTGATCCTTTTTTATTTTGCTTTGACCCTTGTATTTTGTTTGTTGACTTGTCAAATTTCTAGGATGTTATCTGAAATGGTATCTTGCATAGTTGTGGAGGCTGTGAATTTTGGACAAAATGCATGCAAGAGGGTATGTTATCCAACTTATTATAAATTGAGATTTCCCCCATATTCATGACATCAAAGTATCTCAGGTTTTATTCTTCCAAAGCTTTATGTTAAATACCTTTTGTTTCTTTGTTAAGTCTGTGGAGATGTAAAGCCAGAGAACATTTTACTTGGGTAAGTAAACTCATTCACTTTTAAAGAATGAAATTCTTATTATAATATCATTATTTCCTCTTAAATGCTTTCACTAATATGATTTAAAATTTGGTCAATCTTTCCAGATTCTTTTATAGTGGGTTGGTACCACTCGTAAGTAAGGAGAATTTGTTCTATTATTTTTCTTATTGATATTGGATTTTGACTTGAGGGTTACTCGAGCGAGTAATATAAACTATGAATTTGATTCTTGATTCGTGGGTTATATGCAGAATCCTTGTTATTAGATGTAAATTATTTAACCTTTTTATAATTGTTTAGTTTATAGTTCTTGTGATTGTTTTCAGATGGTGGCTAGTTATTTGACTTAACATTATGTATTAAAGGGGTTTTGTTTGTTAATTTATGGCTAATGAAGCAGGATAGAGAATTTGAACATGAAGTCAACATACTACTATGAACAACTATAATTATGACAGCTTGGTGAAGGTGGATTCTGGAGCATCTATGGTATGATCTAAAAGCATCACTAATTTCCTATTTTCAAGTTTTTTTGTTAATTAGTTTATTTTAGTTAATGTCTTTAATGGATCAAGTAAGATGGAATTAGTTTTCAGGAAGTAACCTGGATTTGAAAATGGAATTAAGTGACCTAACAAGACTTTGTGATTGACTTCTGATTTGCCCTGCTCTGTGATTCACGTAACAATCAAATCAGGACGTCTACTAGCAAGAAAAGATGGAGTGGAACCTCTAAATTTAGCAGGTGATGTTCAATTTATTTAGGAAGAAGACCATGAAATCTAATGTTGGATTGGGCGAAGACGTTACCAAAGTAAATCCATTCCATAACAATCCTGAACCTATTAATTTGCCATTATTTTGAGTTTCTCAAATCTTCTTTTCATTTATCCCTCATACTGTGTAGTTGATAGGAAATACACCTGTGTTTTGTCTCAAGAAGATTGTAGATGTTTGTGATGCATGTATGCTGTCAAGTATGGGAATCTGCTCCAGTGCAAAAGACGGGTGAATTTTCTTGCTTTGTTTCAGTTTTAATTATTTATGTTATCTTTCTTTTTCTTTTAATTATTATTATTCTGAATTTGAACATATAGGATTGCATAAAGTATGATTAAAGATGCAGAGTATGAAGGTCTTATTACTTCCGTGAAGGTTAGAAAATTTGCTTTCAATATAACATAATTTTAATGCAGTATAATTAATAACTAATTAGTGTTTTTCTATGGAGACGGTGCTTATTAAGGCTACAGGGAGCAATACTGGAATTGGGTTGGCTTTCATTGCAACAACTGAAGGTTACAAACTTGTGATAGTTACCCATCTACATACAAAATGGAAAAAAAGGATTGTTATGGGATCGTTTGGGACGAGTCATGTTTAACTTACGCAAGCATCGATGGTGTTTGTCAAGAAGGAGAAGAAATAGTAGAAGTAACACCCAATAGTTATTTTCTTAAGCAATTTGAAAATCCCTCTAACCCAAAGGTATTTCTTTGTTATTTTATCTACAACTAAATGATTATAAGAATTATGAGTGTTAATATTTAACAGGGTAACCTTGAAGATCCATTACCAAGCAACGAGAACAGAGATGTTTGAAAGGGTCTAAAGGGAAAGTTGATGCTTCCTTTTCCGGCATAGGGAGTGACTGGAGTGGAGAAGTTTCATAAGGAGAAACATTCAGATATCAAGGTGATTTTGTTCTTGATTTCACAATATTAAAGTTTTCTAGGGGTATTTGGTGAGCTGATCTAGTGCGGCTATCGTTTGGCATGATTTGAGTTTAGATACTGTGAATGACCAAAAGTGATGATCTGAATGGGAGAAACCTTTTTAGTTTACTTACATAGGCTTCAATATCTTGAATATATGTTATGCATAAAGTTTATACTCTTAATTTCATTTAGTTTTTCTTATGTGTGTTAATTCTCTGTAATTCCTAATATATTCTTTTCTTAATTTGCAATGGATGATGAAGGATATTATAAGATTCAAGGAATTGGCACTAGTGCTATTAATATGATGTTTTGGAAGTTGATGAGGTTATGGTGAGCATCAAGCTGTAGTTTTTTTATGTATAATTGATTGCGAATGATTGTAGTTATGCCCGCAAGGTGTTTGTTTCTTCATGTGTTATGTTTTTTTAGCCCACTTTTGATACTCAGCGAAGAATCCATTGAAACTGCAAAGCTTCTTGCCTGAAAAAAGGTTTGCTGGTATGATCATTATCATAAAGAATGTTACAGTTCTATTTTTCCCTAGATCTCTTTATTTTTCAGTCATGTATTGTTTATGGGATGTATGTAGGTTGGATATCATCCGCGGCAGCACCATTAGAATCGCAAAGGATCCGGATTATGCGGGAAGCTCATTGTTGTATGATGATCTTAGTGTCCCCCAACTTACAGTTTCCATAGATTTCTTTATTTGTCAGTCACGTATTGTTTATGGGACGTATGTTGGTTGGGATATCATATGTGGCAGAACCATAACACCATTAGAATCACAAAGCAACCGGGTTATGCAGGAAAGCTCATTGTTGTATGATGATCTTAGTGGCCCCAACTTACAACTTCCCTAGAATTCTTTATTTGTCGGTTACGTATTGTTTATGGGACGTATGTAGGTTGGCATATCATCTGGGGCAGCAACAACCGCCGCCATTAGAATGATAAAGCAACCGCCGCCATTAGGTTGGGAACTCCAGTGTTGGATTAGCAGAAGACGTAACCGAAGTAAATCCATTCCTTAACAATCTTGAACGAATTAATTTTCCATTTTCAGAGTTTCTTCAATATTCTTTTCATTTATCCCTGATAATGTGTAGTTGACAGGAAATACACCTATTTTTTGTCTCAAATGCTTGTAGTGCTGTTAAGTATGGCAACCTGCTCTAGTGGAAATTTTCACAGGTGAATTTTCTTGCTTTGTTTCAATTCTAACTATTTATGTGCTCTTTCTTTTCTTTATATCATTAATATTGTGAATTTAAACATACAGGATTGCATTAAGTATGATTAAAAACGCAAAAAATGAGGGTCTTATTACTCCTTGGAAGGTTTGATAATTTGATTTTAATATAGGAATTTTAATGGATTATAATTAATTAGTTAATTTTTTTGTAGACGGTGCTTATTAAGGCTACAGGTAGCAATACTGGAATTGGGTTGGCTTTCATTGCAACAACTGAAGGTTACAAACTTGTGATAGTTACCCATCAGCATACAAAATGGAAAAAAGGGATTGTTACAGGTTCGTTTGGGACAGAATCATGTTTAACTGACAGAAGCATTGATGGCGTTTGTCAAGAAGGAGAAGAAATAGTACAAAATACACTCAATAGTTATTTCTTTAAGCAATTTGAAAATCCCACTTACCCAAAGGTATTTCATTGTTATTTTATCTACAACTGAATGATTATAAGAATTATGTGTTAATATCTATAATTGTAACCTTGTAGAACTATTATGAAGCAACGGGACCAGAGATGTTGAACAGGTCTGAAGGGAATTCAAGCTTCCTTTTCTGGGATAGGGAGAAACATGTGAATATTAAGGTGATTTTGTTCTTGATTTCACTGTTTTAAAGTTTTCTAGGGGTATTCGGTGAGCTAAACTAGTGTGGCTATTGTTTGGCATGATTTGAGTTTAGGTATGCAGTATTGGCCCGGTGAAATACTTAAAGTGCTGATCTGAATGGGGGAAACCTCGGTATTTAACTTAATCAGACTTCAATATCTTGAATATTTGTTATGCATAAAGTTTATATGCTTTATTTCATTTAGTTATCCTTTTCCGTGTTAATTTCCTTTAAATTCCCAATATATTCTTTGCTTAATTTGCATTGGAGGATGAAGGACCTCATAAGATTCAAGGAATTGGTGCTATTCATATGATGTTTTAAACTTCAGTTGATGAGGTTATAATGATGAGCATCAAGCTATGCCAGCAAGGTGTTTGTTGCTTAATGTGTTATGTTTTTCTACCCCACTTTTAATTTTTAGTGAAGAAGCCTTTGAAATTGCAAAGCTTCTTGCCTGAAAGAAGGTTTGCTGGTGTGATTATTATCATAAAGAATGTTACAATTCTATTTTTTTCCTAGATTTCTTTATTTGTTAATCAACTTGTGTAGGTGGGGATATCATCCGAGGCAGCAGCAACCGCTAGAACCGCGAAGCACTCGGAATGCCAGATTATGCAGGAAAGCTCATTGCTGTATGATGATCTTAGCGTCCCAACTAAGCTTACAATTTCAATATTCATCTTAATATGATATCATTGTTGCTAATTGGGTTTAATGTTGATTTTAATCTGATTAGCATATCCTTTTATGGGTTTGAATTGCGTGTAAGTTTGGTTCCAAAAAATATAGCAGGTTATTTTCCAAGCTTCTGGTAGCGTTTTTTGTCAATGGTGCTAAGGAATCAATGGCAGGAGAAGATAGAGTGTAACCTCCAAATTTAGCAGGTTATGTTCAATTTATTTTGTTAAATGCGTTAACATACCACTTATTTCTTAATTTCAGTTGGGGTTAAGTGAGATTTTAGCTAATGACTCTAATTGATAAGTAGGATAGACATTGGCTTTTAGGAAGTAACCTGGACAATGCTTCTTGATTGACGTCTGACCCACCCTTCTGTGTGATTCAGGTAACAAATAAATCTGTGGCCCTTTATGCATTATATACCGCACATACATACATATGCTATGCTTTTGTGTTAGGTTTATTGGTGTCAAATGCTTTGTTTCTTGTCATCATCTCACCATTTTCGGTATATTAGTTCATCATTTTCTTATATATCATCTTTGGCTTTCCTTCCCCCAGGTCTTAAAAAAGCTTAATCAATTGCTGCTGTGGAATCAAGAAACATATCATCTCCTCACACACCCAATGGTGTGAAGTTACCTTCATAATCTGTTCCTAAAGCTGATGTTGTTACTGAAGACTGACAAAGATCACGTATACTTGGGGTAAGTTTGTATTTCTGCTGTGTTTTTTCCCTCTATTTTCCAAGAATAAAACTAGTGTTTTTTCCTGTATTAAAGCGGGGAGTGTAACCTCTGTCAAGACCTTTCATGACTGTTGGATCGAGCTGAAACTATATCTTGACCACTGAAACTTGCAGGTTACCTCATTCCAGTGCCAAACTGCGTGAACTGCCCACTTCCTGCATCTAACTCTCCGCAACCCCATTAAACCCGCCCTCTCAAATGCCAAAGTTCCTTTTCTATTTTCCTCATCGTTTTGGTGACTCGCCTGCCACTTCTCTTCATTGCTGAGCATCCTTTCTTCGCTTCTCAGTTCTTTCGACATCATGGTGAATTGGTGATGCAGGATTTCAGCCTCTGTTGAGGCCCCTTCGGATCATAGATTAGGATCAATTTTGGATGAACATGATATTGGTTAGAACCCGTTGATGAACACAGTGGGAGAAAAAACACAAATCTCACTTCTATATTCACACACACAAATGTTGATACATGATGGGTATTTATACCCTTACAATACTCGATTTTTATATTTGACGTTCTAAATTATCTTCTACTTGATGTTAAGAATTAGTCCAACAGCCTCCCCCTTCTCTTGTTTCACCGAGGTTATGCAAGACTTCTGATTTGGTAGTTTCTGGGTTTTTTAAGTAAGTGTTGTTTTTCTGCTTGTCACGTGTAAGGTCTTTTTGATAATCTTCTTCGTCTCGCTAACCAATGTTCTACATAACTAGGTTAATCAAAGTTGCAGGACACAAGAGTTGGCACACAGGAGTTTTCGATTGTTTCGTTGTATTAAATCAGATTAATTTTACATGAAAAAGCTAACAAAACTATTGATTTGCACGAGTAGAAAACCTAGAAAAATTTGATATCAGCATCTTTTTTTTGTGGGTCTGAGTACTCCAAGTTTTGTTCAGTATGATTCCTGCTCAATTTATGTCGTTAAAAACACACTGTTATGTGATTATGTTCCCTATGCAGAAGCAAGAAGTGTGGAAATTTTAAAGCTAATTTTAGTGTTTCATATGGTAAATTTGATGTATTTTTGGAGTTGGTATGAGCCAGTTAGAGAACATACGAGCTACATCACTGTCTTTGCTAATTAGTTTCTCATCTCCAAATAGGTTCATATGTTTGTGCAAAATGGAACTTCAGGTCTCAACTCTCCCCTCTTATTTTTATTTAGATTTGTTTTTAATTTTGCCACAAAATTTACCGTCCTTTATTTGTAACAATCAGGAAAATGATTGATTTACTCTGGGGACGTAAGATAATTCAATTAATTAAACACTAATATAAAGTTCATGACATTGCAGGGTTCAGTGTGGCTTCTTCATATTCCTGAATTGCATTCCATACAGACAATACGTCTCTAAGGAGGATATTCTCTATGCAGTGAAGGTTATTGTTATTAGTTTTCGTGATCATTGAATCTATTATTTCACCTACTTTCTTTTCCAGCGACCTAATTTGTAGACTTTTAAGCAAAGGAAGAATCAAGGGAAAACAGGTTAACATATGTTTCTTATAATTGTTCTGTTTCTGTATTGCTGTTTTCAGTTTTCCACTTATAATTTTGTTAAGAATTTGGTCTTGATGTGTAGACTTTAAGCGAAGGAAGAATCAAGGGAAACCAGGTTAACATATGTTTCTTATAATTAATTATGTTCTTGTATTGTTATTCTTCCGGCCACTTGGATTTTATATAAATTAGCTTCCTATTTTGGATGATTGACAGTTATGCGATCACATCTTATTAATGAATGAAAAACTGGATGCGTGCACATATAGGCATTCAAAGATTTCAACTGTGGGAAAGAAGCTCTTGTGGCGCGGAAGACGTGGGTGGATGTGCTATCTAATGGCAAAACATCAGAGAATATGGAAACAGTAAGCTATTAAACATTTTATGAACTTGCAATTATGTGTGTGCGTGTGTGTGAACAATACTTACTATTATTTTTGTAAAAATCTTTTCAATGTATTTCAATTAAAAGTATTTCATGTTTCCATGGTGCTTCTTATCATGACAAATGGGATCTTGCTTTAAAGATATTGAATCTAATTGACTGTGGGTTTTTTACTATAGTGATACATGATTTTTTCATTTTGCTTTGATTGCTTTAGATCCAGTGGTCTCTCTGGAAGCAGCCTCTCTATCCATTGTGGTGACATAAGGTTTGCCTACATCCCACCCTACCCAGATCTCGTCAATGGCTTGGCTATTGATGAGATTTACTAGCCATGGTTATGGTTATGGCTCTAGAAGTTGCAGTAATCACGTGGCTACATAGAATTCCCTTTGAATGTTGTTAATTCACCTATAATATTATCATTACATGATTAATACTACCCGACCTTTGTGATTAGACATGTGTGCTATGGTTCCCCTGCAAATTCCTATTTATACATCTATGATGAAATCTAAATCCTATTTTCTGATATGCAGATGTGTTTATTTTGACCAGCAGCAAGGTTTTTGGGCCATCAATACAGAAGTCATCTTCAACTAGGTTTGTATGATTCTACCACCATTTTAATATATCACATAAGAAAGACATACAATTGGTGGTATTCATTCTGATGTTATTTCACACTATTCCTCTAAAATTTGATTTCCACATTAAACAGCTCTATTTGGCTTCAAAAGTAAAAATGTTTTATTTACCATGGTGTCCTACTTTCATTTTAATAAAATGCTACACTTTGGTTTGGATGTCAAATGGGTTGCTTTCACATACCAGATATAAGCTTTTTTTAGGAAGTAGATTGTACTAAACTTGACATTATTTTTTTACTAATAGCTAATGAGTATTAAATTTTAACTTGAATCATATGCTTATTGCATATGGAAGTATGAAACTCATAGTTGTGATATCAGATATCAAAAAGAGGAGCAAATGTTTAAACTTTATTGACTTATGAATGCTGATGTTGTCTAGGTAAAAAACAACAGCTCTAGATTTAATTAAAGAGAAAGGAATACAAAAGGAATAGAGAAGTCCTACAACATTCTATGGTATGATAAAGGGTAGTTTTTGTATCATTATAACTTTTTCTTGTCAAATTTCAGACCTATATCAAATAGCCATTGATTTATTAACTCATTTAGTTACAATTTTTATGAAGTTTGATCTGAAGCAGTTACTGCATTTTAGGGTTTATAGAGATTTATTCATGCTTCTTTGGATCATTATTGTGTACTGACATGCAATTTTGGTTCAGGCTAGCCAATGAATCCAATTACAAGATTTGTGCAGAAACAAATTGTGAATGCATTTCAATTGAGTGAAAGAAAGAGGACTTCGACTCTGCGCAGTCAAATATTGGCTAACAGGTAACTTTTCTTAAAATGTAGTTTAGTATGGTACCTATATTTAGTTGAAGTGAGGTGTTTGTTTTGATTTTATTATATTGTTTTCCTCACATCATGTTATCAGGCTGCTCATGATGCCTTTGTTAAAGCTAGTGGATTTCTGTACACAATTGCTGCTTCACTCATGAAGCTTGCAAAATGATACATGGTTCCTAGAAAGGTATGCAGGATGCAGATTTATAGTTCTGATTTGAAACCAGAGGTAAATGACAACAAGATGTTAAATTAAAGTCAATGATGGGATCTTAATTAACTCTGTTGATAGTCCATACAATGGAGGAAATGAAAAAAAGTCGGGAATAAAAAGGTCAAAGAAGATTGTGATGAAGAAACTTCCGACCAAGTTGAAGGAGCTACTTGAAACCGGTTTGCTTGATGGATCACCTATTAAGTATGTTAATGGCTCAAAGGTATACATCCACATCTTAAATTAAGACTCTATTGTTACATTTTTAGCATTTTGTTCTAGGACGACGGGTGCAAGTAGGGGAAGACAAAAGAGGCATATTGTGCATTTTGCTTTGAGGAATGTATAATCCCTCAACAATAAGTTCTTGGAAATGGTGGATGTGCTTAGAAGGTATAGGGTGCAAGTGGCATGTCTAGAAGGGCCAAAAATGGGGTGAGTATGATGGTTACAAGTTGTGGTATTGGGGATCTAGTTGTGAAAAGAATGGAGGACATGCCACTTGTACCCTTTGAAGAAGAAGAAATATAAACCACAAACAGATGGGGAAACCTATTTGGGGAACTAACATCGTAGTTCCTTTACACAAGATTAAAGGTGATGTCTGTTAGATGGTAAAAGATTGAATCAATATTATTGATAGATATGATTACATTATATAGAGTTTACAATGAAACCTTAAAACCCTAAACGGGCTCGTGGGCTCAACCCTAATAATCATTACTAAACCTTAATAATAATATAGTCTAATTATACCTAGGGTTTTGGTTGATAAATCTCCTAAGGCATACTATGAAATTATGGAAAGAGCGATTGAGGCAAAAAATTAGAAGGTAAACTCCATTTTTTAGAAAAACAGGGTTTTAAACCTTGTAGAACTACTACGTAAGCGATACACATTTTTAGGAGTTTTGTGAAGAAGTATAGAAAAAATAAGTGAGATTTGCATATGGTGTTTATAAACCTAGCAAAGGCATACGTAATTGGACACGATAAGAAATAATTTTTTAGGGCTAGATTATAGGTAGCATGTATCTTGGAGTTAATACAAAAGGGAAGATTGAGTTGGTCTAGTCATGTGAGGAAGAGACAACTAATTTGGAATAGCAGATTGGACAGGATATATTAGACTTGCACCTCTCCAAAGAAATGATCATTCATATGAGCTCTTGGAGATGTCGGATTAAGGCTAATGTTTCTAGGAGGATGTATAGACTAAGTATAGGATGGGGGTTGTCTTTTGGTTTGTGATTTTTCACTCGGTCGTGTAGAGTTTAGTCAATTTTCAAGCTATGCCTATACTCTTACATATGTTCGTAATTAGTGTATAATTTTAGGGTGCCTTTAGTTCATGAAATTTTTTTGTAAGGAAAGGGAAAATAATTTGGAATGGAAAGTAATTGGAATCCTCTAAAACATAAGAATATGTTGATAAAATTATGGATGGAATTAGAATGCTAAAATAGTAAAAAGGCAAAACTAGCTATCCTTTTTTTTTTCTCTCAACAGCCCCTTACCATCCCCAACCCTAAAATCAAAATCAACTGCCAAGCAATGTTCTTGAGACCGGATCAGACCAGCCGGTCCAACCAGTCTGACCGGGAATCGGATGGGTGGCCGGTCCGGTTCGCATCGACTCGTTTTGAAGCGGTTCGATCGGCCGGTTCGTCCCGAATCGGTGGTCGGACCATAAAACCACACCGGTTCGAACCGGATTTTCATTTATTTTTATTTTATTTTAATGGGTAAAAAACAGGGTGTTGAACCATAAATTAGTGTGTTCGATATAAAAATATAGCTAAGTTTTATATATAACTATAAAATACATATATAAATTATTTATATTTAATTATATATATATAACTATATATATAATATACTATATATATAATTATGACGTCATCCGGTTCTTAAATGCGGTCCGACCACCAAACCAGTAAGGCGTCCGGTTCGACGTCTGATCCGGTTCTGAAGACATTGCTGCCAAGTTCTTCCACATCGCTGTTCCACCATTAAAGCTTCATCTTTTCTTCGTTGTTTGTCATGCTTTCTTCCTACGATTTGATGTTGATTTTGTGAAACCCGGATTCCATTCGAAGCTTCATTATCTCTTCGATTGCAACTGGATTTCTAATTGCAGATGAGTTTGATTTTTGAATCATCATCTTCTTCGTTGCATCTGGAATCATGGCTTTGATTTTAGAATCATGAACTCTCAATCCAGAACTCTCGTTCTAATCTCAAACTCTCAAAAGATTTTAACCCAAAATCGATTTAAAAATGGAAGATGAAGATGGGTGGTTGCGAATCAATCTGCTTTTATCATCATGTTCGTCATATTCATCTTCAACGATGTTGTGGAATCATTTGTGAAACGATTTTCGGAATGATTTAGAAGGGCAATAAGGTAAAATTTTCACACGCCATTGGAATATTTTGAATTCCACAGGGGGTGTGAAGGATTCTTGAATTCCTAAGGTTGATGGAATGAATTCCAATTCCAAACATAATTCTTTGAACCAAACATGATTTCTGATAAAATATTATCCAATTTCAATTTATGTGGATTACGTGAACCAAACGGAGCCTTAGGGTATGTGGCATGACATTCTTTAGTTTTTAATTCTGTTGCTTGCATAATTCTGTTGTGTTATCTATGTGTTGTTTTGTGTTATGTATTTCTCCACGCTCTTTGCATATGTGTTGCTTGTCGTCTTCTTTGTTCCTTTTTGCCTTGGAGTCATTAGTCTCACTAGAAGAAACCTCTCTATTCTATAGGATAGGAGTAAGGTTTGCTTTCTTTTCAACCCTTCATGACCATAATCTATGAGTAAGACATTTAATTAGGTATGTTTCTTTGTTACTTTTTTTTATTTTCCTCATAATGAAATGCTTAAATCTTGTACTTAAAGGTATACATCTAAGTTAATTTGGTGTCGAGCGTTACCAAGGTGTATAGAAAAAATGTTTCTTGAGTGGTTAAGGGTTCAAGTTTCATCCCAAGCAAGAGGTGTAGATAAGTAGATTTAGGAGTTATGATTAAAAGGGGTGTGAGTTGGTCATTCTAAAAAGAATTATGGGTTCTTTTGATCTAATATGGCATTCGTCATATTTCCTTCTACTTGCCATCATTCTATCTTTTTTGTTTTTATCTCAATCTTCATCTCCATCCTCCATCTTCACAATTCTTCTATCACCACCCTCCATCTTGTTCTGTTTGGTAATTTTCAAGTGATGATCCGTTTCCTTGGGATGGTAGCACACGATATATTAGTAGTTTTACATCCTTTTTTCTTTGGGTTTCATGAATTTTAAGTGAAAAAAATGGTTTTCTTAATGCTCTATTAGTGTGGTTTTAATTGAGAAACTTCCATATCATTTAGCTTGTAATAGGCCATATGAGCAACATAAATACAAACTTCCACAACATTGATTTCGTGTTAATCATGGATCATGGGCATTATTATAACTTAAAAGTAAAGGTAACTGGTTTTTGCCATCGGCTTTTACTCTCTCCTCAACTTTACATTTTGACAATTTCACCTTTTAACCCCTTTGAAAACTTTATAAAATGTCACTTTTACCCCTTTGAGTTTCTAAAGTTTCATGTTACCCTTATACAATTTTTACTTAAAAAAACTAAATTTTTACTATCGTATTTTATGTACGTGTCGGTATAAATTCGAGTTCGTCTACGTATTTAAAATTTGTTTAGAAATGAGCCTAGCCATGTAAAACGTTTTCATGCTTATTTTATATAAGATTGTCTACATTTCGAAGTTCGTTTACGTTTTGACGTAAATTTTGTTGAAAAATGAGTCTGGTCGAGTATTACACGCTTTGAGTTTGTCTGCATTTTTACTTAAGTTTTGTTTGGAAACGCGTAATACGTTTTCATTTGACAATATTAATTTGAGTTACTTTATGTTTCGACATAAATTTAATTTGAAAACGAGTCTGGAAGTATATAATCTATACTTTATCACGCTGTAAACAGAGCCACCGCAAGTGTTTTTTTATGTACATTTTGAGTCGGTCTACGTTTCAACATAAATGTTTGGAAATTGGTAGTTGGTTATGGAACGATTGCTAATTTGATTAGATTTCTTGTCAATCTTATCCTCATTAGGACAAGTTGACAACAAGAGTAGGTGTAAAGTTAGAAATATGTTTCTTGATGTTGAAACCCATCTTCAAGATCTCAAAAGAGCCCATAGAAATAATATTCAGAAGTCGGTTAAACACTTCAGCATGTAAGAAAAAACAAGCCAAAGCGAACTAAAGTTAGATTCTTTATGTTGTTAACGTGAAAGATACACGTAAAATTGACTTGTTTAACTCGTTTACTTAAAGGTTGACTTAACTGGTTAAATAGTGAACCGGTTAACCCATTTAAACAATCTAAAGTTAAATTTTATTAGTTGACTTGTTTATGTCGATGTATGTCTATAGGTTTGAGGAGGTTTGGTACTTGTGATGGAGATGGGAGATTGTTGGCAATCCGTCCATAGTTGACACCAACTCCGGTTGTGAAACATACAAACGATTCTGGGTAACTTTTGAAAGCAATAATAAATTGCTACAAATCTTGAATTCGAACAGAAATTGTAACTAAACATCTCATGAATTTAATTAACTTGAGACCTACCAGTGTTCTAAGTTTAGAGCCAGGACAAGGAATCAAAATTCAAAACAGAATTGATGATTTGGCCTTCTATAATGCATCAATCGGTCAACCACTAGATAGACTATAAAGAACAAAACAAGATGAAGAATTCAAGTCATCCTCAACAATATGAAAATGGGTCATAAAATCTGACTTGTGTACGTCATCTTTCAAATTCTCTTGTCAACCAAAACGTCATTAAACCCAAACATGACATTTGTTAAACAGGTTGGAGATGACTACCTAAAACTTGATTATTTTCATGTTAGGTATGTATTAAGTGTCGAGTTGTCTCATACTCTCATTAATTGTCAACCAAAACCTAATTAACCCAAAGACAACATATTTATCAAATGGGTTAAAGATGAAACCTAAAACATCAATGTGTTCATGTTGAGTTTGTGTTATATTTCAGGTTGTACTCACCCCTAGTTTTACTGGAATATGATGTATTTTGATTGATGACTTGAAGTTCCTTCATGATTTTACTCCATAGGATTCACTTGAAGATATGCTTTACATTGAGATGGTGGTCTCATGAAAGCGTTATCTGATAACAATGATATGTGCCATGCTTAAAGGCTCCGATTAGTAAACTTAAAAATTCACTCTTTCTTAATTTGTGTGTATGTAATTTACACTTTTGAAATTGATGTATGTATATTTGTGTTAGACCTGATGAATGTATATTTAAATTTTAAAGTATCACAAAAGATTTATTATTTCCACGGAATCTCACTCATCTTAATTTTGGATACAAGAAGTTTTCTTAACTTGTAAAAAAATACGCAAAAATCATTAAACTAATTTTATTTCTATTACATAAAAATCTACAAATTTGCCTAACATGAATATCCTCATAATTTTTTTAATGCTTTTATAAAATTATATCTCATTAATCTTTAAATTATAAGTGGATAGAAGTTTTGCTATTCAACATGTTAAATATCACTTTATTAAATTTTGACTAGTTTAATAATTAACAAGTCTGTTACTTTTTAAAAAAGAATCACAATGTTCATTTTATACAAGTTTAAAGTCCTTTATATACAAAATTTAGTTAAATAACTTTGCCATGTATTTTTTTACTAGTTGATTTTTAAACACCAAAATTGAGGGGATTTTTTTATGAAACATAAGAAAGTTTTATGATTTTAACCCCATCCAACTAACCAGGTTTAAAACGTCTTTATCCCATTATCAAGATTATGTCACAAGATTCAAAATGCTTATTGCTACCAAGAGAAACTAGAATTTCCACAACCGAAAACAAGTCCCGCGGATAAACATGTCCAAAAAACACATCAAACTCAGTAAAGATCACCTTCTTTGTGTGTGTGAACAACACAATCAGAAGTCGGGTACGAAATGCAGGTCAACAAGTAACCCTCTTTCATTTGGTTCTCATCAAGAAACGACCCATCCGATTGGTCAACACCGCCAGCAACCAGCTTTCCCGCACATGTAGAGCATGCGCCTGCCCTGCAAGAGTATGGCAGCTCAACTCCAGCACTCTCAGCAGAGTCAAGAATGTAAACATCATCAGGTGCATCAAATTCGTTTTCTTCACCATCAGGTCCCACGAGTTTAACCTTGTATGTAGCCATGGCGGTTGTTCTGAAGGAAGAACCAGATTTTAAGCCAAAGGTTCTTGAGATGCTCTTAACTGTTGGGAGGGTGGATGGGTTCTTTAGGAAAGCACTGACCATGGTTTGGGGTGTCGCTCTGACCATGGTTTGGGGTGAGGCTCCAACCATGGTTTGGGTAGGAAGCGTGAAGGACGACATGCTGACCTGGAATCGAATGAAGAAAATAATAAATGAGTTGAGAACAAGATACAATTTGGCAAGAAACGACTCTTCTGATAAAAGAATGTTTAAATAGTAAACATCAAAAACTAGTTATGGCTCGACTTAAAGTCACAGTCCATATATAAATCCAAACATCTCCTCAGACACAATAACTTTAAGTTAAATAAAAAGATAATAAAAATTAAATAAATAAATAACATTCAGTCATTGTTCATGACCCCGTCAGGGTAAGATCTCAAGCACACAGCTTCCAGTTTTTCAACAAGCCTATTCTAATAGATCACTAGAACGTATGTTTTCTATGTCAAAAGGTGATAAATTCAGTCTCCTACCAACCAAAGAGGGTTCTCCAAAGCATCAAGAAGAAAAGAATGAACCAATATCAGTGACAGATAACTAATATACACCAAAAGAGTCAAGTAACACAGTAATGTTGTTCGAATTCAAAACTATGAGCATCAAGAACAGTAATGTTGTGTTACTCGATTGGCATGACGTTAATGAACAGTGAAAGATTCATGGTTACAGTAGCAACCTTTGCAACCAAACAAGTTAAATTTCTAGAACATCAACATCATAAACTATGAGCACCCTTTGCAACCAAAAAGATAAGAAACATGCACACATTCCTGCAGTTACATTTCTGCAGTTGTGTTTCATGAGATAACGGTTAAGGTATACCAATAATAGAATAGAAAACAACGCATACCAAAAACCAGCTAACATGTGATTTAAATACAATAAGAAGAAAAAAAGTTATATAACTATTAGCCTATCCATTTACATAAATCCAGCGTGCAGCAACCACATGGCTTTAAGAAGTTTTAAGTTGAGTAGGAAGTGTGCACATGCATTGCAAATATCATACAATTGAAAATGACAGGTTATCCGATTACCAAATAGTCAAGTTTAGTTAAAAACCAGCCATTGTACCTACTAAATAGGATAAAAACCACTTAAGTAAATGAAAAAGAACAACTCTGGGAAAGCATGATTTTCTTTAGTAAAGTGTAGTCACAGTCATTCTTAAGGAGGCTAGTGTTTCAAAATGACCAAAAGAGTATAAATACTTTACTTGATTTAAAGGCTGGCTAATATGTAAAATAGATTAGAGAGATGTAGCTTTTGATTGTACATAAAACTTATTTAGATGTACATGAAGCAAAGTTGGCGTATATAAAGCTCTCACAACCTCATGCTTTGCGCCTCTACTTTCAGAACATAAACGCCACGTGCGTCTTAAAACCAAGTTTGCAGCTGATAATTAGGAGGGTTCTATGTAAGTTCACCTAAACATATCACATTTTACAAAGTGAATTCGGTCAACATTGGATGGCAGGAGGCACTTAACTCTCTTTACAAACAATTAGTCTCCACAAGATTACAACACCATTTCAAAATATCTACTCCAACCAAATCAAAATTTATGTTTTACCAAAAATTCACAAAAAAAAAAAAAAAAAAAAAAAAAAAAAAAAAAAAACAGAACACATCAAAACAAATAATTCATCTAAATTCTTCACACACTTCTCAAGCATGTAAGCTTCAATCGGCCCAATACACATCCCCAATTTCCACGAGAACAAGTCACGATCAGACATGATTTCAAAACCTAAATTGGTGAAACAGATCTAACCTAAACAGTAAACACACATACGACAATTTCCTAACAATATCAGCTTCACAGTAATAAACCCGTAGAAAACTTCATCCAAAACGCTAAGCTCACACAAAATCAATCAGTAATCAAACAAAAAAACAAACAGAAACACCTAATTCATAGAGCTAGAATAATAACTATGGATATCGATTAAAATCAAGTAGCGTAACGACATGAGATAAAAGTATGAAATTTAGGGATTTGAATATATTGATTGAACTTACAGAAGAGAAATGCAATAAGCGGAGGAATCGAGGGTTAATGAAAATAGAGTGTTGAGGGTTTATATATATAAAGGGTGGTTGGGGAAGGTGGCGTTTGGAATCTGGAGAGCGACGACAAATGTGTTAAGGCGATTGATACCCTAACTCTAAAGACAAAACTCACAACTTAGATTTTCTTTTTCCTTTTTTTCTAAAATACAAATTAAATTTAGAAAAAATAAAAAAAATAAAGATAAAATTAGATGTATATTGGTTTGGGTAAAGGTTCACCGAGGGCTGGCAAAATGGGTACCTGTTTAGACACGATAAGACCTGTTTAGCAAAAAAGTGCACTATGTATTTTTTTACTTTCTTAAAATAATTAAAATTAGGAGTCTTGGATTTATCATTTATTCTTCTTGATACCTAAAACATATAACTGTCACACTCAAACCACCAAATCTAAGTGTTAAAGGTGTCGTTTTCATGTTTGATACTTGTGCTAATCGCGTCGTCTGTAACCTGTTAAACACGATTTGCCAGCCCTCACTCACTCTGTCGATACAGGGAGTTGGGTGTCATTTTCCGTTGAGGTATTGAAAAGTATATTTTGAAATTCTTACTTCTACTTTCCTGCTCGTATCTCGTATAACGATTATGTTTTTTTTGGTTTTTTTTTTTTAAGTTTCATACTCACTCACAACCCACCCAAATTAACTCTCATGAAACTCAGGTGGCATCCTGACGCTAATCATTTTGAGTCTATATCATGAACCCTAATTAATTCATCTTATGTTATGTTCACTTATGATCTTCTAACAATAATAAAATTCATTAATCAACCAAGAAAATATAAATATATTATAAAAGAAAAAAGTGAAAATATAGGAAGATAGTAGTTAAAAAAGATAAGAAAAAGAGTGGTGCGTATTAGAATGAGTAACAAGAGTATTTTAAATTTTAAAATGAAAAGCATAATTAAAAATACTAAGTGGACTTATTATATTGGGTATTAGTATTCACATCTTATTTCTCATTCTCATCCACAACTATTTTTAAAAATATTAAAAAATTTACGCGGGTTGTATCATGTTTTCCTAAATGTAGGGATTAGCAGTAATATTTTCTTCCATTTACTCACAAAAACTCACAACCATCCCCTATAAAAATGGAGAACGAAATGTGAATGTTTTTATGAAAAACCGAATTAGTCTTTATAAATAGTATTTAGCTATAAACATAATAATCTTCAGAACATTTATTATGAATGTGAAGAACAATAACAACCATTATTGTTACATTCATTTTAAATTTTTAGTGAGATAAAATATAACCATAAAATAAATTTACGATCAAGTAATAAGTAGTATATAATAATAAGATGAATAGAAGATCAAGCAATAGACGTTGGTCATAAGTAACATATTAACATTAGATGATCCTTCACAACAAGCTTGTGATTACAATTGGAAACGTACAAGATAATCTTTTGTTATATGCTACTTTTTCAAAATTATTGTGCTTTAATATATATCTGGTTAACCTTAAATTTTATGCATGTAATAGTTATTCATGTCATTCTTCAATGCTAGAAAACAAACACAATTTTATCAATATCTTCAGTCTTCTTTATAGTTAGGTAATTCTGGATTAGTTTTAATTCTTCTTTATTTCACTTTTTTATATACTTATATGAGTATTACATTAAAAGAACAAAGTCATTTGAATTACAAGCCCAAACCATGTAATTTGACTTTTGAGTAGACCCAAGAGTCAAAATATGAGAGCTTTTAGAACTTAAAAAGGACTCTACATCTACAATTAGTTCGTGACTCTTACCCATAACTAATAGTTATTTCTCTGTTCATAAAAGTTATCAATTTGCAAAACGTTGCAGTTGCCTAGAGAGTGGGTCACGTGGCTTTTAATGGACACAACTCGTTTACTTCATGGAATAAATTCACATATATCAATACGATTTATGTTTTTTAACAGCTAACTTAGATACTTTCCAACAGTAGTTCTAATGTAGCCATGTTGGTTAATATTTATCTAATAAAAAATATCATAAAAATTACATATCAACAATTATGATGACACAAATTATACGCATTGTGTTATATACATATATTATAGTACTCTTCACATATCCCTATTGGTTAAAATGAGGTTAAAGAGAATGAAAAGTTGAGTTTACTTAAGTTGTTTAGGTTAAAGAGAGAGAAATTAATTTTTTTTATTAAAAGATTGGGTTGGTTGGGTTGTGAATAAGGATAGCCTAACATGACTTTTTATATAATTAAATATCACCTTATGATTGTTTTCTCAACACAATATTCATTTTCTAAATATTTGTAGTCTTTATCCATGTCGTCTTTGAATGAATGAGTTCTAATCTATGTTAGACGAGCGTATAGGTATTAGAAAGAAAAACAAAAAATATAGATTTTATTTAGTAAAATTTTTAAATTTTAATTAGAGGATATATCAAACTAGAGGTACACAGATCATGTTAAAGTTGAAACCGGGTTAGGTTAGATTAAAATTAAAAATAAGGTTTTTGTCCAAAAACCATTCAGGTTGAAACCAGCTTTTAAGAGGAAAGAATCATGTTTTACCAGTTCGAAACCAATTTCATAAGTTTGTGTTACTAATCAATTTCAACCCCTTCGGGTTGTGATCAACCAAACATTTTCAAAATCAGGTATGGTACAAACTGATGGCAGGTTTAGATCCAATTCAAGTATAAAACTTAAAAAAGTTATACCAACTCAATAAAAGGGTAAACATGGCCCAAATGCAAGATATTGTTTATTTGTTTCCCTTTATGCAAGTCAGTAAGTGGATGGACCTAATTTCATGCTCCACATTAAACGATTTTAGCAAACATTTTAAGTCGACCAAATGTTTTTGTTTTTCGCCTTATACGCCAAATTTGATAGGTCTTTATGTTCTCAGGATGAACCTGTCAAAGAGATTTTTGTAGCTCTATATTTCTTCATTTTTAAGTAATTACAAAAACATCATTTGGTATTTGGTTTGGACAAAAATAAAGCACTTCAAAACAGGTACTATCCTTATGATGACAAAAAAACATAGCTAAAATTCCGGTAACCCGTAAACTTAATGTCCATGGTATCATCTAAAACAAAAAGGTAACACATAACAGATATCTGATAAGTCAAAACAGTCACCACCTCGCAACAAATTTGAAAGAAAAACAGACTTGACACCTAAAAGATGCGAACTGGCTTTCCCATTGTTGTCTTCAAGTACAAACATCTCACCTGAAACCAGCATGAATAAAATTCGACTTATCTTGATGTTCTAATGAAATGAACCAAATTTGATCAAATTAAAAGCAAATATTTTTTGAGGAAGAGATAACTCACATTCTGCCAGTTTTTCTTTAGCAATGAAACGAGGAAATTAACACTCATCTGCACATTTTGGAAAATCTGTTTTTCCTCCATGCTGCAGTTACCAACAGCAACTCCCATGCACAACACCTTTTTCAGTTGAAACTTAACTGTCGCCTTAGTTTCATTCACCTTAGCCTCGAGAGATTCCTGGTGAGTAACAAGTGTTGGGAACTTTCCTGCAGTCATGACAAGAATGAAACAAACAAAATAATATCAAAATGAAACGAATAGAAAAATTGTTGAAATGAAACAGATTATAAAAACATGTTATCTAATCAAATTCAAGCAGGTTTCGGCTTTAATTGAATGCACCGATACAGACCTGCCTTGTTAAGACCAGGGCCCAACAAACGAGGAATTTGCTTGATGACGGATTCAGAAGCCAAAAACGCCTGGTGTTTCTTCGCAAGCTTCTTCACCAGCTTCTTGTTCTTGTTGAGCTTCTTGAGTCCTTCGACATCCATGTATTCAAGACCAATCTTTTGAGCCTGTAAGCATTAACAAACACAAATCTTTTTTACCATGCGGTACGTTTATGATTATGTGATTATAAATGGTTTAAAAAGTCAAAACTCAACACAAAACACACAAACCTGATTAATTATGCATAATTGTATGTGATAAGCTTCATTTAAAAAAAAATACCTCTTCTACATGCTGGGCATCTCCAAGCATGCAAACTTTCAATTTCGGTCGAGGAATGTGAGGCAACTTCACAGTTCCACTAAAACGTTTGTCCTTTTGTGGGTCGTAGTTCTTAAGGCCAATCTGAAGCTCAATGGTCTCAGTGAAATTACGTTTCTTTTCTTTAGCATCGGTGGTAATTTGGGTAATAGCTTCCCTAAGGGCATCACTCTGAAGCTTACTGTCAAATCAAATAATCAAACATCAGATGAATGAACCACATCTACAGCAAATCAACAAGAAATGATCGTAGAATCAAAACAATTGTACTAGTAATTGATAT
Source organism: Flaveria robusta (assembly GCA_025506415.1). Classification (NCBI taxonomy): domain Eukaryota; kingdom Viridiplantae; phylum Streptophyta; class Magnoliopsida; order Asterales; family Asteraceae; genus Flaveria; species Flaveria robusta. Next base: position 26,207,638 of record CM046471.1, on the reverse strand, counting down.
AGCCTTTCAGAATCTACACATGTTAACATCAATGTCTTGTTTATACCAGATTCCTAATAATTCAATAGTTCCATTTCAAAGTTTCATGAAATATCACTACATGCCGATAGATTCTTTGTTTAAACGAAGAACAAATTATCATCAAAAAGTGGAACAAAAATGCATACAAATGAAACATAATATCAATAGCATATCACACAAGTCTGTTGGAACTATCTAAACGAATCAAAACTCCAATGAATGAATCGAATCACATACCTCATTTTTTGTTAGGTTTTCCTCCCTTAAACCTCTCTTCTGCGTATACAAAAATTAAAAAAACAACTGTCAGTTTCATCTTCAACAAAGAGGCATAGACATACAATGATCTAAGTCGATGTAACAACAGAAATGGAGCTAGCTAATTACACATAAAACGACTAAACATACACAAAAAAGTCATATAATAGATCTATTTAACATCATCTGCTCCAGTAGATCCGATTAAACGATTAGGAGCTAAAATAGATGCAAACAACAAAGCAATGAGATCGAGATTTACCTTCCCTAACAGCAACGCCGATGAAGTTCGAGGGAAAAGAGCGGCTAGTTTATACGACTGATCTTAAGAGGTAGGCGAAACCCTAATTGGGCCTTGGTGGAGAAAATCTTGACCCAGAATCATATTGTTTGATCCACTTTATTTTGTTTTTATTTTTTTAACTGCTAAAATATCACTTACGGACTATTGACTCATCCAATTATCTTCATTAGGTGAGAAAATCCCCTAGCCCGACGGTTCATTTATTTTGTCACATGCGCGACTTGAACCCGATATGTCATCATATTTTAATAAAGTCTGGGGTACCTCAGCTTAATCGTTTGAGTTAAATATCACTGGGGCTTGCCCAACTTTATATAAAATTAGTTTCTTAAACTCTAGGCAGCTATGCATGGAGTAAATGGGTCAGGATGGTTGTATGCTAATTGATATCAATTCGTCGAGACCTTGATTTGAATCGAGATAAAAAACGAGCTCAGCTCAAGTTTTATCATTATTATATTGATTTATTGTATGTTTGCTTTATCAATAACATCATTACTAATTGGACTTTCACATGATCTGTTTGTGAAACCTAATGTGTATCAAACCTATAATGTCATTTACGTAATAACTTGGGGCTATTTGATAATTTTGTGTAGAGCCATTAAAATGTCTGATTGAATAAAAAGTAACTTTTAAATCACTCAGCATGTTTTAAATATCATGATCAATTAAGATATGACTTTTCAGTGAACCAATCACACTAATCATTTAACCGATTTAGAAATAACCTTTTAATTAAATCATTAGAAGTTTATCAAACAACTTTTTTATTAAAGATAGTAAATTTACGTACTACCAAATCTCTTATTAAAAATCAGCATGTTACTTGTACAATTTGTTTTGAACTATCTCCAAGATTATTATATATGATAAATAACTTCATGTTCCGGGACGTTACTTGTATCAAAGTGTTCAAAACCAAGTGTATCCAACAACATAATAAGCGGTTTTAACTTTTAGCAACTTCATCAACAATGAACAATCTAGAACATACGAAGATAAAGTTTGTTTCAAGAAAAAGATAAACTTTGACCTTTTGGGTCAACCATAACATTCCGATTTGAAGTTGACATCAGTATCAATAGAGCTTTAAAGGTAGACCCTGATATCAATATGCATCCACCTGTATAAGAAACTACCACTTAACCTGCTTGACCCGTCACCAAACTCACTTGAACAGTTGAACCACATTCGCGAATCTATCGATATGTTAGAAATTAATTATAAGATCGCACTCATCATATAGTCAGACCATTGAAGTCAACACACCAAAAGGAGTATAAACTTGGTATGTATGTCCTTTAGTTAGAAAAAGTTCATAAGATACCCACCCAGTCACTCTCAAAAACTGAAGCATGTCCAGCCACTTGATATGATACTAGCGTGACGTTAGGCATGAGTGTTCAATATTAGGTTACAAACAGAAAAATGAACAGAACCGAAACCATTTAAACATAACCCCGTACATATGTAAATAGAACTCTGATCAGTCAAATATCAGCAGCCGATTTCATGAAAGTCAAAAGACACTAATACAAAAATCACAAGCCTTTGAACATAAACATAAACACAACACCATGGAACCTAAGTCATACCAACTACCAAAAAGAAACAACTAAAAAGAAAACCATAAATAGATAACCAAAGACCATAATCCGTCTGTCTCGGGGAGCCTAAGTCATACCAGAGACCAAAAAGAAACAACACCATGCCCCGATCATCTGTCTCTGCCAATCCTTGATGTCAGTTGTTCTATTCGGGAAGAGGGCAGACCTTGAACCTATAGAGCAGTGTTTTCTTCTTTGAGGTCGGGTTGTCAATGGTAAGAAGTATCTTACCAAGCTCACTGATCTTGAAACTGTGACTGATCACTGGTTCATCGGTTGGAGTCATCTTTCTAGCCTTTTGTATGATTATGGTGTAGTGGCTCGTGTCATTGGGCACATATTCAGCGCTATAGCTCACCTCCCAACCGACTACGCGTAACTCCCACACAAATAAGCATTTCTGCAGTAGTTTACCATTTGACCAGATATGAGGACAAGAAAACCTCACATGAATACAGCAAAAAGAAACACCAGTGTTCAACATGTTAATGTAAACAGTACCTCATTGACTATGATCTCCACAGTCTGCTTGGTAGCTGGTTTAACAGTAACCACTGAAGCAGGATCATCGATCGTGAATTCTGGGTTGCAATCACAGTAGTCTACGCTCAACCCGCCGTACTGAATTGGTACATGCTCAGGATTCACATATCTGTTAAAAAAGAAAGAAAATAAAAAGAAACCAACTTACTCTAAACCTAAAACGGTAAAGGATAAAAGGAACCAATATCTGTAAGTTTATATATATGCGGCCAAACAAGCGGGTTAAGTAACAGTTTGGTATCTCCATGTTATTAAAGCATTTTAAAAAAAGGAGTGTGTTAAAAATGTTTATAAAACTATCTTATTAGCATAATGATCTAATTTCTTGAATAAAAGGATTTATTAGGGTTGTATGCATTAAGATTATAGGTGGGCAGATTTTGATATGTTTGACCCATCTTGTTTTAGCTAAAAAAATTAATTTGATTTATTTGGCATGTTAAGATATAACATAATCTGAGTTTACCCATCCATAAATAGACGGAAAATCAATGGAAGCTCTACTAGAGAGAGTAAGCGCTTACCGCTGTGTCACCAGAGGTTAACAACTTAAGAGGTGGCGTTAAAAATACACTTTGGGCAAATTTGGACCCGTTTTCTTTTTAGCTAAGTCTTTTTCCCACTTTAGCCATTTCACATGTTAGAGATTTAACATATAACATGAATCAACCGTAATAAACGAGTCCAAAATTGTCATCTTTATTTTTTAAGGGATAACTAAGTCGGATAAAAAAAGACTTACTTGAAGAGGGTTTCGGGAGTCCTAGCCGTGCTAGCGAATACAAACTTGCTCTTAGTCCTTTGTGTCATGAACGGACTGATCATTGTATAGAAAGCTAAATACCACCAAGGGCAATTGATGAAAACCTACAAAGAAGATGTTAAGATCAATAACATTGTTATGTTCTACTATCAATTGAGTGGTGTTATAGGTAACTAATTTTATTCTATGCACAACAAAATGAATGAATATGATTATAACATAAAATGCAAGAAATCATGAAATCAATTCCACAAAAAAAAGGTATAATTGAATTCAATTCCACAGTAAAGTAACAAATTTGAACCCAAAATGCAGAAAATCTTCGCCTTTTGTTCAAAGTATGATTTCATCCATCTTACATCAACCAATTGTTCAATTTAAACAAACATCTCAAATTTATTAACATTATGGACTTACAAGTTGTAACATATAAACTATAAACTCACCTGTTTTGCCACAAATTCAGGGTAGTTATCCTGCAGCAGTTGCAGAGCTTGTCTGGTGGCTAAACGGAGCTCCCTCTTCGCGGGGCCCGGTGAGTTCTTCAGATCACTTATCTGAAAAATAGTGTTCACCCCACTGGACCTAAAATCCAACTTCCTTATACTCCTCTCAAGAAACTGTATCCTCCACCTCAAAAACTTCAACCTCTTTTCATCATCAGCAAAAGTTTTCTGATACAGTTCTTTGTTCTGAAACTCACCATACACATTGTAACACACTGGGTGTCCTTCTTTATCAAACCCATGATTAAACACCACTTTCTCAAGATCATCCCCCAAGTTTTCATCGATTAGAGCATCAATGTTGAAGGTTTTCCGCCATTGGAGGGTGTCTTTGAGCATGGTGAAGGAGTCTTTGACTTTGAAGTCTCGAGCTCGTAGGAATTTGAGGAGAATGACATCGGTTCGATCGTCTTGCAAGATGGGTATGCCCCAAATTGAGATTTCTGAAATGGGTTCGTCTGATTTTTGCAAAAAGGTGAAATCTTTGTTGGTTATGGATTCTTGGATTAGGGTTTTGAAGTCTTCGAGTGATTTTCTTTCTGAAGGTGAAAGATCTTTGATTTGGTTGCTTTCTTCTTTGAAAGAAGCAAGTGATTCAGGGGTTTTGGTGGTGGTGGTGGGGTTTTCCGGTTGTTCAATGACATCACCTATGGTGGTGGTGGTGGTGGTGGGTGGTGGTGGTAGTGGTGGTGATGATGGGGTTTCATTGTCTGTTACAGAAGTAGTTGGTGGTAGTGGTGGTGATGGTGGGGTTTCTTTGTGCTCTGGTGGTGGAGAGGTGGAGGAGGTAGGTGGCTCCGCCGGGAGGTCCGGCGGAGGAGCGGTGGTGGAGGTGTGATGTCCGTCGGCCATTGTGGAAGTGAGTATCGAGATGAGTAAAAGGTGTACAAAAGTAAGAGCCTTTGTTGGGAGAAGTAGCAGTGTGTGTTTGTGTGTGTTTTCTTGAAGACTATAGAAGTTAAGAGAATCTATATTCTACGAGGTGGGTGGGTTTTTTTTTTTCTTTTTTTATACGTGTGACTTAAAATATAAAATCAATTTTATATTTATATATAAAACTAGTATTATGCCCTCGCGTTGCAGCGGGGGCATAACACCGTGACAAAGAGCATCAATGACACACCACCGGTAGTAACCACCAACAACAGCAAACGTTCGTATTAAAAAGAAATAAAAAATAAAACCTAATGAAAAGTAGACGTAAAAGCGCTGAACCACGCATATGAAACGTAAAACATATAAAACAACAAGTAAGCCGATATATGACCAACGTGTTGCAATGGAGCTGTTAAATGAGAAAAATAAGCATAAATACGTTAAACTACACACGCACGATGCAACGTGTTAACTCGCAAAATTTAGACTGAAATGCAAGACGAAAATTTGTAAAATATGAAAAATATAGGGGACCAAAGTTGAAAGAAAAAAAAATATTGGGGTAAATTATAAAATATGTAGAAGTTTTGGGTTAAAATGATTGAGTTAAAAATTAAAAAAGAAAAAAAGAAAAAGATGGGTACAACACACTAAAGCACATGGTACAACACATAAAACATATAAAAGTTGATAATTAGTATCACATATAATATAAACTGAGTGGAATCTAGGGAAAACTATGATTATTATATAAAACAAATGTCTGACAAATTCATATAAAAGCTATTAACTATTCAAACTCAGTATAATACTTAACCATTTAGAGACAAAAATGCTTAACTATTCAGAAATCTACTCATAAAACAAACACTTTGAATCATTAACTGCTGAACCATTTAGAAATCTAAATGGTTTAAGAGGCAAGCAAACAACCCCTTAGTCTTTTAATACTTATAAATGTTAATTAGATGGGATGGGGCAATTTTTTCGAGGCTGCCAAAAGGCTTTAGAATTAGGATCATCATCATTTTTGTTTTTAAAATATAAGAGGAAGAAAGACGGTGAACATAAAATATAAACGACCTTAAAGTTTCGAATAATTACTTTTGTATCTATGCAAAATATACTTGTACGCAAAGCTTTTAAGCTTTGTTGTTTGTGTTTTAAAGTATATATAAAATGGGGATGTTAAATATCATGCAGACTCAACATCAATAATAGAGCTATGATTGTTGGTTGATAATAGTATTAACTTATTTTATTAGCGATACTTTTTATTTTTTCTTACATAACTATCATAGATACATTTGATTTTACGTATAAGTTTTTTTATTTAACTCATAAGCGTTTTTTTAGTTAAATCAAGTGAAAAATTCAACTGTAAACATGATACTTATGCAGGTAAGAATGTTGTTAATAAAAAAATCAAAAGTAATAAATGTTATTGATCAAATTGTTAGCATGTATCATTATATGTCCAAAGACAGGTTATTTTGGTCATAGTCTAAATGATGAAAATTCAAATTGTCTAAATATAAAATTTATTTCAAAGACTAATAGCCAAAATAAACTTATGCATTTTATTTTGATTGTAATATACAAGACAGTTATGTAACCGTTTATCAGTTCTCTTAAACATCACCCACAAGTGTATAATACAATTGTTTACTTAAACTTGATCCAGTAATAAATATGTTCATATGTATAAACTTTATCATTTGTATTAATCTTCATTTAAAGAAACTGTAAGAGTTAATGGTTTTATTTGATGGCAGTTTAAGTTTTAAAAGTTAATATTTACAGGGCCAGCCCAATAAGGTTATTGGGCCAGTCGGTGGCCTAAGGCCTCCATATGTTGGGGGCCTCAAGTTTTTTCAGTGTTTGGGCTAGGGTAATTACAGTTTTGTGTTAGCTACTATGTTTATATAAATGTTTCGCATGTTTTTTAAATATATAAAAAGTAAATTAAAAAAAAATTTCTAACTCCGCAAAATATAAGCTATTTAGTGTATTTTTGCTGGTCCCAAACCCGGATATAGGAGAAGAGTTTTTATTAAATACTTAAAAAAAAGGTCTCCAATATTAACCCTGCCTTAAGTCATTAAAATGATTGAGCCGGCCCTGAATATTTATTTAGATTATTTACTAAATCAGAGCTATATTTCATAAATAACTTTATACTAAATAGGTTATGGACCATGAACTGTTAAAATAGGGTCGGTGAGATGTAATGTTAACATCAACTTTTTGGTATGTGTGAAAATTTTCTATGAACAAATTTGTACTAGCAATCAAGGTTTACAAGTATTGGCAGATAAAGTAATCAAGAGTATGACCATACAAGAACTTCTACTTGGTTCAAAATTTAAACCGTGACTTAAAAAAATATATAAATAATAAAAAAAGACCGTTACTGTAGTTAATGTACATCCTAAAATTTGCCCTGCTGGTTATAAAATTTCAAATTATTCTATAGATTCGGTTATTTTGAGTAAGCAATGTCTTAAATTTTTTGGTCAGGCTACCTTTAGAACATGTAACTATTAAGAGATTGAGTGAGGGCTCTTTCAATTCTTTTTTTTTTTAGTTATTGAGTCCACTGTAGGAGTATGTTAATCGACTAAGGTATAAAAAAAAGAAAATAAAAATTAGGCCTCTGCTAGAACATAGGTAATGTGTGCTCGCCTACCACGCACACCCTCAAAGATGGTCTTGGGTAGACCTCCTCTATCTTATTAAATAAAAAATATTAAATAATTAGTAATGTATATTTGTAAAATATTTAAAAAGGTTCAATATCAAACAAAGTCAAATTAATAATTTGACATTCAATAAGTGATAATTCTATAAATAGTAAAAACTAAAATTTGAAAAACATATATACATCAACGATACATGATACAATTGATGAAGAAAATTATTAAAATCTAAATATCTATGCATCTATTTATATCAATACATATTAATAAAATAATAACTTGAGTGCTATATGATCTTTTCTTAGGCTGTTCACCTATAATCTGTTCACATGCGATTATCACAATAAACCTATTAATTTAAACAAAAATCAATTATGTCAAACTTTCCAAACTTAATCTTAATTTTAATTTTCATCTTAAAGAATATAAATAAAAAATCAATCAAATCAAAATTTATAATTTTGTTAATATTTTTTAATATTTATAAATTTTTATTTAATATGATAATAGTATCCTAATAGTCGAAAATTTGATTTTTGTTAATAATCACAACTTAATTTTTAAACTTTACGTATCATACGATTTAATATGATAAAATGTTTTTAAAATTAAAACAAATTAAATAATTAATTTTATGTATCTCTTATTTAAGTCATACATTACACGGATCACTAACCTGGGATCGGCCCTACACACCGGGGCGAAGCCAATGGCGAAGCATAGTTGGGACCGGGGGGGCCGCCGCCCCCCCTCTTTTTTTCTTCGGTAGTGTTAAACTTTAGTTCGGTAGTGTAAATTTTTGGCCAGGTAGTGTAAAATTTTATATAAAACTCGAGTTCGCCCTCCCTAAAAAGAAACAATTTCGCCCCCGCCCCCTACGGGAGTGTTCAAGCTCCGCCACTGGGCGAAACGTAAAGGTCACTTTAGCTTGTTGTACCGGAGTGCCACCGTCACGACCTTAGATTCACCAATGTCATTTGCCTCCATAGAGATTTTTTACTGTTTATATTTTTATTGTTTTTATATTATTTTTGGGACTATATGTTATTTACATACAAACTTATTTATTGTTTTTCGCATAATATCACTAGTAGATGAATGATAGTTATGGTGTATTCTTTGTTGGATTTTAAGGAATTTGAGGAAATAGTTGGCTAATGTGTGTTTAGAATGTTTATGAGAGATCTATTCATCCTATCTTAGAAGCAAAACTCATGGTGATAATAATTAACTATTATTTGACATTGATGAATATTAATTAATTTGTATTAATTATATTTTTGAAACAAATATAAATTGTTAAAGTATCTAATCATGGTGATAGATAAATAAACAAAACACCTGAAAGAACATATACATGCGTATATGTACAATTTTTTTAGACTTTGTGTTGTAAGATAAAACTCAAAACATAAAATATTAGGAAAGAAATGGTTGTTTCACATGCTTTTCATGTGTCGACGACTTCACCACAAACTCCAAAAAATGCTTTCTCGAATTTGTCTCTAAATTAACTACTCGAATCGTTATTGCACGAGTAGCAATTCGTTTTAAATAGTATGAATATTAGAGTGCATATATTTTTAATCGTAGATCATGATTCGATTAGATACAACGTACAACTAATAATTACTCATAAAGCGGAGGATTCGACCATAAACAACTCAAGAAAAAATAACCAATTTAAATTAACTATTAGTTATTAAAAATTAAATAAAAAATGCTATAATTGTAAAATGTTAAATGATTTACTTTTTTATTAATTAATTAATATATTTACTTTCTATATTCTGTATTTCTTGTAAAAAAAAGGTTTATTTAGTAGCACACACTTTGATAAAGTAGTAGGTCTTACCGCGCGCTGCGACTTATCATTTATTTATAAGCTTATAGCAAAACATATATATAGGTTGAATTAACCAACATAGCAAAAGATATATTCAAAAATTTAAAAAACATTAAGTTGGTATAAAAAAACAAATATATAGATTATTATATTTGACTCAAGATTTTTATAATTGACTCATGTTTTTTGGCCACACGTTGTGGGTGCTCGTTTTAAATAAAGTTTATATCGAAACGTGCACGGTAACAAATCGAATTGTTTGTAACCTACTTGAGGTAACTAGAATCTAGCTAACCTTGAACAAAATAGAGCTCACTAAATAAACTTTGTATACAAGGTTTTGTATAATGAGCTAATTAAGCACGAGACTCTAAATGAGCCTGTATATAATAAAATATAGAATCACATGATAAAGTTACTATATATATAATTACAACAATAATGACTAGGTAATACATATTATATTACGTAAAATATTAAAATACTTAACATATACAAATAACAAATAGGTATACAGAATATAATTAAACAAAACAAATAATAATAAGCGAACAAATGAGTCGAGCTCAAGCTTTAAAATAGATTTCTTTTGACTTGAACGAGCTAAGCTTGAGCATAGCCTAGCGGAAAGTTTAAAATGGTTCTTTTCTCGTGAAAATCATGAGGATGATAATTTTTTGAATATACTTGCTTATAGGTAATATGTTGGTGTCTAGGTTGATCTAACAAGATACTATCGTTATCTTCATGAACAATTTCGTGTGTCCACATTTTCTAGGTATAGCATCATAATATCTTGGAATGTAGAAACTTGTCACAGGATATTATCGCTATTGTCGTGAACAATTTCTCATATCTACTTTATCTAGGCATAGCATCATAATATCTTGGAATGTAGAAACTTGTAATGATTTTTTTAAAAATAAAATTGGTACGTGTAAAGTAGATACACGTATAAATGAGATACTTTATAAAAATTAGTATAAATTAAAGTCAAAGTGTACCAGGTTTGAACATTCCAAAACATTTTAAATAACACGTGCACATAAAGCAATTACGTGAATATTTCATGGCTACATAGGTAAAACTTTATGAATATTTCATGGCTACATAGGTAAAACTTTATGTATACATATATGATATACCTATACAATGATTATACTTAGGATAAAGAAATCCAATGTTAAATGTTTATGTGTGTTTCTTGATGAATCTCAAGATAACAAACAAACATATCCAATTAAATCACACTCAAACAGTAGAGTCTGAAAAGGATAAGATGATAGCAAACCTTAATATGGGGTTGATGAAGAATAAGTTGAACATGATATATGAGTTTCTATCCCATGGGATTGATAAGTCTCTAGATGAAAATATAATATGGAGGAACTTCAAGGATGAATATGAAGAATAAGTTTGTCACTTTTCCCATCTAACATGGTCATGTATTAGCATGCCATATCAAGAACACATGATCATTCTAATCACAACAAGAAACATGAGTTTCTTCAAATTCAATGTAACTTCCAACATTTTGTATCCCTTTACCATTCTATAACTAGCATCAATCATTCCCTAAACAATTTGTCGAATAGTATAACACGAGTAACTAGTTGTAAAAACATGTATGTGAAACGTATCATCTATGTATAACAACAGTAGGGAACTTGAACTTATCTGAAATAAACGGTATGGCCTCAGGTCTCTCCACAAGATCACGATACAAGTCGTATTCAGCTTGATAATCGTGCAAATGAAGCTCGGCTTTTTGATTAGTATGATAATGATGCTTAGCTGAATCCGATTTCCCAAACCCAAAAATGCTAACTTTTTCACAAATCCCCACTGCAAGCATCACAGCCTGCATACCAGAAGAATAATGGAAGTTTGAACCATCATGTGAAGCAGCCCATGCCTCCAATGGCTTTCCAGTCTCCTTCACAAACCTAGAAACCGAATAATACTTCACAATTCGCGCGCATAATATGTCAAATCGCGCGTCTGTGATCAGTAATGGTGCCTTGTGTGATGAATTGCAGACAACATAATCAAGAAAATGGATCATTTGACACATGTACATCATTATAGGCACCTTTTCGCCATACGGGTGGCAATAACAGGATTCTCTTCGCGCACATGCGTGCAGAATGTTGCTATTCACAAACGAAAGGCTGGTTTTCGAACCCACATTGCGCTCGAACCCACTCGTTCTCGCATTGTTCAGTCTGATCACAAACTCATGATCATCAATCACACCACCAACATCAGTTTTCAGCAAGATCCCACTGTTTCCCACTACAGCACATGTCTTGAACTTCAAATTCAAACCCAAATCACTTCCATTTACACCTGTTTTCATCATCTTTACAACATTCACCAAATCTGACATGACGTCAGGCTGAAAACGGTGGTTCCGCCACCATGTCTGCAAATGTCGCCGGAAATCCAACCAGAGGCGGTAGAACTCCGGCGACCGGAGCTGCACCGGCAGACCCCTAGCGGAAACAGCTCGAATATCAATACGGTGTCGTCCTGACCACAAAAACGAACGGTGTCTTCCGCTTGTTAACCCTCGAAAATTACCATCCACCAACTGTTCGACATCTTGCCTCAATGAATCTTTACCCAAATCAACAGCAGCAAACCTCAATATTGTGTCATTGAACACCGGTGCAGACCGTACGTTGCTCCGGTAACCCAATTCTCCACCACCATCGCCGCCGCTGCCGCCGCCACCGCCGGAGACCATGATTCGGAAGCAGAGAGTAGCGGCGGCGACGGCGAGAACCACCACGCTGAATATCGGACGAACTGACCTCTTCATCATCACCCCTTTTGTTCTCTTCAGTCTCCGGCGAGTCACCGGCGATCCACGGCGGAGATTCTCCGATTCACGGCGGTCAGAGCTTGTAACAGATCGACTTTAGGTAAATCAAGCCTCTTCGATTCTTCTTCATTGTTACTGAAATCAGTGGATTATACGATCTTCTTCAACAGCACATGATGGTGCGATTAATGGGGAAGATTGGATCGAGGGATTTGAAGATTTGGGAGATCTAGCAAGTGGGTGTTGGGGATTGAGGTGTGGTAGAAATAGGGGTGAACACTAGAAGATGGTAAGTAGATAGATCATCAACGGTGTGTTGTTAGATTTGGGGATTTATGGTTAGGATTTAGGAAGTATGATTGTGATTAGCTGATTAATTGTCACTATCTTTCCATTTTTGTTTTGTAAAGATTGATTATCTATTGTTATGTATTTTAATCGATAAGAGATTAACAAGATGATGATAACGTGCATCAATTTGTGGTTTTCAATTTTTAAAAATTGATGATTTTGGTTTTACATGAGTAAATTTATTACGATATAACACATACTATACATATATGATCCGTTTGGAGATAACATAGCATTTTCACATAACTAGAGAATCTTCAATTGTTTAAAAGCAATTTGGCTATTATAAGGTATTGCTCATGAGCCACTAAAGATTTTTTGGTTTACACCCCCACATCTAAAAGCATTATTAGAACGGTTATTGTAAAAGTATTAAAATGTAAAATGTGTTAAATGTATAAAGTTTAATGAGACATCCCTTTTGTATCTTTTTTTTGGATAATAGAGTTTAAGGTAAATTACACGGATGGTCCCAGTGATTTAGGTAAAATTTTGAATTCGATCTCTAGGCTTTAAATTTTGCTAACATTGTCCCCAATTGTCATAATAGTTTTCACTTATGGTCCCTATGTCTAACATTATTAAATTGATCAGCTACTTTTGAGGATATATTATCTAAATTAGATTTTAACAAATTAATAAAAATATAAATCCAAGACATCCACGGAAACACCCACATCACCTTTCCTCATTGATATATGCGTATTTAGTCAACGTTTTAGGTCCTTAAATTCATGAGCTCCAAAGGTAGATTCCGATCAAACCAAACCACTTCAAATCTCTCATAGTAGGACTTTAAGGTTTTTACAAACATTCGTCTAGATGCCTTATTTTTTATCGTTCTATTCATTAATAATGTCATCAGAAGCAATAACATTTTTAATGTATGAAACCCACAAAATTAATAGAAAACAAAGCTCACTTATAATTCCTTGAGGGATTTCACCAATACAATTTTCAAAAGACTTACAAAATTGTTCCATGGTCTATCAATTTGTACATTTATATTCCTTATGTGTTCCACTGCCCACTCCCGATTTGGACCTTAGATTGCATTTGTGATGCCATAAAGGGTTTTGGTAACAAAAGGGTTAACATTATTCCTTCAGGGGGTGATGGATTTCATCAGCATCCTTGTTAGCGAGAATTTAGATCTGGGTGAGAGAGAGAAATCAATATGTTAGAATTTAAACTATTTGACTTAGTTACTTGTAACTTTGGTGTCAATGGTGGCATATTCGAGGAGTAGGAGTCTGGGTTCTTCTCATCATCATTTAATGGATGATCATATGGAGTAAAGGTGTTGTACGCGACCAAGGGGGGTGGAGACCACTAATGACGGGGCCTGAAGGTGTAGGCAAGCACCGACTATGCCATTGGTGGCGGGAGGTGTTGGCTCCTTTTTTTACTGTGATGGTGGTCGTTTATACATGTGTTTGGGGGTAGGGATGAGCATTTGGTACTCAGTACCCGTACCTGTACCGTACCGGTACCGGTACCCAATTGGTACCGAAAATATGTATAAGGCACCGGTACCGGTACTTGATTTTCTTATCTTTCGGGATCGGTACCCACCGGTACCGGTACCGGTATTTTACCCAAAAGTCCCGTATAGTCTCGCTAGTACCCGAATACGAATATATTATTTTGGAATATTTTGTTTTGTAATATTTTTCACCCCGTCAACTAGTATTCTATTTTGAATTTTGAAGGTAATTATTATTATGTTTTTAATATTATTCTTTTTACTTCACTATAATGTCAAGAGATATATTATTTATGATTTTAATAGAAATTAATGGTGGACTAGTGTATGAATTGAGTTAGATAAAAATGATAATAGTAAATAAACTATCATTTTATTTGAATATTTTTTTGATATTTTACTTTGTTTAGTTATTATAAACTTTTTGAGGTATCGGGTACCAAACATATACTGGGTAACAGGTATAAAAACATGTACTAGGTACTGTAACCAAACATACACCATGTAGTAAGCCTAAAAAATAATATTGTGTAAGAAACGGATACCAAAGAGGTACTGGGTACCGAAATACCGGTACCGTACCGGTACCTGTACCCACATACCAAATTTTGTACCGGTACCGGTACTTGTTTTTTATAAAATTCGGGACCGGGTACTTTCGGTAACAGTACCGGTTCGGTACGGGTACGGTACCGAGCTCATCCCTATTTGGAGGGGTGTTAATGGTAATTATATATTTTTTGGTTCTTTATGTAGAAGAGTAAACTAATTAAATAACTATAATGAACTTAAAACTAACAAATTAAAATTACACAGTTGGATTTAAGGACCATGGGTGAAAACAAATATGATAGTTGAAGATTATATCTACAAAAAATATAAAATTTAGGGACTAAATTCAAAACTTTAACCAAACCACCAGGACCATCTACGTAATTTCTCTAGAGTTTAAGGCTCTCTATTCAAACCCTCTTACAGCTAATGCGTACGATTCTCTATCATAATGAATTTCCTTTGCCTTTCTTGTATTCATTCGAGACTTGATTAATCTTTAAGCGAATCGTAACATTTGAGGATTTTATTGTCTTTCCTTGTACCTCTAACATGGAAAACCCTATTGTTGAATAAGCTCTCTTCACAATAGCAAACTCCATCTCCTCCGCTTCCAAAGAGCAATCGTCAATGTTCGACGTCCTCGCGGCCTGGTTCGAGCAAACCTAACATCTCATTGCCTCCATGGCCAAGGTGGACCTCTTGGTTGCTTTGTCAGCTTCTCAACTTCACCCACCACCAGCCCATAACATGCACCCCCCCCCCCCCCCCCAAAAAAAAATATTTTGAGGATTTTTGACGGGACAAATAAGTTGGATTGGTTTTTCTAAGCCGAGTAGTGTGTTATCTTCTATAAAATCAACCCTCCACAAATACATTGTAACGGTCTTATTCAACCTTTTGTTGAGAACTAGTACAAGTATCGCATAATAAACGTTAACCATATGGGAAGCTTTGACCTTATTGTTGGAAACCTGTTTTGCCCCATCGTTTTTTTGATAATCATTAGGCAACCCTCTTTAAGCTTCGTTTGTGTTACTACAACACCAAATTCAAACGCTTAAGCAATAGTATTGTGGGGTTACTTTAAGTCACGTTGCTTAATTGCTTCATGTTTAGGAGTCTAAGGATGTCTAGCTAGAAGAGAAATAATTGAGAGAGAGAAAGAGTAAAAGTTATCTTTAATTACCGATAAAAATCCATGATCATGTGCGAGAGGCAATAGAGGGGATGAAGAAGAGAGAATGGACGTCCTTCAAGTGAGATCTGGCTGACAATTCATGGCCACGTGTGAAAGGCAAGATATGGGGACGGAGAAAAGAAAGTGTGCACCCCTCAAAATGGGATTTACTTACTGCAATAACTATTGGAGATGCTTATAAGATGAGTTATTTACTCTTGTTACATGTTAGAAGATTTATCTCAATACAACAGCGAGTAGACGTATTATTGATTTATTGTGTCTTCTTGTTTTCTTCTTGCATAATTGACTAGTTGATTGGTTTTGCAGGTGTTTATGGAATAATGGGCTGATTAGCAAAGATGATCATGGTGTTGTAGATATGACTCCAAGAGCTTCATATAAGTTCACTCCTGTTAGTATTATGTACATGAAACAGAGTATTAGCTTATTATATGTTTCTATTGCTTCTTCATCTTAATATTTTAAGATTGTTTTGATTTGAGGTTGTGGGTTCTCTATAAAGTTCTAATTTGATTAACCTATTGACCTCTATGTCACAAGAGTACGAAAACAATCAATCACTCATAAATTTGTTAAGGATTTGTCTCTTTAGGAAAGGGTTTGATTACACAACACCAGTTAAATTCAAACTCGTCAGAACTACGGGGCAATATGATTATTTTTATCATTCAGCAGAGTCAGTCAGATACTGAATCAACCAGCCAAGTTTCAATCAGATGCAGACTCAGTCAGTACTTCTAACTGGGTCAGCTTCTGACTCAATCAGATACTACTGAGTCAGCGATAATCAAACAGCCCCTAATATCATAGTATGATGATTTATATTGAAGTTTAACATCAAAAAAATTCAATGAAAAATATGATTGTAGATGATGAAAGGTGAAGTCGAGCGTTACTTGTTCATCAGGAAAACAATTTATATGCGAAACTTACTTTTTATCTACTTTCATGAGCTTATCTACAAGAATATTTTTGAGCTTTATATTTGTTAGAGTTAAAATACGGGTATAATTCTATACAAACAATATATTTTATTCATTTGAATCTGATTCAAGATCTCTAAAAAATAATATTTGATTCTAAAAATATTGTCTGACGTGTAGCAATATTTTGGATCTAGATTCTGTTAAATAACTTCCGAATCTAAATTTATTTTCCAATAACACACAAATTTACTTCAACGGTAAAATAATTAATATTAATATTAATATTCAATTTAATATCTCGCGTGTACACACGATCTGAATACATTTCTTCATCCCCGAGTCACCTGATCACAATCATCTTCTCCCCCTTTACCTCCGATCAAACCCTAAAATCAATCGATTTTTCAATCCACCACTTTCTTCTAGGGTTTCATCTCACAATCAATCGATTTACAGTACCCCTTGATCACACATGCCATGTATAGCAATTTCAAAGAACAAGCAATAGAGTACGTGAAGCAAGCTGTACAAGAAGACAATGCCGGAAATTACGCAAAAGCTTTCCCTTTATACATGAACGCTTTGGAGTATTTCAAGACTCATTTGAAGTACGAGAAAAACCCTAAGATTCGTGAAGCGATTACGCAGAAATTCACCGAGTATTTGCGTCGTGCCGAGGAGATTAGGGCTGTTCTCGATGAAGGTGGTACGGGGCCGGCGGCGAACGGCGGCGATGCGGCGGTGGCAGCACGGCCGAAGACGAAACCTAAGGATGGGGAAGGGGGAGGTGGAGATGGGGAGGATCCTGAGAATTCGAAGCTTAGGGCTGGATTGAACTCTGCGATTGTTCGGGAGAAACCTAATGTGAAGTGGAATGATGTTGCTGGACTTGAGAGTGCTAAACAGGCGTTGCAGGAAGCTGTTATTCTGCCGGTTAAATTTCCACAGTTCTTTACTGGTTTGTATACTTGATATTATTATTGTCTTGCATTCTGGTTTTTAGTTTAGGTATTTGATTAGGGTTCTTATAGATTATGAAGATCAGAGATTATTCCCATCATTTGTCAGCTAATTCTATATGGAATTAACTTGTTCAAAGGTGTTAGAGGTTTTTTTGCATTACTGTTCTATTTACCTTCTTAGTCTAAGATTGATGAGTTAAATGACTTTTAGTTTTGTCCAAAATAAAGGGGTCAAAACATGGCTTATCATCATGATTTGTAGCTTGTAATGTTAGTAAAAGCTCTGCAATAATTCTGTGTTTCATTACCTTAATCCTTAATTCTCTACCAAGTTTAAAGGGTGTTGTTCAAAGTATTTTCTTAGTAGTAAAGTTTATGTCAAAGGTATCAATATTTATAGAATCTACTGGATTAATACAATGAAGATACAAATGAAACAAATGAGTTTAGAACTTGTAGGAATGTTTTGTGAGTTGAAATAACTCACACGCCCAAGTATACAAAACTCTTTATTTGGTGTAGTGGGGTTAACTTGTAGGGGGAATACTACATAGAGATGGTTTATTACTATTGGTTTCAGTTATAACACAAGTTGTTAAATGATGCTTGACATACTCACGTTCTATAGAGTTATATTATAATATTGTCTTTGTCGACAACTTGATTGTTTGTTTTGTGGTAGGTAAACGACGGCCTTGGAGAGCTTTTCTTTTATATGGTCCACCTGGGACAGGAAAGTCATACTTAGCAAAGGCTGTTGCCACGGAAGCAGACTCTACATTTTTCAGGTGTTAAGTCTAAATAAACATAGATTATTATTATCTTTTTTAATTTTACACACATTAGAATCCTCTTCATTAGGTTCTTTGTACATACAAAATGCTGACAGCTCTGTCCTTTGGCTAGTGATCACCAACTTTAGACTGGTTTACATGCATTCATATGTATGTATGGAATATGGATAAAGATGACATATGTACATATGTACACAGTACATAGGGTTATGCATTCATATATTTATGTATATTGAGCCGGGGGTCTTGTTAGGAGTAGCTTCTCTATCATATGGGCTAGGGGTAAGGTCTGCATCCATTCCAACCCTCCAGACCCGAATCTATGAGTGGGGTTTTACCGGGTATGTTTGTTTTTTGTTTATATTTATGTATATGCAATTATGCATGCATTAGTGCCCTTACATTTGTTCATCTCTGATATATTTACTAATATCAGTTAAACCTTGTAATTGTAATTGTATTGAGTAATTGTGTGTTTAGGGTTACAATAGAGGGTCCTTTATATAGAGGACAATATTACATAATTAACCCTAAACTATTCACTAATAATGACCTAGTCTAATATTCCCCCGCAAGCTAAGCTCGGGAGAGATTTAGCTTGAAATCTAAAACCAAAAATCTATAACAATAAGAAAATAAGTAAAGTAAATTATTGGTCTTGTTCTATATCTGATCCAGGCCACTTGATTACTCCATCACTTCTCATCCGACCCCATCATGTCAATTAAAAATAAATAAAGGTTGTTGTTTCCCCTATTTAATCCGACAGGCATGTTTGCTAGCCGTAGACATCGAATGTGGTGTGAGACACCGGTTGTGTTTCTCCTGTTATCATGTTGTATACGATGTGAAACTAAAACTCCTGTTGTTCTTCTCCTGCATCTCTTTAACAACCACACCTAAAAATTTTGCACAAAGGTGCGCCGCCGTTGTATGGCGGAACCGCTGTTGTATAGCGGCAGCGAAACGATGAAGCATCGTATTGTATGCGATGACGGGTTGATATGGAAGAGAAGGAGCGGCGACGATTGTATGTGGTTTGCGGCGGCTAAAATTAGGGTTTGGCGGCGGCTAGGGTTAGGGTTTGGCCGCGGCGGCGGTTAGGGTTTAGCGGCGGTTGTGGTTGCTTGAAAGGAAAGAGACAACGGCGGTTTGTATTCGCCTGTTGAAGGTGATGGTGTAATGGTGGTTATTGTAAAAGAAGCAACGGGTTGTGCTGCTATGGTGGTGTGATAGGGTTGTTGTGACGTAGATTAGAGGTTAGAGGCTGGATCTAAACCTTATTGGTTAACAAGAAAGGAAAAAAAAATGTGAAAAGAGTAGGAGCAATGATGGATGGTTGGACAGGGCGGCGACGGCGGCGGCCGACCGCCCTGATTAGGGTTTCTGCGATGATCGAACCCTCCTAGCTCTGATACCAAGTTAAACCTTGTAATTGTAATTGTATTGAGTAATTGTGTGTTTAGGGTTACAATAGAGGGTCCTTTATATAGAGGACAATATTACATAATTAACCCTAAACTATTCACTAATAATAACCTAGTCTAATAATATCTATGTGTGTATGTATGTATGCATGGATGCCCTAACTTTGTTCATCTTTTCCTTACATATTATTTTAATTGTTGTTTGGTTCCATAGCATTCCAATTATGGATTCCTAAGGTTTAATCCAGGTTCATAGTTCCTCTGGCTCTAGTCTGTATAGTCAATATGACTTTTGGAAGAAAGGATGTATTAAGCAATAGGTGGTGATAACATTAGAATCAAAAGCACACTTTAAACTGCCTCCATGATACTAGTGATTATCTCTTATGAGGTATTTAACTACAATCAAACAAAACAGATAGTGAGTTTAAATCATTGAAAGAAGTACACTTACATCCCATCCATGGTATTGTATGACTTAAAAGTAAATTCAAGATGGAAAATCATAAGGACTTGAAGTTTATTCATGCCAAGCACACGAATTTTAACACACGTTAGGTTTCTTTGTACTTGTGAATTTCAAGTCATAGACTTACACAATTGTTGCTTAGGATTATGTTAATGTCGAATAATGGCCTAAAACCAACATTAAGAGATGCAGAATGGATGTGTGCTAAAGGTGCAATTCCTGCCCGTTCACCTGTAACTTTGTTGATTTAGTTTATATATATTTCATCTTTAATGGGTGAAAGGGGTTTATGCTAAATATATATATTTTTTAACAAAAAGTAATACATGTCAAATGGATTGAAATTGTTCTGAAGTTTATTAAATGAACAAAACCTCCGAAATTGATTTATTAAAAAGGTTGGATCGTTATTGTACTATTATTTTTTTAATAATCATATATAAACTCTATTTATTTATAAAAAAAAATGGGTTGAAAAGTATTTGGGCCGATTAAACTGGCCCATTTTGATCAACTCATAAAATTATGGTTTTGACCCAATGACTTCATATCAAACAGGAATTGTGATAGTCTTTAGGCTTGAAGACTTGATACAATGTACAGACCTCAAGACATAGTGGCATTATTCACTAACATCACTTCTATGCAACCCTGGTTTCCAATTTCCATCCTTGATACGTTGCTGATGTAACCATTCAAGCTTTTCCAGTAATCCATATATGTGAATATTTGCATGGCATGAAAGTTTAGTATACAGAGTTTGCATAAAAATGGTTTCTTTAAGGCCTTTAAGATATTCCATTAATTGATTTATTCTTTGAGGTATTTTGTTGGATCCAAGTTGTCTTTTTCCTTAATGATAGCGTAACAAGTGTCCATTGTGTATTTCAACTGAAGCAAGTTCTCTTGTGTTCTCGTTTTGCAATGGTAGGTTTAATTTTAGGGCTGAATGACATTGACCTCCTTCATACATGCATCACACTGTTAGTTAAATACTTATTTGTGCTTAAAAGATAAAGTGGAATATTGGTCCATTTACTCATGAATACACTGGTTTGTGTAATTGGGTTGTGATTGATCTTAATCATGAAATTAAGAATGTCTAGAATGCATTGAATATTTGAATAAACTTGTGATTATTGCTGTTAGAGTTTCTTTCGTAATTGTTATAATTAATGCGTTGAATATTTGAATTAACTTATAAAAATAGACAAAATATACGCGGGTAACTGGATGGCTGGCCCGACCAATATTCAACATGTACTGGAAACACTTGTTTCAACTTTTAACCCAAATCCGTATGACATGTTTCACAACCCGCCCGATCTACCCATCTTGCCACCACCCTAATCAAAGGAGCTTCCAGTTTTCAACCATATTACACGGAAGCGACCGACTGGTTTGGCTCAAAGATAACAATATTGATATTTTTGACCAAAAAGAACTTTTGATTATGGTTTCCATTTGTTTTGGGTTCTTTTTTTGCATCCATGAACTTAGGCCAATAAGTTGGCAAGTGCCAACTGGTGGTTTGGTGCAGTGTCTCTTCATCAGACCTTGTTTCAAAGTGGATGGGAGAAAGTGAAAAGCTGGTATCAAATCTTTTTCAAATGGCTCGTGAAAGTGCACCCTCCATTATATTCATTGACGAGATCGACTCTCTGAGTGGTCAACGTGGAGAAGGCAATGAGAGTGAAGCTTCAAGGCGTATTAAAACTGAAATTCTTGTTCAGATGCAGGTAATTATTAGAACCCAAACAAGAAAAATAAATTGCTATTAATCAACACCGATATGAACACTTACCAACTTTTTGTTTTTTCAGGGTGTAGGACACAATGATGATAAAGTTCTAGTACTTGCCGCAACAAATACACCCTACTCTCTAGATCAGGTCTTTTAGAAAATTAATGATTCCTGTTAATACTAAAATTCTGGCCATCGAAAATTAATATTATATAATTGTTGCAGGCTATCCGTCGGCGTTTTGACAAGCGTATATACATTCCACTCCCAGATATGAAGGCGCGGCAACACATGTTTAAAGTATGAGGGTCCTCTATAAATATTTAATGCTTTTGCAGCTCTTTCTATTGAAGTGTTTATCTGATACACAAAATGCTCATGAAAGTGCACCCTCCATTATCAGTAAAGGGGTGGCTAATGAGCTGGTCAAGCGGGTTGGGTAACAAGTCAAAGTGTGTAATTTTTTGTATGTGGTGAAAAGTCTGGTTTGGTTGACTTGAAGCACTTTTTGTTAATATAATTACTACAACTATATTATTACATTAACAACGTAATTTTGTATATACGTTTTGGTATTTTTGACCCATTCAACCACCCACTTCCCCCATTTGCATTTTAGCTTAATTTTTTTTATCTTACCTATTTGAAGCGTTAAAGTAGAGCATACAAGGCAACCCATCCATAAATAATGGGCCAAGGGCCCGATATGTATTTGCAAGTTTATGAAAGCATTGTATAACATGTGGCTTGTTATACAGGTGCATTTAGGAGATACCCCTAATAATTTAACTGAAAGTGACTTTGAATCCTTGGCTCGTAAGACAGAAGGATTTTCTGGTTCTGATATCGCTGTTTGTGTAAGTGCACTTCTTAAATTCACTGCAAAGGTTCCAAAATATCATTTTAAAATAATAAAATGCGTATCATATCTGCTAAGTCCAATACTTATGGCTTTTGCAGGTTAAGGATGTATTATTTGAACCTGTACGTAAAACTCAGGATGCTATGTTTTTTGTTAAAACAAATGATGGTTTGTGGGTACCATGTGGTCCAAGTCAACGAGGGGCTGTCCAAACCACCATGCAGGAGCTTGCAGCAAAAGGGTTAGCGGCAAAGGTAATGAAATTTGTTCACGGTCGATTAGTTGGCCAATCATGTAATTTTGTAAGATTTCAGTTTTAAAAGTAGATGTGATAATTTTAACCCATTTTCACGGGTCAATTTAGGTTATGTTGTGATAACAGGTCGAATTGGTAAAACACTAAAAATAGCTAAAAGTGAAAGTCCTATTGTGTATTCAAATGCTTACAAAATAATTCATTTTTATTTGGAAAACTACTGATTATTTGGAAGTTAATAATTTATTGCAGATTAGTCCACCACCAATCATGCGAGCAGATTTTGACAAGGTTCTCGCGAGGCAGAGGCCAACTGTGAGCAAAAGCGACCTTGAGGTTCATGAGCGATTCACAAAAGAGTTTGGAGAAGAAGGTTAAAAGAATGGTGAGTTGCACCAATTCATGTCAAATGTATCGTGCTACTTTGTGCTTATGAATTATTATATAAGATTATTCACCTAAAAATTCACAAAATTACCATGTTTTCCTTCTGAACTAATGAAAAATGAAGGTTTTAACTTTTTAAATTGTTTTTCTTGATCATGTAATAAGATTATTGTAAAATTGCATATAGTGCCGAGTAATTGACTTTGGCCTCGTATGTTTTGCTTTTCACATTGGCTTTATTGGCACCTTATTCTGTAGTGGAAACAGAAAAATACAGATCCGGGGACTTGTGTTATGGTTGACCAGTAAAATAAACACACACACACACATACGCATCACATCGATGAAGCTGGTCACGAGAAGTCCCATAACGCCCTCCCAGAACCACTTGAATCTAATAATAACCACTGCATGTGTGGTGCTTATATGACATTACTTTTTCATCACCATCATTAACTCATTACGGGTAGTCTTATATGTATCTTCTACTTTATTAATCATGACCGTTTCCTCCTTTTGTCACTTCCATAAGCGAATGCTAAAAATCGGTATCACAAGATAAATAAAGTATGTAACTAGGTTATTCCTTAACATGTAACATATAAAATGATATTTTATAAATCTGGTGCTATAATTATTTATCTATGTGTGTGTATATAATCAAAGAAAAATGTTTTTTTCTTATTATGGGAGGAAATGTTCAAAGCCATTGATCTCAATGTGTTTGATCTTAGTACTTTAATGGTTAAAACTAAAACGCTGCCAAGATTATATAAATAATAGAAAGTTACAAGCGAGCACAAGCACATAATGAATACAATCCATTATTAAACTTTTTGGTTTAAACCATCATTGTAAACGAAAATTGAATTTAATAACTTTTGTACATTATATTATTTTAAAAAAAATCGTATTATTCTTTAATTTGAGTATATTATTGCTACATCTTTTTATAAAAATGAAGTTATTTTAAAATGTTGTTGTAACGTTGATTGTAACGGTGCGTCTAAACTAGCTAAAAGAGCTTGTTTAAGTTGTCCATTATAATTGCATAATTCGTCATGTGTGAGCACGAACAACTTAGGCATATTGTTGCGATTGGTTTAGATGCATTTTGATAAATGGTTAGATGCATCGTGATTTGTTGTACCTATACAACATAGACACATTTCAACTTTTTGAAAAATAACATTCTTTTTCAAAAAATCTCCAACTGTAAGGAGTAAAGTTCTGAATTGATGATATAATATATCTTTAACAGAATAGTAAAGTAGTGTCATTTGAGTTTAAAAAAAATTATAATATAATATCATTCAGGAAATAGTAAATTATGTCAAATATATTGGACGTTGGTTATATTTTTCCTTTAAACTTCTTATTATTTACCATCTTAGTCTCAATTTTAGCCATTAAAATACACTTAACACATATTTCTAAAATGTTTCATGTAAATTCAAACAAATCCGACCTACTCATTAATCTACCACTACCTATTGTCAATCAAACTAACAAGATTCTAAGGCATGAGCTAATGATCATATCACATTACAAAACTGTTGATGATCCATGTATTAATGAACAGATTTTCATCTAAAAACTCTATTTTCTTGTATATTCTATCTTCTACCATCAATTTTTTCTTCTATCAAGATGTGAAGTCTCTTGGCAATGGAAAACTTGACTTGCTAGCAGGTTTTTCAAACCGTGAAAACCGTCTACTCGCGTGTAATCTCCTCTTTATAACAGGAACCTTTTTCGCTACAGACCGCCATATCATCTGCACAGCATCACTCTCCTTTGAAGGATACTGATACTCAAAAAAGTGTTCAACTTCTTTGAGTTTTTTCCATTTCTGAGTCCACTCGTCTTTACTGATGCTTCTTATAAAATTTATAAGAAATTTGTCTTTTAAAGCGTCTGATGTTCGAATAAAGATGCAAAACTCAGAGTAATCAACAACATCTTCAAAGGGTAGCTCAATGTCATCACTGATAATCACAGGAACACAGTGGCTAGCAATGGCGTCAAACAATCGATTTGATGATGGGGTGTCCCCTGCTATATTAAGACAGAATTTTGATGATTGCATCCCTTTTGTAGCAGAAGGAATACCTTGTTTTTGAACACTACCAAATGCAAAATGAACATCCTTTTCTTTCTTTAAAATATAAAAGATTTCTTGACGAACAAAGCCACCGTCTTTTCTGTATATCGCGCCCTGGAAAAACAGCAAGATTGGGCGCGAATCAAACCCAGATGAATCATTGACATTGCTTTTGATGATATGCTTGTAAGGTGCAATCACATCTTTATCAATGTTAGCTATAGTTGGTGGGTACCTTCCAAAATCAGACAGAATGAACATAGCTGGCCATAGTTGCATTCTTGCGTCAAGTAAGCTGTTGGGATGGTGCGCTGCGATCACATGGTCTATGCCACCAGATCGTTGCCACTCGGGCTGACCCGTTAAGTACTTGACTAACTTCTGTTGCAGTTCTTTGTTCCTGTTGGTTTTTTGATTTGGGTTCAATCTTGAAAACCTGTTAAAACATATGGAAGAGAAAAAGGGGACAAATATTACATCAGCTTCACTTGAGTTATGAACTCTAATCGCGCTTCGACCACCAGCATTGTTGAATTCTGAGGCCAAAAGGTCTAGTGTCAGCCAGTATGCAACACTATGCTGCACATTCAATCCACCAGGGTATTCAGGCACTTTCAAACTGATATCGGGCCAAGGAGTATAACCATCTGGCTTCCAATACAAGAGCTCAAAATGGAACTCAGAGGGTAGATCATACATAAACACTTTAAGAGTCACTTGTTCATGATCGATTAATCGCGTACCGCGTATTGGATAGCTTGGGATGTAATGCTTCAAATGGGGAAACAGATTTTGATCAATTCCACGGGAGTTTAACAGTAAGGACCAAGATAACATGAACACCGTTAATGCTAGTGACAATAATGCGATCAACGTTTTCCACGATAACAACCCGATGGAATGAAATGAACCCCCGTTTCTGTCAGCCATTTCGTCGAACAGGTTGTGGGCAACAACATGTAATGCTATCTCATGATGAATTTGGGTCGATTCTGAACGGTAATCGATTGATTCAAGGTAGAAAACTCAAACCCAATAACGAAAGACGATTAACCCTCGAAAAGATTCGCTTCTTCGATCGAAATTGTTGTGATTTCATGGGTCATTTCGGTTCTTGAATGACGATTGTTTAGAATGTGAAATGGACATAATCCCTGTTGGAAATTGGATCAGAAGATCTTGAAATCAAGCAAAATCCGGATGTATTTGTATTGAAATTGAAATTGAAATTGAGAATCAGAAAGAGGGGTTGTTGTGAATGGAGTTGTAGATGATGTTTCTGAAGGTTGTCTTTCCGAATCACACTGTGTCTTTTGCCTTCTCAACCTCCAACCAAAACTGGCAAAGATTTAATTCGGCTGAAAATGGGGGGATCCATCGCTTTTAATTTTACATGGGAAATCTAATTCATATGATAAATTATTGTCCCAATGAGACATAACCATTACCTACCGGTGATTAGGTGTTCTAAATTCAAACCTGAGGTTAAAGATTTTAATTTTGTAAAATACACGTATAATGACTTTTAAAATTATAATAGATATGGAGTGAATAACTTTGGTCAAAAAACATATGCCAAGTTAATAACTAATGTTGCTATAAAGGATAATGCAATTTGATTAGAGATTTATGACATCGTATGAAAGATGGTGTGTCTGGTTCAGATGGACCCAATGGTCACATTGTGTTTTTACTGTCACATTTAAAACTCATTTACATGATTTTTGTTAGATTTACACATCACACATGACAGTCTTACAAAACCATATAATTTCAAACCTACGGTAACAAAATAAAATTTATATATTACAATCACTAAATCATTACTATACGTAAAGGAAGTTAAATTCATAAACTGACTAGGGAGCCCTATTTTTCCTTTATCGTTGGTATGGCTTGAACATGCTCTTATCTTTGTACCATAATTTGTTTTAAAACACGTAGTGCATTGTCACTTACTGCTAATAAGTATAATTTCAAAACTTCAACTTCATCTTATCTACTTTCATAACTACTTTTATAAATCTATACTATTATAAATACTATTACTAACTCACCAACACCATTATCAAGCTTTCAACAAATCAATCACATGACATGTACACACAACACACTCATGACATCATTTATAAGTGTCTCTCTACTTAACCACATGACATCTTAGTTCACCAAAAGTATTTCTTCCCATGGTTTTTTTTTAATAAAAAATAGTGTTTATAATCTTGTTAATATGTTATCTTATTTATAATTGTCATTCATCAAACTTTAACTTGATGATACGTTTCATGACTAAGTTGATACGTTAACACGTCCCTCATCCCTGACATATATCATGGCTAAACCCAACACACAATTATTATCTCGTTATGTGTAGATCTTTAAGTTGTTTTAAGTAACGTCAAGTTTTCGTCTGCTATCATCTAAAATCATAATGATATACTCTTGCCTATCATATGACCCTTGTGGACTTGTGGTAGCCCAATACGAGCTCAACAACATTCAAGAGGACAATACACCCAAACCTTACTCCTTAAACTTTTATCTCCATTCTTAACACAAGTTCATAAACCATTACTTTAATTAAAAAACCATATAATAGAACTGGACCATGACAATATGACATACACATAACCAACCTCAACTAACGCACATCCTTTTGGCCCATTTAGATTATATCGGTCATAGCCCACTGAAGACTGAAGAGTCTCACGAAGCTATTAGCACTAAACAGTCAAGTTAGGGCTTCAATCGGACTGTTAAAAGTAACATTAACATAAAGGAGGCAAGAGATCGTCGTCTTCAACAGATTACAGGTATCATCTTCTTCAATCCATTGTTTGTTTTAGTTTCTTCTGGAAATTATAGATGCAGTTGCATCATTCGGATAATATTCGAGTGTAAAAACTTTAGGGATGATTTTGCGATGTGTATAATTGAACATTTGTTGTTTAATCTAGCAGAATGAAGGTTGTTGCTGCGTATTTGTTGGCTCTATTGGGTGGTAACACATCTCCATGTGCCGATGATTTGAAAAACATTCTTGGTTCAGGTACGATTTATATGTAGTTTTTGAATATACTCGAGCTTGATCTTTACTGTCGATTCATTGGCGTCCAAATTTTTACAGTATTGAACGCTAATTCTGTTGTTCAACCCTAGCTTCATAAAACACAAAAGCATGTAGTTAACTATTTGTTCATGAGTAAATACTAATTTGTGGACATATTTTTTGTGTTCGATGAAGTCTACTTTCGAATTTGTAAATTAAACAATGAACATAGATCTGTTTAGCTCACAATTACCAGATACATGATTTATGGCATGATTTTATATCTTAATGGTTTATGGTTGGTTTTTTAGTGTACCCATTTAGCATCTTTAATTATAATACGAGTTTTATTGTCTACAAACTGGATATTAAACTTTTGTTTCAATGTACGCGCAATGAACAAGAATTTGATAAATGAGGATATGGTTGTGGTGTGTTTTGATTCATGTTAAAAGTAATGAGTGTGGTATGTGTGTGTGACAACATGATGGAAAATTCTACAGAAAAGCGACTTTTTTGTTCTTGCACGAATGGGTGATTTCCATGTTATTTGGTTCCAAATTTGAGGTTTATTTATTTTAATTCGACTTGACAATTTCTTTAGCTTGACTTGATGTTAGTTGTAACCGAGAATACAATTATTTTGGGCTTTGATTCTTAGTTTTTGGGAAACCTGTGTTGTACCACATGTTTGAGCAATAGGTGACAATCTTCACTTCATCAAGTATTGTTCAAAGCTTGAAGTCTTCATAAATTGCAGTTGGAGCTGATGCAGATGAAGATAGAATTGAACTGCTACTGAAGGAAGTCAAAGGTAAAGATATCACAGAACTAATTGCTGCCGGAAGGGAGAAGCTAGCCTCAGTTCCATCCGTTGGTGGTGGTGTTGCAGTTGCTGCTGCAACTGGCGGTGGTGCTGCCCCTGCTGCCGCTGCAGCTGAGCCAAAGAAGGAGGAGAAAGTTGAGGAGAAAGAGGAGTCTGACGACGTAAGTTTTATTAACATTGTCCCTGAACTTTGATTCAATTTTAGTTGGTCCTCTGTTCATGTTTTATTTTTTATATTTTCAGGACATGGGATTCAGTCTATTCGACTAAGGAATTGCGGTTTTCTTCACTCTTTGAGAAGCATGCTTCCATTTTGCTATGCTGTTCATCTATTTCTCACTTTGTTTTGTAGTAAATTTTTAGTATTTATTAGACTATGAAATTTTTTGGAGTTTTAACTTGTATCATTGAAGAGTACACATACTTCTAGCGGACTGCAGGGGTCTAGGTCTCAGGTATTTTTTTTTAGAGATCAATAGGATGGGCATTTATAATTTTGCTGTCATACCTAATTGTAAAAGGTTTCTAAAATCTTAACATCCTATGGGATAAATTGCCATCCATCTATATGTCACGTATAGCACACCATATGCAATGTATATGTCCCTGTAAATTAATACCTGTCATTTCAAGTCAAATCAATTTATTTCAAATATCTATACACGTCGTATAGCATGACGATGTGTATTCAGACGACAAAATTGGGTTCTGTTAAATCAGTCATTCAGAATGGTTATATGTGGCATATAGCACTGTACACCCCCTATAGGTGTCGATCGTCCTATCCACGTTAGCTATACGTGGACTATAGCAACGATCACGGTGTTATAAGTCACGTATAGTTTGCTTTTATAACATTTGGAGCATTTGACATTAAATTATTTGATGTGACACAAGATTTATTTTAAAAGTATATAAACACATTTGTTATCTCAACAGTTATTTCAAACTTCATATGATTTTTTCAATATCTCCACAATTCTTTCAACGATCACTTTTGGTTTCCCAAAAACTTCGTACTTGATCGTTGGTGGCGGATGGCAATCAAGAGGATTCGTACGTTCAATTTTATCACAAGATACTATTGCCAAACATTTGTGTTATAAAATTCAGTTCTTTTTTTTAAAATGCATAATTAGGCTCGTAGACAAATTCATTTTATTATTACTTCTCCTACATGCCTACATGCATTGGATACTCAAAAATTGTTTCAACTGACTTAGGTTCTATCGATGCTAGTTAGTTATGGGCTACCCTCGTAAGATTCAAGATCTTCTCTTCGAACAACTATAACTTTACAGTTGTTATCCTAATACAAGACATTGAATCTTATGCGAATAGCTCGTAACTGACTAATATCGTGGAACTCGAGTCAGTTGAAAGGATTATTGGTTACCCACAACATTTATGTATATGTAAGTGAACTAAGAGTTAGATCCTATAATTTACCAGCCAAAATATTATGGAGAAAAAGCTGAACCACATAACATTAAGTTTTTTTTTCAAAATCTTATACGTGTTGTATAGACCCATACCTGCGTAGGACTTTTTTCAACCATACAACTTTTGTCAAATCAGTCATACAAAAAGGCTATATGTGACCCATAATACCATAAGCCACGTATAGACCTGTCGCTTATAACTGGTGAAGGTGGTACGACTAACACCTATACGTGGTGTATAACACCATAGCACGGCAGACTTGATGCTATTATCGGAGATGATACGCTATGAAGCTGCATGTTTGAGTTCATATTCGTGCCTTCTTATAAAGAGATGATAGTGGAATTTTTGTTCATGTTTACTTACGTTCCTCCCTAGGAGCAAGCAGAGGATAACGAGCATCTTGAGATTTTGTTTAGGCTATATGGACATGCACATTAGGTGTCAATAGATTAGTTCGATGTTTTCTCATGACTCTACAACAAGCTGGAGACTGTTACCCCTGTGTTCACGAGGGTATTATAGAGGTGGAAGATGACAGGTTGAGAGAATGGTAGCCTCAGATT
Organism: Flaveria robusta; assembly: GCA_025506415.1. Taxonomy (NCBI): domain Eukaryota; kingdom Viridiplantae; phylum Streptophyta; class Magnoliopsida; order Asterales; family Asteraceae; genus Flaveria; species Flaveria robusta. The sequence continues at coordinate 26,175,977 of CM046471.1, read as the reverse complement.
GCTGACACTCTGTTTCAGAGAACCAAGGGTAAAGTCATTAGTATTAGAGACCCTCTCATTTGGTATTTACATAGGATAATTGCCACATCCATCATGAGGCGTGACAAGATCGGGAGTTGTGCACTATTCCTGACTTATTCTACTTATGGTGTTTGCTCATCACGACTAGGTGCAACCTTGCAAGATGTTTGGGGGAGTGTTTTGTGTCGTATTATAATCGGCAGCAATGAGAGGCGGTGTACGACAGCGCATATATCATGGTGATTACTCGATCGTTTGGTTATATGCCTCGACATCTTGCTAACACATCTCTAGTGATCAAGCTGGTGAGACTAGATAGCTGACTGTTGTTCGGCATGTGTATTATACGCTGGTTTCCGTTCAGCATATGTTTCTCCCTTCGCCCTGGCGAGATCTGGTAACCTGCGCCCGTTTAGCAAGTCGTCGTTCTTGATGCGCAGTGGAGGCTCTGCAATCCCGGCCACATGAGCTGGCCGAGTAGCTGCGCGCCTCTCCATCAGCCATAACATCCTCGACGCATTTACGGAGATGTGAGGTTGCGTGCACGTGTGGAGCATTGTTGTAGCACATTGCCAAGAGCTCTTGTGCTCAGAGTTAATGGCTCGACCAGCTCGAGGATCTTATGAAGTGGCGTGTTCAACTCGAAATTGTGCGAGTGTGTGCTGCCGGTATGAATCCTCCCGAGTTGTAATCACCTCGATAGTATTTAGATTGACCGTAAGTCTGTTATATATATATATATATATATATATATATATATATATATATCATTTTGTATTAATGTTTTTCTATTGTTCAGTGAAATTATAAATGTTTGTATTATTTGTTTTGTCGGTTACTTAAATTACAAAAAAAAGGTTAAAAAAACATATACAACGTAAAACTGTATATTTATAACAAAAGAGGTAAGTATATATATATGTATATATATATATGTGTGTGTGACAGTTATACGGGACGTAGGCACTATACGGCACGTGTAGGGCAAAAAACATATATAATGGGTGTAACCACACTCACATTTACTAAGTGTGTAATATGTTAGCGAATCTACTACTTGCAACTTGTTTGATTTAAACTTTTAATCTCTAGCATATAAACACACTTTATTACTCCAAACTTAAATAAATATTCGACATCTGATTATTAAATATTATGATATTATTATGATTTCTACAGTACTTAACCGAAAGGCACATAAACTTATATTTACCACAACGGATAAATAAATAAAATGATTAAAATCTGTAACAGAAATATCTCGTGTTCATCTAAGATCTCCATATCTCTGACACCGGGATTCTCGCTAGTCGCTACACACACAAACACACCCCCGTACTCGTAAACCTTTTAAATATCACCTCTCTCTTCTGTTCGTCCCCAACATTCCCCCAATTCTCACACTCTCTATCCTCTCATCTCTTCCATTTGTTCTCCATCACACACACTCACACACACACAGTAGAAGTTTCATACTTCGATGATTTCGATCCTTCTCTTCACATGTATTCATTCATTTATACGTTCTCTTCAATAATGTCCGGAGAGAACTGACAAGAAGCTGTTGAAGGAGGATCGATTGTTACTCCATCAATGGATTAGGTTTATCAGGTTTGTTTGTACAGAATAAAGCGATCGTTGCCCGATCGCTTGCTTAAATGCCCGATGTTGGAAGGTTTCACTCACAATTATGTACGTTCTTCACACACACACTTGAAGCTACAGAATTCGATGATTTGATCGTCTTCTGCACATGTATTTATTCATTTCTTATGTTTTTTGTTAATAGTGTCCGAAGAGGAGAAGCTGTGAAGGTGGCTAAGAGGTTTCCATTGGAGGATCGATTGTTACAAAGGATGATCGACTTTATCAGGTTTTTTTTCACTTAATGATATTTTAAAAAAAATATCGTTATGGTTTAATCTCTAACCGTGTAATGTATGTCGAATATTGGTTTTTATGTTGATTTTTTTCACCGAGGTTTGATCAAGAAGATGGTTGCTGATTCGAAGGCTCCTACTCTAGCATTCAAACCTCTACTTGTTATTCCATAGCAACATCGTTTGCTGTTATCACTGGTACCAGATTGGCAATAGAAACCCTAGCCCTAATTGTGTATCGGTTGGTTGGACTCTTGAACAATATCTTCCTTAGATTTAAATGTTGCTTTAACTTATCAGTTATTGTTGAATTTGTGGTAGAAACTAACTTGGTATATGATGCACCATTTTCTACTACTAGTGGGACGTGGTCTACAACAAGCATCAATAATAAAAACTCATATGGTTTGAAACATTTTCATCCTGTTAACTTGTTAAGTGCAACCTATGTAAATTAAAATTTTGAAACTATTTACAAGGTAATCTTGATTTGAAAAGAATGATCTGAAAGGGGATGTTTATAATTTCATTATGTGTGAAGATGCCACTTTAATGCACCTTTGGCTTCTAATGCAATTGCAATTATTACTTGTGAGGAATGTGATTTTATATGTGATTTCAATTTTAGTCCCATAACACATGTTTTTGACACTTCTAATACATTTAGCAAGCAAATTGATGTGGATCATAAATCATAATGTGACAATTTATGTAGTTATCTATTTGTTGGTAAATTTTTTATCAGCAGTTTAGAATTTTGAGTTAAGTAGGTAGACAATGTCTACAATTATATGAGTATTTTGGGGTATTTGGCTTGGTTAATTTGTGTCATTAGATATTGTTTAAACTTTCTTAACTGTAATAAGTTGTATGATTGTTTGGTAACTTATTGTTAGTATGTTAAAATACTTAATTACCCCTAAAAAGAATAGGTTCACTACACCCAAACACCATAAACATAAGACAGGAAGTTAAGTTTTTACAATATAAAACCTATAGCTTCAGGAAGTTTGATAGACTTTTATTTCTTTCATTGTTAGTTGTTAACTGCGTGGTCTAGATTTGCAACAATAAAATTTGATAGTATAAAGGTTTCAGGTTGATCCGTTTTGCTCTTATTTTGTTGTTGTCCTTATGTTTCAGGCGTCGTATACTCGTATTTGACTACAAATTTGGCAGCTAATCGAAGCCGCTAATTGATCTGTTATTATTATAAGTTCAGCTGCTAGTTTAAGTGTTTTAAGTGCTGAATTTGGACTATAATTCGTCTACTAATCTGCTATGTTTTTGTTGATTATTAGCAGGTACTTTAGTTGTATTCAAGACAATAATTATGCCACAAACAAGAAGCGGTAAAAAGACTACTTTCATTTTCTGTTTCTAATATAATTCGACAGATGTTCACAGACTAAAAATTTGCAGAAGATTTATATCTTTTGGCGTCTACAAACTATTTGTCAAACCGCACTGTTCTGGACTGCAAACTAACAGCTGAATCGTGTGTGCTTTTACGTTCTAAACTGGGCTTCTATGTGAGTTTCCTACCTGATCTGTTTTCGCCTTCTAATCGGTGACTGTTTGGTGGGTTTAGGCCCAGTTTTGGGGTCTAAAAGGGGGCTGCTAAGTGTCAATATTATAGTTAGTATGGTCATGGTCATGGTTCAAGTTTGGAATGTATCGAAATTAGAATGCTAAGGTTTAGTCTTGATCACGTTCGTTTATGGTCTTGTTTTGCTTAAAGTATATCTTCCCATAATATTTTTACGATAGATCATATGAAATGCACAATCTGGTTGGCTATATGAAATCTTGTGAGTAACTCGTGACCATATAATCTTTAGCAATTTTTTAAAAAAAAATACGATTAATATTTATTTAATGTTATTACTTACTAACTATGTTTTACTTGATGATGTACTTTTTCTCTTGGAAGAACACTCGGTGTCCTTATAACAACAACCTTAGGGATGTCCATGGTATTTGTGTCTATGTTTTCACTAGAAACTGAGGAAGATGGTGGCCGGCATGATCTTGTGGCAAACGAAGTCATTGAAGTGACCGAAAGCGAGTGTATTTGGGTTGTATAAAAGTGGACTGGTAAGGTATGATTTTACTAATTCTTACAAAAGTCAAATGTTGACCGACTGTCTTCATGATTATTTTTAAACCGTCACCAATAACATGTCACTCGTGGTTTCTAGTAGTGATAAATACTAACAAATCAATCATGTAGTTTGCCTATTGTAGCGTTATGATTCACACGACTTCTGTGTTGTATATATACTTGATTTGGTTGATTTGAATGATATATACGTCATTTTCTCATTAGTTCTGGACTGATACAGCTTCATAAACCGTCCTTATCGGTGCCTGCTTAATAACTTATAAAGCATCACCGACGAAGACGAACTATGAAACTGTCTCAGCCCAGAATTAATGACAAAGTGACGTATATAACATTCAAATCAACCAAGTCAAGTATACTTACAGCATAGAAGTCGTGTGAATCATGACGCTAAAATAGGCAAAACTACATGATTGATTTGTTAGTATTTTTACAACTAGAATCCTCCAGGGACTGTTATTGGTTGACGGTTTAAAAAATAATCAGGAAGGCAGTCGGTCAAACGATCGATTCTAGCAACACAACTCAGGTGAGTGATTTTTGTTGGGAGGTCACACAATTTGGTCAAAACCGATCTTTGATGGTTGTCCGCCATTATGGTAATGCTATTATTCGCATGTCATGGACCGATTGTTAACCAGGCCAACGATTTTAGTCTTGTCCACAATCGGTAACAACACTTTTTCTGTTTCGATTTTACGCCTTCGCTTATACTTCTTGATTTTACTTAATTGATTTCATATTTCACATAATTCAAGTTGCAAATTTGTTGGGTGGTTGAATCACTTAAAAAAATTGATGGTGGATAATTGGATATTGGCAAGTTATACAAATTAATGGGTCAAATGGTTCAAAACAAACTGATGGGTCATATGCATCGAAACAAACTGATGGTGGATAGTTGCTTTTGAGAAGAAGATAGTGATGGTGGATGATTGAATATTGGCAAGTCAGCTGTATATTCATAAACACATATATGTATGATGGCAACCAGCTGTAAATTCATACACACATATCATACACACGTGTGTATGATGGCGGAAACAATTATAAGGATCTAATGGTGGTTAATTAAAATAGTGGGTTAAGCGAAAATTCATGCTCACACAATATACATTAATTTTGAAGTCAATAACCATTGGTTAAAAGTGCATATGGGTTAAAATGCATACACACATATATGTTTGGTTCGAAACATAACTAAAAAGCATTTGAAGTTATAAAAAAGACTCCAATTCCTCTCAAAGGATGGCAGTAGATGTTTCCTAAGGTGACGGTGAAAAGTCATAGATGGGAAGTCATACGTATAACTTCTGTATATATAATAAAAGTTTTTTTTCAAGTCAAGAATGTATAAACTGTTGCCATTGAATCTGCTGCAGTATTTTTTAATTTGAAAAGAAAAGTTCCCTTATATGGTGGCACATGCCATTTATTTTGCTAAAAACTAACTTTAACGGTAGGGATCAAAATAGGAATTCTAACTTAAAAGTTTGGATTATTTTTTCAATTTTGAAACTTTGAGGACTAAACTTGCAATTTGATCAAACTATAAGGATCATTTATGTAATTTTTTTTTTATATAGTGTGATGTTTGGGGACCCTCCCCCACTTCTTCTCTTGATGGTTATAGATTTTTCATGTTATGCGTTGATCATCAAACCCGATACATGGGGTTTTATCCAGCGGCACTCAAGTCTAATGTATATTTTACATTTTAAAAAGTGTAAGATAATGACAGCATGGGAATTCAACACAAAACTTTGGGGTGGGTAGTTTTGGAACTTGTCTACCTTCTTCACCTCCACCCCTTTTGGCATCATACACTGGCATTCATGTCCACACGAGTGAATACAACGGCTTCTTTGAGCACCCTCATCGTCATTTCGTTGAAACCGGGCTTACACTTCTAACCCAAGCCAAACTTAACGCTTCTGGAGGTTTGCATTTGACACAACAGTCTTTCTAATTAACCGTCGAAGCCAAAGTTGTATTAGGTTTTTTAATTTTTTTGTAAAATTACATTTGTGTCCTAAAGTTTTGTTTTATATAGTAGTATAGGTATTTCATAAGTATAAGGTTTGTTTACATCGTTACTATGTTTTAACTTCTCGTGCAAAAATGCTTAAAGTTGAGCTAAATGTTTTTTTAGTTGCAAGGTTTTTTTTTGTTTTTTTTTTTTTTTTTTTTTTTTTGTTTAGAAGGAGTTGGGGTATCCATCTATTAGAATAACACATGTTTTTTAAAGAAAAAAATAAAGTTAAACCTTCAGAGGCTTTTTAACTTGTCCGATTCGTCTCCGGCCGCCGCATCGGAAGACAGTGGGAGCGATGGAGATCGACGGTCTCATAAACCCTAATGAACTTCCGAAACAGAAAGAAGATCAAAAAAACCCTAAAATTTCAAACTCAAAGCCAAAAGTAGTGGTGATAATGGGAGCAACTGGTGCCGGCAAATCACGTCTCGCCATTGACCTAGCTTCTCAATTTCCTATTGAAATCATCAACGCCGATTCTATGCAGGTTTGTACATAAACACACAAATTCTTAAGTATTTGTATTGAATTGTGTAGATTATTGTTTGTCTCGTGAATTTTGAATCAGGTGTATGACGGATTGGATGTTCTCACTAATAAAGTTCCAATTCACGATCAGAGAGGTTCGGTTGATGTTTGAATTCAGTTTGATGTGAATTTGTTGGTACTATACCATGTAAAGTCAATTTTGTTCGTGATGAATTATTATTTATCTAGTGATTTTATGTCTTTGTAGGAGTGCCACACCATCTGTTGGGTACGATCAGCCCTACGGTTGAGTTTACTGCAAAGGATTTTAGGGATTACGCGATTCCTGTGAGTTCATCTTACCTGTGTATACACATAAAGCATGTATCTGCCACTTGTTGGTCAATGTAGTTGTTTCACTGAGATTCTGTTCTAGCTTTGCATTGTCAATTTCATGTTCAAAGAAGGGTACTTAAATTTCAGCCTTTACATCTTTTTGTACATAAAAAAGTGTGAAACTACTTCTAATATTTGCTTATTCATCAGCTAGTAACCAGCCAGATATGCAATTTGATTGATCTTAATATTTTGGATGGATGGTTTATGATTATTTTGATGTTTTAATGGAATGGGTGATAATTGCACCTGGTTTGAACTGTATACTGACGGATTTTAATCTTTAGATACCACATCTGTTAGTAGTTTAATATAACATTCTTAAATGATTTTCAGCTTATCAGTGATATAGCATCCAGGAATCACTTGCCAGTCATTGTTGGAGGCACAAATTACTATATTCAGGTAAATGGTATTTATTGTTTTTGTGACTTCAATTTATCGGTTTTTTATTTGCATTTTCATCATACTTTAATTTTAGTGTAACTTGTAATTTTGTGCCTTGCTGTTTTCAGGCACTTGTGAGCCGATTCCTTTTAGACGAATCACTTGGAGATACAGATGACAGCTGCTTAGATGAAACTAATGGTCAACAGCAATTTTTGACTAAAAATTATTGTTCTTACTATTAACATGTAGAAATTTTTGACTAAAAATTATTGTTCTTACTATTAACATGTAGACATGAATTGATGGTCACCCTTTTGTGAACAGGAGATAGAGAACCACATGTTCAACTTGTGTCAGAGCAAGAAAATTTTGTTTATAGTTATGAAAGTCTCAAGGCTATTGATCCGGTTGCTGCTAATAGAATTCATCCAAATGACCATAGAAAGGTAAGTGGATTCATTTTTAAAACTGTGGCTCATGACCTCTGTATGTGATATTCACTCACATTAGTAATTTTGCAAATCAGGCATTCACATTAATTGCAAACTAACTTCTGCAGATTAATCAATACCTTCACTTATATACTTCCTCTGGTCTTCTTCCTAGCAAGTATCTTCAGGAGAAGACTTTGGAGGTTGGTGTCACATATTCTTCTGAAAAATATTTTTATAGGTGGTAAAGTGGGCAGGCCAGTTGGGTGGGTAATGAGTCAAAATGGGCTCGGGTCAGAGGGGGTTAGTTTTTGTATGGGTCGGGTTGATTTGATAGTTATTTGGTTAAAGGTTATATTTTCTTCAAACAGTTAGTTTCAGTTAGATTTACAAAAGTATATTATTTCTATAGTATTGTACTTTTTTGATAAAGTGATTTAGGAGGTTTATGCATTAGATGTACACTTTTGAGTGACCTTCGACCCATTTTTTTAGCCTTTTTTTACACATTTAACCCAGTAGAGATAAAACACAATCTGAATTGATCCATATATAAGTTTATGAGTCAAAACTGGCAGCTCTAAATATTTTGAATAATTGGAATTGACTTCCTCGACTAAACTGGAAAACCTCTAATTTCATGTAAGATAAATCTTAAACTATGTCACTGAGTTATAATCTCGCTTGCGGCTTAGCAGAACTGGGGGGATGCTGATAATTTGAGATACAATTGTTGTTTTATATGTGTGGATGCTTCTCTCCCTGTTATAGACAAATATGTGGATCAAAGGGTAGATCAGATGGTCAGTTCTGGTTTACTTCAGGAAGTTTATGAGATTTTTAGCCCTGATGCTGTTTACACTCGAGGTTTAAGGCAAGCCATTGGTGTCAGGGAGTTTGAGGATTTTTTAAGAGTTTATATTTCTCAAGAGTTGGCAGTTACATCTGTTGAGAAGTTAAAAGAAAACTTGAACACAATTTTGAGTACATCTGATGAGAATCCACTGAAACAGCTCCTTCAGGATGCTATTGACAAAGTTAAATTGAATACCAGAAGGCTTGTTCGTCGTCAGGTGAATATATTAAGACAGCACTTGTCATTTATTGTGATTATTAATTTTATAGTTGCTATTTTGACCTCTTTTCTTATGTTTATCTAAAACAGGTAAAATATAAGAATAGCTAAAAGGTTAACTGGCCAAATGGTTCGAAAGGTTGAAATTTATTCTAAAGTCTGTTGTTAATGCATACGATCCTAAATTTTCTATTCAAACATTTAGACTGTTAGAGTAACAGTAATTGTTTTTATAAATTATAAATTAACACATTAGTTTTTTATCTACACCGTTGTCCAGTGCAAGACTTAAACCCTCAGTCTCTTGAGGATAGGCACCATTACTTGTGTATATTCTTTTTCAAAAGACAAAAAAGTGTTTGCACCCTGAATCGGCCAGGATCGTTTTGACACATGCCAAAATTGACTAGTTTCAACCTGAAACTGTTTTGACTATTCTCCAACATGCACTAATTGTCCATCTTTCCGTCTTCTATCTTATTTTACTATTAGTATTTTCATTAGTTATAGAACTATATATTTAAACAATTTACATAATATTCCTACTCTTATAATCAATGTTCATAATTTAGAACTTCTGAATTCTGATCATAGTATTTTTCAGAAAAGAAGGCTTAACCGGCTGCAGACATTGTTTGGGTGGAACATACATTATGTTGACGCAACAGAATGTCTCTCATGTATGTCTTTTGGTCCCATCCCTTATTTAAGTTTGGCAGTAGTCTATGGTCACAGTATTATCTTCATTGCATCATAGTTTTACTGAAGTGCTTTACTCAATGTCAAATATCTAAAAGTAAACTAAACTTATGAGAGTCAAAATATTCTGTGGGCCGAAATTAACATCATGAACTTATTTGTAACATAATTTTATACATCCTCTCAAAACTTAAATAATATCTATTTTACCCAACAAAATATCATAATATCAAATATAGCTATTTTCATATTTTTGGTATAAATACCCTTGTCTTGTGTAAGGATTTATGTTATTAGGGTTTGAAGTGTAAGGAGAAGAAGAAAAAGAAGAAGAGGGGTATGATGGTCGTATTATGAGTCGTGTATAATGGCATGGGTAAACTTAGAATTTAAGTGTTTTGAGTGGGTATATTTAAATACCATGTAACGCCTAACTCGAAAAAAGCTAAATAAAATGCTCCAATCTTCAACCCTTACTTTAATCCTGAAATCAAAATCAAAGTCTTGGAGAACAACAACAGATTTGGACAGGATTTGCAGGATAAATCCATCAAGACAAAAGATTAGACCCTAAACTGACACATCTCAGATTTATTGACCTGAACCAACACATATTTGTAGACCCAAACCATACAAACAATAACATGTATAAGTAGATTTGTAGGTAAAAGAACACAAATTGAATCGCCATCGATAAAAAAAAGTTGTGTGTTGGGTTTCTTTACCACAGTATTCCATTTTCATTGGATTGCGCTAGATTGAGAACACCTTAGCAACAAAGGAGCAGCTGGGGAATAAGAAATTTTTTACGGCGATGTCAATGAAGCGCCAATTTGAATTTAATCAATCGATAAGGTGCAGGCTGAAGAGATTGTTTTTCGTGGATGTGCGAGGAAGAAAAAGAAGGCGACGAAGAAGGAAGCCACCATAAGGGATGACAGGGAGGCGTCGAGACTGATTCTTCTGACAAGTGCAGTGATAATTATGTGATAGGCGAGACAGCTAGCGGTGGCATCAGTGTTTCCTTTGTTTTTACCAAATATATGTAATGACTGCTAGTGATAAAGAGTGGCAAACAGTTGTGACCAAATCTGTAATCTTTCAAAAGAATCCAATCCATAATTTGGTCATACCACACAGACCATCCGTGCAATTTATTTGATTGAGGAATGCCTTGACGCAACTACTTAAGTAATATTCTGTTTGTTTTATTTTCAGGTTTCACTGAAGAATCATGGACTGCAAATGTGGTTAAACCATCAACCCAAATAATTAAACTTCATTTTGAAAAAGATATGAAGTGTGATTCTGATGCAAGAAATGATGTCAAAGGATTAAAATTAATGGAAAGGGATTTATGGACACAACACATATGCAAGGTTAGTTCCATGCTGGTCTGTTTACTTCTTTCATCACATCATGACTTGTTTAGCTTTTACTTGTTTCATGACCTTCAACTTTGAATGTCAATAGATGATAGACCAGTTTTCAACTACATATTTGGTAAGGATATTTTATATAATTGGCAAAATGGGCTAGTTTAACGAGTATTTGTTAAATTATTTTATTTCTTTCTTAAAGAGTTAATTGTGTCAAATATGACATCCAAAAGATTATACATTTTTAATATAAATAAATCTTTTTGAATTTAATGATAAAGAATGATTTAATAGGTTTTGTTCAAAATACCCTTCGACGACCTTTGACCTTTTTGGCTTGTTTAGCTTGAACAAATGATTTTGTTATACCATTGGTGGCTTTTTGCAGCCAATAAATAATAACTGGTTATACTTGTAGGCATGTGGGAATAAGGTGCTTAGAGGGGCATATGAATGGGAACAACATAAACAAGGGAGGAGTCATCGAAAAAGAGTTTGCCGGCTTAGGAAGTCTGGGGTCTCTTACTTGGGTGAGTAACCACCCGCCCTAGATAACTATTAAATGTCTATTCGAGGAAACCCAACCGCCAAACCAAAGCAAGTTGCCTTTAACCAGTTTGGCGACCCCCAACCGATCCCGTATCATTGTATGTTATATATATAATATATACATATTGGAGACTTGAGTAGTTGAGTGATATCCATTCACCAAACACTTCATAAAAAGTAACAACTGTAAGGGTATGTGTTATGAAGTTTAGTTGAGAAAAAAATGTTGCCACATGGTAGACACCTAGACAACACTTTTTCTCACTCAAATATGTTTAAAATAGTTTTAGTGGTTGGGGGCTTGGTTGGTGATTAAAATAGGTGTAATGAGAGGGGTTTTGGATTAAAATAACGGTAACTGCGCCGCAACGGCCGCCCCAAGGGCCACGCTTCGCGCTCCGATGAAGACCACCTTGTAACGGTGGCAGCCTCGCGGGTGGGTAATGTGGCTGGGTTTTCGTGCCTCTTGGCACATTGATAACATACGGTCTAAAAAAAATTTATGGATCCTTAAGAAGATTGGCATGACCTTAGATACAATTTTCTGCGTCAAGTTGACGTTAAATCTTCATGTTATGTAAAAGTAAAAGTCAATCGTGTTTCTGGATTTGTCTCTCTTTCTTTGAAAAGTATACATATTTACAAGCTATGGGTACAAAAGTCTTTTCGCTATCCCGAAGATCTTCACTTTTGTTGGTGGGAAGCAGGATAAATTATAATTCAGATATGGCCCCATTCCAAATTATGGCACGAATACGCTCCGCTCGTGCAACCGGCCAACCAATAATTCAAATTTCGATTATTATATAATATTTACTAAAATCAGTTTTCTTGTATCAGAGGTGTCATAGGATGTTTCTATTTGCAGAGTTAATTGCATTTGTTTGGGTCGGTTTTTATTTTCGGTCCTTATGAAAACTTACAAGATCGGTCCAATAGTTTGTTAAAAACATGAAGACTCAAAGTGAAAACAGGTCTAAGCAAAGAGATCTTTATGTAATCAACTCTATACTTTGTTATATGTGCTTCGTGATTCTCTTAATTTCTTATTTTTTATATATTTATAAAAATGTTTCTTATTTCTTATATATTTATAAAAATGTATATAAAATGCCGCACGTTATCTGATTTGATATTTTGTAAATAATTTCTCTAATGGAAAATTTTAAACAGAAAAAAAGTTTTCCATTGGTGTAGCTATTTGCGTGCGAACATCTTATATTAGATTGTATCTTTATGGAGATGAAATAGGCATTGTATTTATTTTATGTCTGTCCTAAATACTTCTTTTTAGTAAGTTGAGTCTTTTTTAATTAACATAAAAATAAGGATACTTCTTATTTGTGTGAAATTCATTCGTAGAATACCTTTTACAAAACCATTTATAATTAAAATATTATATACAAAACTAACAGGTTAAGAGACTTCAAACAAGTATCGACAACACTGTTTTCGGTTCCAAAGATTCAACAAACCAACACTTTAAAGTTTTCCGGTACCATGTGTTTGACACGATTCCCTTAAAAATATTTTTGATTGGTCATTACATCAGTTTCTAGGGTATAACAGTATGAGCATTTTGTTGTGTTGTCGGAGATGACTAACAAGTCTGAATTTACATATGAAAATAGTATGTAGAACTTGTGAGAAATTCATGATGTCTTTCACTTAATATGATGTTTCTAATGGGTATTCTTCATGTAATCTTTTGTGTTTTCACTCTCTCAAGTTCTTAAGTTCCACCTTAGTTATGTAGTCATAGTATAATCATTTTATCATACTGAACAAGAAAATTAAATTTATTAAACATATTTAATAACAATTTAATTGGTTTAATAATCAGTTAGCAACTAATTAATACATTTTGACCTTGTGTTATAACTATTTTTCATCAACAAACACCTATCAGCAACAGCTACACTATTAATAGAACTCTATCAACAGAAATCATGTCTAACCACACAATCATGATCATAGTCATAATACACACCTTAGGGAGCTTCACACCCTTTTGGCTCCCCTCATCGGCTTATTTCTAGGGAAGTAATATCTAAAGAAGATTGTCACTTGATATCCTTATGAGGAACATAATCCTATGTGAAACAAGTTCTCACCGGTTTAAGCATTTATTGATCTTCGTTTTATTTTAGATGCTTCTTGGCTCGTCGTGAAGCCCTCTTCAAGGATCTTGTGAACCAGATAATAACTATATTACTAATAACTGCTTATAATTATTCCTGTTCAAAGTTACTGAAAATCATATCTTTACTAATTTTTTCTACACTTTTTACTTCATTCAATGTAGTTTTTTTGTTAAGTATCTACTTTCTTTTTGCTTATCTATCATGTTCTTGTGTATATACTTAATTTTTTTATAAATTATGATGATAAGCAATATAAGGTGGGTAATAAAATTTGCCAACGTAGTTAATGACTAGAGAGATAAAATATTTGTATAATTGTGTGGCTACGCATGAAAAATATTATAAAAGTTTTCTCTTATTCTAATCATAGATCTAAACGATCTGCAGAACTTTTTGAAGACCTAAAGACATTTCGATATTGTGTTAATATATTAGTTAAACTTTAGTTTTTCTGTAAACAAATAAATAGTATCATAGATTTATATATATATTTTTTTTTGACAGAAATATAATTACTAAAAAATCTTTTGCTTTTCAAAGTTGCAATAATGGTAAATTTTGGGGCCTGCAATACGTAAAAGGAAAGCAGAAAAGATTGAAAGAACACCTTCCCATGTTAGCTGCCTCATGCACTGAATGTTACGGTCGAAATTATTGTTTTTTAATAAAAAAAAATATATGGAAAGAGATTATGCATTGAATCTCTATACTAATAAATAAAAATAAATCCGGACACTTGTCGTTATTTTAGATCATCTAATAATTGGTTTTCCCGCTCCTCTATTCTCTTAATTAAGAATGCTATAATAGTATTCATTAATTAATAACTATCAATAATTAAAATTTCAAATATGTTAACTTCAAATTTTCAAATGTGTAATGCATGGGTTTATTCAATACATATAATACACAATATTTAAAACATAACATTTTATATTATTAACCATGTAACAGTAAATTTATTTAACCTGTGTATTACACGGGATTGTAACCTAGTAATAAAATAAAACGCACGATAGTAAAATTAATCGTAGCTGAAAGATAATATGTAGTTGGTCTTCTGATTCAATAACATGGTGTGATGATTTAAGTATCAAATCTTTAAAGTCTCAAACTCTTTGATTATGTTTATGGATGAGTCAGGACTTGAGAGTCAAAATCAATATAGACAGTTAGAATCCGTCACAAGAAAGTTCATTTGCGTATTAATGGTAGTTTCAAACGTCGTTTAAAAAAAGGTAAAAGATAATATTTCTTTTCAGTTTTTTTACATATTACAAATTAATCCACTTGTTGCGACTTTATGTAATCCAATCGTTTATCATATGAAAAAACAATGCGTCGCATTCAAAAAGTTTCTTCAGTACGAGTAACGGGTCGACTTGATGACAGAAAGCCTACTTTTGAAAACTTGAGATTGTGGATGAAAATTTTCTCTATCTTTTACATTTTTTTATTTGGCGAGCTTGTCAACACCTTCAGTGATTTTTGCTTAATAATGTGAATTGTTAATAGTAAGAGACACATATTTTTCTATTTTTTGAAAACTTGAGATTGTGAACTTACATAGGTTGAATAGTTAACACCAAATCCACATTACTTCATGGCCTTCCATCAAAAGTTAATTTAGACAAAGATCACCGACGTATAAATGTGTCTACAAGATGGTAGAGATCATCACGACTTATATTTATTTTCTTGAAATGAATAACCACTAACTATTTCCTTTATTAAGGGAGTGATCACTCTATTCAAATATAATACAATCTTTTATGCAAGTTATAATATTGATATTAAGATGTATAATATGTAGGGTGGTCTCTGACACACCATTTAATCACAGCCTTTTGGTCACTTCTAAGTTATAAAGTTTTTCATACAATACATATTCACTGCTATTTTTTCGTATTTTGAACCCACTTATGATCCAATTTAGCTGTTCATGTCGAAAAACATAACAAACGACTAGACTCACATAAAAATTCATCAAATTGAATTATGATTATTGATTAATCTTATACGGTTCTTACAAAGATGATAGTTTCTGGCACGTTTGATTAGTGTTACGTGTTTTCTCCAATCCAAACCATGATTCTAACATAGTAACATGCGTGTATAGTTGTAAAATAGTGTCATTTACTATACCAACTAATTAAGATGTTAAAATCATCAAATAAATTTATAATGTTTGATATGCATGAATGATAGAAAGAATGGAATGGAATATTGTGAGCGAATGAAAAAAAAAAGCCTTTGGTACTTTGATTGTAAAATGAAATTAACGGTTACACAAAATATCTCATTTCCTCTAAACTTTCTGATCATTCCTCCACTCTCCCTTGCTTTTTTTTTTTTTCCTAATTTCATTACTTCTTTCAAAATTTATTACCACCACCAATCCCGACCGCCATGGTCACCATCGCTACCGCCACCCCCGCCGCCGCCACAACCCGCCACCAACCACCACTATCGCCTCCGCCCACCACCACCACAATTGTTGTTGCTGCCACCACCCACCACCAGCAGCACCACTGCCCCCAACCACCCACCACCAGCAGCACCACTGCCCCCAACCACCCACCACCAACGTCACCACGACCATTGCACTGTGTTCGTTCGTCTTTTCCTTTGCCCATTTCGTTTCATTCTTACAGTATAACAAAACAAGACAATGAAATGATAATGTTTTATTTTATTCCTTTGCCTATTTCGCTCAGTCATTCATTCCAGCCACCAAGCACCACCACCATCTGCGCCATCACCACCATCACAACCATTGTATTGCATTCCTTTGTCGTTTCCTTTGCCCATTCGTTCCATACTTACGGTGTAACCAAATAAAACAATAGAATAATAATGTTTTATTTTATTCATTTGCCTATTTTACTCGATCATTCATTTCATTACTTGTCCATTTTATTACCACATATTTTGGGGGGGGGGGGGGGGGGGGACCCTTTTATGTAGTTAAAACAATAAACCTTAAGTCATTGTCGCCTTCATAGATGGAGAGGTGGTTTTTCATCATTGGGTGAATCCTTAGCTGGAATTTGAGGTTAACATTTGTGGAGAAGGACTTCAAAACCTATATTTATGAACTTTTTAATAAAATTTTAATTTTACTTGTAAAATTTGTATTTATATTATATTGTAAAAGGTTTAGAAATTTATAAACATATATTAACATATTAGAACTTAATAAAAACATATAGTAATTTATAACAATAAAACTCAAGTTATGTTTATATCTTTAGGATAAAATTTAACTTAATGAGTTGATCTGTCAACCTATTTATAATCCATTTTATCTCATCCATTACCCATTAGCACGTTTAATACGTTTATAGTATGATTAGAACCCATCAACCATTTTAAATCGTTTAAATAAATAAATTTACACATGTTACCCCATGATATGATTGCGTGTAGAATATCAATTCAAACCTCTAACCAAAGCCCATTAACCAAGTTAACAAGAAGAAGAGTGTTCTAATGTTTAATTTATTGTGACTTTTAATCATGTAATATTTAATTTTTGACTCGGTTGTATAATATTCAAATATATTATACGATATTTAAAATGATAATTTTATATTTTATATGCGTGTGTGTGAGAGTGATATTAAAAATTAAAATAAATATATTGATTATAAGAAATATATGTAAAAGTTAGAAAGGCTTGTGATATGAAATAAGTTGTTTGAAAAGGAAATAAATAAATTGATTATAAGAAATATATGTGAAAGTTAGAAAGGCTTGTCAATATGAAATAAGTTGTTAGAAAAGGAAATCTACGGGTCGTGATTGATTTATCACATGACCACTTTATTCTGAGTTTCTAAACTACCAATGCTTTTATAAGACTTTAATCACCTAAGAATAATATTAAACACTAATTTTATTAAATCCGTGTATTACACGGATTTAATAAATATAATAAAAATTTTATAGTTATAAATGATATGTTAAGATAATATATTATTAAAATTATATATAAGTAAGGACTATAAATAATAGAATAATGATATCAACATTTTAATATTTTGTTTTTAAATTTTTTTTATTTTTTACAAAAAAAATTAAAAATTTTGTTTCAAAACAAACATTTTAAAAAATATAATTTTTTAAGACACTTTTATTATAACTCCTAGTTTTGATTATTTTTTGTTTATAAAATTTTTACTTAAAAGCATCAATTTTAGAATATTTAATATTTTTTAAAAAGTTTGATGTTTTAGGAAAATTTCTTATTTGATAAATATTTGTTTCTTTAGAAACAATATTAATAAAAAGATACATTTTTTTAATTTATTATTAGTAATTAATGTGATATTAATAGTAAAGAGAAGCAGAAAAATTTTGGTGAGCTGAAACGTGATGGTGCCATGTTTCTATAATAGTTACTCTTTTATTATAATAAAAAGATTAACTTTTATTAATGTATTAGTTTCTCTAGTTAAAAATAAATACAGAACAAGTCACAAAGATACAACTTATAATGCATAATTATAACGAGGGGTTAGCTAAACATATCTAAAGTAGAAAGAAAATACTATTAACTTACCAGGACACCTCTTTAGGTTGAACAAAGTAAAAAAATAATATGATTGATTTAGTAGGATACAGACATACAGTTAACGGAACAAACGCTATAACAAAGGGCGCTGCTAAAATACACCCGCTCTCTGACAAATATGATACGCCCACCCCGATTAAAATTTTAATTTCCCACTCACATGAAAGGTACATTAAATTTAGTACGTTTAGTCACTGATTATAATGTTGTAAAAAAAACATATATCCAGCAAAAGATTTCCCACCTTGAAAATTTGTCATAATTCCGACAGTGGTGTCGGTCGGTTCGACTGTGGGGACTCAGCGACGGAAGTGCTGACTTGCGGGCCTTGGGCCCACTTGTACATTTGCCTTTCGTGCATTAAAAGTTGTACACACGCATAAGAATAATTCAACCTACAAACGTGTGTGTCAGTGTGTGTGTGTGTGTGTCACAACTCACATGCTATATATGTATGCCAACACCTACACATATGACTATGCCTGTGTGTTTATATATACACATAGTGGTGGTGGTGGTGGTGGTCGACGGTGAACATTGCGGTGGCAGATGGCGGAGTTTGCACACTTGGTGGTGGTGAAGTTCAAAGAGGAGGTGGTGGTGGAGGATATTATTAAGGGGTTGGAAAAGCTTGTTTCTGAAGTTGATACTGTCAAGTCCTTTGTTTGGTAAGTCTAATGTACAACTTCTAATGCGTGAAGTATAAGCTTTTATATTATTGATGTACAAAGCATTACATGCAAGTTTTTACTATTGTTGTTCCAAGTGACAGAAGATTTATGTTTTCAAAATCACTATGATAATTCATCATTTTACCATAAAACTCGAATCCAATGTACAGTACAAACTTTTGTAGCTTCTTCTTATGGGATATTCTAGTGTGGGATACTCCTAGCTAAAAGGTTTATCGGTTTAAGTTTTACTAAATATAGGAATGATAATTTTAAAAATAAAATAAATGTGATAAGCATATGTTTCTACGTGCTTAGCATATCCCCTATGAAAAGGTTTTACTGGTTTGGGAGAGTAAATTACAATGAGTCATGATTATATAATATTATCATATAAGGAAGTACTACTTTGTTGAATAAAGTACAGGCTAACTTAATAATTTTGAACGGGTACAAGCTATTTTAAAACCATTTTGCTCTAATTTTGTTCGCACTTGAAAATAAAAAAATAAATAAATAAATGTCTTAGTTTTATTAAAAAAGCATCTGCTTTTAGTTACATGATATGTTATTGTTGTAAAAACGAGGCATAAATAAATAAACACATGAAATTATTTCGTGCAACTCAATGTCTATACAGTTATAATTTGGTATGTTCATACTTCTTAACGTACGATTGTACTAGAAAATGATAATTTTCGTGATTTATTTTACATGTTCTAATTTTATTGCATTGGGTACGAATCATTATTATATTAAATAGTAGTTAGGTAATACTGTAACGCATCATACCACAGGGGAAAGGATATTGAAAGCATGGAGATGCTAAGGCAAGGGTTCACTCATGCATTAATGATGACATTTGGCTCCAAAGATGACTTCAATGCTTTCCAAACCCACCCCAACCATGTTGAATACTCGGCAACGTTCTCAGCCGCGATCGACAAGATCGTGCTTCTTGATTTCCCCGTTGCCGCGGTCAAGCCTCACTCTACTTGACGAGTGAGCACACGCTTGTTTATCGATCGAATACAAGTTAAAAACTCTGGAGACATTCAGGGTATTTGTATGTGAACTCTTATGTTTCTTGTTTTGTGTTTTTCTAAGAATTGCCTATCAGATAAATTAAGTTGTTGTAAGAATAATGTACTTGATTTTCGGGTATAATCATGCTTAGACTAAACATAATGGTTTGAGAGGAGGCGTTAAAACAGTGATGTGGCTGGGCTAAGGGGCGCCAAGCCCACTACATGTTTGTTAAAAGTGATGCTATTTACATTTTACGCCATTGTGATAACGACGCTATTCACAATTGTACTTCTTATATATATAATAAATAATAATAATACCAATCATGTTTTCATCTGTACTTTTCTTTCGTCCCTTTAAATTTACTATATAATATATAATTACTTCATTTTGAATTCATTTCATACAAATTAAAGGTTAAAATTATATCTTCATCTCTCTCTCTCTCTCTCTCTCTCTATGTGTGTGTGTATATATATATATATATATCTTTTTCTAAATATATATATCAACTACTCAACGATTTCGATGTTTGAGAGGTAGATGAGGTGGTAATTATTGAAAGTGTTCGAGTGAGGGTAAAACTTTTAGTCGAGTGGGGGTATTCTAATAACTTTTATTTTATTAAAATGTTATAGTATTTTATTGTGTGATTTTATTTAATTAGAATAATTATGTTTATTGAATAAAATAAAAAATAATTAAGTAATCATTGCAATTAGTTAAAACCACTACACTTGATTTAAAAGAATTTTTAGTGAAATTAATTGTGCTGACATGACATGTAGGTGGCACTTTAACTAAAAAATTAATGTCAACCATTACACTCAGTCTTAGACTAAAAATCAATTTGGTTCAAATCGAATTGGTATTCCTTATACACAGCAAAGTTTTTGTTCAAATGAACAGATTTAAACCAAAATATTAGAATGTTACATATTACAAATCACTTTTGAACTTCAAATTGGTTGATCAGTTAAGTTCTAATAAGGAATACCAAATTGATCATAGTTCAGAGAGGCACTTACCATAGATGAATTCAACCACCTGGGCAACTACCTTTTGTAGTCCCACAACGGTTGCTTGCAGGTTTTCCGCAAATTCTTCATGAATCGGGTTTTCTCCATCAACAAAATTTTATACGGCCTTTATGAATATAGCGGGGACTCTCAAAAGATTAGAAACATAGGCCACAGCAGCTCCCTGAAACCCAAAAACTAAAAAATATAAAATTATCTGGTAATCAAGTATTATTACAATAGAAGTCGGAATTATGACTCATTTACTGATGAATAAATCGATTTGGGATGTCAAATTTTTATTGATGCCTCCTAAACCGTTTTGTTAAAAGATTTACGTTATTAATGTAAAATTATATAGTCCCAGAATCATAACTAATATGATAGTTATTTATAGGAAAACGGAAGAACAAGCGTTTCTGGGTCAACCCAACTGGCCCATTTCAACCCTTAGCAAAACTGAACCTTTTTTCTAAACCCATTTTGATTTGTCATGTTCATATTTCAAGATAGCTAAAAATGTAGTTGGCTCTATACATAAACATATATTTCCATCTGAAGATTTAACTTAAGAAAAGACGGATTATAATTTGTCATAATGTAATGATGTACCTCCATATCGACAATTGTTGCATCATTGGCCAAGATGCATGTTTCATCCTGCGGAGACATATCTAAAGAATCTCCAGTGGACAATTTACAAACCTGTGGAGACGTATATTAACATACTGAATAGGTGTCATATAGAAATAGCCAATAAGAGATAAGTTATTGCATGATTGTATTTCCAAACATCACATAATTTATTGCATTATCTTGTTTCTATCTTTCAGAGTCCTAAAACTTAAGTTTTTGAAATTTGATTTATCTTAAACTTTGCTTTGAATTCAGAAAATGGTAGATTTCATTTTTTTATTTGGAAAAATAGAGAACAAAATTGTCCATTCACATAAGCCAATTCTTGTGACCTAGCACTCCCAAAGTGTATTTGGAAAAGGTGTCCCTCCCCAAGTCGTTGAGGACTTGAGGGTCCAAATCCCATGGCCCACATGGCCACAAAGGTGTAGATTTAGTCAGATTAGAGCGTATGTGAGTTAGTGTTCTAAAAAAGAAAAAACGCATCCCAATTCTTAAATGAGGATACAAGAAACCAAAATTAACTGTGTTAACCATTGAAACATCGATATTGAGTTAGATTTTATAATTATGGTTTGCAAAAGTTTATATACAGATTTTGGTTTTCTGAAAAATATAAACATTTGTCAATTAAAAAAACATTTTTAGTCAAGTTACAAACATAGATTCACAATCTGATTGTTGCCATATAAATATTGGTAGAGGATCACCTTTAGATTAAGTTCCTTCACAAGATTCGGTGTGGAGAAACTCTGCCTTCGACCAACTCCATACTTATCAGGACCCTGCAAATCAAGAGGCGAACAACATTGAAATATAAAAATTATTAGAATAATTTTGCTAATTATGACATTAATTGACGTTTAACCCACAATATCTAAAATTGATTTAAGACTGCTTACTGGAATTGGAATCCGCCTATCATGAAATGCAAGTTCAGATACTAAAAACACATCAAATATGGAAGCTCCTTTCACCTGGCATTCACAACATTAATACAAATACAGTTACTCATAACAATTACAGATGTAATAAACAATCTAAGGTACAGAATACAAGATTAAGTTGCTCTATTTCTGAAAGAAAGGTAAAATAAAGGACGTGCACAAAAATTATACCTTAAAGCCACCAGCAGTGCCAGCATTTATCAAAAGATCAGGCTTTAATGCTTGAATAGAAGCATAAGTCACAAGAGATGCAGGAACAGTACCTACACTACTGATCCCTGAAAAATAAAAAACTTGAGGAATCAGTAATAAACTTAATGAATAAATATCCAGTAACCACATGCACACAATAGAAGAAAGAAATATAAGGTACAAAGTGCATATGATAATTCGAGGATCATTTATGTTGGTATTATGCAAGACATGGCAATATTATGCAAAACATGGCAATAGTTATGAATATAAATCAGGTGAATTTGGTAAAATTGTTCCAATCCAACACCCAAAACAGTTATTCAAAAGTGAGAAATTGTTATCTCTAACTTTATTTGGTCATATGTTGACTACTAAATTCCAAATTTAATAGCCAATCAAATATTAAATCAGCCCCAAGTAGCATAAACACATTACTGTAAATTGTAAACTGAAAATGAAATCATATGTGACATCTCACACACACATTTAACAATATGAAACAAGAAATGAAATGCCTACCTAAGTCACGGTCCTTCCCTGGATAAATAACATTTATATTCAGATCCTTGTAACAACCATGATATCTGATCCAAGGGACACCTAATGGAAACCTGAAATGCTTTAAACTGAAATAAACCCAAAAGGCAAACTAGAACAATGCAGCTGCAAAAACTTTAGCATGAGAAAGCAGGTTAACTATTACTAAGGGGAAGCCATATGCTGTTTCTCTTTCATATGCATATGTATCTTCTCCCTCCCAAAGAAAATGTATATGATTACACACCAAATTCAAAACCCAAATTCATTGCCTATTATAAAAATTTGTTACATCTCAGACTCTCAATGTAGTTAGGTCTGTAAATGAGAACTTAGAATACGCGACTAAACTAACGTCATCTTGTGAAAATACAACTGTTTTAGAAGGGATAGATTCCTCACAGGGTAAATAGTAAGCTACATTTACAGAAATGTCATATAGTTTGCAATTAATCACATCTACAATTCAATTTCTCTAATTTAACAGTTTTGAAATCATAAAATAGAAACAATGAACAAAGAATGAACTACTGCGATCACATCTCTCTGT
Organism: Flaveria robusta; assembly: GCA_025506415.1. Lineage (NCBI taxonomy): Eukaryota > Viridiplantae > Streptophyta > Magnoliopsida > Asterales > Asteraceae > Flaveria > Flaveria robusta. Next base: position 26,152,225 of record CM046471.1, on the reverse strand, counting down.
TTTCACAAAGCAATTGATCCATAATCATTTCACATCTATTAATCATCAAATCTAACTTCAAAACTATCAAAAGCATCCAGTTTAAGAATCAGTACAGCAGGAAATTCAAAACTAGATATGAGCATAAAAGCTTCCAAACAAACGAGAATACTGAAGTTCAAACTGATAAGTAAAGCGTAAACATCACAAAATAAACGGAGACAAACTGTTGAATATAAATGAAAACTCACAAAGAGCCATCGTCCGGCGAAAGGTTGAAGTGTTGGACGATCGGAAGAGCTTCTGAATCCATGGCTGCCGTCCATAAAACACAAGTTAAAATAACATAAAGCTTAAACAAAAAGATTGATGATAGTTCAGCTGATTACCGCAGAAAATTAGAACTGTAGAAATCGGCCGTTTGTCATCTCCGATCGAAAGTGTATCCATGGTGACTTCAGTTTCTTCCCCTTCAAGTTTCTTTTTCTTTCTGTACGGAGGAAATGGACAAACGGCCTGGGCTTGGAAAAGGCCTAGGTCCGTTAAGCCCAAAGATGAACCGGGAGGTGCACAAATGACAAATCGGTTACTTCAAGAAAAACCGGCGGCTAATGATCGGGTTGGTCAGGAGTTAACGGTCGAAATGGACCAAACTGGTTACTCCAAATACAGGATTGGTTTTTAACCGGTTTGAGAAAGTATAAAAATCACGGTTACTGGTTATTATCGGTTAAAAATAACCGATTCGCACAATGAGAATATTAACAAGTGGTTCTTATCGATTCGTAACAGGTTTCTACAGTACTGGTTATTAATTGGTTATTATGGTAGGGTTGAGTACGATTAAATTATTAGAAAATATAAAATTACAATTTAACATATGATCATAAGACCACCAAAAGAAGTGAGTTCAAACGATGAGAAAAGACATAATTATGTTATATCTTAGTCACTCGAACATCCCAAGATAAAAATGGTTCGTCTCATTCAAATCCACCGTGTTTAATAAAATCTTTTTAATTTATTTTGATTTTGCAATAACTTAATTTGTTTTATGTACAAATCCTTTAACTTGTAAAGGACGTATTCATCTAAGAAAATACAATAATAGTTTTGAACATGTAAAATAGTATAAGATATTAAGACAAAAACTTTGTATTGGGGTAGGATAAATTTATCATTCAAGGTGACAGATATATAACATTATGTTATAACATTAGTGAAGGAGATAGAAAAAAAATAATACAGATAATAAAAAATATTATTTAATTGAAAACTTAAAAAAATTAATACTTTTTAATATAATTATAAGAATCGAGAAAGAAAATTGGATGCGAATGCTTTAACCTAGCTAAAATCATAGCCTAAACATTAGGAATTTGTCAATTTGTGTTTCCCCACCGACTGTTCGCTACGTTTTGATGATAACAACCCGTTGCCCGTTGGTGATATACCAAAATAACCACATGATACATGCAGAAAGCCATGACCCACGACTCAAGCTGCAATTCAATTTTCATGCTTATTTTCAAGTGTTTCTTATATACTTTAAATTTTAATTCAACTTCTATTTATTATTTCTACTCATGTTTTATTAGTGGGTTAGTGGATGTATGGGTGGTTATGTTTCTCTCTAACTCTCCTGTAATTTAAAAGATGATCTAGATAGGTGAAAGAGGCAATGCGTTTGAATAAAAAGCCTTTTGTGTTAATTTATTTCTTGAGTTTGAGAGTTCGATTAATATGTGTTTTTGTTAGCTTAATCATGGCAAGTTGGATGATGTTCTTAGACTTGCTTATTTAACATGAATCAAAATAGTCAACAACCATAATATTGTAGAATCAAATGAAAAGGGTAGAAATAGGATAGTTCTAATTAACGCTCGTTTGTGATACAGATACACCACACAAACAAACGATAGGGCAACGATTTCCAACCATAATTACAAATACACCACTACAGTTAGACCACCCAACTTGTTATAATTGGGTTAGCATAGACATATATTAATCTAACTATTAAACGCAAAATATAAATATACACAAAAATATTTTTCACATTCAAACGCACCGCCCCTTTCATTCCATCTAGATCTTCTTTTAATCACACAAGAGTCAAAAGGAAACATAAACCACCCATAACTCCATTAACCCAATAACAAAGCATGACTAGAAATAAGAAAATAGAAGAATTAAAAGTAAAAGTAAATAAGAAACACTTGAAAATAAGCATGAAAATTGAATAGCAGCTTGAATAGTGGGTCATGGATTTTTGCATGTATTTACATCATTTGGTTATTTTGACAAATATCAACGGGTTGTTATCATCAAAACGTAGTGAATGGGTTGGTGACCCAACATACAACACTAGGTTAGATGTCTAATTTTGCATAAAAGTTAACTTAGTTTGTTTCGTTCATTGTTTTTCCTTAAAAAGAAATATGTTTGGAATACAATTCTAGTCCCAATAAGTTTCGGTTTTAAAGACCCCAAATGTCCTTTAATATGTAACAAATGTTGTTATAACTGGATTGGACCACATGATAGGCACGAAACAACTCACAAAACTATTTTGAGACCTTGAATCATCTCCATTTGAATAGTTCGGTTATAAGGCAGACGGTTGAAGCAACAAACTGTATCAGTGGCTGAAACTTGTTAAAATAATACGCATGTTGCTTCGAAAATCTCATTTATTCGTTTATTATTTTAAATCATTTATCCTTTTTTATTCTAGTTTTAATTATTTTTTTTGTTAATGTTACAAATCTACACCAACGTATGAATTAGTTTTATAATAGTTTTAAATTGGTTATATGTGGATATATATATATATATATATGTGAGTTAACGCATAAAGGATCCCAAACTTACAAAGCTTACAAAGCTATCAAGATGCGACACCTATCCTTGGGAGAGATGTAAGTTCGTTCGCATCATAAAGACACAAAAAATTAAATACTTACGTAGCGTATATAACTAGTTACATAACATTTTATGCATCTTATATAAATAACTAGGTTTTATTCTCGTTTATTATACGAGTTGAATAAATAATATATTAAATAGTTAATAATGAAAATATAATTATAAACCGATATTTTGAGATAACATATATTTTAAAATGTAGGTTTTAAAATATTTAGTATATTTAAAAAAGATTGGTGCTTTAAAAAATATTTTATAAAAATTATTTCTAAATAAATTATATTTATATAAAGATCTCTTTTTTATTTATTAAAAAAATTATATAAAAACAATTAAATAATATCATCAGTTAATAGTTAATTTAGTTATTTAATATGAGAAGAAAATGGGAAAAATTAAATTTATGTGATGTATAATTATATCATGTGTCCAAAAAATATTTCTTTCTTAGTATATGTAGATAGGTAGATTGCGCAATATATACTATAATAATGCAACTTTATGTGTATAATCTCGCAACTATGTTTATAAAATGCACAAGACGCATCAATGTTTGTTTGAAAAAAGATCAATTCTTTGAAGAAAAGTACAACAAAACTATAGACTAAAATTATTACAAATAAAATGCTTGAGTTTATGTAATATAAAAATTAATCACAGTTTTGTATTAAAAAGAAAACTAGTTATTTTAACCGTGTGTTGTTGCGGGGAGATTAATACAATTGTCATTAGGCCTCATTTCAAGAACTGGTTTAGGCTCAACGTTTGATCCCGGAGGGTAACGACTGCAACTCAGGTTGTAAGTACACAAAAGTGTACTCATCATTCACGGAAATGCCACGCCAAAACCAAGTTTGTACCAAAGTCATCATAGCCAAATGAATTGAGACTCATCTAGACTATATATAAGTATTAATCCCCTTGGACAGCCGCGACAATAATAGCCAGTCGTAAACAAATTGCATGCGGTTTCATCAACCACAACCGGCAAACGTAATGCATATGTACAGAAACCGACATCGAAACTTAAGGTCCATCATCAGGGTCCATCACAAACATACCACCAATCCATACTCCACAAAAGAAAGCCCAACCAAAAAACACAATAAAGAACAAATTTAAGCTTCATAAAGTAAAATCAAAGCTCAACAACATAAACACATGCAAGATTGAAGAACCACATCATCATTGATAAGCAGATCTAAAAAGTCTCATAGCAACCCAATCTAGGGTTTTAACAGAAAACCAACTATGGCTAGTTAAAGAGACAACAGAATTAATGTCGGCAACGTGATCAAGTCTCAGACCAGACAGGCCCAGTCATCACGGACTGAAGAAATCGAAAACCTCAATACATATCGAGCACCAAATTGAACTGGTGTAGATCCAACGCTACCAACGCAAAGCCTGCACCGCTGTAGCCACAAAGGGGCGGTGGTCAGCGACCAACAACAATAAGCCACAAGAGAGTCTCAGGCCAGTAATCATAACCATCATTGACAGATCTAAACACCCCACTAAAGTGATAAACAGAGAAAATCTTCACAAGGGGGCAGTGGTCATCGACTGACAACGATAAGCCACAAGAGAGTATCAGGCCAGTAATCATAACCATCATTGACAGATCTAAGCACCCCAATAAAGTGATAAACAGAGAAAATCTTCACAAGGGGGCGATGGTCGGCGACCGGCAACGATAAGCCACAAAGAGTCTCAGGCCAGTAATCATAACAATCATCCACAAATCTAAACACCCTAATAAAATGATAAACAGAGAAAATCAAAGAGATGGAGACAAAGACCCACCGGAAGTCTTGACCACAAAGCTGGACGACCGTTCATGGGCCGGAAATGCATGTAGACCTAACGCTACCAAGGCACAACCTTAACCATCGCTGCTAGAACACAAACAAGACATTATTCGTGTTTGTTTGATTCGTTTGTAGCCCCTATACATGATTTCACCTCAACCCCTTAATTAGGTTTTCTTAATCAATCATCCTAAATCATTTATATGCTTGGTAGGTTGATAACCCTTTGTATTTAATTCTTTTTACACGTAACAAAATACTTGTAGCTTAATAATACTAAAGTATCGGTGAAACTTTGTCCCTCTTACTGTCCTATGTGGTAAGCTTTCGGGTTCAATTACGACAAAATGATGTAACTAGAGGTAGTTTGACGAGTGTGTGAGTTTATCATTTAACATTGATATTAATTATAAACGACTTTTTTATTTTTGAAAATCGATCCAATTTAACCGACCTCTTTACCAAAACATTTCCAACAATTATAAATTCTCCTCCAACTTGCTTGCATTTCATAAACCTCAATCATAAAACTACATAACATAACCATGTTTTCTGTTACTCAATCGTTTAGCAACAATCTCAACAACTATATGATTTCGACGGAGTCACCGCCATCTGAACACCACCAACGACTCACGCGCCACCGCCAATCCACCATCCAGTGCGCCACTAACGCCACTAACCCCGCCGCCGTGGCGGCCTCCGTTAACAATTTCAAGTTCGCCGGAGCTAGCAAAAGCCGCACCGATTGGCAGAGCTCATGCGCCATACTTTCAAGCACGGTGGTGAGTCGAAAACACGATAACGAAAAGACAAAGGGTGTAGAAAACGTTACCAAGGAGAACGGTGAGATGAATTTGGATCTAGTATCAAGTAATAATCTCCGGAAGCCACTCACAATCAACAACATGAGTCCATCACCGATGCACGATGCGGAGATACGTGTTGCGTATCAAGGCGTTCCTGGTGCCTATAGTGAAGCCGCTGCTGCTAACGCTTATCCGAACGGTGAATTCATCCCTTGCGATCAATTCGAGGTCGCGTTTCAAGCAGTGGAGCTCTGGATCGCCGATCGCGCTGTGTTACCGATCGAAAACTCACTCGGCGGAAGCATTCATCGGAACTTCGATCTCCTCCTCCGCCACCGCCTCCACATCGTCGGCGAAGTGCATCTTCCCGTTCGCCATTGTCTCCTAGCGTTACCTGGAGTCGATAAACACGATCTAAACCGTGTGATCAGCCATCCACAAGCGTTAGCTCAATGCGAGTTAACTCTCACCAAACTAGCCCTAAACGTCACACGCGAAGCGGTTTACAGCACCGCCGGAGCGGCGGAGATGATCTCCAAAAGCAAGTTACGTGACACCGCTGCGATCGCGTCGGAACGTGCGGCGAAGCTCTACGGTCTCGACGTAATCGCTGATGGCATCCACGACGATTGCAACAACTTCACTCGATTTGTGATGGTCGCTCGTGAACCGATCATACCTCGCGTCGATCGGCCGTTCAGAACGAGCATCGTGTTCGCTCACGATAACGGAACGTCGGTGCTCTTCAAGGTGTTGTCGGTGTTCGCCTTCAGGAACATTAACTTGACGAAGATCGAGAGTAGACCTCATCGTCCCCAGCCAATCACGTTCGTCGACGACGGTGACGTCGGAACGACGAGACGATTTGAATACTTGTTTTATGTGGATTTTGATGCATCAATGGCGGATGTTAGGGCACAAAATGCATTATCAGATGTTCAGGAGTTCACGTCGTTCTTGAGGGTGTTGGGTAGTTATCCGATAGATATGAGCCCACGACCTCCTTCCGGTGGGGATTCATAATTATGACGTTGATGGTGTGATGTAGTCCAAACTTAATGTTGTTATGTTGGCGTTTTTTTTAATGTAAATTCCTTCGGGATTTGTTTAAAACTACATTCATACATAGCTGTACTTTTGAAGAATAAAGGGAGAATTACATATGTACTATTATAAAACTTGTTAATTGTATATTTATTCAAATTAAAATCAAAATTGCATATATATTTTTTTTAATCTATTTTATTATATATTTACCCAACTTAAAACTAAAATTATATATAAATCTTTCTTTAATAAAAGTAATATTAAACTAACTTATTTTGACATTTTATTAATAATAAACCATAGGATGATTATTTTACTCGTGACTGTTTGTGATTGTTTATGCTATAATTTGTTTGTTCTATAACAAATTAAAAGTTTGATATTTGTATTGCATTTTATTATTGTTACTCTAAAAATTTGATAAAAAATAGACTCAACATAAACGAATAAAATTATTTAAGAAAAAGAAAAAAAGTTAAAGAAACAACTAAAACTCATTAGCAAAAGATGATTAAAAAACATAAAAAACTAAAAAAATGTAAAAAGAAAAAAAACAAACTAAATATGGGTGAATATGAATTTAAAAAATTTAAATAAATCAATCTATAATTTGTTTTTAATAAAATAAATCAAAATAGGTAATTCTAAAATTTTTTTCATTAAGAAAGAGGATATATGCAATTTTGGTTGTGATTTGAGTAAATATGCAATTAAAAAATTAAAGAATGGGATATATGTAATTTTAATTTTGAATTGGGTAAATATGCAATTAAAAAGATTAAAAGAGGGGATATATGCAATTTTAATTTTGAATTGGGTAAATATGCAATTAAAAAGATTAAATGAGGGGATCTATGCAATTTTAATTTTGAATTCAGTAAATATGCAATTAAGTTAATTTACAAGGGCAAATATGTAATTGTCCCTAACTCATCCAAAATCGTTTTAATGATGATAATGATTATACTTTTGCTGTGTAATAATGAATAATAATTTATTTTATATAAGACTTTGTTGCGTAATATAAAGCAACAGCTAGGTGGTTTGCCCGAGTGGTTAAGGGGGAAGACTTAAGATCTTCTGCACATAAGTGCGCGTGGGTTCGAACCCCACAGCCACCAAGTTTATTTTCATTGCTTCTTTACATTTTTTAATATAAACAATAGTTTAAAATTTAATGTATTGATGTGTTTGTAAGGTGAAATGAGTAAAGACAAGATCCATATTTCAATTCGAAACTTAAGAAACACATATGTTTTTTAATTTAAAATAAGGTGATATCCTATAATTTTAATCAGTAACTTGATCAAACTTTTGTCCTTTTATTAAATGAATCTTGTTAATAAATTAATTAATTTGAACATCCTAAAGCGAGGCTGGTTCAATTTTGTAAAAAAACTTGTTCTAAGTAAGATATTTTGGTTATTAAGTGTTGTGTTTCATGATTAAGTTAAGACATGCGTAGGTTTTGATACATTTATCCTATAAAATCTAAAAATTATTGTTGAAAATAATTTAATCCACTTTTTTATCCTAAGTGAGTAAGAGGTATTAACATAAATAAAACTCTTTTATAGACACATTATTAAATTACATAACCCAATGCTTAAATGTCACATTCACAATTTGCGTATTTTGAATAAAATTTAGATGGACTCGCTACTTAACAATTGCACTTGTTGCATTATTCCATCCAAACGAGATTCATTATAATGATGTTTCCACTCGTTACTAAAATCAATTTTTTAACTTTATAACCAGTGTAGTGGTTTTACCATCTTGATATTCATTTCTTTTTCTCGTTTTAATTAAGCTTGTAAATACAAATTCCGAAGGACACAATTATTCCTCGAAACATCTTCGTATTTTATGACATCACCATCTCCAGGAATTACTTGATTGATGGACACACATAGACCACACAAGTTAAGGAGCCACAGTAAGAAAATTCTTTTTGTAACAATTATTTGGCGTGAGAATCAATAATTTTAACAACACAAGTTAGTATGCATGATGATATGAAGTGGCCCTAAAAAGTTTGTTATGTATGTACGTGGTTCACTTTTTGCACACCATATGGGGTGTCATTTTTTAACGGTTTAGATTGATGAGATTTTGTATTCTCATATTAGTTATGGTGTAGGTATCCGTGTTTTTTGTAAACCGACCTGTGTTTTTGTTACCATGTATGGTTCCTTGGATTATACGTCTACAACTTTGGTTTGTCACATCACAACGTTTATACCTAATAAAGCATTACAATGTGCATTTATCCATGCATTGACATAAAATGTCTTTGCATACAAAAGGTGAGATTTAGTAGCCACATTCAAGACATACTGAGTTTTACCAATCGTGTACGACAATATTATTTTTTTAATCATCTTTATATTCAATTAGAAAGTATCTTCGATCTATATCTTACAATCAATGTTATAACTACATGGCTTATCTCTTAAAGTTTTTATGTTATGACAAATAGGGTGAGGGTTGTTATGATGATAAGCGATGTGTCCCACAACCAAAATAGATTAGATATATCATTTGACTTGAACTTGTCTTTCTTTAAGGCTCTTTAAATTTATTTATTACAACATATCATTGAAATTTGAAGTGTCGCAAAATAATCAAGTCCATATTTATTATGACTTGACAATCATCAATTAAATTTCAAATGCACACGTATACTATGTTTTTGAACGGTAAATGTATGTCCCAGATTTGGAGGATAGGTGTTATCCTAATCGGGCCCGCCTATTCGTTTTCCAGTCAAGATTGCATCCCAACCCGTTCACGAGAAAACCCACAACTGGAAAAACACCCAAGGTCAACTCTGTATATTTTTGCTTAAAGTAAAACTTGAACCCAACCTTGAAAATTTTTGCAAATGTTGTTTTTATAAATTTATTTACTAGGTTATAAGCTCGTGTGATACACGGGGGGAGAAGAAGAAAGTTTAATAAACTAAATAGTTAGTTCCTCGTTCAGTTAATCCATATCAAAGGTGATTGAAGCACTGTTATCTAATTTGCTGTTTTAACATCTAATAATGTATAAAAGCTACGCTAATGTGATTGCAACAAAGTACCCTCTTTTGACGACTTTATAATGCATAAAGGCTGCACAAATTCAATGGCAACAAACGGTATAAATCTGCAGTTTTTTAACAGCTAATATAATGTATAAAAATTACACAAATTAGACAACAACATATTAGATAAATAGGCAATGTTTTGGCGAGTTTGTAATGCATAAAACTGCATAAAAACTACACTAACCGATAGCAATAAACTTCACAAGTCTGCATTGTTTTAATAGCTTAATATGCATAAAGACTACACTAATTTTACAGCAATAAACTGCACAAACTACATGAGAATTAGGGGTTTTTCCACGGGTTATAAGGTATATATTGGATCCGGTTCAAAACAGCTCTATATACATGTGAGTTGTAAAAGGGATGTTGATGTGTTGTGGATTAAGAATGTGCCAAGTGAACATAAGCAGCGGAGGTCATGTGACACAAAAGAAGTTTGTTTATTAATACAGTAAGATTTTTTTGAATGACGTTTGCATATGTTATTTATTTCAAGTTAAACACACGCTTTCAGCTCTTTAAAATTTTCAGCTCGGCTGCTTAAAATTTTCAGCTCTTTAAAATTTTCGAGCCGAACCGGCTCGATAAGCTTCAAGCTCGAGCTCAAACCCATCCTATCTCGGCTCCGCTCGGCTCGTTTACAGCCCTAGTTGTACATGACTATTAATATGTTTTATCAAAATTCTTCATTCGTAAGTGCTCTAGCGGGTGTAGGAATCAATGTAATTTTTATGAAATCTCGTTGTGGTTGTATGTGTTTAATAGGTTATAAGTGTCACGTATGAGGTTAAAACTTGTTCGAGTCCATTGAATCCATCAATATGGTGAAATTAACAAGTAGCAAGTTGTGTATTTGATCGGTTGAACCAAAATGCTAATTTCTAGAATATTGGAAATAAACAAGACATACATATATCAAACACGCCCTTGCGTTTTAACAAAAAGTTAATCCCAGTGGATATCAATGACGTTACATGACACTAGGATGTTTAAATTCGGATATCCGAAAATTTCGGATAGTGGATTCACTATCCGAATCCGTATCCGAAATTTCGTATTCGAGTTCGGATATCCGGATTGTAAAATAATTGTATTATTAAATAAATTTTAAAAAAAATCAATAATATTTATTGAAAATTTTTCTGGATATCAGAAGTTTTTATAAAAATATCTGAAATATCTGAAAATATCCAAATTTTATAATTAATATTTATTATTTTATAATTTGTATAAAAATATTTCGAATATCCGGATATCCGAAAATTCTCAAAATCACTATCCGAATCCGAAAATTCTCAAAATCACTATCCAAATCCGAAAATTCGGATATCCGAATTTCAGATATCTCGGATTCGGATATCTTTTAAAGTCCCTATGTGACACCCGTCAAGACGGGTACCAATAACAACGTACGTCAACTATATCAACACACCCTTGCATTTTAACATATAAACTATTTTGTCTGTTCTAAAGTTAAATGATACTAGTTTAATAAATACATAAGTAATAAACAGCTCAAAATATTAAAAGTAAATTATGTTCATTTGTTAAAAAAAGTAAAATAAAATAAGAGGACGCGCATTCAAAGCTAATACAAAATAGGCGGGTAAAGTAATACCACACCTAATTTATTCCCGCCAAAATAATAATCAGTTTACTTGTTGGCTGCTTTCGCTGCTCAAGAAACCGTACATGTTATATTGTAAGCAACAAAAAAATTAAATAAAACAGGAAACACCTTGCCAGTAACGGTGGCGTAGTCCGAGTTGACTCAGTACGCTTGGGTCGAGTTGTAGGGATGTTGTTTACGTAACTTTATATTTGAAATCAATTTTCATTATCTATAGTTAATATTTTATTCATGTCAAAGTACATTTTGTTTTTGAAATAAGTACATTTGTTTTTCTTTTTGCGTGATTTATCAAGTGTATAATTTTAATGAATATGTTTTTTTTTATAAATATTTCACTAGTTAAATTTGCAATTATCAAATATTCTAGGCATGTAAAATATTAAACTATTTACTTAATAAACCATTACCGATAGATATCGACAATACTTATTGTATCTATTATTGTATCGTGTTACTGTTACCAGATAATCATCTCAAACATCATGTGATTTTAATATTTGGGAATGTTTGACTGTTTTCGAATTCTAACATGTTTTATTTTATTTTTATCATAAAATGACGTTAGATGTAACGAATGTAAGTTGAGATTGAGTTTGTGTATGTTTGCTAAAATCATGTGTATGTTGCATGAATCTAGACACTTGTGTATTTCAAGGCGAATCTTCATCGAGAGGTTGTCGGGATCCGAGGATGGAGGTTTGGGGTAGCAATAAACACTAAGCCGGTTGCGTTTTTAAGGTGGTTCCACATGGAGAGCTTAACGATCAAGTCAGTTATGTTTAATTGATAGAATTTCAAGTATGAATTTATCAAGTGTACAGTTTTCGGATTCTTCTTCATGGGTTAACATTCTTACTTTTCTCAAGTGAGTTAGACGGTTGTTAGAGTTCTTCCCTAAATGAAACGAGAGATTTTTTAGGCGTAATCATTTTTATTATTGCGAGATAAATTGATTTATAAAGGAATAGTTACAATAATACACACAATGAGATTTGCCGTTGATGTCCCTCCAAACAGGTTCGAGTATTACATCAAGAGACATCAAATATTTTCCAGATGTGTGATTATTGATAACAAACTCAAACTACGTTGATTATATCAAGTGATCTTGTTTTTCAATAAATTATGTTCTTTTATTATTCTTTTGGTAAACACAAAAAAACTAATGTATTTGTAAGATCATTTAAATGTCAAAACTCATATGAGAATAAGATTATTTGGCACAACAAAGATGTCTAACTTTCGTTTGACTTTCATTTTATTATGAAATATACATCCTACTACTACTTACATTTATAGCTACTAAAGGAAAACATAACTAATACATTATGTGTTTTATAATTTTGCGCAAATTAAATATATATTTTATATAGTTGTATTCTAACAACTTTAACCATTACACGACAGCACTTATTAAACTCATCACATGAAAAAAAAAATCAAATCAATAGAATTGTATTCTTAAATGATAGTTCAACTAAGCTCATCAACATCGTAATAAAATTAGTTACGATTTACAATGACAAAGATCTTTTCCATCTTATCGTTGACTCTTGATATTAGTATAAAAATTATATCAAATTAAAATTTAAATATAAATAACAACTTATATTTTATATAACCAATTAACATCAACCTAGTTACACAATCAATAAATTCGATATATTTTTACTAGACACATAACTAATTTTGATATGTTTTATCAAAGGAAAATCATATAATTTCCGGACTTAATTGCCAGCAAAAATTAGCAAAAAGAGGGAAACATTAAATAATAAAATTTTAAATTCGGACTCGGCCGAGTCACGACTCACGAGCCAACCGACTCGGACGATTCACATCCAAAAACCACCATCAATATATAGAAGAGTGTGTACTGAAAACCCCCAATATTCGTCAGCAGGTATTTCATTCAGGGTTAATCTTCCACCAAATTGAAGCGATAGCACGCACATACACACTCATATACGCAGAAAATTTCGAAGCAGAAGAAACCCTAACAAAGATATCTGTGGCGGCATACTTTTCTTGCGAGGTACGATTTATACATTTGCATCAATTTTGTTGATTTCAGCAGTTGTAACTTGATTATGCGGAAGCAGCAGTTTGTGTAAACCTTGTCGATTTGTGCGTATTTGTGGATTATAGCTTTCGATTTTGTTACTGCGAATGAGATCTGAAGAATCTTGAAAGTTGCGTCATTGTTGATTGAATTAGGGTTGATTGAATTGTGGATTGATGCGTTAGCCCTAGAGGTTAGAGGAAGCGTGTTTTGGATCTAACGGGAAGGGTGGGTGGGGGTATGGAGCCTGTGGCGGTTAAGCGTCGAGGGAGAAAAAGGAAGAGGAAGAATGGGGAAGATGCGGAGAAAACTGCGAAAAAACCCGTGGTTGGGACGAGATCTTTGGTGTTAATTGGGCGGTATGTGAAGAAGGAGTTTGATGGGAGTGGTGAATTTCTTGGAAAGATTGTTTCTTATGATACTGGATTATATAGGGTTGTTTATGAAGACGGGGATTTTGAGGATTTGGAAACTCGTGAAGCGAAAGGGCTTCTTGTTGGAGAAGATGAAATGGATGCTGCTTTTCATAAAAGAAAGAGGCATCTAGATAAGTATATATTGAAAAAGTATGCTAAAAATGAGGCGATTAAATCGGCTGCTGCTGCTAGTAAGGTTGAAACTGTCAGGAATGATAATGGTGTTAAACCAGCCAATGGTGAGAAGGTTGAAACCGTGAGAATTGACAGTTGTGTGGTTGATAATGGTGTTGAGTCAGCTGATGCTGATAAGGTTGAAAGTTCTGCTCTTGGTGGTGAGGCGGACAGTGAATCATCCGGCGATTTAAGTGATTATGAGCAGTCTGCTGATGTGGCTGAGGTTGAACGTCCCAGTGTTCCACCACCACAGTTGCTGGCTTCTTCTGGAAATTTTGGGGTTCCCGAGGAGGATGTGCCATACCTTCTATCTGTATATAGCTTTTTGCGGTCATTTAGTGTTTGTTTGTTCTTAAGTCCTTTTGGACTTGATGAGTTTGTTGGTGCTCTTAATAGTTCTGTTCATAATACACTGTTGGATGCTATTCATGTTGCTCTTATTCGTGCTTTGAAGAGTCATGTGGAAACCCTCTTATCAGAAGGATCTGAGCTTGCATCAAAATGCCTCAGGTATTTGTTTACATTTTTGCTTGTTAATTTACTAGTGTAGCGTGAAGCATGTATTTACATGCAAAACATTGAATTTATGCTTAGAAAGATGAATTAGAGAATCATAACATAAATTTTTTTTTAGTTGGTAATATATCTAAATGTATATTTTATGGTCAGTACCAGAGTAATTCAAGATCTTTTAAAATGGTTGAAAATTTTAAGGCAAAAAGCTAAGTAAACGTATATACTTTATAACGTATATACTTTGTAAGTCAAGTTCTTTCACTTTTGTGTTAATGATATCAATAGGACACAGCATTACGATATCTTGGAAGAATTTTTTTCCACATGATAGGCTTGCATTTGTTATTATCTTGATATTTGCACTCAAAGTTCAATCACTGATATTGGAAAAAATAATTGTTTTGTTCAGAAGCATGGATTGGAGCTTACTTGATTCATTAACTTGGCCAGCGTTTATAGTTCAATATCTAACTATTATGAGATACACAGAAGGGCAAGAATGGAAAGATTTTTATGTTAACGTTTGGGAAAAAGACTATTATACTCTGCCTGCAGGTAGAAAGTTAGCCATTTTGCAGCTGTTGTGCGATGATGCATCAAATTCTGCAGAAATAAGGACAGAAATAGACAATCGTGAAGCTTCTGAAATTGGCCCAGATCCTGATGGAGTTACTGTCTCAATTGATGAAAATATCCCTAGAAGAGGTCGTCCTTCTAGGGATTCTTTGTCCAAGGGTCAAGAAGCTGTAAAAAATGTTTCTGAAAGCCATATGAGAGCACTATCTTCCACCTTAGATTCTTTTGTTTCCAAAGCTACTAGTGATGCTGATGGCGATGAAGATGGTAATGGTGATGAATGCCGTCTATGTGGCATGGATGGGACTTTAATTTGTTGTGATGGATGCCCATCATCATACCATTCCAGATGTATAGGAATGATGAAATTGTCTATTCCTGAAGGGGAGTGGTATTGTCCAGAGTGTACAATTAATAGAATCGGGCCAATTGTTACCAAGACAACGTCTCTCAGAGGAGCTGAATTTTTTGGTATTGATCCTTATGAGCAAGTCTTTTTGGGCTCTTGTGATCATCTCTTAGTGTATGTTTCCACTTTCCAATGCCGTAGTTTCAACTTTTAATATTTGTGTCTCATCATATGTAGTTTTTTATGACGCCTTAATGATTGCAGGATGAAAGCTTCCACAAGTTCGGGCTCACATATTCAATACTATTCACCTGTTGATATTCCAAAAGTTTTGCAGACCCTTACGTGTTCGGCTGAGTATACTGCTTTATACCTGGAAATATGCAAGGGTATTTTGCAATATTGGGAAATTCCTGAAAATATATTTTCTCTTCCCGATTCAACTGGAATAGATGATAAAAGTGGTACTGCTAATGCACAGGATGCTATTACTAATGATGAAAATGTTAATGGTGTTGCTGAATATGACTCAATTGCATGTGATGTAGAAAAATGTAAAGAGTTAGGCTTTGTTCAAATCTCCGTGAATGAATCTGCATCTGAAATTGGGAATTGCAATAATACAAGCAATATTAAGAGTCTGCGTGATTTGTCAATTTTGCCCTCTCAAAAGAAAGAAGCTAATTTAGTGAAGTTTTACATGGGTTTATCTTTCAAACCACAAACATACTCAAATGTTTACATTCATGGAGATTTTGCTGCCTCAGCTGGTGCTAATTTAGCTATTTTATCATCAGAAGAAAAGCTGGATACACAAACCCAAGCTTCAACAAGCAGTCATAGGAAATTTATGTCTGCTAATTACTCACTCCAAGCAAAAGCTTTTTCTCTTGCTGCTAAACGTTTTTATTGGCCGAATTATGAAAAGAAGCTTGTAGAAGTTTCTAGGGAAAGATGTGGTTGGTGTCTTTCTTGCAAAGCTACTATTAATAGCAAACGAGGGTGTTTGTTGAATGCAGCTGCTTCAAATGCCATTAAAGGTGCTGCAAAGATACTTTCTTCTTTGCGCCAGTCAAAAAATGTGGAGGGCAGTCTTGCTTCTATTGCAACTTATGTTATGTTCATGGAAGAAAGTTTACATGGTTTAACAGTTGGGCCTTTTTTAAATTCAAGTTATCGAAAGCAGTGGCAGAAACATGTCGAGGAAGCTGCGACTTTGGGTGAAATTAAGGTCTACTTGCTTGAAGTGAGTATTTTATCTCTATATTTTTCATTTACACTGGCTTTTTTTACTAGTAAATGAAACGGCTATCTTTTTTCTTAGAACTTGTAGTCATAAACTCAAAATGTCATTTACTTATTTTGAATGCAAGGTCACAAATTCATCATATATTTGCACCACTTTTATTTGGCCTAGAGAACGAGTTGAATGCAGTTTTTCATAGAATAATCTAGATTAAACTATTTGCTTTTTTTTGTTGAATAACCTTATAATTTGATTGGTTGTTTTGCCTGTGTTATATTATAGAAGCATTTTGTAAGAATTGGATTGAAAAATCAGTATAGAAATGCTTTGTTTTTAGAAGTATTTAGGCGAATTAGTGATGTTACACATCTTTTATAAGTCACTTGCTCAATGATTAGGCTTCTGTATGTGTGTGCGCGCACTCCTATAGTCAAAAGCACACAATGGGCAAAGGGTTTGCGTGCAGCAAGCTGCAAAAAAGCATTATCATAAAAAATAAAATTATATATAGTATGCATAGCAAATTAATACTACTCCTAATATATTAAAAACCTGATATGATTAGCAACTAATATCAAAACTTTATATAAACTTTTTGAAATTATCTGATTAAAAAGAAATCTAATTTAGTTGGTTGTACACTACATTAGTTCTACCCAATTAAACATTCATCATGTGAATAAAACCCAAGCAAGACAAACGAAAGTCTAAACAAGAAAAAGAAGAAATTCCAAAGTAATCAACAAAGAAAGCCCAAAACTCACTTTACAGGGCATCATCTTTGAGAAGTTGAATAGAAGAACAAAGAAGCACACGTTGAAGAAAAAAGAAACGAGAAGCATAAATTGCTGCCTTTGAATACGAGGTGACCACCTCTCCTTTTGAGATCGCCTCATATGCGCCTTGTGTGCGTCTATGCACCTAGGCCTTGCCTCACCTTGCATCACCATGCCATGTGTTCAAAGTCTAAACAAGAAAAAGCAGAATCGTCATGTGCCCATGTGTTCAAGGCACATAGGCTTCATCTCACTTCCCATGTTCTTTTTTAGTTTTCTATATCTAGATATAAACTTTTTTTTTTCGTGCTTTCTTTTTGTCTCACACGTGTTCTTTTTTTTTTTTTTTGTGTGTTCTTGCATTTAAACAACATTAGAATACGATGCTGTCTTATCGAATTTGAACCTTGTTGTCTTTTAAACAATTGAAAACCAAAAAGCTATAAAATATGTCGATAACTATAACAGTGGTTGCAATTAGCTTTTTATTGTTTTACATTTGTATAATGTGATCATTGATACGATCTTATTGGTTGTATATAGTTTGAAAGGAATATTCGCGACATTGCTTTTTCAACGGATTGGATTAGGCTTGTTGACGATACAGGTTCAGAAAATCAATCAAGTCAAAGTGCTAAAAGTGTGGTGGGGTCAACTCAAAAACGTGGTCCGGGTAGGCGTGGTAGAAAACCATCTATAATAGTACCTGAAATCCCTGACGCAGATGTGAAAGATTTATCAACTGATTTTGCTTGGTGGCGAGGTGGTATGCTGTCCAAGCACATATTCCAAAAGGGGATATTACCACAAATGATGATCAAGCATGCTGCTCGACATGGTAAATTTCACTTGGTCATATATTGAGGTTGCATAATGGTTTGGTAGGGTAATAGGTCAATTCCTTTTTTTCTTCTTTTTTTTTTGAATAAATTATGTATGTGATTCAAATAATGTTATTATTTTGAATAAAATCATTCAATCTGTTTTAAGCCTTTGCATACACGTCGGAGTTTGGACAACTTTTGAACCGTCAATGGGTTTGTCTCCTTTCAAATTTAGTACATTCTATCAGCTTGACCCATTTTTAAACAAATAAAACCTGAACTGACCAGCCTTCAAATAATCTGCTGCATCTTTCTATTTGTAATTTTATTATTGTTGTTGCTACTAATGAAATGGTTTAAGAGAAAGTTCAACTAATTTTTTCATTTATTTAATCAGGTGGTTGTGAAAAAATAAATGGTGTGCAATATGTTGACGGTCTTGAAGTGCCTAAAAGAAGCAGGCAGTTTATCTGGCGAGCTGCAGTAGACTTGAGCAAGACTGCATCACAGCTTGCTCTTCAGGTAATTCTTTTCAAAAAATTGCTTGCTGATTTGGCTAGATGTGCTTTTTGAGCAAGTCAAATGGTTTGGGTTAAACATGCCATTTTTGTGCGTGTCACCTCAGTGATTCACTAACATGTTTTATAAACGGGGTTTAGGAGGTTGTATGATATACAAATAGACTTTGTTCCACCTGACCTGCTATAGTTATAGACAACTTTTAGATTTGGCACATTTGAGATAAATAGGTTGCAATTATTAATCTTTTTGCTTTTGCAACAGGTTAGGTACCTAGACCTCCATTTGAGGTGGAATGAACTTGTTTGTCCTGAACAACCGCTTCAGGATGGAAAAGGTCCAGAAGCAGAAGCATCCGCTTTTAGGAATGCTTGCATCATTGATAAGAAAGTTTTGGGAAATAAAATAAGTTATGGTGTTGTTTTTGAAAATCAAAAGCATCTCCCTTCTCGTGTTTTAAAAAAGGTATTGGAAGTTGAGGAAACTGGAGATAAAAAGTCGAAAAATTGGTTTCTTGAGACACACATCCCTCTATATCTTATCAAAGAGTATGAGATGGTAGTGGTGGCAGATGTAAATTTGCCTACTTCGGCTACTAAACATGTGTCCAAATTCTCGAGGTTGAACAAAAAACAGTTGAATGCTTCTGGCAAGAATATATTTTCTTTTCTAGAGCAGAAGAGGGATATGGGGAAGTGTTTTTGTACTGTTTGTCAGCATGATGTTTCATTTAGGTAAAGTATTTTCTTCATCAACCATACAGTTTTTAATCTTGTTTAACTGTCACCAACTTATATGTTTTCTTTTTTGTTTTTAGGATTGCTGCAAGGTGCAGTGTATGTCAAGGTATGTTACGACTTACGAGCTAACTATATCTTTCGTTCTGAAAATCACATCTTTGTGTTTTCTAGTGATGGCAATTTGACATATATACTACTTATGCATGGGTTGATATGTGTTGTGTTTGATGACTTGATCTAAAACGGTGATTAATAACATTAGCAAAAATAGGAATGGGTGGAAGTTGACCCAAGTTTATTTATTAGAGCATACAACCTTTAAAATCATATATATTATTTATGTTTAGATTTAGATTTATAAATGTTTTGTATATTTTAATTAACGCAATACACACATACATATATGAAACTGACAAATGTTTTTGCTGGTGGTTCCTTACTAAAAATTACATGTTTTACTTCTGATCCATTATCCAACCTGGCTTTCTTGCTGGTTGGTCTTTTTGCATAAGTTGAAACTTTATGCTTTCATTTCTAATATATTTATGATATTGTGTTTTGATAAAGAACTTCCTGTCTGACTTTAGTTAAGTCTAAGATACTCGTGTGTGATTTTTTAATCCTCTTATCAAAATCTACAAGTTTCTGTATTTATTTGGCTAGTGAGGTGATCATTTCCCATGTCTCAGGTTACTGTCACGAGCAGTGTGCTGTTGGTACAAATATTCAAACGGCGGCACGAGTCGAGTTTTTAATCACTTGTAAACGGTGTTACATTGAAAAAGAAGCCACACCTAAAAATGAAATTATTGGTGATTCTCCAACAAGTCCTTTGCTTTTGCAAGGTCAAGAAAGTCAACATTCAGCAACAGTGATTAGAGTGGGAAAACGAAATGATCATGAAAGATTGTTAGAATATTCAAATTTGACATCCAATCAGCTTCAAAAAAGTAAAAGCGGAAAGAAAAACAGTAAAAGTCGTCTATTACAATCTGTTGACCGAAAGCCAAAAAATAATAATTCTAGTAAGGTCTCAAAAAAGAAAAATAGCAAAAGCAACAAGTTATGTTTGGGGTTGATTTGGAAGAAAAAGAACCCAGATGACACAGGAATTGAATTCAGGATAAATAACTTACTTTTGAAGGGCAATCCAAATGGGCATCTGCTGGCACCTAAGTGTCACCTCTGTTCGCAACCATATAACTCTGATTTGATGTATATTTTATGTGAGAAATGCAATAGTAAGTCTCTTAATCATCAATCTTACATTTTTCAAGATACATTTCATAGCTTTAATCATGTTTATATGCATTTGCAGACTGGTTTCATGCTGAATCGGTTGAGTTAGAGGAGTCAAAAATTATGGAATTGTTTGGATTCAAATGCTGTAGGTGTAGAAGGATAAAGATACCGATTTGTCCTTATACAGATCCCGAGACCCGATCGAAACTGGAGACAAAAAAGGAAGCCATGGCAAAGATTCAAAGGCAGAAGAATTTAGGATCTGATTCTGATCTCGGTTCCATCTCTGAAACCAATGATGAACAAGTGGACTGGGAACTTGATACCATTCCGGTCTTTGACTCTGGGGAGGAGGTAGATTTTGAAGAGGAAAATCCTTTCTATTCTTATCCAACGGTTGACCAAGTCAACGATGACAAACTTGAAGTGGATTCCGGTCCTGGGCCAAAGAAGCTACCTGTCAGGAGACATATAAAACCGGAAAAGGAATTCAATTCTTCTTTTGAAATTCCTGCTACTTACTCAGAAATTAACAATCCAGACCCAGCAGCAGGGGAGTCATCAACTCCTATTGTCGAATGGGATGTTCCCGCAAATGGGGTTGCAGATGATATGATGTTTGACTATGGGAACTTAAACTATGAAGACATGGAATTTGAACCACAAACATATTTCTCCTTCAATGAGTTGCTTGCACCCGATGAAGGTGTCTCACCACCAGACAAAGGGGAGGATCCACAATTGACGGGACCAGCAACAGACGCTTGTAATCCTGAGCAGTACCAAATGGACATAACTTACAATGAACAAGAACCCATGTTTTCTGTAGAATCTGGGCTCGATATGGTGCCTTGTAGGGTCTGTTCACAAACTGACCCGTGCCCAGACCTGTTCTGCCAGACCTGTGGTCTGTGGCTCCACCAGCACTGCTCGCCATGGGATGAAGACTCGTCTTGGGAGCCTGAGACAGGCTGGAAATGTGGCAACTGTCGAGAGTGGTGCTAGTAACTGTTCCCTTACTCCATCGAGGACAAAATCACCTCCCCCTGCACACTGGTCAAACCTAGCAAGCAAATTGTTCTGATTGTACAGAGCTGCTCTTGGGGAGAGGGGTGCTGGTTTTCGGTTAAGTGTGGTGTATCTTGATCTTGAAGTGTTCCGAAGCGCGTATGGTTGATTAGACCACATTCTTGGAAAATTTGGTTCATTTTATATACCTGTTTTCATTTCCACAATGGTTTTGTGGGGGCATTTATACCATTTTGAATTTTTGATAGCTATGTTATGGTGTATGAGGCTATAGCTTGATAGATAAGCGACTTCATTTTTTAATTGCTTATGGTATTGATTGGTTTTCTTTTAAATGGTTTTTAATATATCTAAGATGCTTATTTTACTCCTTTAAAAGGCTGATATTCCTTTTTCTATATTTGAAAAATGATTTCTTTTGAAAATATACACTTTACTTATAAAGTCTATTTCAAATGTGTACAAATGTACAATCTATTAAATTGTTTTAACAAAAATTCAAATTATGTTGCATGCGTGTATATCACGCACCGGCTAACAGCCTTAGATATGGTTGTGCGATTTTCAGTCCGGTTTGCAATTTTCACACCCTATCATTGTCCATTGCAGTCGGTTTTGTGGCTATATGTCGCTTGGCTGTTGTGGTTGACTGGGCGATGGTGGTGTCGCTGGTGTGCTCCCTAGGCCGTGATTATGGTGGGGATACCAGCTGTGGATGTCACAGGAGGTTGTCGGTGTCCTTTGTGTGTAGTCTCTATTGGTGCACATCGATTTTGGCTTGCGACGGTGATGATGACGTAGTTGTGCATTTCTTTTTCTTTCATTGTTGTTGTCCATTATGCTTGATGTTGATCAATTGTTGTTGTCAATAACGGTGAGGCAACGTGCTTCTGAGACGAGTTTGATTTTCGATCAGTTGGCCTGAAGATATAAGCAATCATGTTGACAAAAATGATAATTCGTTGTTACGACATGGTAAACTCGTAGTTTGCAACCATAACGTAGAGCCTCTAACTTTTATAATAAACGTATAATTGAATGTTATGAACCTCAGTTATTAATTCGTTTCGTGTTAATATTTTGAGATTAAAACATGTTTGTGATTTGTTGAAAAAACCGACCAGAAAGAGGTTAGTGCTCGTTACAGTGTTTACCACCAATCGATGATGCCGATCGTTCCACCGTAACCCTAGTAAGATGGACTACACCCTAGCGGCGTTGAAGCTCTTATGCATCCAGTTGAAGGCGGCGCGTCCCCTTAACGACTCATCTCAATCCTCCCTCTCCTACGGCCCCATCCTCTTCCAACGCGCGTGGTTACAGGTACGTACGCATCACGCGCCACCGCTCCCGCACTCCTTCACACACACACACACACACACACGCGTAAACCTTTGGTCATTATATTGAAATGTCGCGTCGATTGAATGCGATTTAGGGCGTGATAATTTCGCTACCTTCTACCGCCGATGGCGACGGACGTTTCATCGTCGATGACGGAACAGGCGTTGTTCAACTCGTTGCTTCTCGTGATGTTCTAAATCGCGAATGGAAATTAGGTCATTACTAAAACCCTAGGATATTTGGTGTTTTATGTGTTATTATCTGATTTATCTCTGAATTTGTAACCCTTTGGGTTGTTTGGCAGGTTCATATGTAATGGTTGTCGGAGGATGTGTTGTTCGGGATGATGATCTCCCACTGATTAAGGTCAATTACGTTGCTATTTACATTACTTATAATCAGATTCTTATATTGTTAAACTGCCAAGCTTAAACTAAACTAGATATTAAGCATCAATAATACAGTGATTAAATGGTGGTTATAAGCAGTGTTAAGTAGCCGTTATGGTTGCTGTGATAAACCGATTTTAACCATCTTTCAGTTGGCAGTTGATGGCGCTAGAACTTGTGTGTATCTCTGCATTCCTTCTATCACTGCATTATTTATGCATTTGTGATTGTAAACCTTCAATCTATAAATATTAGTGTTCACTTCATTTATTCACACGTGTGAACTTTGTTCATATCTTGCTGATAATCTTAAATATATTCTGCAAGTTTACATCTTTGATAATCATGCCTCCAACAAATTTGATGATTGATGCTGCCAGGGAGGTATTTGCATTGCCTTTCGAAGATGATTATGATAATATTCAGCTGTTATAATATGGTTGTAGCAGATGTAGATAGTGATTGGTTGTGGTAGTTAGATTAATCAACTGTATGAATGTTTGCTAAATTCTGATTATTTATGATCATTCAGAACTGATTGTTTGTCTAGATAATCAGGTGTGTTCATCTATCTTACAATTTCCAAACACTAGATTTTTTATAGATTATTTTCAAAAGTCAATGCCAACCATCTGATTATGCTTGTCAACGAGAACTACTTCTAATTAAAAATTTATAAATATGATTATTTTGGGTTACAAAAGGATGCTCGCTTCGCTATTATTTAGTGAGTTACATTTGCATGTTAGACTTGTCATGGAAACCTTTCATTTCTGATCATTATATTGAATTATAAGAAGTGTTTACTTAAATCTAGAAGTGTTATTGGTTAGGGCTGTACAAAAAGTTAGCGGCTCGAAGTTCGCTCGAGAAAAGCTCGAAAAAAGCTCGGTTCGAAAAAAGCTCGTATCTAATCGAGCCGGCTCGGCTCGGCTCGAATTCTAAACGAGCCGAACTCGAGCCAGGGTTAGCTCGGTTCGAGCTCGGCTCGTGGCTCGGTTCATTGGCTCGGCTCGTGACTCGGTGCATATAATATATATATATATATAGTGTAATAATAATAATTATTACTACTACTATTATTATGATTATAATTTTTATATTAGGATTTTAAAAAGGTTTTCTTAAAATAAAAATGTATTCTTTTTAGAAACATTAAGTATTTTGTTTAAAAAAATATATAACTTGATAGTAAATTGTTTATATTCAAAATAATTATATTTGTTCCCCTAAGTACGGAGTAACCAACAAGACTCAAAAGCCCTAATATATATTTTTTGTGTTTTCATATAAATTAATGTGAAAAAATAAAAAAAAAAATTAAATCGAGCCGGCTCGAACGAGCCACGAGCTGGCTCGAGCTTTTCACGAGCCGAACTCGAGCTGGAGCTTTCAGCTCGTTAAAATTTTTGAGCCGAGCCGAGCCGGCTCGATAAGCTTCGAGCTCAAGCTCGAGCCCATACTGGCTCGGCTCGACTCGGCTCGTTTACAGCCCTATTCTTGGTAAATTGACAAGTTCTTGACTATGTGTGATTATGTGTTCTAGAAAAGAAAAACTACGTAGAAACAAAGAAATTACTCATGTACCCATGTCAATGTTGATTCTTGAACTACAAGTGTACAACTACACTAGTCAAGAACTTCAGCGGGTCGTATTTTTGGATTCTAGTGTCTTAAACTTGCTATAAATTGTTTATTTGTTTTAAATTAATTTACATAAAATGGTGGATTTGAAGTTATCTTCCATATAACAGAATTAAGAGCTTGTCATAACCGAAACCTTTTTATGTGATTTCATACTGTTGTCCTGAAAATGTGGATTTGAAGTCTTCTTCAACATGATCATAACAGAATTAGGTGTGGTCATAACTGATAAACAAAAAAATGCTCACTTGCTTTCTAAAGTTTTTAAATACTCCGTTCAGTCCTGTGGTAAGTTCTCATTATGTTCATGCATTAGAGGCGTACTGAGATTAATTGCTGCACAGTTGATTATCCGTCCGTAAAAACTGTTATATGGGATTATGGGGAAAATAATGTGTAGGGATGCCACCCAACTATTCAATTTTAAGGTCACACAACTATATCAAATCTGGTAAGTAACAGGTTAGATGACAATATAACCTTAAAACTTTTGAAAAAACAAAAGATACTCTTGGTACTTTTCCTACATTGTTAAGTTAAAGATTACTGAACAATCAAGAAATTTTTATTGAACATTATTTCGGTTAATTTTGGTTTAAATGAAGCTGGATGCCTACTTGGCTACTTTGGTGCCCTAAATTATATAATAGTCGGGTGTCCTCCTTATACATACTTGGGTTACCTTAAATAGGATTAGTCTTTTAATAAATTCTATTTCAAGCAAGGTAGGTAGTTTCATTTTTTCCATTTTGGTTCATGGTTGCTGTATGAAACAGTCGATTCTACAAGACTACATCTCCGGCAAGTTTACTAGTTATCCAAAATATAAAAAATTGAAAGTTCCCTCAAATTTTTGTGTTTTTAAAGTTGGTTTCTCAAAGTAGAAACCCGGTCAAAGATTGTTACTCTTTTTTAGTCAATCAGCCCTATATTTATTTAACATACAACTGGTGGCATTTATGTTCTTAAATATCAGGTTCACAAAGTTGTTGATCTCTCTGCGTTTCCACATCGAGAAGCAATGTGGCATCTAGAAGTCTTGGAGGCTTACAAGCTCTTCTATCAACCCCTAATTGAAGATTCATAGCCATTGACAAAGGACAACACATTGTTTGATGTACATCTATGTTGTTAAAGGCGCTAGGCGCACTTAAGGCGCTAAGCCTCGCCTGGGGCCTAGGCGCAATTTTAACCGTATGATTACCAGTAATACTTGAACTAAACTATGTGTTCTTTCAAATTCTGCATTAATTTCAAATCTCGAGCGCCATCTATAAGACGCATTCACTAATCATCTTGATGGTTTATTTTCCACTACAACAAGTTGAACTTTACCTGGAGTTTCCTTGTACCTTTGGTGGAATGCCATGGAACCATGTTTCCTTGAGCCACAACCGAGCTTATGGCAAATTCTGCTTGCTGCAGTCTTACATTCGTCTCTGACAAGGTTAGATCACTCTTTGTCATTCATCCGCCACTCAAAGTTATCAGGTTGTATGGTGTGAGATGCTGATATGAACAAGTGGTTAGAATGTGGGTTGAAGCCTGCTCGAAGCTTTAGCTAACCACATGCATGCTTCTTTTATGTAGTAATTTTCTGATTCAGAACCTAGATCTGATGATGTTGGGTTAGGTTTAGGAGGGCTTCGTTCATTCGGTTGTACGGATCGTGTTATAGGTATTAAATCAACCTTCATGTTTGTTATATTTTATATGCGGTTGGATATCAAGTAAGGAGTGGCGCTGCTATAGCAAGTTAGCAAGTACAACAGTGGGCTGTTCGTATCCTTTCACTTAGTTGGATGTATAGACTAATGATCGAGCAGCCTACCTGATGCACATGGCCTACCTTTAAAAGAAATCCATGGGAGAAATTCAAAAAACAAGTTTTAATACATAATGTATAATGTTTTTTAAGCATGATTTGAGGAAATATGCAATCTTACAAGTTTAGAGGGGGTTTGTTATGACGCAAAGATAACATGAAATATGAGATATAACTAATATAATCACATCATAAGTATGTTACGATAAAGAAAACACTTGGCAAAAATATGATATGATGAAGAAAAAAGATAACATAATTGTTTAAATAGATAGACACAAAGTTAGGGTGCTATCTAATAAAAATAAAAGAGAATAGAAAATTTGATACGTGATTGTGTCTCGTCCCCTCCTTCACACTTACATTTAAAGTTGTTCACGACTTATGTAATTCTCACAAGACATGATAGGCACAGACTATCAATGAATATTTTTGTAGCTTTGTATAAGTCAATCTTGTCTTAGATGCCGGCCATAAACTTCTTTGAGCGCGCATTCGCCCCTTGAACTCGCCCCTTTCCCGCCTAAAAACAATTTCCAATGAATTAGTAACGACCTTGACCATTTAACATATAGGATAAAGTCTATGTAAAATTAGTCATTGCTCGTCTCCGTATGGTCTAGCCTCTTGGTCACCTCTAGACCATCACGACTCGTTGGCACACAACTTGGAAAATTTGAACAAGCTTTTTGATCGCCTAATACAACGTTACTAATGCACAAATGATACACGTGACATTTTTAATGAAGACGAGGAACATAGACATCTGTCTCGTTTTTTTTTTTTCCTTTTCCTATTCCAACCCTCACTGTTGGGCCCGAGATCTGGGCCAGCCATATACGTTTTATCAAGCCCACAAGCAATGCAAAATTGCAAACATTAATTTTCTTAAATTTCCTTTTTTTTTTTTAAATAATTATGGTTTAACTAATTAACACTAAATTTATAAAATTTGTTGTTGGTTAATAAAGATATATTACAGCTATAAGTTAACATTCATTGGATAAAGCTTGAAAAAAATTATCCATTTAAAATAGAAGGATATTTTATCTAGCTTGGTAAGTGGTATACTTTATCATAAAAGTATAGGTTTTCGTTATCGTTTGGGAAAATTCAGCTTCATTTTAATCATTGTACAGTTGCTTAATGTATGAATATTCGGTACTTCTTCTTAATTGGTGTTAGGTAGAATGAGTATTTTTTATTGTTTGAACATATATTGATATTTGTTTCGTGTTTATTTTTGAACATCTGAAATGTAGTTGGTTGTATAATTTTACATTTTATGTGTTTATCATATGATATCTAAAAGATGATCATTATTTTTGTTATGTCACATTGTATACTCTTGATTGTTTGACCTTTCCTATGTTATGTATGTGGTATGAATGAACTGTCTCGTATTATGTGATTTTAAAAATCATGTTGCTCTAATCTATAGATTCTAATAAATTAAGCTTTCTAAAGACACATGTCATTCTCTTGACCTATATTTTTGTCACTTGTTATTCTTCTAAACATTATCACCCTATTTTTTCCTCTAAAAGGGTATTATAGTAATTTAAACATTAAAACTAATTTCTCTCTCTTATTAAAAAACAATTTTATTAATTGCAATATTTCTCTCTCTCATCTAAATTTTTTAAAATCAATGTATCTTTTTAAAATTAGATTTTATTAAGAAAATTAAAATTTACATTTTTTAACTAAAATAGAACTAATAATAAAAAAAATTTATATAATATGAAATTTTCAAAAACACTAAACCTTTTTGAAACAAAATATTTTAAATCCGTCCTTTTTTTAAAAAAATATAAAAAATGTGAACTTTTCTAAAAATAATCTTTTTAAAACAACCAGAATAATTACAAACCAGAGTTTTTAATAAACAAGATTTTTATAAAAATAAATTCTTTTATAAAAGAATCTTAATACAAATGTTTAAAAATAAAACTATTTAGATAAGAGAGTTAAAAAAATAATATAATTGTTTTATTTTCTTGAACTATTACGTATATAAATTCATATCTTATATTAAAATATCGTACTGTAAATCTTTGTGTTTATTACTAACTATAATCCGTTTAATAAATGAGTTAGCCTATCTATTTATATATTTGTCTGTCTGTTTGTTATCAATCTATCTATAATAAGAAAAAAAAATAAGATAATACGTGACACAATCGTAAGGCTTATCATACTAATTTTCTTATTTCTCTCTATTATTAAAATTAATATTGAATACTAATAATATTACTCACATCATTTTCAAATTAAAAAATATATAATTTAATAAATTGAAAATCTATTTATTTTAAATTAAAAATACATTTTTTAAAAACAAAAAAAGCAACGAACTTTTTAAAAAAAAAATCATTTTACTTAAAACAACATAATTACAAACCATAAATTTTTTATAAAACAAAAATAAAAGAAAAATATATTATTGTTTATTTATTTAAAGTAGCTATTTATAAGTAATTATAATCATATTTTATCTTTAAGCATAATTTTATAATTCATAATTTTTTTTTACTAATTATTTAATAATTTATATATTCAACATGTGTAATACACGGGATACTAACCTAGTACTCTCATATTATCATGTTCTGATATTATATCATGTAGGCGTAGGATTTTATTGGTCACTTGTAGGTTCTAACTACTCGATGGTCCACTCTAATTTTATTTGACGGCAACTCACACATATCTACTCGTATTCTTAAACTACACAATTCATAATCTAATTGGATTTAAACTCCGAGATTTTTCAAGAAACTTTGTATTCTTACTATTGGACTAACAACCCAAGTGCAAGTCAAATTTAGTTAAAAACATTATTCTCAATTCTCTTTATGAGCATTACATCAAAATCATATATTTCACGTGCATCTCTCAAGGCTTTATAACAATCAGGGTATCTTAAATACTTACGTAATTAAATAATTAAATCATGAAAAAAAAATATTTATTTGGTTTGAATATTAAGTATTTCTTTCGAGAAAGGAAAGGTTTTCTCAGAAGTTGGTAACGGCACTTTCAAATTTGGTTTATTTTTGTGAAATTTCTTATTTTTGTCTTTTTTATATGAAAGTAACTATACATGTGCCCTTACTGACGAAACTTTAATTTCTCAAAATAGTAAAAGGGTATTCAACACCTTATACCAAAAGTTTAAATCTTGGATAAATTATTCGTTTATAAAGACCAATAGACCATATATGGTTGTTTTTGGATGAGAGATGGTGATGTGTAGATGAGAGAGAGTGCACTTGTGAACATCCAAATATAGGATTGTGAGAGGGAGAGAAAAGAGACACCGTTGTATTTACGGAAAGAAAATACATGTAAGTAGGGCGAAAGATAATGTGTGGACGCTAATGATGTGATTGTTTTTGGAGGAGGCTAAACGCGTTCTTAAGTCGGTAAAACAATGGTTTAATAGAAAATCATGAGACCCTAGCTTTGATAATGTTAAAAATAATTGACATGTGGTATGATTTGATTAATCTAAATATGTGTTTGATTCATATGTCTGAGCAATGACAATTGACAACATTTCTATTGAAATAAAATTTAAAAGAGTTATGTTGTGAATAATGATATTGAATAGATCTTTTAAAGAGTTGAACGTACCTTACACAAATTTATAATATGGCAAATAATTATCTAAATTACATGGGATAATTAGTGGCTACTTAATATTTGTAACTTGAAAATACAAATAATTAACTAAGAAGTTAATTAACTTAACTTGTAATTTAGTATTAGAATAGTGAATTAATCATACATGATATATAATTAGTTAATAAAACTTATTTCATGTTTAACTAACTATAATTTGGTTATATAATTAAAATAATTAAATTGTTAGTTATTTGTAACCATATGATAATGACATGGGCTAGAGGTGTGATTAACCCAACTTAACCCTAAATTGGGGCTAAGTTACTTGGTGATTTTAAATGGAAAAATTGGATTTTTCCAAATTATTGACTATTGACCAATCTTAATCTCAACAAACAATTTGGCAGGCATTAATCTTAACTTTTGATTTTGTTACTATTACAATCTGCATAACTGTTTGTTAACTTTATTAGTTTTTTATGACATATCATGTGGCATGGTTTGTGATACGAGCCACACTACATTATACGTTATAAAAACTAACGGAGTTAACAAACAGTTAAACTGTAACTTTTATTGGTAAAAAAATAAAAAGTTATAATTAATACTAGTTAAATTGTTAGTTGGGATTAATATTAACTAATAATTAATAGTATACATTATTAAAATCTAATTTTTCTTTTAAATATAAAGTTAAGGGTGACAGAGATTAACACATATATAACCTATTAATAAGGTTGCAAGAGTTGTAATCCTAATACAAAACCTGTCGTCACCAATCACCACCCTCGGACAGCCACTGGCCGGACAGCTTCGCCTTCTTGCCACCATGATCACCGCCACTTCCGGCTCCTAATCACCATCCCTTACCGCCAGTGTTTTCATTGTTGGATGTGAAAGATACGTAGTAGAGATTCAGGTTTCGGTTGTGGGTCGAAGTCAAACCGGATAGAAATTCTGGTTTGCTTGGGTTTTTTTTATCATAATTTTTCCTATAAAGTAGCATGCCATCTTATTTCAAAATGAGGTGTTATAAGTTATAACACGTGCTTTTATTCAGAATCACTCGATCAAGGCACAATTAAAAATAGTTTTTTTGGCAAATTTACAAAAAATACAAGCTGTTTTTCACGATCACCAAAACTTACTTTTGTATTTTTATTGATCCAGATGGTTGTATACTTATATCATATGAATTTATTACAAATATAAACCAAAATCACTGAGGTTGCCTTTTATTAGTTTATGTTGGTA
Organism: Flaveria robusta; assembly: GCA_025506415.1. NCBI lineage: Eukaryota > Viridiplantae > Streptophyta > Magnoliopsida > Asterales > Asteraceae > Flaveria > Flaveria robusta. The sequence continues at coordinate 26,120,363 of CM046471.1, read as the reverse complement.
TAATCGAGTGAGTTTATTCATAACTACTCAATATCTAATTAATAAAGTTTATATAAGCTCAAGTTCGAGTCTAAAGTAAAGCTCATTTACTTAACGAGATCAAGCATGACCATTGTGTGTTTAGATTTTTTAGGCTTACAAGGTTAAAAGTAACTACTATTATGTGAATATAAAAACTTTATATGATATAACATCCACTTGCACAAGTAATATAATTACACATAATTATATATATTATAAAAAAATATGTCGGTACATACAGTGAATTTTATACGTTTATAGAGCAGCCACTAAAGTTTGATTTTTTATAAAGTCTCTCTGATACAAGACACTCACTCAACTTTTTATCCTCATTGCCCTTCCTTTTTCACGCAAATAGAAAGAGAAATTATATTAATATAGTTTCTATGACTTTATTTTTAAAAAATAATAAATGTTTTTATGTTCAATTTATAGTTTTTGCTTATTTTTATTTTTTTTATAACAACTCCATTTTCATAAAAAATTTTGAAGTTTATATATGTCTTTGCTTAACGTAAATTTTTCGTTCTTTTAATATAAAGTTTCATATGTGTTGTCTTTTTTCAAAAGCTCAACATGTATTTTCTTTATTTTTTCAAGACAACAATTTATTTACTTCAATGCAATCTACCTTATATTTTTATAAGAATTTGAACTCACACCATATTGTGTTAAGAACAACCACCAATACCACTAGGCTACAAAGTCATGACGTGCCATTGCATTCACTTAGATTTAAGTTATTTTACGAATTTATCACTACTTCATATTTATTTTTATCAACCTTTTGACGTATAATAAGTTCTGATATATAATATTTCATATAATTTCAAATATCGACATTACATGAATACTATTCAAAACCAAGTCATGTTTCGGTTGCAACGCGCGGAGACTTTTACTAGTTATAATAAAAAATTGAATCCATACAATTATAAGATATATAACAACATACATCATAAAGACCTACTTAATGGTAATCATGGCGAGTTCGTGTTTTAACTTTACTGATAAAGGGACTAAATTGTTATATTCATGCTAGTATATTTACTATACTAGCTTTAGTAAAAACCCGTGTATTACAAGGGTTGAATAAAAAATATTAAATAGAATAAAAATTTATAATTTATAAATTGATATTATAAAATAAGATATGATTGAAATCTTTTTTATAATAAATAAAATAAAAGTTTTATTTCAACACAAAATGTTTTAAAAAATGTCATACTTAAAAACTTTCTTATTGTAACCCTCAATTTTAATTATTTTTTGTTTATTTAAAATTTACTTTTTAAAAACACCAATTATAAAATATTTTTTATTTTTAAAAAAGTTTGATGTTCTAAAATTTTTTCTAATTTTATGAAATATAATTTCTTTAAAAATAACATTAGTAAAAAAGATCTTTTTTTAATTTATTAAGAAACTATTTTAATCTAAAAATATTAAATACGATTGTTAGTAATTAATGTGATTATTAAATAATAGAGAGAAGCGGAAAAAAATTGATGAGGAGAAATATAGTGTTGACAAGTATCCCTCTTAGATACTTTTTTATTAAAATATGGAGATTTAAAAAATAAATATCTGATTACTATTTCCTAAATCAAATTATATTTGATATTAACATCGACAATTTGCTTTCAAAAAAAAAATCGACAATTCGACATATTTCATCAGTAAAATGTAGTAGGACAGGATGTGCCACATTCACTGGTGAAAGATTGTACATTATAAAAGACAAAAGTTAGCATAGACAAATCATAGACTACCAAAAAAGAAGTTTGTTCCAGGGACCAGAAATGCCAAAATATATAATAATAATTACCTTTAACTAACTATAATTTGGTTATATAATTAAAATAATTAAATTGTTAGTTATTTGTAACCATATGATGATCACATAGGCTAGTGGTGTAATTAACCCTACTTAACCCTAAATTGGGCCCAAGTACTTCGTGATTTTAAATAGAAAATTTGGATTTTTCAAAACTATTGACAATAAATCAATTTTAATCTCAACTAACAATTCGACCGGTATTAATTTTAACTTTTGATTTTGTTACTAATAACAATCTCAGTTTAACTGTTCGTTAACTTCGTTAGTTTTTTATGATGTATCGCGTGGCATGCCTCGTGACGGACATATAACATAGTTATATAAATATATAATAGCTCCAGTAAACCAGTGTTTTACACGGATGAATAAAAAAATAAATAAAATAAAAATTTATTAATTACAAATCGATATTTTAAGATAATATATGATTGAAATCTTCCTTATTATAAATGGAATGAAAATTTTACTTCAAAACAAACATTTTGAAAAATGTCATTTCAAAAAATTTTCTTATTATAAATTCCAGTTTTAATTATTTTTAATAACAATTTTACTTTTTAAAAACACAAATTTTAAAATATGTTATATTAAAAAAAGTTTGACGTTTTATAAAAAAATTTTATTTAATAAAAAATTATTTCTTTATAAATAATATTAATAAAAAGATATATTTCTTAATTTTTTAAAAAACTATTTTAATCTATAAAAAAAATTAAATAATATTATTAGTAATTTATGTAATTATTTATTAGAAGAGATAAGAAAACAATTTGGTGAGGAGAAATGTGATGTTGACACGCGTCTCTTCTAGTTAACTTTTTATTAAAGTATGGAGATGGAGATTAATCAATTATCTTTCATGAAAGATCATTTTTTAAAGTTATTCAACTATCACTGGTTGAGTAACTTAGAGACACAGAGAAGCAAAAATTCAGTGATATATTTATATATATTATTTTAATTATACAATACGCCATGTGTCACATACCACGTCACGAGTCACGCCACATGATACGTCATAAAAACTAACGGAGTTAACAAAGAGTTATACTGCAACTGTTATCGGAATTATCGAAAGTTGAGCTTAATACTAGTATAATTGTTTGTTGAGATTAATATTGGCTAATAACCAATCTTTCTACTATAATAAAAGAGTATCTTGGGGTGGCACGTGACGGCACCACATTCACTCTCACCAAAATTTTCCCGCTTATCTCTTCTATTAAATAATTACCTTAATTATCAATAATATTATTTAATTTTTTTAAACCAAAAGTTTAAAAAGTTGATATAATTATTTTATTATATATTGTTCTTATTATACGCAATTTCAATTATATTTTATCGTAAAATATCGTTTTATACTTGATAAACTTTTATTATATTTAATATTTTATTTGTTAAAACCGTGTAATACACGGGTTTACTAAAGCTAGTAATATATATTATTAAAATCCAATTTTTCTTTTAAATATTAGGTTAAGGGAGAAGGAGATTAACACATAACCTATTAATAAGGTTGCAAAGTTGTAATCCTAATCTCCACACCCAAAACCTGTTGTCACCGGTTACCACCCTCGGACAGCCACCGGCCCGTCACCATTGCCTTCTCGCCGCCACTAGTCGCCTTCTCGCCGCCACTAGTCGCCATCCCTTGCCGCCAATGTTTTCATTGTTGGATATGAAAGAAACTTAAAGAGATTCGGGGTTTCAGTTTCGGGTGCGTCAAAGTCAAACAGGATAGAAATTCGGGTTTCCTTGGTTTTTTTTCAGGATTTTTCCTATAAAGTAGCATGCCATATTATTTCGAAATGAGGTGTTATAAGACACAACACGTGCTTTTATTCATAATCACCATGATGAGTCGATCAAGGCACAATTAAATATAGTTTTTTTTGGCAAATTTACAAAAAATACAAGTTGTTTTTCACGATCATCAAAACTTACTTTTGTATTTTTATTGATCCAGATGGTTATATACTAATAGTTTATGAATTTATTATAAATAACAACTGAAATCATTGTTGCCTTTTTTAGTTTATGTTGGTATAATCGAGTGAATTTACTCGTAACTAATCAATGTCTAATTAATAAAGTTTATATAAGCTCAAGTTTGAGTCTAAACTAAAGCTCAGTTGCTTAACGAGATCGAGCATGACCATTGCGTGTTGAGATTTTTTAGGCTTACAAGGTTAAAAGTAACTACTATTGTATAAATATAAAAAATTTATATGATATAACATACACTTAGCACAAGTAATATTATTATACATAATTATAATAAAAAACTAAATCCTTACAATTATAATTATAGATATATAATTGTTGGGTTTAGTTATATTTTTATTAGGTTTATTTTATCAAAACGTTTTTTATAATTATTAATCAGAGTAATAATACATAATGCATTGGAGTAATAATCAAAATACTAAAAATAAACCCGACAGGATATAGGTTATAAATCATGCAAATACAGATAATTATATTAACCTATTAATAAGATATAATATACTTTGTTGGTTACAAATCATGAAAATATAGATAATAATATCTAGAACCAGAAATGTCAAAATATATAATAATTATCATTATTATAATTATAATAATTATAATTATAATTATAATTATATAATAATAATAATAATAATAATAATAATAATGTAATAAATATTTATATTGATGATATTACAGTCATTATGGACGAATTATCAAACTTATTTTTGTTATTATAATAACAACAATTAAGTTAGTAACAAATATAATAAAAGACGACTTAATACTAACAATATTAACTTAGTATGACAAAGGATGTAAAGTAGATGTCGTGAAAACTGGAGAGTTATTTAAGTGCCATTTATATGAATGATATTAACGGCCCATGTACTCTGTATCTTAAAAATGCGTTCATTTTTAAATGACTGAGAGTTTAAATACAATAGTAAATAGATGTGTGGATTTAGACACCCCCAGTTATAAAATAACACTCCAGGATTTTATACGGGTTGTATAACCTTATATGTGTGGATTTAGACACCCCCAGTTATAGATGTGTGGATTTAGACACCCCCAGTTATAAGACATATAACCCATCTGAAAGCACCTGAATTTTCCCTCGTATTCGATGTCGAATTTTGTTATACGCGTTGTATAGATTTATAAGTGTAATATAGGTGGTTGTAGTGTTATATGAAACATATAACCTTTTGACATCCCCTAAATTTTCTTGTTTTCAATATTATCGACCCTTTAAGTTGCATATAAAATTACAAGAGACACAAAAATTTGTCGATTTATAATAATAAATGTTTTAATATTAGTATCATAAAATAATATTTTTTCGTTGTTTTTAAGGTACTGAAACAAATCGTACGCATTTCGTGGGACGGCGACGTGAGTGTCGTTTGTCCCTTTTGCAGATAAGTGTAATGGAGCATGGTAATGGCATTCGCATACATCTAAAATAATAGTTTTGACTTTTTCTATTGTTCCAACATAAGAGGTGTTTGGGATTGTTTATGTTGATTGAATATAATTTTTGATAAAAAATATTTATTAATTTTTGATTTTTTAAAATTAATTTATAAAAAATTATTTGGATTATCTTATAAAATAAAATATAGTAAAATAACCAAAAGAACATACTTTAAAAAACGAGTGAAGTTAATAATAGATAAGAGTAGTAAATATATAATAGAAGATAGTAGAGTAGTATAATAAAAAATTATACTAAAATAAGTTTTTAAAAGTTAATAAGTAATTTTATTCTTACTTTTTAAAACTTTTTTTACCTTATATGAAAAGTTAGTTTGAAAAATCATTAGGGGTTTGCAAAACACTTTTTTCTTACTTATTAATTTCTCAAAAGTTAACAAATCAAAAGTTGGTGAAAATTAAGCAATCCCAAACACCACCGTAATTGACTTTTGTTGGGTTACTATAAAAAAATATTTATGAGAAAATTGTAAATTAAGCAATCCCAAACACCACAGTAATTGACTTTTGTTGGGTTACTAGAAAAAATATTAAGAGAAATCTGTAAATTAAGCAATCCCAAACACCACCGTAATTGACTTTTGTTGGGTTACTAGAAAAAAATATTAAGAGAAAACTGTATAAATGATCCCTATTGTTTGATTAGATTGTATGATTGGTTCCCGGACTCTAAAAAATTGTAAAGTTAGTCTAAACTTTTTTGTAGTCGTTGCAATTTTGGTCCTCAGATTTTACAAAAGTGCAAAATTAGTCCAAACTTTTATATGAGGTTGCATTTTTGGTGCCTAAAATTAAATTTTAAAATTAGTTTAAATTTTATAAAATACATAAAAAATGAATAAATTTAATGTTGGGGACCAAACATACAATGATTACATAAAAGTTTGTACTATTTTTGTAATTTTTAAAATTTGGGGACCAAACATGCAATTTGGTTAAACCACAAAGACCATTTATGCAATTTTCTCAAGTATTAATTTTAATTTAGGACTGGTTTTTCTCAACAACAGATGTACGATCAAGCTTCAAAAGATTTGCAATATTTGAATCGGACTTACACATATATTTTCAGCCGAGACTCCATCCCAACTCATTCAGAAGAGATCCATAATTAAAAAAAATCATCGGCTCAAACCAAGACATTTTTGCTTCAAACTGGTTAGTTAACATTTATTAACAAATTTAATTAAATTAACAAAATTGCTATTTTTAAAAAGGGTTAATGGATTTAAATACTCCCAACTATTGAGAATTGGCCACTGCCACCCCAGGTATCATTTTGGTAAATATAACTCCCAAGTAAACACTTCGGTGTCTGTATCAACCGTCGTTTGTCAAAACCCTAACAAATGAGCTGATTTATTTTGGTCATTGTGTCAAATAAATCAGCTCATTGTGTCATATACGTTCATTCTGTCATATATTTTATATCATTTGTTAGGTTTTTGACAAACGACGAGTGACACAGACACCAAAGTGTTTATTTGGGAGTTATATTCGATAAAATGATACTTGGGGGTGGCAGCAGCCAATTTCTAATAGCTGGTAGAATTTAAATCCATTAACCCTTTTAAAAATGCTGCATATTATATTATTATATATAATTTACCAATATTTCACAGTAGAGTTTATATATTTTTTTTCAGCTACATTTTTGAAAAGCATAATACTTACAAATAAAAATCAAGTTATCTATTGTGGTGTAGCTTTTTTGTACTTGGCCATCGCCAACCAAGAGAGGGATGAACCTAGTTTCCAAGAATACACGCCTTGATCGACGAGACCCTTCCCTTTAACCCGAACAGCTAGATTCATTACAGGTCATCCCCTACCTCCGAATCCTTTGACGGACACCAGAGAAGTTAGTTCTACGCCTATCACATGAAAAAGACCAAGTATATATGTGTATTTATTCTTAAGTATCAAAGTAGTATGAATTACCTCTTTTTATCTCTTAAGCCTCCATGTATGCATATCTGTTTATGGTATGTTGAGAGTTGGTGGTCATTATGTGTGTCAAAGGAAGGTGAGAAGAGCCGACCTAAGTTACTCCTTTGTATGGGAAAAAGCTACTGGGGAAGATATCCGATACTTCATTGTATGATTGTATGATTGTATCATATGATTAATATCTGATACCTCATTGTATTACAATATAATAATTAATTTTATTAATAAGCATTAGTGCATTACAATACAATGACATGATTAATATTCGATACCCCATTGTATGATTGTATCATATGATTATATCTATTAAAAGTAATCATCATAAATTACGTTAAATGAAGTTTTTTAATTACTTTCATGGATATATTTAGTATTTTGATTCTTCATTCACTATAATTTTAATTTTACTCAAAACAAAAGTTAATACAACCAAACCAAAGGGGGTGTAATATACAGTACCAGTTTATAGTGATTCTCTCAAATAGTGAGAGTTAAGTTTTTTTATAAACATATGATATAAATTTAAGACTAGTTTTGTGTGTCAATATAACGCTAAAAATTAATATTAAAATTAAAATGTTATTTATGAAATATTACACAAATAATTATTTCTTAAATGATAAAGAAGTAAATATAAGAAAATTTAATTTTCTTTATTCATGAACATCTTATAATTGTTAAACTCACCAGACTATCAATACTAACCTAACGCAACAAGTAAATGGTCTCTAGCATTGGACATATATAGGATTTTCAAAAGTATAATAAAAGGTTTATATGTTCCTTTGATATAGTAGTCTAAGTGACAACGTTGATTGTCCTTCTTTATTGTGCAACATGGTACGAGGAGTAAATTAATTGTTTTAAAATGTTTTTGTGTGTTTAAATAATTAAGCCCCGTTGCAAATCTTGTTCCGGATTTCACAGTTTTCCAAACTTCCGGAACACAAAACAATATTTGGGGTTTTGTGATTATTTTTGCAAGATATCTTAGAAGTAAACCGTATCCATTAGTAACTATTTGAAATTTGGTTATTATAACTAAATTAGATACTCATGTGTTACACGGATTAATATAAAAGTATATATAATAAGTTATAGATACGTATAATCTAATGTTGTTATATAAATAACCAATCAATGAAATTATTACATATAAGAAACATATTAAATTTATATAACATAATATTAAAAAAAGATAAATATTATTTATAAATATCCATAAACATCTTTGTATACTTTATACACTATTTTAGCTTCAATAATGATTATCTAGAAACTAAGATGTATTTAAAAAATAAATTTATTAAAGTGTTTTTAATGAAATGATTTATTTATTTATAGAAGTTGTTCAAAAAAAATTATTTTCATATCTTTCACTACCGTTAATGTTATCTGCCCCAAATAAACCTCATTTAAGCTGAAGGATAGTTAACGAGGTGCATCCAAATATTTTTTACCAGATTAAATACCCATTTGTTATACAGGTTGAAAAAATGATATAATAAATTATATGGTTATTGGATTTAGTAATCCAAACTTTTATTTATTGTTCGGAACTAATCTCAACTCAGTAAATATTTACAGACACTCACAACTTTGAACTTATTTTCCTTAATCGATCCATTATTAATTGAGAGTTAACACCGTTAGTTTTTTTATTATGTCGACTGTTTATATAGTTAAAATGCTAAACAGAAGGTTGAAATTAACCATCTGATCCGTCAATCTGAAATTTCTGCACCTTAAAACCTAACATTTTTCACCTTCTGATCTGAATCACTTGACTCGTTGAAAGTAGATTTTAGGCGACGATGGAAGCTAGACACCGAAGAAAATACATGATGGAGGCTGGGTGACGACGGAGTCAAGAACTGGCTTAAAGTTGGCCACATTTCATCAAAAAAATTAATGGGGGTTAACTCTCAATTAGTAAAAAATCATTAGAGGAAAATAAGCTTAAAGTTGAGAGTATTTGCAAACATTTTCTGGGTTGGGATTAATCCCGACCAATAAATGAAACTTTAAATTATTAAAATTCAATAACCCTAAATTTTATATATACATATGTAATCTAATATTTGTTATATATAACACAACAATGAAATTATTATATATAACAAAGTTATAAAAATAATATAAAACAAAGATAAATATTATTCATATATATATATATAAATTTATTTTCATATCTTTCACTACATTTAATGTTATCTACCCCAAATAAACCTCATTTGCTGAAGGATAGTTAATGAGGTGCATCCAAATATTTTTTACGAGATTAAATACCCATTTGTTATACGGGTTGAAAAAAATTATATATATACATATGTAATCTAATATTTGTTATATATAACACAACAATGAAATTTTTATATATAACAAACATATTTAAGTTATAAAAATAATATAAAACAAAGATAATATTATTCATAAATATCTATAAACCTATTTATATTTTAGTTTTAACAATGATTATTTAGAAATTAATTTTTTTTTAAAAAATTAGGCTCATTAAAGTGTTTTTAATCAAATGATTTATTTAGTTATAGACGTAGTTCAAAAAAATTATTTACAGAGAGAATTTAATTGATTAATATATTAGTATATGGGATTTATTAATGAAACTCATTTGAAAAAGAAAATGTTTGTAAAAATTTGTAATTGCCCTTTTGTTTAATTAGGTTAGATTATTATATTTGCTTTTTTTAATGCCTGATCACTGATAGACCACTGTCTCACCTAATAATCTTCGTTACTTGAGTATGCATCCCGAGACCACCATTGGATGAAAACTCTTTATATGTGAAATAAACATTTTGTCCCAACCTGAAACCTTATTTATTTATTTTTATTATAGATGGAATTAAGTCCAAGACGTCCCTTTATTTTTATGAAGTTTTAAGCTATCTCACCTCAACCATTGAAACTAAGGATTATTGGTTTATATTCGCAATTTTTACTTGCAATTTCTTACAACTTAATTACACCACATCAATTGTTTCATGTTGTTTTATATATCATGTGACGATTAAAAAGCTCATGTATTACAATAGTTATATAAAAAAGTAATTAGTAATTATATTTTAATAATGATTGAAGTATTTAATTAATAATAAATAAAATTTTGAATTTAAGAGTTGTGATGTCTAAAAAGTTATTGTTTTAATATCACATCTATACTAATAAATAAAAAAATTTAAGTGACACGTGTCACTCTTCATACCTTCTCAACTTTTTTCCCCGTCTCTCACTCTTATTAATTTTTATAAATTTTCTTTAATTGTTTTATATTTTGATTTTGTCTCTCTTGTATTAAATGTTTCTATAATTATTTTTATAAAGTGTTCATATTATAAAATAAGTTAGGTTTGTTCATAAAACATTGTTATAAATTATGAAATTTCTTTTATTCTTTTTCTAAAAAATTTAAAAAATAACTATATAATGCTTATAGAATATGCATGAAAAACCATATAATATTTCATAAATATGTAATATGAAAATATTTATTACTAAATGTATAGCGTTACATTTAATCAACTCGTGTAATACACGAATTTCCTAACCTTGTTATTTAATAAGAGATAAAAGCATAAAAATAAGAGCGATGAACCATCAGAGTCTGATACATGTCTTGTTATTTAATAAAAGAGATAAACAAAAAATAATAGTAAAGATGCAACATAGATTGACACGTGTTGCATCAAAACCTTTAATCATAAGAGTAAAATTATACTAAAAATGGCACTTTATCTAAAATGCCTAAAAGGATTGTGGACTTTACACGCGTCCTTCTATTATTTTAAATACGAGGGTGTTTTGATTATTCTGTTAAATACGTCAGCTCATTTGTGTATTATACGTTTATTTTATCAAATATTAGTTTATTATGTCATATATTTTTATCATTTGTTATATATATTAATCATTGTGTTTTATGTTTTATATTGTTTTGTGTTATTTTGGTTATTGTTTATATAGATTATATTAATTTATTATCTATCATTATATTTTATAATTATAAGTACATGATGATATGCTTTCACCAATATATTTTCTAAAACTCGTAGTGTTGATGATAATATAATGTATTATTTTATCATTGTTTTTTTATAGTTTTTATAAACTTTTTATTTATCATTGTATTTTACAATTAAAAGTACACAATGATGATATTTCATCAGTATATATTTTAAAACTTATAGTGTTCAAGATAACACAATGATGATTAAACAACACAATGAGATATTATGTTATTTTCTTATAGTTTTTAATGTATTTTATTAATTAATTGTTATTTATTATTATGTTTTACATATTAAAGATACACAATAATGTTATTCTATCATTATTTTTTAAATTCACCAATTTAGAAAAACATAATAGTATTTTGAAAAACACAATAACTAATAAAAAAACATAATGAACTGCACTAAGTATGCAATGATAAAATATCAGCTTAAAAGCATACAATTTTTTATCCCCTCAAAATTTGAATCGTTTTACGCCATGGATTTGTGCATATTTGCATAAGAGAGGGTACAAGAGAGATTTGTTGAATATAATTTTGAGTTTATGTGTTTGAATAATGGTTGAGACGTGTTAATTTTTATGTATGTTTTGTTTTTTATTCAAAACGAAAATGTAAATTATAATATACAAGTCCTTAATGACAGCCGCCAAAACTGATTCAAATTTTCGATATTTTCACAATTTTTTTTCATTTGGCTTTTAACATATGATTTCTATAAAAATGAAATTTGTACTTAGATTATTTTTATCGATATTAATATTTTAAATAATTTGGTTTTCCTGCTGGGTCGTGACTTTTTTATGTTAACAATCCAACATTAATTTTGTTTATGGCTACCTTTTTCATATTAAGTTTCAATAATATCAACGGCTTCCGCACAACATATGAGTTTGTTAAAGTTTTGTTTTTTTGTAATTTCACAATTTTTATTTTTCTTAGCTTCAACACGTGAGTTCGTGTCAACGTTTTAACTTTAGCTTTTTTTAACGTTATTATTACTAATGTCTATACTAATAAATAAAAATAAATCCGAACACTTGTTATCATTTTAGACCATCTAATAATTGGTTTTCCGCTTCTCTCTCATTTTAATTATAAATACTATAATATTTATTTATTAATTAATAACTATCCAAAATTAAAATTTCAAATATGTTAACTCAAATTTTCAAATGTGTAGTACATAGGTTTATTCAATCAGTATAATATATAATTTTTAATACATAACTTTTTATATTATTAACCATGCAACATTAAATTTATTTAGCTCGTGTATTACACGGGATCGTAACCGATATAACATTGTTTAAACCATACTTGTGAGAGTGACTGTCTTACGCTACAGTAGCTAGTTTGTCTAAAATAAATATATATATATTTTAACATTCTTTTCGTATCTATTTTTCTTAACAGCAATTATCATTTATTTTCGTATCTATCTAAATATAAATATATATTTAGTCAATACAAAATCAAATCAACAATATCGTTTATCATAATATCTCTGTGCACACGATACGGGCAAAAGCGTCAAAACACGTCAATCGGACGTCTTGTTCATGAGATTTGACGCAGCATGCTCTTCATAAATGCAATTTCACCATACAAATTCCCGATTTTACCCTCCGTCTCTTTCACTATATATACACCCCCAGCAACGCCCTCACCCCCACTCACCAAAAATTTTCTCTCTGCAACTCCTCTAATCATTCTCTCTCACTACAACCGTTTCCGATCGTTAGGGTTCCGATGTACGGAAGAGGCCGTGGTGGTGGTGGCTCCGCCGGTGACGGTGGTCGTGGACGAGGCCGCGGCGGAGGTGGTGGAGGCGGTGTTCAACCGTCGTCGTCATCGTCTAAAGGCTCCGCCGGAAGAGGAAACGACGGACATTCTGTTCATCGTGCTCCTGTGCAGTCCGGTTCATCTTCCGGTGCATCGTCTTCAATGTCTCAAGAGTTCAAAAACATGTCAATCGGATCATCGCAATCGTCACCGGCACCGGGAGGCGCTAGGGTTACCGCGACTGTTCCAGTTACGCAACAACCGGCAATGCAGCCGCAGCAGCAGCAGCAGCGTGTCGTGCAGAATCGGCCGGAGGCGGTGGTAGCCGCTCAGCAACAGGTGGCTGACGCACCGCCACCTCCTCGAGCCGTGCCGTTGGTGCCGTCGTCGTCGAAGAAGCTTAGCACACCGTTGAGGCCTGGTTTTGGAACGGCTGGCCGGAAGTCTGTTATTAAGGCGAATCATTTCCTTGTTGACCTAGGTCAGAAGGATCCTCATCAATATGATGTAAGGTTTCTCGTTACCGATTACTGTGGATTTTGTTGTTTATGTCATGTGTATTTATGGATCCATGCGTACATATACACATGACATCCGGTTTATTGGATGCTTGTAGGCATCATTGACGAAATATTTGTACGCATGTTTTTATCTCTTTCACGATTATGCTTTAGTTAAAATTTTTTTTTTCATGTTTATGTTATATCTGAGTTGTTTTGTTATTTATATGAGATCTGTTGATTCCACCTCCTCGATTATGCAAGTTGTTCGTTCTCATTTGAGAGTCGGTAAGATGTTTGTTGACTCCTTTGCTTTAAATGGCACGAGTTGGTTATTAATCATGCATTTAATCAAATACGTTCCTCAGTTATAGTCTCCGGGCTATCCCGGTAGGGTTTTCTGTTTAATCAGGCAAGCTTTTGCTGTTGTTTTGCAAAATTAGTTCACCGAGTGACTTTGACAGGATGTTTAGTTTCTTTAAATTTGATATTTATTATAATCAATTTGAGATTCCGATGTGAATATGTGATTGACATCTGTCTGCATCCATATATGAAACCATATCTTGTTTATTGGGCATTAGGGAAATGATTAGGTTAAGTCCTATTCCTAGAGCTTAAATGCTCCAAGCCTCCAACTAACCAGGGTTGGGGGTAAGCGATTACAAATGGCTTGTGTTTTTTTTGTTCTGAATGACCTGTTTTAACTGAAATGATTGTATTTATATTGCTTATAAGGGGATAATTATGTATTATTTTAACCGACTTGTGTTGTTTTAATTTTGGGTTAGGTGGCAATTTCTCCTGAGGTCATTTCGAAGACTAAATGTAGAGAGATAATGAAGCTTCTTACCTCTTCGTTTGGTGCTTCACACCTTGGTAATCTGATGTTGGCTTATGATGGGAATAAGAGTGCATTTGCTGCTGGTGCATTGCCGTTTGAGTCAAAAGAATTTGTTATTAAAACCACTGAGCTAAATGGGTATAATAATATATGTTTTTTTTTTTATAAATATTTTGTGTCAATTATTCTTTTTCAAAAAAGTTTGTAATATGTTGCTGCTGGTATTTTTGTAGGCGAGAACGCGAATTCAAAGTCACCATTAAGTTTGCTGCCAAAAAAGATCTTCACCATCTGAGGCAGTTTCTAAGTGGCAGGCAACATGACAGTCCACAAGAAACTATCCAAGCTCTTGATGTGGTTCTAAGAGAGTCTGCATCTAAAGGGTCGCACTTAAAATTTGTCTAAATTTTAGTATTTATTCGTTATTGTTATGATACTAAACATGTTGTGAATTGCAGCCGTGAAGTAGTTGGGAGATCATTATTTAGCTCTGAATTTGGCAAAGGTTTGCTTGGAGACGGTGTTGAGTTTTGGAAAGGCTTTTATCAGAGCTTAAGACCAACACAAATGGGGCTCTCACTCAACATTGGTATATGTTTTAAAACTGTTGTGGTTTTATATTTGTGTTCATTTTTTACTGGCAATGCACATGAAGTTAAGATTGTAATAGAAGTTAAACTGATTTCCTATTCTCATTTTGTTTCCAGATATGTCAGCTCGGGCTTTCTATGAACCAAAGTTGGCATCTGATTTTGTGAAAGAGTTCCTCAACAGAGATTTATCGAGACCACTTACCGACCAAGAACGTATCAAGGTATGCACTTCCATTGAGTTTGGGTATGCTTCAGTTGTTTGTTAACCTTATGCCAAAAAGGGTTATTCCGTTTTGCATTATAATGTCTAGTACTCTTGTTTGTATTGGTTGAATGATTGGAGCGTGTTCATAGTTTCCTTAATGGTAATTGTAACCTTCAGGTCAAAAGAGCTCTTCGTGGGGTGAGGGTGGAAGTTCGCCATCAGGGTTCCCCCAGGCGCTACAAATTCCAAGACTTGACACGTCAACCACTCAACCAACTAACGTGAGTTGGAATATTCATTTAATTGCCTTTTAGTTTCATTATTTGAATTATATGGTAATTAAAATGTAGACCTGCTTATCAACATATGGTGAAGTTATATATCTGAAAATATTTTAGCTACCGAGCTTGATCTTATTTGTAGGTCACTTAGGATTACCATTAGACTATTAGAGTTTTGGTCGATGTAAATAGTTTACTTAAGCACTGTGATCATTGTTTCTTATCCCTAGCTAATATTTTTTTTAATTTAAATCTTTTAGATTCCCTGATGCCACCGGAGCTACTGTTTCTGTTGTTCATTACTACCGTGAAAAATACAACATCCAACTTCGTTTTCCGTTGCTTCCTGCAATTCAAGCAGGCACAGAAGCAAAGCCTACATATCTGCCAATGGAGGTAGCTTATTTTATTGATCTTTAGCTTTATAGAATATTTTTATCGAGGGAAGAAGTCAAGCTAGCTTATTGTGTTACTCTTTTCTTTATAAGATATTTTTTACGAGTCATGAAAGCTTTTGCTAACTTTCATTTGTGTGATTGTAGCTCTGTTGGTTGGTTGAAGGTCAAAGGTATGCCTTAAAGCTGAATGAAAAACAAGTGACTAACTTGCTAAGGGCCACATGTCAACGTCCAAGCGACAGGGAAGAGAGTATTATGAGAGTTAGTATTTACTTTAATCATGAACTAAAATTTTATATTTTTATTTTCTATTCCAAAATATACTTATACTTTTTCTTGTTGGTTGTGTATCTAGACTATGCAGAGTAACAAATATAATGGGGATGATCTTGTGAACAAGGAATTTGGCATGCGAGTGAGAGAACAATTCACTTCTATCGATGCCCGAGTTCTTCCACCACCACCTGTAATTTTTTACTTTCATCTCTTCTTTAATGTAACTTGGTTTTTTTTTTTTTTTTCCTTTTATCATTATTATCTATAATTTGCTTCTGTTTCTCAGCTCAAGTATCATGGTTCTTCAGAGATTAATCCACAAGTTGGTCAGTGGAATATGATTGACCTGGTGAAGTCCTACGTATTTTCTTTACAATAATTAGAAATTTGATATACTAATAATTGCTAACTTTTTTCTTGTTCTTTTGTAGAAAATGATCAACGGAGGTACTGTGAATTATTGGACTATTGTCAACTTTTCAAGGCTGAGGGAAGATGCAGTCAAACGATTTTGTCATCAACTTCTTCAGATGTGTGATGACAAAGGAATAGTATGAATCTCTGTATACCTTTATGTCACCATTTTAATACCACAACTATATTTAACATTTTGGTATTATTAAAGGTTTTCAGGCGTGATCCTTTGATACCAATGTGTTCTGCTCAACCTCACAACATTGAAAGAACTCTGGTTGACATTCAGTCTCGATGTCATGCACAACTAACAGGAGCTGCACCTGGAAGCCATCTTCAGTTGCTTTTCGTGATCCTTCCTGAAGCTAAAGGATCATATGGTAATTATTTAGTTGTGGTATTGTAGTTTAAAGTGTATACACATTTTTCATTTCTGTTAATTATATTGATATATTTTGTTCTACAGGAAGAATAAAACGTGTTTGTGAAACAGAGCTGGGAATTGTTTCTCAGTGCTGTAGGCCTCAGCATGTAATGAAACTTAGCAAACAGTATTTTGAAAACGTGGCCATGAAGATAAATGTTAAGGTACATAACAAGTTAACAACATTCTTTTTCTATTTCTTCATGAATATATTAACTTTTGTTGAGCTACGCATAGGTTGGAGGGAGGAATAGCGTCTTGTCTGCATCTCTTAATGGTAGACTTCCTTATGTAACTGATCGTCCGACGATCATTTTTGGAGCTGATGTCACTCATCCTGCTAAAGGAGAGGATTCCACCCCTTCAATTGCTGCTGTATGTTGCTATGCCTATTTCTTTGCCCTTATTTTTAACTTACCAAATATGGACCCATTTGACCAAAAAATGGGCTGATTATATGTTCATGTATTATGCATTAATAGCCCAAAATACTGGTCTGTTGACCTGTGTTAATGGTTACTTGTTTGACTCATTTGATTAGAAATGGTTAACTGATACCATCTCCTACTAATCAAACTGGCATAAGACATTAACTAAAAGTCTTGACGGGCCTACGTGTTTACTAAACCGGCCTATTTTGCCATATCAATATTTGTAAGATTTGTATTTCCTTACAGGTGGTTGCCTCAATGGATTGGCCCCAAGTTTCAAAGTACAAAGCTTTGGTCTCTGCTCAGTCACATAGGCAGGAGATCATTCAGGACCTGCACACCACCACTACTGATTCCAAAAGGGGTGTAGTTCATGGAGGGTTGATTAGGTAAGAATTAAATCCTATAAAGAGTATTGGTTTTCATCAATTAAGCTTAGGATACACATTTTTTTTTTTTTTTTTTTTTTTTGTAATTTGTCTTTTCTTCCCCGCGTTTTCCTTTGCTTGTGCAGGGAGCTTTTGATATCTTTCAAAAGGGCAACTGGACATAAACCTCATCGTATAATATTTTACAGGTATGAGAACTAGGCTTAGTCTTTAATCATTAATATTCTTATAATGGTATTGTTTTAATTCAGAGATGGAGTAAGTGAGGGGCAGTTCAATGAGGTTTTGCTGCATGAGATGGATAAAATACGAAAAGTAAGTTTTACCTTTTTACATTCTTGTTTGGAAACATTCTAACTGGCGGTCTAAAAATACGGTGGTTGTTTCTCAGGCCTGTCTTTCATTGGAAGAGAACTATATGCCACCAGTTACGTTCATTATTGTTCAAAAGAGGCATCATACACGCTTCTTCCCTGCGAGGCATGGTGATCGGGCTACCACTGATAGGAGTGGCAATATTCTTCCTGGTTTGTGGTTATTGATTTTATCATTTGTTTTTATATCCTATCCTTTTTTCTTCTAATGTTTTTATTGATTAAATTTGGTCAGGAACTGTTGTGGATACCAAGATCTGTCATCCTACTGAATTTGACTTCTATCTGTGCAGCCATGCTGGAATCCAGGTGAACTTTTTTCCAATTTTAATTTTGACGTGAATGTCATTAGCGGCTGTGTGACCAAAGCGGAGTCAAGCCCGAGCGTGACTAGGGTTGATTGAGCTTATGTGTATAGTGTTACTTATATATGCAGTTATTATTCATTTATTTGTATTTAGTTTTTAACATAGTTGTATATATGTAATAATAATTTACAATGCAATTATATTTGCTGTATAAACAAGCAGGCTCGTATAGGGTTGTGTCCTCTTTGCTCTAAATTGTGTATATTTTTTGCTTCTAGGTTTCATGTGATTCATATGAAATTTTTAAATAAAATAGTACATGTGCCTATATTAATTCAGTGGAGGTGTCTTTGCAGGGAACTAGTCGCCCCGCACACTATCATGTGTTGTATGACGAGAACAAGTTCACTGCAGACGGATTGCAGATGCTCACCAACTCTTTATGTTACACGTATTACAACTAACACAACCCTCTGATAATTTTATAAATATTTCCTTTGGATTGTAAAACCTAACTCAACTGTCAACTCTCTTTTCAACTTTAGGTATGCAAGGTGTACAAGATCAGTCTCCATAGGTATATATACTTTCTCTTTTGTTAGTTTCATTTTGTTTTGTTCATCAATGTTTTAAAAGATTTCAACTGTTTTCAACCTGTGATGCATATTAACTGCAGTTCCTCCTGCATATTATGCACACTTGGCTGCATTTCGTGCTCGATCCTACATGGAAGGAGATCAGTCTGACTCTGATTCTCGTGGTGGACAACGCGCAACAAGAGAAAGGGTTGCTGATATGAGACCATTACCGGCTATTCATGAAAGCGTCAAGAGCGTGATGTTTTACTGCTGATTTTGGAGTTGGAAACTTTGATATTTAACTTTTGAAACTTTTGTTGGTCATCTATCCATCTATCTGCCCCATCTGATCTTCCAATGTGAATACTATGACAAGGGAAAGAACATCACACACCTTGCTTTTGCTAAAGATGTTGGATTTAACATGCTTTTGAGTATGCAAGTATTAACTTTTGTAGGTTGTGTTGGCTTTAAAGAATGCCTTACTTTTTAGGGGGACATATGTCTTCAACAATCAGTTATTTATCAGTAAACTTGTTTTGTAGTGTTATTTTTATGCTCTAGTTTTTGTTTAACATAACCAAGGTATTTAGCTTGTATGAGAGCATTTACAATGGTTTCTTCGTTCCTATTCCTATAACACAACTAAAAGTTACATTTATGCCCAAAATTTGGTTATTTCTAAAAAAACTTTCACAACTCCGTATTTATTTCATATAACAAAACTATCATTTCTAATTTTTTTCTCTTTATTTCACATACAGCTACTCAAATTAATCTATAAAATAATTATGAGGATTGAATAATGTGTTTTTATATTTGGGTCTTCTTTAAAAAAAAAGACTGTGAATGTTTTGAGGAAAGCTTGACAAGTGGTTGTCCTAGGAAAAGAAGCCTTAGGTTCTCATCAAACCCATCGACAGATGTTTTGGTATTATCAGTATACAATCTAAAATAGTTTCACTTTTAAATGCATTAAGTTAGAGACAGATAAACTGATCATGTAAGCAGGGTGTTAGTTATTCAGAGTTTTTATAAATTAGTTCTATATAATATTTACTATAATGTTAATCCTTGAATATATGAAATTTAGATAACAAAAATATGTACATAATTTAACATAAATAATCTTTAAATACATGATTAATTGCTAGATGTTCTCTATAATTAGTTAAATCTTTATGATAACTCAATATTTACTCAACTAAACTATATATAAAATAATAAGAGTGCTCATATTGAAGTCTTAACTCTTATGCACACTTTTTCTATAATATAGAGGAACAAATAGAGAAAAAACTAAATTATCATGACATGAAATCTCTATAATAGATTTTTTTTAAAGAAACTTACAGTAGATAACTTCACCCTCTATATAATTATTTTAAGTGTGAAAAAAAAAAAAAAAAAAATAAGTGTTTATGGGTAGAATAAAGGTAGAGATAAACACAATTTAGTTAATGTGGAGCTAACCTAATTGGTTGAAGTTTTGAGATTTTGAGTTAAAATCTAAGAATGAAGTAAAATTAGTTTAGAGTAATATAAAAGTGAGAGTAGGATAGTTTGCCATGCAATTTAAAGATAAATATATTTTTTAGTTAAATAAATTATATAAACAAAAATGAAAATGTTGTGACTAATTAAGTTCCATTTACGTCTATCTTCTCCTACTTCTCAAAATTTCTTAAAATAAAAGTATGATGTATTAGAATTTAGAAATTATGTTTTAAGGGAAATGCAATTTTAAAATTTAATCGGCGAGCGCCTTGCACCTAGACATGCCTCAGACATTATCTTTAGTTCTTTACAACTAAGATAAAATCTGGTTGATCTCCTCTTTGGAAGACCAACCAATTTAACTCATGACGCTAAATTTATTTTTTGAGTTAATTTTGGTTTTAGTACCTGAGTTTTATAAATTGTATCTATTTAAGTACCAATACTAATTTGTCTCCATTCCTGGTATAAAAAAAAACAATTTGTAAAACTCAAGAACTATAACCGAAACATATTATCATTTTTGTTTGAAACTTGAGAACTTATCATAAATACTACATTTAATTACGTTCACCCACTTAAATTTATGGGAAATACATACTTTGACTTTGTCTTTGATGACTTTTTATCGTTTCTTGCACATGTGAAAAATGTGAAAAATCTTTTGTAATTACATTTCGTTATGATTTATCTTGCAGGCGTTTTGAATGAACCTTCATATAAAAATCAATTTAAAAATTATTTAAGTGTTTTTTAATAACTTTACCCTTAAAACTTCTTTTACATTGTAGAAGTAATCTCTAAATTTGGACACTATGCATGTTAAAACTTAAAAAGAACAAACAACCCGGTCTCACAGTTTTAGTATAAGAGTGGATTATAACAATTTATAATACTCCTAAACATAATGTTATTCATTGCTTTTCGAGTTTTATAACACGCTATCAACATACAGAAGATGTAAACAAGATAAAAATTCTTAGAAATCATAAATGTGCTACGCAACAAAAGAGTGTGTCAAAGTAGTGTTATCGTCAAAGCAAATATGGGCACATAGTTAATTCAAGTTTATGCGTATACATGTATTAATCTCAATTCCAATCAGCATATTTGCTAGTACATAGATTAAATATTAATGGACAATTACCTTTTTCCACTATACAAACAAAAGAATCAAACTCTAGAAAACTTCTAGCTTGAGTTTTCACTAGAGAAAAACAACAATTACTAGTAATTGTAGCGCGAAAGCCACAAAGACAGT
Source organism: Flaveria robusta (assembly GCA_025506415.1). NCBI lineage: Eukaryota > Viridiplantae > Streptophyta > Magnoliopsida > Asterales > Asteraceae > Flaveria > Flaveria robusta. The sequence goes on along the minus strand of CM046471.1, from coordinate 26,098,469 downwards.
TAACATCAGACTGTAGCGGGTATCCCGCAATGAAGTGCTACCGCTGAATTGACCAGCTACGTATTCGCTTCTGCCACCACTTGAGGTAGTTGACACATTTACAGATGATGTACCTAACAAAATCAAGAAACAAAGTTTGACGTTTTAATGTTAACGTTACTTATACATTGAACCAACAACAACAATTTAATGAATATGTAAAGGAACAAAAATGAATTGATTTGCTATACAAGAAAACTCCAATTTTGACTTTTGTGTTTCAACTCCACAGTCCCATGAAACTTGCAATGATTCTCAGTTTTGATACTTTTGTGAATTTTACTTAATTGTGTTGATGTTTATAAATATAGATGGAAATTTTTCATATTAACAACTATTTTGGAATAACCACTTTTTAACCATATTAAGAGTTTTAGAAGAGTATCTAAAATACATAAACCAAATGTTTTATCAATTTTGAATCGCACAAATAAATCTGCGCTCGTTTCAGGACAAAGTGTAGAAACACAAAGACATAAACAACAATTACGTCTTTTAAAATGAAGATAACTTACAGTCGTAATTCGCCCAACCAATCCGTTGACCACCCAGATCATAAACAACAATTTTGTCTTTTAAAACAAGATCTGCATTGTATATAGCCAAAATAAAAAATTATTAAAGTTAGAGAAATAACTTAAACTTGCAAATAGTAGAAAGTGAGAGACTTGTATACCTCCTAGAATAGTAATTCCTTGACCTCTAATTTTCTGAAACCCTATGCACCACAATGCAGCTCCACCCTACAAAGAGCACATAAAAATGTGATAAATCTATTTTTGATGGGAATAAAATTTTCATAATTGATAATAAAACTAAAACTACACGTGAAGTTAAAAATCCATTTTTAGGCACAAATAACGTTATGAACTTACCACAGAGTTCTGCTGTAGAAGATAATCCTGGGGTCTTAAAACCATTGAAGCACCGCCCGCAAAATTCAAGCTTACCATAGGAAATATATCAGGTGAACTGAAAAATCATTAAAATTACAATATATATTAAATGAGAAAAATAACCAACTATTAAGGAATTTTAGGAAATGAAAAAAGACCTGGAGGCAACTAGATAACACTGATTATCCTTTGAGATAAGAGGCCGGACAGATTGTGAAACAGACTGCGTAATCTGCATCAATAAAAGTGTTTTCTCGTAATTCTCCTTATTTAAAAGTGATAAACAAATCGACAATTTTGCACTTTTACAACTTACAGCATCCACAAAAGGATCATAAGCCTCTTCTGCCAGGTAAGCAAGAGTAGTCCCTGAATCAATTATGGTTCCTCCTCTGTTGCCTGATGTGGCAAACATAGATGGATCAATGGATAACGTTTGTCCACTGACCGAAATGCTCAGCAGATTTAAGTTGTAATGTGGCCTGGTACATCATATTAACATGTCTATGAGGGGCATAATGGTCAAACCGTAGCATACCGATAAAGGGAAAATATCATAGCTTTAGACATGGGTTCCTTTCAGATTATAAAAACATATTATCTTAATCCTGTAAAGATAAACAAACGTGTAGAATGACTCAATCAAGGTTCTTATTTGTGGAACTAAAGCAAGAAGTTCACTAAAGATTCTTGGTTATTTAAGCTAAAAACATGAATGCCATTAACGGTTATGTGTCTCTAAGGGGCATAATGGTCAACTCAATTCTGACTGAAAGAGAACTTACTGTGACGGAATAAGTGGAGTATAGACCATGCTTGGCTCAATTATTTGCCCAAGAACTAAAATACCACCACCCGCACCATTTCCAACTAGACAGTGAGAAAACGCATCTGGTGCTACCCCTTGAGAAGAAAGTTGTGCAATTACCGATAAGCCCTGCTGACCAAAGCCAAATATCCCATCAACAGCTCTATCAGATTTAGTCAAATCTCCAGTTTGAGTCATGCTACATCTGTTTTCATTAATCCAAAATGTTTTTATAATAGATCTTAAGAAGGGTTGATGGATAACGGCAAAACAGTGATTAACTCACCCAAATACAATAGGTGCTGAAGCATTTGATGAAGTTGAATCCCCAACAATTGTATCTAAATGAATTTGATCAGACACATAAAAACCTGATGTTCCACTACCATCTCCATACTGGAATGTGTAACTGCACTGGTCACTTGATCCAGAACAGCTGGAATCGGAGGATTGGGCTCCTAAAGAACATCGTTGGTCAGAACAATGGATCAAAGAAGCTGTTGATGAGCTAGAAGGATCATAGAACTGAATTGGAATCTGTTAATAGGAGAAAGATTATATTAACTAATCTAGTGATTCTATATATACTAGAATTATAACAGTAACAACAAATGGTTAAATTAGTACTTGGAGTCCACTAGATCTGGGGCAACCGTTACACGAATTGCAACTGACCCATAACACATCACTTCCAGTATCGATTTGTACATAAAACTCCTTTGGTGGTGAACCCAACTGAACTCTTGTAAAATAAAGCCTACAAAGCCAAAAAAATTTCAACATAAATAATAAAACTAAGGTGTATAACCCCCTTTAAAGTTTAATAATTGATAAGAACAACAAAGAACAAGATTGGCTTTTACACCAAACCCACAAACTAAAGAAAGCAAAGCAAGAATCTTTTCCTTTTGGTTTTCAATTGGGGAAACTAATGATTATCAAAAGAACAACATAGCTTCAATCCAAAGCAATTTCAAACAGACTGAATTTGGGAATTTCCCTTGTGTTCAGAAGATCAAAGTTGCTTCTAATCAGATCAATTAACGTCTAAAAGATAACACAAATCAAGAAACTACCCAACACGATAAGGATCATAAGTCCCTTGAACAGGGAAATCAACAACACTCGCTACAGAAGACTGCTGCTGCTGCAAGAATCTAGGGTGCCTTAAACTATCTCTATATTTGAGTTCATTCAATTCAACAAGATGGTTCGTTGGAAAAGCTCTCTCCAACGTCAAAGTCGTCGGAAACCCACAAAGAACACAAGCCGTCTGCAACAATACAGCAACGGCAGCACCAGTTACGGTCAAGATCACCGGATTTCCGGCGAGAAAACGATCCCGCATTCCTGATTTCTCCCAGTACTTTCGTCGAACAGTTGGAATGCAACAATGAATCGATCAAATTGACTGGTGTTTGTGAAAGATTAACGGGAATAAAGGGGTAGAAATCAAAGAGGCATTGATTCTTTGATGGTGATAATTTGGGGTCGAAAGATTTTGAGAAGATTTGAAGAAATGGATTACGTTAGAATATCATGGGGATACTTTAACACAATCTCATCACGTTGGTGCTGTAATCCAAGTGAAGTAATGAATGAGGCTATAATTGATTTTTGATCATTTACATAAATGACCCCCTTGGTTAATTACTTCACAACTTCAGTCCCTCATTCTGGCATTTGTATTTTGAAAAGATTCGAAGTAATGTAGAAAAAATGTTATTGTTAAAGTGATTTAGTGTTTAAGCTTTGAAGTTAACGGATGAAGCAAATTTAAAAGTAGTATTAATGGATGTGTAAGTATGTCATTTCAAAACATAAAAATTGTCTGTTTTTTATAAGACCATCACCAATAGCAAGAAAAAAAAAAAAAACAGATGCCTAGATGACATTCTCATTTGCTCATCTCACATGCTCTTTCTCTTATCTAATAATCTAATATGCTTTCTCTTCTCTCTCATCCACCTCCCATTCACATCTCATGTTTTTAGGTATGAACTATCACACTCCTCTCCTCCATCTAATCATCTCTCTCTTTCTGTCTTTCATAACACACACTCTCTCCTCTAAAAATAGATAAAAATACCGTATCGTGGATGCTCTAATTATGTGTTAAGTCATTAAGTGCTTTGAATTTATATTTTTTTTACAACATATATAAACTAGATGAATGTTTAATAAGATATATGTGAACTTTAAATAGAGATGCCCAATATGTCAAATAATAGAATTTCAAAGGGTACCTTGTACATCACACGAATCACTTTTGTTATGCTATCTATTTCGTAATTGCATTTCAATGAGTTCATTATTTAACTTTTTTGGTGTACTTTACACGTTTTCAATTCACTTTGAATTATTTTAACATGTTTCGAACTTAAAATATTAATATTGAATTTGACATTAAACTTTTGTTAAGTTAATGATTTAAATCATGATTTAACTCTATTATTTGACAAAAATAAAATAATTTAATGATTTATCATGAAACTCATACAAAAAAATAAAATATTTTGGATTTGTTTGTTTTTTTGTGTGGTTCAAAATATCTTATTTTTTCCATGACATTTTTAACAAATTTTTACTCTTGCTAAAACAAACAACGTCAAATTGATCGTCGCGACCACCAATACCACAACCAAACCTATCATCTTACACCACTATCATATTGTCACCACCACCACACCCATCAATATCATTTTATGCATATTCTAAGAACACCAACATTCATCACCATCCCTCCACCTACCACCAGGTTTACCACCATCATATTACTCTACGGGCGTTCCGCAACCATCTTCATCCCCCTCCTAGCTACCATCTCCAATTAAATGCAAGCATAACAATTAAATGATAGGTAAAAGTCATACAAATATAAGGTTGTTAAAAAATAAATATTACCACAAATTTTAATAATGTCGTGAATTGTAAAATTAATTAAAAGGAAAATATTATTTCAAGAGAAAATATGACAGAAACTTTTATTTTAATAAAACAAAAAATTGTTAACGGTAATATAAAAATAATAATTTAATCATTATTTGTTAACATAATTGATAACTTCTCATAAGAAAAGATGTCAAATAATTTAAAAGTAATAAGTGATCATAAATATAATATTCATTGTAATGCAAACATGACGTTTAGGTGGACGGGCTAGAAAGAGATCATGCATACTCATAGTTAAGTCTTTTATTATAGGCTATAGATTATAAATAGTTTTAGCCTTATTTTTTCTGGTTGAAGCCTTGAAGGTAACATATTAGATACAAAGTTTTTATCATACGTAAAAAAAGAATTTAATTGTTTTCATATCATCTTAATTATAAAAAGATGTTATTAATGACATTGAATGATTTCGTATTTTCGTGTGGTAAAACAAACAAAATATGATGCGTTTAGGCCTTTCGGGTTACAATAAAAAGTAATCAGATTACGCTCTCCAATTCACAACGCCTTTTTTAATGACAATATATTTATAAAGGCTGGGTTCAACTTTTTCTTTTCCCTCCACTCTATGAAAATAAAAAATATAGGGCAATTTTGTTGCTTAACGATTAAGTTATCTGCAATGAAAATTGCAACAACTAGTATTAAAAATTGTAACAACTAGTATTAAGACCCCAACATTACGGCGGGACGTAAAACCCTGCTAATTAGCACCAATATCACAGCATCGTCAGCGACGATCAACACCGGAAAAATTCGTATTAAAGTAGAAATAAAAAAAAATCGAACGGAGGGTAGACTTAAAATGTTGAACCATGCATGTGAAACGTAAAACATAAAAAACAATAACTAAGTCGATTTAGACCCACGTGTTGTGACGTAGCCGTTAAGCGAGAAAAAATAAATGTAAAAATGTTGAATCACACGCGCACGTTGTAACGTGCTAACTTGTCAAATTTAGACCAAAACACAAAATGAAAAACTTGTAAAAGATGAAAAGTATAGGTGGCTAAAGTTAAATTTGAAAATTATAAGGGTTAAATTATATAAGATGTAAAAGTATTGGAGTTAAAAAAAAATAAAGATAAAAAAATCCCAAGAGTGGATACACCCGTTAAAGCTAAATTACTAACCAGATGCATAAAAACCTTTCTAATTAATAATATATGATAATTACAATAATAAAAATATAACGAAATAAACATTAATAGATAATAATAATAATAACAAGTAAAAAAACAAAATTAGCATTATCAAATTTTGGTTGCAGATAGAGATGGGTTTTAAACCAATGATCACTTGGATGTAAAGTAAGGTTGAAACTGTTAGGATGGTTTGAAGGCTTTTGAGCTTGGGTTTTATTTGATGACAGGAAGAATAAGAGTTAGGCTCATATAGCCATATATATTTTCTAAGTCATCAACCTTATTTTTTTATTTATATATAAATTATTATGTTATTATATCATTCGGGGGCTGATAAAGAGAAACTCTAGTTATAGCAAGTGGGCGTATGTTACACCGACTGAACTACTATAGAACTTTTTTTTGTACGTTATATTCTGTTTCCGCATGATACGTTTTCACGTGTGTTGTTCTTATTCCAATCCGTACCACTTCTATTCCTAACAATAGCCGCCAGCTTATTTACCGTTTCAAAGAAAATTTTACAAACATAATTACACGTATCAGAATGAGATCGGTGTGAATACCATTCATCATTTATAAATTTGCATTATTCCATATGTATAATAAAAAAATTTGAGTTAATTTCAATTTTACTCCCTAAGGTTTAACTAAAGTAACTATTTTCTTTCAAAAGATTAAAAACATCAATTTACCTCCAAAAATTTCAAATATTGTTTCAATTTTACTCCAAAAGTTTTATTATTTTAGATAAAATTTAAAATAACTAATGAAACCTTTGGATTAAAATCGAAACAATTTATAAAACTTTTGAAGGTAATTGATGTTTTTAATCTTAAAAAAAAAATGATTATTTTTAACAAAACTCAAGTAGTAAAATTGAACTTCACTGAAAAAAAAAAAAAAAAAAAAAAAAAAGGTTTACACACAAAAAGAATGAGGGGTTGGGTTCTTGGGCCGGAAGAGGAAACTATATGGGCTGGAAAATAAGAAAGCATCCTGCTCTCTCTTGGGCGGATTCGGGGCCTAATCGTGACAGGTTGGGCCTGGGCTTTGCAAGTCTTCTTTCTGCATTGCATTTTTTAAGTTTCAAACTAACAGCTTTGGTCCCTGTACTTGGCTTTTTCTTAGTGTAAGAATCGTATTTATGAAACCACTTGTGTATGAATAACTCAACAGTTTTAATATTGCACTAAACATGGTTCCAAAATTTTCATAATTAGTCTAGCTGAACATATAATAAGACTTTATATCTACAATCTTATCAACCTTATGTTTTTCAAAACTATACGGTTACAAATTGTGTTAAAACATGCGGTTAAAAGTTAAGACATATACATAACACAGATGAGTTTTAAGATCTATGTCAATCCATATCGAGGCTCCAGTGTTCTTTTTGGTTGTCTTGGATGTATTACTTACAAGTATAAACATAGACACCTTAGCGATGCTAAATAAATACATAGAGGTTTATTACCCGGATTTTTAAGAACGTTTATCAACCAAGCAAGAAAGTGGACACTTGTCAACTAATTATTGGCACCCAGCGGTAGGAGATTTCTTTTCACCGAATCATGCCTTTATCCTCCTGTTGGAAAAACAAATTCTGGTGGATTCCGAGTTGTTTAGTTACTTGTCTCAAAACTTGAAATAATTCCTTCCTTGGCTTGCTCGTTGCAGTGTCTCACCGTCAAATGAATCAGACAGGGCAGCATGGCGATAATCTGATACAGAGAAGACATATTTCCTGCTTCAAATAGTTAAAGGTTGCAGTCATTTACATCTTGAAATAAAAGTTAAGCAAGTAAAAAAGCATGCTATACTAAGTGTAAGGAATATATGGCATTTAACAAAGGTAAACTGCATTATGGTCACCATACCTTTATGGTTTTAATAATTAAGTCCTTTCATTTGCAGCATGTGGAACCGCATAGTCTTGTCCCTGCGCAGTTCAGAAAATGTTTTATAACCAAATGGCCTGGCCTAATAATACCAACATGTGTAGAACACGTGTCTCTCCTCAAGCGATTAGAGTTCAAGTCCCATGGTGGACAAATGTATAGATTTAGGAGTATGATTAGAGGGTTTACGAGTCAGCAGTTCTAAAAATAGAAGAAAATAACTTGTTTCTAATGTGTATTTTCAAACAAAGCACCCGAAGGAATTATAAGGGAATGAAGAACCTCGTGTTAAATTGATTGGAATATACTATTTAAAGTTTTATTTTTTATTATTATTTTTTTTTTTTACATTTATGAGCTGTTTTAGACAATGTTTTAGTCAAAACACTGCTTTTGAATTCTACATTATTACTCTTAACAGCTAGTATTTATTTAGTTCTAATTAGAAAATTTTTGTATAATGTTCTGTGAAGAAACTATTTTTAAATAATTTTGGGACTCTCTTCAGGAAACTTTTAAAATGAATTATTTAATTTTTCATGGAAAGGGATTTACAAAATATAGATGTTACAGTTGGAGCCTAGTCATCAATTTATTATTAATTTAACTGATTCCAGGCAACGACTATTCGACAAATTATCCAAATGTTTTGGCTTTTATTAAACTGTAACGAAGTGTATCATAGGACGTTGTTGTCCCATGCACAGAAATTGTGAAAATCATGATGTACATACAACTATACAAGCTCATGAATCGTGATTTTATCAAAGTGGTCTTAACTATATGCCCGCTCACTCAGGAACAGTCTATGTAACATGGAGGGTGAACTAATAAGATGGCACTTTAAGGCTAGGGTGCTAAGTGTTCTACACTGTTTTTGCAGAAAACATGGAGGGTGAACTTATGTAAATCAGAGTGGTTTACAGAATCTATTAGGTAAGAATTAACTAATAAGCACATAATGTTCATAAATCACCAGAATTAATTAAAAGACCACATTAACAGCTAGTAGTTAAACAAGATAGAAGATTAACTGCATGAACAATTAATCTACAAAAAGAATGTTCTTTACACATGAGGTAATCAAGCAAACAAAAAATGAGAAAAGAAGGGGATAAAGATAAACGCACCTAATATCAGAACTCAGTCGCTGAAACATAAGTCTGTTTTCATCTTCTAAAAATACTTGAGTCTCGCAAAAATGTACCATCGAGTAATTTATGACTGCACCAAAATCATAACATTTGTGGAACATACCCTTGATCCTTCATTGGTGCTTTCAGTTGTTTCAAAAGTGCATATATTTCACTACAACTTGAATGGGAGTCATCCCCTGAAACAAACAAGTGTGCACTCTGTCCCAACTTAATCCAACTACATCCCGGATGTTTTTTAACTCCCTTCTCTTTCATTTCCCTTCTAACGAACTTCACTTGGTCCCACCGCCCTGAAGCTGCATATATGTTAGATAGCAACACAAATGAAGCTGAACTTTCAGGCTCCAAAGCAGACAGCTCGTCACTCGCACGTTTTCCTCTTCTTTCATCACCATGTATCCTACATGCCCCGAGGAATGTAGCCCAGATCATAGCATTTGGTTTGAATTCTAATTTGTCAATAATATCCTCAGCCTCCTTGAGATAACCCCACCTCCCAAGAAGATCAATCATACATGAAATATGATCCATACGTGGTTCAATCTTGTAACGATTAATCATAGAGTCAAATATATGACGTCCTTCAGGGACTTTTCCTGCATGACTACAAGCAGTGAGTACTCCAAGAAATGTGATGTCATCAGGCTTTATATTTGACTCCGTCATTTCGTTAAAAATTTGTAGTGCATTTTCAGCATATCCATTTTTTGCAAAACCAACTATCATCGAGTTCCATGTGATAACGTCTTTTTTGTTAATGATTTCCTTAAAAACTCGTAAAGAACTTGCAATGTCACCACATTTGGCATACATGTCCACGAGACCACTGCAAGTCAACTCATCTGAGTCAAAACCCGTGTGGAAAACAAGCGAGTGGACCAGATGGCCGTCTTGTAAAGATGCTAAGGTTGCACACGCTTTAAGAATGCTTACAAATGTCGCTTGATCCGGCATTGAATTGTTTCTCATTTCTTGGTATATTTCCAATGCCTCCTCACTGCAATCATTCTGAGCAAGTCCTGATACAGCAGCAGTCCACAAAACCGTGCTTTTAGGGTTTGACAATTCCGAGAACACAACCATTGCATCCGACGGGACCCGCGTGTTAAAATACATGCCAAGAAGAGATACAGCCAAGAATTCATCATCATAACTAGAGAAACCGTATTTAATCACTAAATTGTGAATTTGTCTTCCAAGAGTTAACTTGTAAGGTTCATTGCAGCCATCCAATAAGCTTGCTAATGTAACCTCTGATGGATTTAACAATCCTATAGATAGCATATTTCTAAACAGATTTAGAGCTAATGAAATTAAATTTTGAACAACATACCCACTGATCAAAGCGTTAGTAGAAGCTACACTTTTCTCTGGCATGGAACTATAAATTTCTTCAGCGTCTGAAATGACGCCACATTTGGAATACATATCAAGAAGAGAGCTTCCAGCATAAAGGCTGGTTTCCATATTTAACTTAACTAAAAGGGAATGCAATTGTTTTCCTTTGGTGAGAGATTGTATATTTGCACAAGCGCTGAGTAAACTAGCAAAACATACCTCATCAGGGGTGATCACGTCTTTTCTCATGCTCTGAAACATGCTAAAAGCCTTGTTCTCTTCTTCTTCCTGCACAAACCCGACTATCATTGCGTTCCAAGAAACATTATCTCGATTCTTTATCAAGCTAAACTGTTTTACAGCATCCTGTAGAGAACTGGACTTTGCATACATATCCACCAATGCATTTCCCACATACAAGTTCATGCTTAACTTCTTTTTGATAACAAGTGAATGCAACTGCTTCCCTAATTCAACACTTTTCAAAGAAGCAGATGCACTCAAAACACTGGTGTAGGTGAATTCATCTGGTATGAAGCGAAAATGTCTCATGTTTATGAACATTCCAATTACTTCATCAGCATTTCTATTTTGTGCATAACCTCCAAGCATTGTGTTCCATAAAACAATATTTTTGTCATCCAATCCATCAAAGACGCTCCTCGCGCAACTCATTTCTTGACACTTTGCATACATATTGATCAAAGAACTTCCAACATAAACATTGGAAAACAACCCATGTTTGGTTGCTAGGGCATGTACTTGTGAACCACAATCAAGATCAGATGTATTCGCAATGGCACTCAAAACACTTCCTAGAGTGGACCTTGTTGGTTTAATCCCATATGTAATCATATTCTTGAAATAATCAATAGCTATATAGTAATAACCGACCCGAGCATGCCCTGAGATCATCACATTCCATGCTACAACATTTGGATCACGCATCTTGTCAAACAAATGGCGTGCATCATCAAAACATCCAGATTCAACACACGCACTTATGACAGTTACAAATGCTACTTGGTCTGGTATATGGCCCATTTTCCACATATCCTTAAACAATCTTATCGCCTTATCAAAAAGACCAACTTGAACGTAACCAGCAATCATTGCAGTCCAAGAAACTGTATCCGAGTACACAGACACATCAAATATCTTTGATGCATCATCAACAAGGCTACATTTTGCATACATGTCAATAAGTGATCCTTCACAAAACGAATCACACACGAACCCTGTTTTGATAACATGACAGTGCACAGTCTTACCCAATGCAATGTCTGTCAATCGTGCACAAACTGATAAAACAATGGCATAAGTGAACTGATTTGGGTCCACCCCAGAAGCCTGCATAGAACCAAAGAGTTGTAGAACATCTTCCAACATTCCCCACCTCGAGTACATAGATAAAATTGAGTTCCAAGCCAGTGTATCCCTTTGTTCCAACCGATCAAAAGCTGTCTGAGCAAAGGCAATGTTGCCACATTTCGCGTGCAAATCAACAATGGCATTGGCAAGTTTTCCTTTTGAATCAAACCCAAGTATCAAACTTTGGGCATGGATGATGTTAACATCTCTGGAAGCTTGTTTGACTCTTTGAGGCATTTCGTCGAACAGCCTGCGGGATTGAATTTGTTTACAATGTTGAAGGCATATAGTCAACAGACGGGAGTATGTTTGTTCTTTGTGAATCGAAATAGGTTGGGAAATTTGGAGCTGATGGGTGAATTGTTGTTGCAAATTTGGCATGGTGGCTCTGCAAAATGTTCGTTTGATGTATGATACATGGTGACACATTTTGGGAAGAAACACCGGTACCTCTTCAATTTTCAACTTTTGATAGGAGGAAAAAAAGATCTTCTTGATTTTGAATTGAAAAGCTTCATCTTTGAAGCTTCCAAGAACCCTATTTGATGATATACGTTCTGCAAAATCAACACCTAAAACAAAAATATAAAAACATTGATTCGTAAGCTGGTGTGTTTATTTATTTAGAAACAAAATTATATAAAAGGTCTTTTTTGTATATATAAAATTCTAGGCACCGTGTATATCTTATGTAATAAACATCTTAATCTAAGCAAGGGCGGCTCGACCAATTTGGGAACCCAAAGCGAGATAAGAATTTGAGGCCTTTTTTCAAATATTTTTTCTTACGGGGTCCTCATACCATTTTAGCTACTGCGACTCGTATAACTATAAATGTGTCAATTTGGTTATATTTATCTAAATCAAATTAATGGGTGAGACAAAAATATAGATTAAATAAATGGTCAATGAAGATGTCTAAATGAACCTGACTAGCAACAAATTGTATAATTTGAACTTACCGCAAGCTTCCATTCTCCTAATCAACTACTATAACTTGCTAAGAGATGTATCATATAAACAGGGTCGGCTCAAGCTTTTTAGTGGCCCCAAGCGGATAACAAATACATGGCCCTTTTCTTCAAAAAAAAATTATTTTGCTTTCAGCCTTATGTTTCCTATATTATTTGTGTGTATGCATAATCAAATTCCACAAATCCTACGTCTAACACATCTCAAAAAACTTGTCATATATCGTATAATCCTAATAAATCAAGATACTATGGTTGCTTTCATATATACACAAACATTACGCTACTAGATATTTTGAATGAACGTTGATGGATAGTGGCGGAACTAGGATTTTCACTTAATGGGGTCACTTTTTCCAGCACTCTTGTTTATATCAATCTTGACGATAAATTTTCGGGTCGGGTCAGAAAAAATAATATCATGCAATACCACAATAGAGAAATACACCGTTGTTAAATAACACATAATGAAAATACAACACTAGAAATGATGAAAAAACACAATATTTTATAGTTCTTTCCGACGATCTTTTATATTTTGAAAACAATCTATTACATTTTCGATTGAAACATTCAGAAGGAACTATTTTCAATATAACAAATGCAACAACCGTTCATATATTCATCACCACGCAATTATTTTTTCTCATGTTTCGTTTAAGAAAAATATTTTTAACACTTGCCATTGTAACCATAGAATCAGTGAAACCTTCAATAAACGATTTCAATTTCAAGTATAAAGGTTTACTAATGAAATTTCACTATCATTTTCAAAAATGAAGTTTCACACTTTCACTAATCAATTTCAAATGCCAATTCCGATTTCAAGTTTTACAAAAGTACTTTCAAGTTTTACAATAGTACTAACCTTAGGAATTAGGATTTGGTTGACGAACAGAAGAAGAATTTGACTTTCTGTTTTGTTAAAGAAGAGGGTTTGTTCAAATCATTCAAGAAATCAAGCCTTCAAAATCAAGCAAAAAAATTTTAATAATTAACCAGAACACAATTAACATTCTAAGTTTTCAAGAGGACAAGAAATCAAGCCCTCACCTTCAAAATCAAGAAAAAAAAATAGAAATAGAACGTGGGTTCCCTTTGGATGATGATTAATGAACTGATGAAGAATGAAAATCGATGCTAAAGTTGAAGGATGATTTCGATGGAAATCGAAGGATGATTTCGGTGGAAGTCGACATTCAAGACCTTTTTTTTGTTCCCGATTTTGTGATCTTGACAAGTAACGAACAGAAGAAGCTGAATGGCTTTTTGTTTATCAGGGTTTGGTGTCACTTTCACTCTTTATATTAACTAGAAGTAAAGCTCCGCGCGTTGCCGTGGATTTTTTTTGTGACGCCTTGAAAATAATATTAACGAAAAAATCTAGGGTGACAGTTTTTAATATAGGAGTACAGAAGCATCGTTTGCTAAGGCATTCAATTAGAAGTAACATTGTATGTTAAACTTACAGATAGCTTAAATATTTTAATTTTTACAGAAAAAAAAAACTTCAAAATACTACTATAAGTCATTGGTTAAGAGTTTTATGGATGACAACTATCATCACTTCACAGTTCACTGGTTAATCATAAGCAAATTCTTAAAGCATTCACTATGAAATCCTACTGGAATTTTTTGGTCAAACACCAATATCCTAAATGTTTTCTTCATTTAATAGCACATGATCCTAAAGCCCCTAATTTCAACTCATCCTAAAGAGTATAATCAAAGTTCAAAAACACTTTACTTATAACGGAAAAGCTACCATAAGACATAAACCGAAAAAGATTTTCAGCAAAAAAACACATGCAATACAGTTTAGGGCTGAGTTAACATAAACCAAGATGTTAAGATGTTACCACATGCTCACCTGAACCATCTTCATCTTCAACTCCAAGACCTAGACCTTCATCACCCTCTATGCCCTAATTTCTTCTATTTACCGACAGCAGCCAAAAAAGCGACAAACAGCACCGCATTCACTCAACAAACAGACCAGAATCCATAAAGGTCTGAACTGAACCTGTAAAAAAAAGCAAGTAAACAAACATCTTGTCTACATTTATAATCAAACCCATAGATTCTTCACTTGTTTAAACATTTAATCAAGATTTACTAAACCCACATGGAGGACACACAAAACATCATGCTAATTGTGGCATTATCATCATCTCTTTTGCATTATTCATCACAATAACCATGATTTTCATCCGTAGAAGAAAAGGGTGTTCAAGAAATCATGAATCTTGTGATAAAGAATCAGACTTTGAAGTTGCAGAAATAGAGATGAATGATACCTACGGAATGAAGGCGTCGACGATGACTGAAGCAAGATGCACAACGATCACCACCAACAAATTTCCCCACCTAAAATCGCCTTAATTTGTACACCACCGCCCAAAAACAATCTGTTCAACTGCATTTATTAGATCTAAAATCAGTTCTAGAGTTGTTGCTAAATGGAAGACAAAGGACGGGGGTGCGTTGTCTGGTGGACTTGCTGTCAAGAATGCTTCTCCACCCACAAGAATCTGACCTCTCTCCCATTCATCTCTCTGTCATCGAAGCTCTGGCACAAAGGCTGTTTTGCAAATCCTTAAACTTTATGAAAAACAAACCTAAAAAGGTTAGAGTAGGGGATCCAACTTGGGTTTCTGAATTGTTGAAGGACTCGAACAAGAAAACCTTAAAACCATCGGATCAACTTAATATTAGATCAAGGTTATAGGGTCACTGTTACAAATATAATGGGGCCACTCAAAATTTTCGTTTAATATGTTTCACTATCACTTCAAAAATCAACGGGGTCACTTGACCCTGGTCCGTTACACGTAGCTCCGCCCTTGTAACAATATATTTTCCCATACAAAATATATTTTTAAAACCCAAAAAATCCTGCTTGAGCAACCAACCCGACTGAAATCAAAAGATTGATTCATCAAATTGATATTGACCCCAAATAGATCCAAAACCAAACCAAATTCATACATTGGCCATTGGACAAATGTTCAAATTGCCTCAACCAACCTGGCTTCACCCAACATCGTTCTGCTCCCAATCCTTAGTTTATACCCAAAACCCAGCCTAAGATCAAGGTTGTAGCGGAAAGGAAATCAAAACCAAACGAAACATTAAAGAAATATAATTATATTTATCGTAATTTTTTATAGCAAGCGTTAATGTGAACACAATACTTACCTAGATGGCACATACTTGACACCATATTTTTCCACACCCACTGTATCAAATACGATCCTCTTGCATGGTAACCATTAAAGAAAATATGGCGTGCTAGAAAATATAGATACATGCATATTTTTATGAGTCAAATATGTGTATTCACACTAGTTTTCCATTCTCATAATTAACAAAAAACTATTATCCTTTAAAAATTATTTTATTTTTAAAAGTCTTCCGCATCAGCTTCCTCGTATTTATTATTTTTTCTCTTTTTTTCACTCAAAACCACTTATAACAGACGTAAAATAATATATCTAAAGGATGGATGGTGATCCAAAATATAGGGATCATTATGGTTCCTCTTAGATATAGGGGATGTGGATAGGGATGGAGAACATGATGTAGGAGCAAGACTTAACATATTTTTCTTATGTTTTTCTTATAATTTAGAGATGCTGTAATCTGAATGAGGATGATCATATGAATGCTCTAAGGGAAGTTTAATTTTTATTCAATGGAGTGGATGATATAATTTTAATATTAATTCTTATACTTATCCTTGTATTTTCATATTGTTATTCCTTGCTCGTATGCTTCTAATGCTATTACGTTGCTTTGTTGTTAAAAGAATATGATATCTACTTTTAGTCCCATGTTAATAATCATTTATTGTATAGGAAATCATAATATGATTTAGTATTACACATCATGTCATCCTAGACAAATGTCACGACCAGTCTAATATTAGGTTGCAATAGTGTTGAAGCAACCAATGCTGTCCGGAAGACTCCAGAATAACCCAAGTAATTCTAGTTTAGTGTGGCAGCCGTGAAAAGGTCTAGAATATCTCACAAGTTGCTAGAAAACATGGTTAAAGGAATGTCACAAGAGACTGATTAGATCATTCTTGAAGAAGCAGAGAAGGGTCTAGAATGTCCTATAAAAATCTACCTAATTCATGCAAGAAAGATTCATGAAAAACACTATATAATTTCGTAGAATTATCTAGACTTAGATTGTTCTAGATTACATGTATAGATTATTAGACGACTATAGATGAAAACTCTAGATCTTGGTTAGCTAGTATAAATAGTCATGTCTGGTGTAACATGGCTATTGTAACATTAAGCTTTGTAACATTAAGATAGAATACTTTAGATCTAGTATAATATTTTAAGATGGTGTTTGTTTTTTCAAAAAAAGTCTTCGTGACCTCTTTTGTCTGTGCCACGTAGATCGTGCGCAGACGTTTAGGTCTGCAAAGTGTTTGTTCATTTGAAGACCTTTTATTAAAAATGTCTTCCTGACCTCTTTTTGGTGCAGGCCTTAACCTATATCTTCATACCTCTTCTTCTCAAACTCTAAACACAAATCACCTCCAGTGCCTCCCGCTGGACCATCTCAAAACATATACTAAGCATGGAAACCTTTCATATTCCACCCTAATCGTATCGACACATACATAAAAATACGAACGTAAGAAATTAATTTATTTTAAGTAAAATTTGAACATGGGTAAATCCGGAACTTGAGAAACTTGAAGGGTCAAAATGAAAATTTATAAAGTTTTTTGTTAATTGTTAGGAGATGAAAGAGTAAAAATTAAAACTTGAGAAAAGAGAAAGACTAGTGGTAGAATTAAACTATCATGCTTTACGGAGCGCAACAAAACCCTTACTTAAACAAATACGTTATGCTAATGCATTTAGAATACTTGAAAGTCTACGTACAAAAATAAAATTGGCATGCGATTTAAAAATAAAAACAAAAAGACAATTAAAACCAAAGATATTAAAAATAAAATATAGAAAAGAAAAAAAGTAATAGGTAAACGAAAGGAAGGAAGAAAGAAACGAAAGCAGAAGAAAATTAAGTTTTAGCAATGGATTAATTGGGAATAGAACCCGGGAACTTCCGTTAGAAGAAAAGCCAAATACAACTAAACCAATAGATGACTGATATTTTAGATCTCAGAAAAATTTTATATAACAAAGACTGGGAAGGTCTGGTGGATTGTGACCGACATAACCTTTTGAGTGATAGTATAATATTATAGATATATAAATATTCCGCTTTGCCGTTTAAAAAATAACCTGAGCATTCTAGTGTATGTAAGTAAAAAATATATGATAACAAATTAACAACTTTTAGTTCTCTAGTCCCATTTTCATTGTTTTGAAAACCGGACCGGCCGATCCGACTGGTTGGACCGGGAACCGGACTCCAATCCGGTCCGGTTCGGTGCTTAAAACCATTTTAACGTTGAGCCAGTGGTCAGACCGGTCGAACCGGTAGAACCGCCGGTTGGACCGGAAACCGGACCGATTGAACCGGGGGTCGAACTGATTGAACCGTTTTTTTATATAATTTTTATTTTTCAGTAATTTTTACATATATTTATAAAAAATTAATTATAATATTATCCGATTCTTATATCCGATCCGACCGGTTGAACCGGTCCGACTAGCAGACCGGTAGGACGTCCGGTTCACTGTACGGTACGGTTCTGAAAACATTGGCCATTTTGATAATTATTTATTTTGCAGGATATCATGATATGATTTAATGCTACACATCGAGCCGTCCTAGACCAAACTGTCAGACCCTTTTTTTTTTTTTTTACCGATTTACACTCTAGCACTTCAACTATCAAAACTTACTCTTTTTTTTGGTCTATAAAAGAGGGCATAATGCATTTCTTTACTCCTTCAAAACTCTAAACAAGCCTTTCGTCTCTTTCACAAAAATTGCAAAAGCTTAGATGGTTCCCTCACAACTTGTTGGGCCTCTGCTATTGCTCGATTTGGGCTGCTTGATTGAGTTCGTTGTGGGCCTAGGGCTCATAACATCTCCAATCGTTGAGATGGTTCACATTGAACCCATGCCCCCCCGAATACTATTCGGGTTTCGGGTCGGGAATGCTCAAACGTAACAAACCTTCCCGCGCATGTGATTGTTATATCAATTTCAGCACATCTTCTCTTCCAATTCATTCTTCATTACATTTGAAAATTGAAATGTCATCATTCGTTTCTCCATGACTCCATCAACGTGTGCTAAGGCTACAAATGTTGCATATAATCGTCCTTCTTCCAGTGTAAGAATGATAAAAGCATGTGTAGAGTCGGAATTCAGGTGAGATTGATGAACTTGAAATCGGAAGCTAAACTTGAATTCTGATTGATTCGTATGCAATTTAGTATGATTTAAATACTTATTGCCTTTTTTAGATTCAAATTGTTGTTGTTTTTTGCAATTCAATGCTGATTTTGTTTACTTATAGTTGTTTTTTGTTGATTGTTGATTGTTGAGTAGAACTCAGATGTTCTTCGCATATTCTAACTCGATTAGTCGATTGCAATCATATCGATGCCTTATTTTTGGTTTATTGCTTTGATATTTGTGATTTAACACAATCGCAATACTCTCATTGAAAGTTGAGCTGCAATCGATTTGTTTTGATTTAGTTGTTTAAGTTATTTGTGTTTGACATGATGTTTTTCGCATTTTTAGGTTTATCTCATTCTATTGAAATCAGAACTTCAACTGATTTGTTTTGTCCATTGCATCTCACATGCTGCTTACAGCTTACTGGCATTTGGACTTAAAATGTTGATTTCATTTCATTGAAATTAGAGGTTATGCTCAAATTGCATTTATGTAGTTCAACATTTTGATCTGAATATTGTTAATTCATTTACTTATTGTGTGTTTTGACATACAACTTTAGGTTTGTCTCATTGATATCTGTGTTTGATGCTCAAATTGATTAATCTAAAACTTATTTTATTCTGAATTAGATTTACATTTATTAACTTGGTTGTTTTCTCATTGAATAATCATAGGGTGATCATGGTGAAACCTGGAACTACCTTGCATCTTAAAATTGTTTCAACAGAAGATGTCACCGAGAAGTTAGGAAAGGATCATAACACCACCTTCAATGTATGTAAATTGTAGTTGGTTTAATATAAATCATATAGATGCTTAGAAAATATCATTTGGTTTTAATTTTAAATCTGTCCTATTTTCAGTGTATTACGTGGATAGAAACCCATTTTGGCAAGGATCTGATTCCTACTCTGCTTATAGATGGAATTTGTAACAAGTTTAATGAGCTTGATCCGTTTTCGTTTCTTCCCAAAATTATGGGCTATTTGGGATTGAATGAACATGTGGTGAATCATATTTCAAAAAGCAGTGGATGGCTGACTTGTGTGATGAAATGCTTACTTCTCTTCTTATACCAAAAGAAGATTTTAAAGAAGAGAGACCCAAAGATTGATGTGGGTGAGGAGAGGGTTGATGTTGCGGTGAAGGATTGATTTGGCTATAAATTAAGCTTTATATGAACTCTAAATTTAGAATAACATGTGATTACTTACCATTTTCTTGATTGTAATGATTACTTACCATTGTTGATTTATATGAACTCTAAATCACCTTCTTGATTGTAATGATGTAATCATTGTTAAGTAAATATAATCATTGTTAAGCAATTTGTATTTGGTTCATTCTTCTTATTGATCTTGCAATTCTATTATTGTTCTTGCAATTCTTATTTATGTTTAAAGATTGGATCTTGTTCTTAAACCCAGGCCAATAGTAATAATGCCATATGACTCCATATATGTGACATTATATAATAAGCTAAAAGAATTAGCTCCTCATTTGAAGAATTGTCTTGTCTTTCAATGAAAACTGCCTATAGAAATCAAACATGTTTGTATGATAAAAAGATCATGGTATGTGAAATTAAGGAGCATTTTTACCCATTGTAACGTATATAGTTGTAGTTGGTTTAATCTTTATATATAGGGGTCGTAAAACATTACCATTACTATACCAACACATACATTTAGCAACTTTTGTAGAATAGTGAATATTTTCTTCCAAATTAGCTACAAAAGGTATGGCATTGCCCCTGAAGTTTTTGCTTATACAAATAACCATTAAAAGATTACAGCTATTTGTTTATTTGTTTTTTTTTTGGACCAGTTTATAACACGTGGTGCCTTCGTATCTCTTTGATTATAACATTTGTTTATAACATTTAAAATGTGGTTTTATACAATTGCTAAATCAAATTGTGCTTAATAATTTATAAGTCATTTAAGTACTTAAAAATAAGCTTAACACAAAAGAAAAAACGAAATAATATACAAGACATGGAATGCGTGAATTCTTATGCTAGTTTTTAAGATTACAGCAATGGTCCCCTATCATCAAAAAAATTACTATTTAAACCCCTTAGTGTAACTCTTTAATTAATTTATTAATTATTAATTTCTTTAGTGGATCGCCCATTTTAAGACAAATAAGTCACTCATAACTATTTATTTTCTCTTTAATTACTTTTAAAATATGATGTTTTATAATTTTTTAAATACATCACTGTAACGTGTTGTATTTTGTCTATGTTTAGACATAAAAGTGATATTCAATAATATACAAATCATAGAAATACAAATGTAGATTTGTTTTAAGGTTTCATTTTACACATTTTCCTTCTTACTAGATAAAAAATTTAGATTTTGTCTATTGGAATCTCTTACTTTTATCTACGTTTAATGCTTTAAACAATTCTAATTTCGTAGCTGCAACATGCATTTCATATCTACATTCTGACGTTAATTTTGTTTGAAGTCATGTGACGTGTTTATTTTTATCAACATTCGACGTTTTCTATTTTCACGAAATGAATATCAATATACAAGTTGCTAAAATTCATTGCCACTCATGCATTAAAATTACCAACATTGGCACATAGTATGAAGTAGTAGCAACCAAATCATGTATTTCAGATTTACGAGTGCACTACAATATAGTTAAAGAAATTTATTTAACAATGTCAATCTCACCTCTACGCCCACATGTTTGATTATAAGTTCAAGATCATTGATAGATGTTACACATGTATAGACTACAATAATCTAACTTTATTTAATAACACTTAGACTAATGGCATCAAAAACTGTAAATTGCATACTTTGAACCCTAATTTATTGGTTGAAGGGATATACTTATACCACCGGTATGCCCTTTGGGAACAACTACAATAATATAACAAGTGGTTTAGACGAGTCAAGCTCAATGTGAGCTACTCGAGATCGGCTCGCTAGCTAAAAGCTTGAATAAAATTGACTTAAACGACCTCGAGCACGAGCTCAAGCCAAGAAATAAGCTTGTTTAATGAATTAGCACGAGCCAATGCTTCACTTATCAAGCTTGCTCGTGAGCCTAAACAAGCTTATTATTTATAGACTTTTTACCTAATATATAATATCTAAAATATATTTTATATAATACTTATCAGTATATCTAACGTTATGATGAGAGTAACTAATATTATATATATATATACACATTTATCTAATATAATTATATAAAAACTAAAATTTGAGACCGTGTGTTGCCGTATGTTTCTTTTGGATTTGGTTTTCTTACAAGACTGTGATTTAACACATTGCTTAGGTAAAAGAGACATGTTAGATAATGAAAAAGTCAACGTGTCATAAGAAACTGTTAAAAAAACTCTCTCACACACAATTTAAATGTACTCTTGAATCTACATCACAAAATTATTTAAAATAATGTGTCATAGACGGAGGCCGAACCCGACCTCAAGCAAAACATTATCACTCTAACTTTAGATGGTTTTACCATATAACCTACAGATAAAAATAGAATCTTTCATCAAAATAATTGCATGTTCTTTTTAATTTCAATGTTAATAAGGCGATTAAAAAATATTAAATATTATTATCAGCTTTTGGAGGGGACATAAAAATTCAATGTTATATGTCAAACCTTTCGAGGCGGTTTAAAAGAAAAAGATTACATGTCAAACCTCCTTTTGAAGTAAAAAAAAAAACCTTGTTGATGTTATTATGTGATGACAAAAATATTATATGTTATTATTATTAGCTTTTGGACCGGAGTAGCGGACATACAAATTCAATGTTATATGTCATGCCTTTTAAAAAACTGTGTAAAACCTTTTGGGGGGTTTTATTTAAAATAAATCGTACGTTTTTTACGGCGGTTTTGTTAAGTACTTGGAGCGGTTTCGCTTAAATAAATATTTGTAACACCAGCTTTAGTAGTTGTACGGCCATCTACATACTATTTTAATAGTATAAATAATTAAAATTAAAATATTTATATATTAATTTTTTTGGAACGCCGACTAATAAAGCCCGAACTATCCGGGGTACTCAATAACGAAAAGGCATTCCACACGTCGCGAGCCCAAATAACTGGGTAGCCGAAGCCCACCAACCATCAATTTCGAAAAAAAACCGCCACAACCTTCCCTAGAGTAAGACACGGCTACCACAACCTTCCCTAGAGTAAGACACGGCTTCCGCTGAACCAAATGGTTGGTGGTTATTTATATATTAATAATTTAACTAATAAATAATGAAAGAGCCGAGCCTGAGCCAATCTCAAATATAGTCAAACTCAAGCTCGGCTTGACTTGTTTATGCCTCTAAATAAAACCTTGACATCAGTTGAAGTTAAAATGTAGTAAGATTGAAAATCTTGATTTATAAGTCCTCCGGATCATTGAACATTGTTAAATGATGAATTAACATGTCTAATCACCGTCAACAAACAATTTAATTTGTCCACTAATATTATTTGCCTCATCATAAGATGGTTATCATGGCATTAGCAACACCATATGTCCTAAGTGTAGTTCCTAACGATTGCCAAAGTGATTCAATGCATTTTCTGTTCTTCTTGAGTCCGGTAAAAC
The DNA here is from genome assembly GCA_025506415.1 of Flaveria robusta. NCBI lineage: Eukaryota > Viridiplantae > Streptophyta > Magnoliopsida > Asterales > Asteraceae > Flaveria > Flaveria robusta. The sequence goes on along the minus strand of CM046471.1, from coordinate 26,074,949 downwards.
TCATGGTTAACATTGTGACCATTGCATGTGGTGACAAGCAATCGACTCAAATAACAAATTGTTCAAGTTCTACTGCTATATTCTCGGTCAGGTGTGCTACGACATGCTTTGCACAACAACACGCATGAGAGGCTCCACCATCAATATTTAAGGCTATGCTAGCCATAGATATTATTGAGCAAGATCTTGCTAGGAACGGCAACACATTGCATGCTTAGAAAGACACAAAGTGTTATTATAAGAAAAGTCTATAAGGTTGTAGTTTGACTAACTATGGTATACGAAACCAATTTGCTGGGCTATGAAGAAGACACAAGCATGAAAGATGAAGGCAGTTCGATGAGAATGTTAAGATGGATGTAAGGATACACAAGTTTGGACAATCGGACCATATTAGAAATGAAGTGATTCGGGAGAAGCTAATTGGGGGTGTCATGTATCTTGGATAAGATAAGGGAGGGGGTTGATATGGTTTGGTCATGTAAAGAAAAGATAGGTGATAACTCTAGTGAGAAAGAAGTCAAAAACCTCTAACTGTGTAGAGGAAGAGACATATCTAAATTGACATGAGATAGAGCGGATTAGGAAGAACCTGTTAGACTTGCACCTCTTTAAGGACGTGATTGTAGATAAGAATTTCTAAAGTCATATGATTAAGGTTATGGAATTTTAAAGGATTCTATACTTTTGTAATAGATTTGTCTTGGCACCAAAGGTCTGCATACACTTAAGCTTCTCCCTATACTTCTCTTTTTCCTTAGCCTTACATTTGTCTTTGTCTTAGGTCCGCCTAAGATTTGTCTTGATATTGACACTTTTTTAAGAAAGCTTATTAATACTTTCTAAGGTTTCACACTACCTAGTAATTTTTTTAACAGCACCTAGTTATTTGCTATTCTTTTATCTGGGATTAATATACTTCTCTCGTTTAAGAAGTGTACTCCTAACATTATATTTTGCAACACACGCTCTTTAATTCTTAGTGGAAGATTCTAGTGTAATGTACACTTATTATAAAATGATTAAAATCATTATATCATGTTTTTTAAATGTGTTACTAGTTATCATAGGTGTGTTTGGAAATAATTTGATGATTTTATACTTATAGGGATTTGATAGTTGTAAGTAGTGTATGCGTGTTTGGGAATAACTTGATGATTTTATATTTATAGCAATTTGATAACTTTAAGTGTATGTGTGTTTGGAAATAACTTGATCATTTTATATAATAGGAATTCGATAATTTTTATTTCTCTTTGCATCTTACCATCATTGTTGCAACCATGTTGAGCTCTGAACTTTGATCAATCTTCTGCAAGAGCATATGACTTGACCCTGACCACCTCAAGTTGTACTTAAAGTAAGGAGTTCTGTTATTTCAGTCTCCTTTTCAGCACCAAACACAACTTCTTCGAAGTTTAACGCGACATGTTAACCGTGGTCTTCACCTTATATAGACATATTATAGGCTAGCCCTCCCATGCCAATAAACCCATTTAAGTGACTTGAAAGGCATCAAACGGGTTGTAGAAATCATCTGTGAACCAAATGGAATATGTGAAGTACCAAATTGAGAAACAAACACATGTACTTAATATAATCTCACTTATAACAATGCTATTAGTAGAGTATCGGGAGGGTGTGATGGAGGCAAACTTCACTTCTATGCTAGGGATAAAAAGTCTACACCCGATGGAACCCAACCCCAGAAACTTTTTTTTGTGTACCACATATTATATAAGATATTATAGAATGATCAAGCAATCCAGATTACATTAAAATATAGCTCAGAGAAACAATGCAAACAATCATACAAATATAATAATAACGAATACTAATAACGAAAGTATGATAGTTATAAAATAAACTCCTATCACTAGTAAAATAGAATCAAAAAACAATGTTGTAACAAGCTTCTACGAAAATAATGAATACTAATTATGAGATTGAAAGCACATCAGCTATAATGTTGGCTACAATCAATATAAAATAGAATCCAAAAGCAATGTTGCAACAAGCATCATGGAACTTAGAATCTCTGCTTGTGCCACTCTTGACAACAACCACCTTAAGCCTAGCCTCACCCAACTTGTTGTCATATTCGAAACGTTTTTCATTATCTGCTAAAACCTGCATCAGAATAATGAGACAAAACACGCGACTTTAGCTAACCGACCTGAACACCTATGAAATTTTGTTGTTCTTCACAAAATAATTTCGGCAAATATAATGAAAAAAATTATATTATTTAAATAATACTCTAACTGTTGTTTCTTAATAATCTACTTGTTGAAACTCGGGAAAACAGAATACAAGAAATCATTTTGGTTTTATACCAAGAGAGATCTACTAAGAAGGCGATGCACATTGTTATGAGACTAATGGAAAAGCATCAGAAGAAAAGTGAGATTTATATATGATATTCATCGATCTTGAAAAGGCCTACAATAGTTTGCTTAGCCAACTGATTTGGGGAAGTCTTAAGGCTAGCGGGATTCCTTTGAGGTATATTGAGAATATAACGGATATGTATGTTAGTGCTAAGAAAAGTGTGCATGTGCCCGTGGTGAGTTGGGGTGGGGGGGGGATTACAAAGTCTCCATTCCTTTTCACAATAGTCATGGATGAGTTTCCGAAGTTGAACCAGAAGGAAATTCCGTGGTTCATTCTTTTCGTGGATGATATTGTGTTGGTGGAAGAGAGTAAACAAGATCTAAATAAGAGGCTTAAGAAGTAGAGTATGCTTAAAGCTTTAAGAACAAGTTGTTTTAAAACATAATACATGAATTGTAACTTCAGTGAGACATGGACAAGTTAGTCCACCAACAACTAACTTTAAGTTTTTAAGGTCTTTCATCCAATGTAATGGGGATATAGGCAGTGATGTCACACACCACATACAAGTTGATGGAAGCAGAGAGCAGCTACATGATTTCTATGTGACGAGAGGTTCCCCAATAATAAAGGGGAAATTGTGTAGGGTTGGTTCGGTCAACTATGTTATACAGAACATGGGCCATCCAAATACAAAAGCGCAAAAGTTTAAGGTAGTAGAGACAAGGATGCTAAAGTGGATGTGTTGGTACACGTGGTTTAACAAGATACGAAATGATGTTTCCGGAGAAAAACGGGGTGTGGCATGCATTTCAAGTATAGTAAAGGAGGTCTATTGAAACGGTTTAGGCATGAAACCATGAAATCCCTTATAATAGATGGAAGGAGCAGAGGAGACCGGAATTAACATGGCCTCAGCATATTAAGCGAAATTTGTTAGATTTGCACCTCTATGAGGATACAATCGGTGATATGACTTCTTGGAGACATAGGATTAAGGTTATGGATTTTTATTATGTTTACTCTTACAACTTACCTTATGTTTCTTAGTGTATTGACTTCTTGGTTTTAATTGCATGATGCTCTCTAATGCGTTTTGGTCCCATATCCCGACTCGTGATGCGCATAACGTATAACATGAGTTTGTTATTTAAAATACTTTATATTAATTATAATTACAACTTTTATACTGTTATTCAACATAAAAACATACTCGATGACACTCTTATAAAACATACCTTAAAAGAACACATTCAAGAACTAGAATATAAGTTGTGTGCTTTAATTTGCAAAAAGGATCTCATCTTGAAAAGGTCTTACACAAATACAAATTGAAAAGATACATAACATCAAGGACGCATCATTAAAAAGCAACGCGTTAAGTGTAGCGAGGCACTATGATCAGTGCATCACGCGTTACGTACACATACTGCGTGCGATTTATAACCAAGCTTTGCTTCTCCCTACTAGTTTGTTTATTTTAATCTTGTCTACTTTAGTGCAAGTCGTAGTTACCTTCTATGGTTACTACACATGTAGTATTGGTACTTATTTCCTTGTTAAAAATATATGTTTATCTACACTATATGTCGCCCATACTTGTTACATGTTTTGTTTGGAGTCAAGAGTCTCACTGGAACGAGCCTCTTTAATCCGGAGGAAAAGATAAGGTTCACTCTCATCCGACCCTCCACCCACCCTATTAATAACTATGTTGTATGTGAGATTTTAGTGGTATGTTTGTTTATGCATCAATGATCAATAGCATACCATGACCTTCTATTTGTTACACTATAAGCTATTTTTATGATTTTACCCATAGTTGTCGAAGGCACAATGCGCACTCAAGGCACAAAGGGTGAACCTTGGGCTTAGAAGCAAGGCACTTAAAAACTGTGTTGTCAAAAGCGAGAGAGGCTCGCCTAGGCGCATTTCCTAGGCGCAGCGAGGGTTCACCGTCTTGCAGCCATCTAAGCGCTCAGGCGAAGTTCCGGCGACGAGTCCAGCCAGATTCCGGCCATTCGTCTGCAACTTCCGGCCAAAAATTGCCCTAATCCAGTTAGAAACCTATCTTAAGAGGTCCCTTTTGCTTTCTTTTTTCGTTCTTCTCTCTGCAAAAGCCTCTAGTTGTGCTCATATACTATCAACGATGAAATCTTCAGTTTTGGTGAAAGAAAGTAAATGGAGTGAGTGTTTAGAGGAGAAGAGATAAGATTAGATGAGAGAGAGGGAAGGTGAGCGATGGTTCATTGGTTTGTGTTTGTAAATAGTTTTGACTGAAAGTATATATTTTTGTTTTTTAGTAAAAGGTGATGGGACTACACAACTAATAAGAGTACAACAGAAAAAATACTCTGTTTTTCCTTTTGAATTTATTTATTATATTAAGTATTTGTAGGAATTATATATGGGCACAACAAAAAAGTATTATGTTTTTCCTTTTGAATTTGTTTAGTATATTAAGTGTTTGTAGGAATTTATATATTTTTACTTTTCTAAGCCTATAATATATATATTTTTATAGTTTACTAACAGTGCGTTTTTTTTGTCTCGGGCGATCGCTTTTTTTGCGCCTTGCGCCTAGGCCCAAAGCGAGGCTTAAGCGCCTTGAGTGCGCCTATCGCCTTTGACAACATAGCTTAAAAACAAAAAGTTATTTAAGCAAGACGCATAGTATAAAATTATCATTAATTTTTAGAGGTTTTAGACATGTTTTGTCTAGTTTATTTAGTTTTAGGTTGATTCCAGGCTTGTTTATAGTTGGTGTAATTGTTTTAGACTTGTTCAATTTTTAGCCGAAATTGGCTGGAAAAAGGACTAAAAATGTGCCTAATCGCCTGAAAATGAGGCTTTTGAAGCGAGCCAACAAGGTTGTGCTGGTTTGCTTCTGAGGGCCTAGGCGCCTTGTGGACTTTTGACAACAGAGATTTCACCCATTTGAATTTGAAATTAGAAATATAACAAAACCCAAACCAACCAATTTACAAAATTGCCACCTACTATGGTAAGCAAAGCATGTTACCTCATAAGCTTTGCTAATGTCCTTGAACTTTTGTTCAGCTCCCGGTTGTCTACAAAAACAGGAGAAAAGATTGATTTATTATGTTCCCTTTTTATTGTTAAAACGAATGCAGTACATTGAAGTTGGATATGGAATTGTAAATTCTTTTGAACAGGTATGTAAAAACAATAGATAAAAATATATAGAACACAATTTCAACAAGTTATCAGCCAAATATATAGAACACAATCGCTACTTGTGGAACTGATAGTGCATGTGCTTGTAAGTACTTACTTGTTCACGTCAGGATGATAAGTCCTTGCAAGTTTCCTATACGCTGAACATAGAATAACTTACTTCGAGTTAAGAATTTTTTGTAGAATGTAATGAGTAGAGTTACTTATCATGGACTTGCAAATTTTACTAACCAGTCTTAATTTCTGATTTGTTGGCACTCTTTGACACCCCAAGTATCGAATAGAAACCCTGGGTACAAGGTGAAAAGAATATTATAACTCTCGACATGTTACAACACAACAACAAAGTGACAAACAATGAACATTTTGTCAAAATATGAAAGTGAAATATCATAATTATTACTAGAGATGACCAAGTTTTTACTGGTACACCATCCAAAGTTAATATGCTATAGTAAAATAATCACCTGTCTCATTTCAAACTTTCATGTGTAGACACATATATATATAGAGAGAAACTTGTTATTATTATAAGAATATAGATGAAACAATTCAACAGCAAACTTACCGAACAAGCTAGAACAATGAGGCTATGGTGATGAAAATTTCCACTTGCAGACCTCATATGATGCAAGGAATGTTGTGAGAAGAAGCTTGAACATGATGATGCAAATCCTCTAGTCATTGTTGACAAACTGATGACCAAGTAGGAGTAAACACATAATTGAGATTAATAATGGATGGATATCATAGGTGATCAATGTCTTTAAATTCAAATGGACACCACTGCCTTTGTCCTTCCTAACAACCGAAAATAAAGTGTCTATTTATTGCCTACTAAATTCTAATTTTCTAATGAACATACCAAACATATACACCTAAACTGTTACAGCCAAGTGCAACAAACCCGAAAAGAGATAATAATAACCGAATGACTTGTGGGTGTGAAATCAATCAAAGTCTAAGGAGAATATATGACATAGTTTGTTCAAAAAGGTCCATAATTTAACATCAAACAGCCACTGCAAGACTCACCAAGGATAATGAGCAAATGGTTTGCTAGTTAAAGAACTACTCAACATTGCCTGAGGTTGAAGTGCCACCACACAAGGTAAGATTGCCATTATATATAGCCTCTGCAATAATAATAAATAATACAACTGATAAAGCTATTATTATATATGAGCAGATGAAAAATTGAACCTTTTGATTTCACACAATTTTTTAGAAGGCAAATCATATGCGCAATGGGCAATGGCTTTTGATTTCATACCTTGAAAAACCCCTTTTTTTTTAATCATCTGATATCAATAATCTTTATGGAAAACGAATAAGTTGAAACTTGATGTTAAAACCCTATCACAGCCTGATCATTACCGAAAACTAGATAAGGGTTTACATGTTTATGCGTCTGGTGTGGGAGTGAATTCAAGTCTATAACAACATACAAAGAAACACAGTAATTTTACGCCCAAATCAAAATACTAACCTTCTTGTCCTTTGACGATTGAAGGAATCATCGCAAGGAAAGTATATGTAGAACTCGATTTTCATGGGTCGCGAATTTGTCGCCGATCATTTGCTGTTTCCTAACTATATGCACAAGAGATTGATATAACCATTAATTAATAGATAGAGTTAATTACATAAATGGTCCCTGTGGTTTATCCAAAATAACAGATTTGGGTATTAAGATTTTTTTGTAACAAGTTATGGTATTGTGTTTTAAATTTTGTAACGAGTTAAGGTACTAAGACTAACAAACGTTAGTTTTTCTGTTAAGTTTATGTAAAATGACTAAAATACCCTTTGAGGGACTTCTTTTGTAATTTTCTATATTTTTTTTTATCCAGGGACCATTACTGTAATTACATATAACTTTAAAAATCCCAACCCCCATTTCCCCCCGTCGGCCACCACCACCATCTATCCACCACCACCACCACCACCATCTATCCACCACCACCACCATCTACCCACTATCACCACCACCCGCGCCTCCTGCCCACCAGCCACCACTGAACAAACCCAATCCCGTTTTCCCCATCAGCCACCATCACCACCACCTACCCAATCCCCTTTTCCCCCATCAGCCACCGTCACCACCACCTACCCATCATAACCACCATCGACCCATCATCACCACCATCTAGCCGCCATCAACATCGTTTATCCCCACGCGTCATCACCACCATCCCTTTTTCCTCATTAGTACCCACGCGTGCCCTAGATCTAAAACACCACTAACTAAATGGTTGGTGGTGGGGTAGAGTCGTCAGTGGAGTTCAGGCGGCAGTGATGGTAGTGGCGGCCGGTGGTCGTTGATGGTTGGTGGTGGGGGTCGCCAGTGGTGGTGGGGGGGTCGCTAGTGGTGGTGGGGGTTAGCAGTGGTGGTGGGGGTTAGCGGTGGTGGTGGTGAGAAGATGTTCAGGCGGCAGTGATGGTGGTGGTGGCTGGTGGTGGTCGTTGGTCGGTGGTGGTGGGGGTTAACGGTGGTGGTGGTGAGAAGATTTCATGGGACAGTGATAGTGGTGGCAGCTGGTGGTCGTCGTTGGTCGGTGGTGGTGGGAGTCGCCGGTGGTGCTGGGGGCCGTCGGTGCTGGTCGGGGTCGGTGGTGGTGGTGGGGGTTAGCGGTGGTGGACTGCTGGTGGTGAGATCAGCAACTTATATATATATATGTGTGTGTGTGTGTGTAAACATCAACACACAAACAGTCCCTTAGATATGTTAAATTACATAAATAGTCACTTTAAGATGAAAAGACTAAAATGCCCTTAGGTTTAACAGAAAAGTTAACGTCTGTTATTGTTCATACCTTAACTTGTTACAAATTGAAAACACAATACCCCAACTTGTTACAAAAAACTCTTAGTACCCAAACTTGTTATTTTGAATAAACCACAGGAACCATTTATGTAATTAACTCTAATAGATATTGTTATTTTTGTTATTATACGATGAGTAGGATTATGTACACACTTATTCTTTTGTAAAGTTCCCCATAACTTATATTATTTCGTCACCTATAATGTTTGCCTAGTATGCAGTATGGGTAATTTTATAATATAAAATCTTAGTTTATTTTGGTAACTTTTAATTTAAAGCAATTTAAATAACTTTTAAATTTATTTTCTAATTCAAACGTAATTAACCATTATAACTTGGATCTCATTTTGAATCAATGATTTCATATTCATTTGCATTTGCATTCACATTCAAACCAAACTTTTGCTATGATAACATCTTCATGGAGTCCTGGTTAATATTCTTGCACTTTTTTTATTTTCATTTGCTATAACTAAGTTTGATAATTGTAATAATCCCCTAGAAAGTTGCAAAGTCCATTTTCTCAACATATGTTTTCCGAAATCAGTCGCGTAATTAAGGGGGATGTTCGAGTTTTATAATCAATCTAATAATCAAGAGGACGTGAGTGAACTTTTACCAATTAGTTTACCCTGATGGTCTTATAATATTCATTTGTCTGTTAAAGAAAACACAATTCACCATCAATTACCCATCATTAACTCTATTTAATTGTTAATGAATGACTTTAATTGGCCATCTAAATCAATAATTTTCTGGAATTTAATTTTTTGTTACCCTCTTCAAAATTTCAATAGTCGCGGTACAAAAACACGTAATTCTTGGTTTTATACCTTTGAGACAGATTATTATTTTATACGTTTTATATATAAATTAGATTGATACACTAGTTACATGGAAAATCCATATGTTTAGGTATGTTTTTACTTTTGGTTCCTAAGTTCGAAAAATCAAAAGGTTGGTTCAAAGATTTGATAAAACGTAGCACAAAAGGTCCCGACTATGAATTGGACATTAACTTTCCGTTAATCTTTTAAAAAATATTTAAACTACCCTTACAATAAAAAACGAAAAGAAAATTAAACTTATTTTAACAAAAAAACAAAATGGGTTAATTTGGGCCCACTAACCATTTTCATAAACTCATATTCTTCTTTCTCAAACCCACCTGCCACCACCATCGACAATTACCGCCATCGCCGCCCATTACCACCACCATCCCCGCCATTACCTGTTGCAAAATAATACAATAAAATACTTATATTAAATTGTATATATAATTATGACGGTATTTCTTAAATTCAGTGCGACCAATAAGGTGATCGGTGCGCTATACGATCCGGTTCTGGAAACAATATATCTAAGTTTACATAGGAATCGGCAAATCTCTTTTTTACATATTAAAATAATTGTTTTAATTTTTTATATTCTATTCATTTTTTATTAATATCACTATTAAATTATTTTTTCTAATTAGACTTTATTACTAGAAGAATAATCATCAAATTTACATTTTGCAGATTTGAACGCATGACCACATAAGTTGGGAGTGAATCATTTAGCACAATGCCATATACTCTTAGATCGTCTTTAGTCTTTTTACTACGCCACACCACATCACAGTCTAACTAAACGTCGCATTCGCACATTACAATTACCCTTTCCACCTCTTTAGTGTTTTCACTATGTCTTATCACACCACACCTAAAATACAGAATAATAATTTTAATTGTGCAAAGCTTGAGTCAGGAGGGGTGACTTTGTGGTTTTACTGTGTTGCGCCGACGGTGTTACTGTGACCCTCCACACCACTTTCGGTGAAAGCACTATGCTTAGTTCTCGTATGGTTCATGAAATTTCCAGGAATTAAAATCAAATGTGAAAAGTGGTTAAAAATAAAATTTTGAAAATTGGAATAAAATATCAATCAAAATTTGAAATTTGGAATCAATTTCTTACCGTTGCTGAATTTAAAGCACAATATATGTACGTGAAAGCATTCCTTCTTGTCCCTTTCATTCCCCTTTGTCAATCGCCGCACTGAAGGTATATAGGGTTTTTGATTGATTCCTAAAAATATTGATTTCTTCTGCAATTCATTCACTGTTTGATTCGTTCATCTTATTCTGCAGTTGTTCTATTCACTATCTCAATTGGATTTGATTGAAATCTGTAAGGTTTTGAATCGATTATGGGTCAGATCCAGTACTCCGAGAAGTACTTTGATGATACGTTCGAGTATAGGTACCAGTTTTTCTCCTAAATTACTTCAATTGTTGTTGTCTTCTTTTAATCGGTCTCGTTTTTTATGACGATTTGGAATAAATTGTAACGATTGCTTTGAAATTATGATTATAGGCATGTTGTTCTTCCACCAGAAGTTGCGAAGCTTCTCCCGAAGAATTGTCTTTTATCTGAGGTATATTGTTAGTTTTGATATGTTATTAGGTTTCATATGTGCAAATCTGTTTGATAATCGCTTGATTTACCGTTTTGTAGACTGTTAAGTTTAGATTACTGTTGTTATAGTCAATCGCTATATAGAAGAGATTTTGGTATGTGCCTCTTTGATTTCAAGATCTCATTCATCGCTTCAGTTAGGATTTTAATAAGAAACACTAAAAGTTGAAAATTGTGGGTTCATTTCATCTTCCTGTGCAACTGTGATAAAATTAGGTGGTTTCACAGCCAATTGATGAACCCTAATTCCCTTCTCACCCTGTTTTTCCATCAGTAATCAAACCGAATCAGCAATACCCAATAAGAGTAAACCCTAAACCGAATCATTGTAGGAATCCATTTGGTTGTTTATCCATCAAATCATCAAATTATAATTATATAAAGTAGTAGGATTATTCAGCAATACCTAATAAGAGTAATGAATTAAGCAGGCGTATGATTTAGACGATCAAATGTTTTAAGGGAGTCAAGTTAAAGTTCTCTTGAAGGTAGTTTTTTCAGACAACTTGAAATTTTCAGATTTTGCGTCTAAACTTGAGCAGAAATAATATTTGAACCTTTGAAATTTGGTTTTTGAGTGAGGCTGTGATGATAGTTAGTTGTAATATTGTTTGCACAGATAGAATGGCGTGCAATTGGAGTGCAACAAAGTCGGGGATGGGTGCACTATGCCATCCACCACCTGGAGCCACACATCATGTTGTTTAGGAGGCCACTCAACTATCAGCAGAACCAAGAGAACCAGGCTCAGGCTAATCAGTCCCTGATTACTAAGTGATCAGGCTAGTATTGTTCTATGATCCCACATCTCATTTCCTTTAGAAATGAGTATATGATCATGTTTCTAGAATGTTAAAAATAAGTGATGGTGTTGTGTTAGTTTCTTTCTCTTTGCCCTGGAGAAATTACTATTGAAATACTTTGTTGTCACACTCTTTCGTTTTGGCAATTGTGCATCATGTGTTGTAACTATGGTTTTAAGAAAGACAAGCCAGACCTGCCAAGTTGGGTTGGCCGGTCCTTCTAGCTTTACGAGTTTGGTTTTGACTGTTTGATGGTTTAAATCATTTTTTTTTTTTCCTTCAAACTTGTTAGTTTGTGCTTACAATTTAAATCTAAGGACATCACAACATATTCTAATAATGAAAACATACATTAAGTTTTTGGCTAATTATATCAATTTGGTTTTCGCGGTTTGCTGGTTAATATTGATTGTTATCAACATAATTAAAAATTGATAACTACAATTTGTATTTAAACAGTTGGTTTTCAAATGTCAAACATGGCCAAATTATTAAATGAACTACTATTGAAGAACCCGTGTTGTGACGTAACTGTAAATTCATGAAAAAAATTAACGTTGAAACGTTACCATAAATCTGTTTGTTAAAGCAACCGTTGATAATATATGTAATTGTTGTATTTATTTTATTAAGCTTAATTAAATAACAAAAACATTTATTTTCAAAACTTTTAGATGTAAATGCTATTTTTTTATTAAAAAAAATTATGTAAGGGAGGTTTTAAAATAAAAAACTAACAATAAATTTAATAACGAATTATAAAAAAAATTCAAAGTAATAATAAAAAACCTATGTGAGAGGTATAACACATAAGGTTAAAAGGTAAAAAAGGAAAGGAAAAAGAAAAAGGAAAATAAAAAAGCGAAAGTAGAGATAACCATTATGATCACTAGGTCAATTGATTTGGGAGAAGTAATCTTATGGATTTCTAAAGTGGTGGGCGGGTTGAATCAACAGTGTTCTCTGTGTTCGTGGGCGTGAATGCCTTTCACCAATAAGTTTACACGAACGATCGGACTTAAAGTATTTGTTTGACTGTTAAAAAAAAGAAAGTAAGTAAAGATAACAACTTTGGTTATAATACATCTCACATTCATGTTGTCATTCAACTAATTCATACAAAGATTTAAGAAAACAGTAATGCACGATTAAGTATTAAGCATTTCAAGAGTCAACTAAGTTAAATCTTATGGTTTGTTCATCTGAGTTTCGAGCAAGTTGTGAGCATTTTGAACAAGTCTAACCAAATGCAAAAAGCTTTAATATTTAAAAATAAACTAGTATTAAAGACCACGTGTTACGACGGAGCTATAAAATTGTGAAAAAATTTAACGTTGAAATGTTGCCATAGATCGGTCATTAAAGTACGCATTGATAAAATCTCAAACTTTATATAAAAGTAACATATCATGTACATTGTTAATAACATTTGAAACCACATCACTTACTCTTTATTGTTCTTTTTTATTTTTTATTTTGTAATTATTTGTGGTTTTTTCTTATACACAATATCTGAAGAGATTTTCGTTATTCTCGCCGTCATGTTCTTAAAAATTCTTTCTTTCTCTCTATTGCTTTCACCAGATCTTGATTGGTTAACTATCATATATTTCAAGTTACCTCTGTGTGATGTTTCAATTTTTTTTTCACTATCTTGTCCCCTTTTGGGACAAATTATAAACATTCATATATTAGGTTTTATTTAGTTTCTTTGGTTGCCATTGCTCCACAATCATAAATCTTGATGTCGCAACTATAGCTTTTGTTGTTGTAGCTCCGTCATCATGTCTTTTGTTGTCACTATGGCCTCATATCCATCATCGTTGTTTGATGCTGCAATTGTATTTTTACTATTTACATTTTTTGGGTTTTTTATTTCCATATTTTCTTTTAAGATTGTATATTCTTCTTATACCATGACATATATTATTTATTGCTCATCTTAGTTTGGGTTTATTTAATAATCGTTATCATAATTAGAATATATCTTTGCATGTTTACTTTGTTGTTATTCTCATTGTAGTTATATAAATATTTGATAAAAATACTCAATACCTTACAACACTTTTATTATTTATACCAATTAAATGACATTATAAAATAACCAAATGTAACAAAATTAAGGCTATAAACAAATTAAATATTTGATTAATTTTAACCGAACAATACACAAACACTTAAAACAATGAATGAACATGAGCAAGTAAACTATTGGTGGAAATGTGTTACTGGTTTAAATCATCATGTACGTATGATATGAAATTAAAGGCCAGAGCATTGGTATTTCATATATAAATAAGTATTCTCATTTGGCATCTAACCCTCGAATTCAAAACTCTCTACTAGTAAAAAAAAAGTATGTTGTAAAAAAGTAATATTTTTTGTTTGTGTCATTTACGGACTGAAATCAGAATGGCTACGGGTCAAAAAAGTCTGTTGAATATAAACATAAATAAACCTGTTGGTGGCCAAACCATAATACTAGTAATCAGTAGTAACATCAATAAGTGCAATGCCAATAATAACATCAACAACAAATGACTCAATTCATTATAATTAGACCCAAATTAATTACACTTTCTTATTATAACCTACTGGATAATCTTTAGCTCTAAGACTTCATACATTATACGCAAACTAACCACAAGATGACCTGCAAACTCATAAACGGATTGACACTACCACTTACAAGTCTTCAAATCCCAATCGGATAACAATACTACGAAATGTAAAGTTACTCATGTGATTGTAGCTCAACTTTAAAACTACTAACTAATCGGATAACAATACATCATAATATAAGAACAATCGCTATATATACTTGAGTATGAGAACAATTAAACGTAAAACAATAACGCACTAAGGAAATAACCATCAAGCTAACAATAAACATTACGATAAATAACCAACATGTGATAATTCCACCGCGTTTGAAAAATATAGCATGTTTTCGACCGTTGGGTTTGAAGAGATATATTTGTAACGTGCAACAGGTGATATATATTCAAATGAAATCAACACATAGATTTGTACCTTAAAGACAAAGTATTCGCATTTGACATCTAATCCTTCAATCCAGATGTCTATATTTAGTTCTTCCTAAACCATCAAAGGGCACAATGTACCTTCCGAAAAAAGTCAGCTCATAAAATACTGCAATATATATTTTTAGACATTATATTTGAATACCAAGATCTATCTATCTTCACCTGCTTCCTACACACACAAAAACAAAAGTAAGTAAATAAAGAGTGCTTATGTTAAAGTTCATCACATGAGCAAAATAGAACACCTGCCTCTTGTTTTGGTAATTGTTACGCGATTCATTTTGGGACTGGAACATCTCGACGCTTGTGTGCCTGTGCCTGCACAGATTGAGACAGAAAAACCAACTGATATACAATTCGCGTACGATTAAGACAGAAACACCAACTGATATACAATTCGCGTAAGGATACAAAATACTTTCTTTCTTTTAGTTGGATACAATAAGATACTATATCAGATCATATACATTAGAAATGAAACATCTGTTTTTGACCTTTTTGCTTGTTCTTTTAAACAAAATTTACACATGTAACCTGTTTTCATAGCCTGCTAAGAAAGGTGAATGATGATCACCTTAAACAGTCCACCATTAAAGAGCGCACACATAACACCAACCGACATTACGTTGGGTCCCCTCATGCCTGTAACCAATGATATCATGACTCCATAACCAAAACCCACTACCATACTGCAATATGATGTACAAAGGTTAACAGAATATAACCAAGACCGAGACCATATGTGGGCGTGTGTCTTTACAGGATATATGAGAAGTGCTTAACATAAGCTTACCTTGTGTGGACATCTTCCTCGCCTGTTAGGTTTTTCATGACAAACGATATGCTTGCATTACAAGCCTTCATGAGAGCAATATTATTAGCCTTTTCCAAGGGTCTTTTAGCTAAAAAGGATTCTACCAACGGCCTGTACCCTCCACAAAGGGAAAGAAACTATACATGGTGCACAACATATTAGTCAACAACATAAGAAAACAAAACACAACTATACCTAATGTTCTTCTTGACTGCTGGAGTAAAAAAAATAAAAAAGAAATTGTATTTTGTAACACAATGCACATTGTATCCAATTAAACAATGTACCTGAGACTCTGGCGTTGGTTGAGGAATGGAACAAGTTGCACAGAACTCCCTGATAATAACATCACAAATAGCACCCGTGGCGATCGAGTCGCACAAACTATAGTAAGCAGCGTCGGCCGCTTCGATAGCAGCTTCCTCGACGGTGGACATACATTGTTTGACATTTGCAGCCCAATTCTTAAACCTTTTGGTTGCGATCCCAAAATCAAAATCTTCTCTCTTTTCATCCTCCATCAATTCAATTGGTTTCTTAAATACTGCATGGAATGGAATTATGGATAAGCCACAAATACAGAATTGAAGTATGAATGTATAGTGAATTATTGAAACATGAAGAACATATAATAGAGGAAATGCATAACATACGAGGCAGATTTACATACATCCATATAATACTCCACCGCAACCTCACAGATATTAAGTATGTATCGAAGAGCATATAATAGCTGAAATGCATAGCATACGAGCGAGATTTACATGCATGCATATAATACTCTACCTTAACCTCAAGTTTTGAGTCATCAAAAACACAATATTGGTGATAATTTCACAAATCGCTTAGAGAGAAGGTGGTACCTGAGGCGATCCTGTTGGGAGAGATGATGATCAACGATGGTAAAACACCAATGGTAAAAAGTTAGGTTAAATACACCTCTCTACTGACGGGCCGGGCCGGGCCGGGCCGACCCGACTTATTAATAATTTCAATTTACCAGTTAACCCAATCTTGTTGTTTTTCATTTTTTATTATTTAAATATTAATATTATTTTCTCCTCTATCAATTCTGTTTGTCTAATTGGTTATTTTTAATCTCATTTATCGCTCTAGTAATTTGTGTTGTGAGTTCAACCCAACTAAATTCAAACTCATAAGATTTATGTTAGATGTTTGTCGTGTTAGAAATTCAAGCCTTTAAATATGGATCATATGCAATTTAACAGGAGCGCCAATTGGATCATTTACAATTTAACAGGCTACTTAACTATCAGCAGAACCAAGAGAACTAGGCTCAGGCTCATCAGTCCCTGGCTTGCTAAATGATCAGGCTAGTATCGTTCATGAAATCGACATCTCGTTTCCTGTAGAAATGAGTATATGATAATCTTGTCTATGAACCTTTTTTCAAAATGTTTTTAGAATGTTTAAATGTTGTGTTGACGTGTTGTTGTGTTTGTTTCTTTCTCTTTGCCATGGAGAAATTACTATTGAATCACTTTGTTGGCATACTCTTTTTATGTGCAATCGCGCATCATGTGTGTTGTTCTGTAATTCTGTACTACTAACTATGGTTTTGAAAAGGACAAGCCAAAGAGGCCAAGTTGGATTGGTTGGTCTATCTAGTTTTATGAGTTTTGTTTTGGTTGTTTAATGGTTTAAAATAATTATTATTTTCGTAAACCATTAGTTTGTATTAACATTTTAAATCTCATAAAAATAGTTTAGAATTATAATGTATATACATAAGTACATCACTACATACTCCATTAATGAAAAAAATATATAATTAGGTTTTGAGGAATGACAAGTGAAACTTGTCAAGTCGGGTCACTCGTGGGTCGTCCAAATTGGCCAATTTTACCTCTTTGTTATGATTCAAATTGATCATTTGCAAAAAACTCTAAAATTGATAACTATAATTCATGGTTAAACGGTTGGTTTCCAATTAATGGAATCAAACTACTATATAATCAAACCATGAAAATTAATTTGTTTATATCTTAAGGGAATGCATTATTTGAAAACCATGTTATAATTGCAAACTACGAAAATCAGAAGTTAGATACATGGGATTATGACTCTTAAAATTTACATTTTAAAAGACGTAAGTCACAATTTGATCCAAAGTTACAAAAGTAACTCATATTAGCGTAAAAGCTTAGGTAGAGCTAAAAGTGACAAAAAGTGAATGTTAGTGATGATCATGATAGTATTGTCAACTGTATTAGGCAATTACATCTTTATTGCTCATATGTTTGGTCATATTGTAATTGCTTAAGTAATAGTATGAGCACAGTTTGATACTTTAATGTTACCTTCTCAACGTTTACGAGAACCAGAAAGGTTGAGCAAGACACAATAATACCTAACTAGCTTTAATTAACCCGTGTATTACGCGTGTTGAATAAATAAAATATTAAATAGATTGATTGCTTATTAATATAAAACGATGGTCTAAAACAATATATGATTCAAATTACATATGATTAAAAACTATAAATAATAAAACAACTATATAAACTTTTTAAAATTTTTGTTTTTAATTATTAATCTTTTTAAATAAAAGAAAAATTAAACATTTTGTTTCAAAATAAATTGCGTTAAAAAAATTTCATTTTAAAATTTTCTTTATTATAACAGTTTCAATTCCAATTGTTTATAAAAATTTTACTTTTTAAAAACATTAATTTTAAACAAAATTTCATGTTTTGAAAAAATTTCTTGTTTTATAAAAAATATTTTTTTGAGAAATAATATTAATAAAAAGATCTCTTTTTTAATGTATTAAAAAACTATTTTTTTATCTAAAAAATAAATAATATTATTAGTAATTATATAATTATTTAATAGGATAGAGAAACGAAAAAATTTTGATTAGTAAAAATGTGATAATAACACGTATACCCCTTAGTTACTCTTTTATTATAATACTAGTTTTAGTAAACCCGTGTATTACACGGGTTGAATAAATAAAATATTAAATAAAATAAAGTTTTATTAGTTATAAAATGATATTAACTTTTTAAACTTTTTTTTGTATTTTTAAAAACTAAACTAAATATTTTATTTCAAAACAAACTGTTTAAAAAATATCAATTTTAAAAATTTCATTAATATAGATCTCAATTTTAATTATTTTTAGTTTATAACATTTCATTTTTTAAAATGCCAATTTTTAAATATTTCATATGTTTAAAAAAGTTTGATGTTTTATAAATATTTCTTTATATAAAAATTCATTTCTTTAGAAATAACATTAATATAAAGATTTCTTTCTTAATTTATTTAAAACTATTTTAATCTAAAAAAGAATTAAATACAATTATTAGTAATTAATGTAGTTATTTAATAGGAGAGAGAAGCGGAAAAATTTTGATGAGGGTAAATGTGATGATGACACGTGTCACCCCTAATTCTTTTATTAGAATAGAAAGATAAAGATGAGTTATTCGAGTTATTCTAAGCAATATGTTATGTTCTCAACTTTTGTGAGAATGAGAACCACTAAGCTAGCCACGCTAATGGTTATATACCATAAATGAAACCCCATCCCCACACCATATGTTTATTATGCGAATACATCTCTTTTTAAATACTACGTGTTCATAAAACTGGAGCTGACTTTGCACGCTTAATATGCATCTCTAAATCACATAATCGAGGCTAATGAATGCAGATCATATCCCACCATCAAATGAGCTCAGAGTTCACCTTTTAACCCGCATTCGGTTTGAAACATAACCCACCCAAACCATGTCACCCACTTTAACCTACGCAAATCAAAATGACCAATCACTTCTTTTCTCTTTCTTTTCTATATTTTTTTTGAACGGCCAACGAATAATTTTTTAAGTCCGGTCACCTGGGTAAAACCATTGGCGAAAGGCCACCCACGCCCGCGAACACAGACAGCGCTGGTGACCCGGCTAGCCCACCATTCCAAGGAAAACTTACCACCCAAAGGCATACTGTGGTAAAACCCTTGGCCCACTTGTTGCATATTGCATCTAGTGAGACTCCAACCCATGACCTCCACTTTGGAAAGTCACAGGGTGCCTCCTTTTAAACCAGTTGATCTAGGACTTATTGGGAGAGATGGGATAAGTTTGAAAGTTTGATCAATAGTACATTTTGATTTCTTTAAAGTTTGACCACACTACTATGTTTTTTCATAATTTTGTCACATAATTTAATGAGTTTAGTTTTTTTAATCTTCATTCGCCTCTCATGCTATATAGTTTAACGATTTAAAACCGTTTCATTTTCTAATACTTATATCTCTCTGTAATAACCTATGTTTATTAACTTTTATAAAGAAATGGAATGCAAGAGTGCAATTAATTTTTTCGTCAACGTTCCGGTCTAAATCTTTTTGAAGTTTTTTTTAATTTATTTGAAACCGTTCCATTTTCTGATAATGTTGTTTTTTTGTAACAACTTTCGTTTATTAACTAAAAAAAACATAATCCATGGTTGTTTTTAGTTTTTTTCACTCAATGATCGATACAATTTTCTTAATTTGGATAGTATTCAAGCTTGAGTGATTTTTTGGTATCATAGGCTCTAGCTAGTGCAGTTATCGTTGCATTACCGTAACGAACCTCGCCGATTATGAGCGGAAAACATTGTTGTTGGCATTGGTATAACCAGAACTAGTTTTTATAGTCGCTTTTATGGTTTTTGACGACTCGAAGTAATGACGACTAAAGTCATTCCATGTAACGTAGGAAAGAACGACCAACTCCCTTCATGTGGAGCTAAGGAATAACTTTCGTTCGTTAATTAAAAAAAAAAAAAGAATGCACAGCTAAGTTTAGTTAGTTTTTCGACATTTCGATATAGTTTTTAAACAATTCGCATTCAAATCGAAGTTTTTTGTATCGTCAGCCTATGGCGTGCGCAGTTACCGTTATGTTACAATGACAAACTGATCCAGTTATAACCGAAAAATGGTTAGCATTATCATTACTAGTTTCGGTATTCGTTTATTAGTATTATCGTTACTAGTTTCGATATTCATTCTAATGGTTTTCGATGAGTAGAGGCTATACTCAACGCGTAACACGAGGAGGAAAAACTAGTTTATACATGTAAGAACAAGAAAAAACAAAATTTGGATATAGGGCCAACTTGAACGATCTCAGTGCTAGTGTCAAATGCTATATAGCACTTTTCTCTTAAGAAAGATTAAGGATTCTTAAAACCATCTTATTGAAGAGAAACTTCCTAAGATTATATGACTACTGATATACTGTATGTATATGGATTTTCTACTTTGGTCCAAATAGCATAAAGTTTTGCAATTGTGATTTAGTTGTTTGGAAGGTATTTTGCGTATCAAAAGAAGAGCCATTATCTTTGAGCATATGATGGCTTAGTTTTAAAAGCGTTAGATGAGGTTTCATTTTGTACAAGAGTTGTGATATTAGATTACTTGATTTTTGTTTTATTTTTAAGTAAACTTCATATTGTTTTAGATTAAAAACTTTAATGTTTGAAGATTTTAGAATTTTAAATTTGGATCTTGTTATTCCTAATTAATATAAAGGAAATATTCATAAGTTGTTCTTATTTAATAAAAACAAAATATCCATCACGTATTAAACAGTTTCATTAATAGCTATTTAAAGATTGAATTTTGGAGGATAACAAGATCTAAATCTAAATTTTCAAAAACTTCAAACGATAAATGAAGTTTTTAACTTTTTAATTTAAAGCAATATGAAGTTTACATGAATATAACACAAAAGTCTACTATCCAACTCTTGTATAATATAAAAACTTATTTAACATTCACACAACTAACCCATCAGTTCTTTATAGATGATCGACTAATAACCTAATAAAATGTAACGCATATTTGTAAAGTATATAGAATTCTTAATTAAGAATTACTTTCAGACAGTGTTAATCAGCTTTCTTGTATCCTATCTTGTTCTTTTGATACTATAAATACTTCCTAAACAGTCAAATTAGAATCGCAAACAGTAAAAATATGATGCTCTTTTGGAGCAATGAAGAAAACCAACTACAACTAGTATATCGGAAGCCTTAATAACCTACAAATTTCCTCTAGAATAAAAAGTTTTAAAAAATCTGTTTCTTTCTAAAAAAAAGTCTTACAAGCACCCAAATTACAATGATAAATGAGAAAAAAGTTACATAAATACAAGAACAATAATAAATTCTATCAAATTAACACAACAAATGAAATGCTAACAGCTTTAGAGCATGTCAACGGAAGTGAGATCCGTAAACCAAGTCGTATTAGGGTCGTTTTTTTGAAATATGAGAAAACAATTATAAATAAATGCAAACAAATCAATTTGAACAATCTTTATAAAATCTTCAACTTAATAAAACATAACACAACCAACTACAAGTATGAAACAAAAACTAATGAAACTTGTAATTAATTTCTTTAAAAGTGGCAAATATGATTTTCTCTAGAGTTAAAAATTATAGCAAACAAAAGTAACAATAAAATAAGTCACTATTATTGTTCTTCAAATTCAATCACACTGATGATCCATAAATATAACAAGAACAGGACCGTTAAAAACTACAAAATCAATCGATAACAAACATGAAACAAAAACTAATAAAACTTGTAATTAATTCTTTAAAGAGACAGGTATGGTTACTCTTAATACTAAAAATTAAAGCAAAAAAAAATACAACGGAGCAAGTGTCGCGGTCATCAGTCTTCTGGTCGATCACATTGATGATTCAAAAATAATTGCAGCAAAGGAAGAACAAAATCGTTAAAAGCCAATCAAATCAACAAGCAACCAAATGATATCAAACGCTTGAATAAAACTTACAGAGATGAAAATGGTGTTATGGTCACTCTAAATGAAAAGAAATTTGAAGAATAATACACAAAACGAACAAAATAAAAGTGAAAACAGACAAACAAATCAAATCTTACAGAATCATTGGGTTTATTCCTCCAAAATCACAGAAAAGTAAGAAACAAGTTTCACAATGAAAATCCTCTTAAAACTTTGAGAAAAAGGGGAACAAAATCAATATGAAATTCACAATAATAAATGGAAGTGGAGGTTCTTGTCATGTCTAAATTCATTAGGGGTAAAAGTAATTAATTCAATATATGGATCTAATGATTTCTTTGATAAAAACTAGTTGCTAAAGGAAATGAGATTTGGAGTAGGATTGTTAAAATTATTAATTACTTACAAGACGACAACATAATTCCTAGCCTATTGCAATGTTATCTTCGGAGTGATAATATTGATAAATGGAAATGGGATTTTGATGGGCAAAATGAATTTGAGGTAAAAAGAGTAAAAGGTTCGATAGAAAAACAATTATTTTCGGAGGTTTCTTGACAAACTAAGTGGAAAAGACTATTTCTCGATAGGCTACCAACTCGGGAAAATCTTTTGAATAAAGGGATAGATGTGACGTTTATTATGTGTGTTTTTTGTTCAACAGATGTGGAAAGTATACATCATTTATTGAATGAATGCTGGATTGCAGCAAAGGCTTGAAATTCTGTTATGAAATGGTTATAATTAGAATGGTCTGTTTCATTAGACAACAAAAAAGTTTACACTCAGCTTCAACAAGATCATTTAACGAGAAACCAAAAGAAAGTAGTTGAAGGCAGAATTTTTACAACATGGCGGGTCATTTGAAAGGTAAGGAATGAAGCTATATTCAAGACAAATGATTTGAGAACGGAGCTTATATTTGATAATATAGTGCGTTATTCATTTCTTTGGATTGTAACAAAGAACAATAAAGTTACTTTATCTTGGATCGAGTGGCTTAAAAATCCACTTATTAATATGTAGTTTTTTTTTTTTTCCGGATGGTTGGTTGGTTTTTTCTAACCTCCATCTATTTAACATATTGCTTCTTTTGCTGTTAAATAAATAAATAAATAAGAAGAAGAAGAAGCAGCAGCAGGTGAAACGAAACATATTACATTACCCTCAAGGAAGGGAGATGATGACAAAGTTAAACATACATTCTCATAAGATTTTATGTGAAACGAAAATAGAAAATAAAAATTATGGAGAACACACTTGGGGAGGGGGTTTTCCATAAAGATGGAGGAATAGAGAGAATGAGCAGGAGAGAAAGGAGGAATAAATCAAATGGAGGGTAGACATGGGATTGGCATGTGTACTGGAAGGGGAAGATTGAAGAGGACAGGAGGGAGCATTATGCGTGTCCCAAATCTCAATGCTCATAAATTATTAACCGTTGCTACCCCTTCGTCGTTTTTTTCCTACCTTTTTTTATGTAATTTTTATTATTTGGTAAATTGGATTTTAATAATTTAAACCATTACTTATTGTCAGATAATAATCCAAACTATTGCTTTGGTTGATAACAATTTCAACTTTTATTTTTAGTACCAACAATAGTCCTATTAACACAAGTATTAAAAATTTACGTTTGATTTGAACTTGATTTCGTTCACAATAATGATTATAAACGAAATGAAAAAACAACAATCAAAATCGAGCCTAAAATATGTATGATTCAAGTGAGAAAGTATAATAATTATGCTACTAGTATTGTTGTTAGTAATAAAAATAAAAGTTGGATTGTTACCGACCAAATCAATAGTATGGATTATAAGTAATAGTTTGGATTATTAAAATCCAATTTGTATTATTATTTTCACCTTAGCATTTTATTTTATTATAACAAAAAACACATAACAAAATATCAAGATTACAATACTCGAACTATACCAAACCTAAAGTTCTTTTGTTTCCTCTTGGTCAAGCTCTCTCCTAGCGATACTTAACCAACCGGTACCTTACCAAACAATACCAGTACCGAAAATAAGTAAAACTGTAAACCGAATACCGTATCGATTATGTTGGTTCGGTACCAGTCGGTACCATTACCATTGAAAGTACCAAAAAATGAAAAAACCGAAAGGCGCCCATACTGAACCCTGAAAAAACAAATACTGGTACCGATATGGTATCCGTATTCGATAAAATTTGTTCATCCCTACTCTCTCCTATGTCTTCACGGTCAATTGCAAGACTGAACTGAAGGCAATTCTATACGGTAACTGAACGGTTATAGCGGACCAATATTGTTATTAAACACATGCTCATATATCAACGAACTAACGTCAAAATTAAAAGAAAGTTTTACTCACACAGTGTAGTGGAATTCTCATGACATTTTAAAATTTTATGAGTATGTTTTAATAACAACTAGATTTTGTCCCTCCGCGCTACGCGACGGGTTCGGTAATTTTTTCGCACGCAAGGCTAAATAACTTTGGTCGTTATCGAGCCAGCTCATCGGAAACCATAAAACGAAGTCTTGTGGTGAAACTTTAAAATAGTAAACTTTAATGAATAAACTCTAAAAATACATGGAGGGAGGCCAACCTTTTTTTCCACACGCAATGTAGCTTTACTTTAATCCATTACTATCCGGCTTGTCAAAACTATAAATTCAAAACTAAACTTTAGTGGTTAAACTCAAAACAAAAAAGAACCTCACTATAAGTAGTTTAAAGGTAAAAGTCTAAGATCTTAAAATTTAATGGATAAAATCACAAAAGCGAATCAGTGGCAAACTCTAAGATCATAAACTTTAGTCGTCATAATAAAAAAAACAAATAAACAAAACAAATCGGCGGGGAAACCATAAAATTACTAAACTTTAGTGACAAAACTCCTGAAAGTAAAATTTTAACGTAAATAGTTAGGTGGGCAAGCTCTAAAATCTAAAACTTTATTGGACAAAATCAAAAAAACAAAAGTTAAAATTAAATGTGAAAATATTTAAAACAAATGTGACTAAGTTAAAAAAAAATCAAAACTAAAATGGAATCATTTAGAAAAAGAAAAAAATATTGTGTTACTTTATAAAAACCTAAAAAATCACTATTTATTTCCCATCTTTATTAATAATAGAGTAATATTGGTCTATTATAATAATAAAATTTTCATGTTTAATCTTAGAATAATCAAGATAATAATAATGATAATAACAATCATAATAAAGAAACAAAAAAACTATCAAAATGTTAAAAATAACAATAATCAAACAATGTAAATCTCAAACATATGAAAGTTATTAACGGGGTCTAAGAATGATAAGATATAGACAGTATGTCACACCTTGCCTCTATCACAATGCACAAAATTATAGAGGTAAGTTATTGATGTGGTTATGAACGACAAACTCATATACACTTTAATTCTACTACTAAATCTACATCATCTGTTTATAACCGAATCACCCGTAACATTTTACGCAGGGGACAAAGTTTAACACATGCGGACACCATTGGACCAAAGGCCTGTAAATGTAACACTCAATCAGTTAATAACAATAAAAAACAAAACTTGGTTATCGGGCCCAGTTTAAACGATATTGATGCTCATGTAGATTGTAAATTATCTACGTTTAAGAGTGCAAATTTATAACACGACAAACATCTATCATAAAACTTGTGAGTTTAAATTCAATACGGTAGAACCCACAAACACAAAAATTACTAGAATGATTAATGAGATTAAAAATAACCAAACTAAAAGAAAGTTTAAACCGACTTTTGTATAAATAAACAGAATTGATAGAGGAGAAAATTTTTTTAGTTTTTTAAATAAACAAAACTGATGAACAACAAAAGTGGGCTAACTGCTAAATTGAAGCCCCGTCAATAGAAACGTGTATTTAACCTAACTTTTTACCATAGTTTTTTAGTTTTTTATGATCATCGCAGGTATGATGAAATTATCATCAATTTTGTGTTTTTAATTATTCAAAAATTGAGGTTATGGTGGAATATTGTATGTAAGCATGTAAATCTCGCTCCTATGTTATGCATATCAACAATTATATGTTATTGTTTCGATAGTTCAATATACAATTATACATACATACTTCATTTTTGTGTTAGATTATTCAAAAATTGAGGTTTTGATGAAGTATTGTATGGATGAATGTAAATTTCTGTCCTATGTTATGCATTTCATATATTATATGTTCTTCATGTTCGATAATTCATTGTACATACATACTACATTTATGTGTTTGATTACTCTAGGTTATGGTCAGTGTTTTCGAGACCGGTCGGTCGAACCGGTCCGACCAAAAATCGGAGGGTGGGCCTAACCGGTTCAGGGCAGTTCGTTTTCGAGGGGTTGGACCGGCCGGTTCGTTCCGAACTAGTGTTCGGACTAGTCGGACCGGGAACCGGACCGGTGGTCGGACCGGATTTTATTTTATTATTTTTTTTTGGATTTTAATGGGTAAAAACGAGTGGTTGAACAATAAATTAGTATCTTGAACATAAGATTATTGTTAAGATACATAACTATAAAATACACACATAAATTACTTATATTGAATTATATGTATAACTATATATATAATATACTATATATATAATTATGACGTCATACCATTCTTAAATCCAGACCGACCACCAAACCAGTAAAGCGTCCGGTTCGACGTCCGATCTGGTTCTGAAAACATTGGTTATGGTGGAGTATTGTATGGTTGTATGTAAATCTTTATTGCAAGTTATGCATTTCATCTGTTATATGTTATGTTTTGATAATTCACTATACATACATACTTCGTTTCCGTATAATTTGTAACAAAACCAATTAAATTTGTTTATGTGCTTACCCATAAATTCATTTCATGCAATCTTTAAGAAACAAATTGAATTCATGGGACATGAAAAGAGAGGGGATTTGGATTTTGGGATCGCACGCGAAAGATTTAAGAATGGGTTGCCAATGTCAAACAATGTTTATCCAACGTCGACAAAGCTGTCAACAAAGCAGGTATTATAGTCTTGTTTATGTGATGAAAATTAACATAAGCAATCTTTATCTATTTACTTTTGTTTTTGTGTTTGTAGGAAGCATGTGAAGATTTGTTAGCTTGATGGTTATTTCTTTAATGTTTTACGTTTCATTGTTCTCATACTCTAATAGTTCTCATACTCTAATATATATAGTGATTGTTCTTATATTTTGTTGTATTGTTATCCGATTAGTTTGTTGTTTTAAAGTTTAGCTATAAGCACATGCGTAACTTTACTTTTCATTGTATTGTTATTTGATTAGGATTTGTAGATCTGTAAGTGGGAGTATCAATCCGTTTATGATTTTGCATGTCATCATGTTGTTGATTTGCTTACAATGTATGAAGTTCTAGAGCTAAAAATTCTATAGTAGGATATAGTTAATCGGAATTTGTAATTAACATGGGTTTAATTAGGATGATCTGAGTCATCTGTCGATGTTATTGTTGACATTGCACATATCCCTAAACCAACACTATCCATATAATATAAGGAAAAATATATGGTTTTTTGTGCAATTGAGCACTCTATCACATTCCTTATTATATGGACTAAGAGCATTCACAGCCCATTCCCTATATTATATGAGTGGTAGTTCTTAAATTATATGAAATGGTTTAAATGATTGTAAGTGGAGGAGAGAGAAAAATTTACTGTTCATCTGTAAATTTAAGTATTCACTGTTCAACACTTATAATTTTTTTAATATTATTAAAAGTGGTTGTGAATGAAGGAGAGAGAGCAAGTAATGAAAAATATATAAAAATATATTATTTAATTGAAAGAAAAGAGAAAAAATAGTGATTTTTAGTGTAATTAGAGCATTTACAGTAGGTTTCTTATATTTATGTGAGTGTGTTTCTTATATTTTAAGGAATAGTTGTAAATGGTTGTGAGTAGAGGAGAGAGAAAAGTTACTGTTCATTTTGTATATTTGGGGAATCACTGTTCAACTCTTATAAATTTTTTACTATTTTTGAAAATGGTTGTGAGTAGAAGAGAGAGAAAATATAATAATAAAAATATAAAAAATATTATTTAATTGAGAAGAAGAGAAAAATAATAGTGTTTTTAGTGTAATTATATGAATAAAGATATGAAAGCTGATGTGAATGCTCTAAGTTCTCCTTTTTTATATTTAACAACTACTATTTATATATATATATATATATATATGTATTACTAGGTTAATACCCCGTGTATTACACAGGTTGAATAAACAAAATACAAAATAATTAGTAATAAAAAATTATAAATTATAAAACCATATTTGAAGATATAATATGATTATAATTACACATCAATAGCTACTTTAAGTAAAAAAATAATAATGTATTTTTCTTAAACTTTTATTTTATATAAAAATATGGGTTTTAAATATTTCGTTTTAAGAAAAATAAATTTATTTTTAAAAAAAGTTTGTTGTATTCTATATTTTATAAAACTTTTGTTTTTAAAAAGTGTGATTTTAATAAAAAATAGGTTTTAATTTATTAAATTATATAATATTTAATTTGAAAATGGTATGAGTAATATTATTAGTATTCAATATTATTAATAATAATAAAGAGAAATAAGAAAGTTAGTATGATAAAACTTATAATTGTGTCAAGTCTTATTTTGAATTTTTTTTTTTTTGTTATAGATAGATAGATATACAGCTAAATGGATAGGCTAAAAACTCATTTATTAAAATATTATAGTTAGTAATAAACACGAAGAATTATAGTACGATATTTTAATATAAGATATGATTAAAATCATATATACGTAATAGTTCAAGAAATAAAACAATTATACTATTTTTTAAACGCTATTATCTATTTATTTTCATTTTTAAACATTCGTGTTAAGATTTTTTTATAAAAAAATTTATTGTTTGTAAGAATCTTGTTTATTTAAAACTTGGGTTTCTAATTATTCTGGGTGGTTTAATAAAACTGATTTTAAAAAATTTCATATTTTTTATAATTTTTTTAAAAAAAAGGACCGATTTAAAATATTTTGTTTCAAAAAGTTTTAGTGTTTTAGAAAATTTCATATTTTATAAAAATTTTATTTTTTCATGATTTATATGTTAATAAAAAGATGTGATTTTTGATTTCCTTAATAAAGTTTAATTTTAAAAACATTACTTGATTTTAAGAAAATATAGATTAGAGAGAGAAATGTATTAATTGATAAAATTGATTTTAATTAAAAGAGAGAAATTAGTTTGAGTGTTTAAATTACTCTAATACTTTTTGGAGGGAAAATGAAGTACGGATGTTTAAAATAATGACAAGTGTTAAAATGATAGTTTAAGAGAGTGACAAGTGGTAAAAAAAACTTTCTTTTATTAGATACTATAGACTGTAGATATATATATTTTATGAGTAGAGAAAAAAAAAAAAGAAATAATAAAACTTAATAAATAAGTATTATTTAAAAGTTTTTACTTCAAGGGTTAAAAGTCCAATAGGAATATTTTTGAACTACAAATGAATGTGGCCTTTAATTCCATTTCATATTTACGTTGATGATCAAATTCCATTTCATTCATTGTTTTTAAGTGTTTGTGTATATTCATTCTTTGGTTAAAATAAAACGAACAAACTTAAACAAGTCTCATTTTGTGATTATTTTATTCGTTTGTGATTACATTCGGTTATTTATAATACCATTAAATTGATATAAAATAATAAAAATGGTGTAAGGTATTTTGCATTATTTATCAAATATTTTTATAACTATATGAAAATAACTATGAAGTAAGCATTTAAACATATATTCTAATTATGATTACGATTATTAAATAAACCCAAACTAAGATGAGCGAAAATTAATAAATGACTTGATATAAGAAGAATATGCAATCTCAGAATAAAATAATAAAAAAGCATAAAATAGTTAAAAAAAAAAATTATGGCAGCGAACAACGACGATAGGGGTAAGGGCATAACAACAACAAAAGACATGACAACGGAGATATAGCAACAAGGGTTGCGACTATAATGTCAAGAGTTACGATTGTGGCGGCACAATGATAACAAAAGAAACTAAATAAAGCATAATCTATGAATGTATACAATGTGTTCCAATGCAATGAGCCTATAAATGAAAGTCGTCACACAAAAGGGAACTTCAAAAGTATGATATTTGACCAACCAAAATCTAGGAGGAATGACGCTAAGAATAATGAAAATTTCATGAGATATTGTGTATAAAAGAACCACACAAAAAATTATAAAAAGAAATAAAAAAAAAGTGTTGTTAAGAGCATTCACACTAGCAATCTCATCCCTATCTTCATATTTACATTAAAAATATTATTTTTTTACTTTATTTTTTAATTAAATAATATTTTTTAATATCTTTATTATTACTCTCTCATTTACTCACAACTATTTTTAAAAATATTAAAAATTTATAAGGGTTGTACCGTGTTTCTCCAAATATGGAGAATCACGGTAGAATTCCTATATATTTTCTCTATTTTTCACTCACAACCACTAATAATCATCCCCATAATATAAGACACACACTTATATCGAAAATGAAAAACCGTAAATGCTATAACCCAAAAGTAAAATGGTATGTCTATCGGGTCAACTTGACCACCGATTACACCCGCACTGCTTGACCCGTTTCCTGTTTGATGAGTTCACTTGGTTTCAACATCTGTCTCAGAGAAGGCGTCCAAACTACCGTCGTTGCCGGTAAATCAAGCTATTATGTTCAATCTTACTATCATGTATTTCAATTTGATTCTTTAATTTCTATCTACATGTATCAATTCACGTATAAGCATGATCCTCACTGAATTGTTAGGGTTTCCGGTGGCTTCAGTTCATCGATGCATATTACAGGATTAACAAGATTCAGACTTTTGATTGAACATTGTGATTATGTTATTAGGGTTTCTTGAAATCACATCAGCAAATTTTGAACAAATTTCTCCATGAAATTATAGCAAATCCAGAAATTAGGGTTTTGCTTCTTTTTTCTTTTGGGATTTGGGTGAAATTGATATTCTTGTGTTTTGAAAATATCGTAATATGCTAATTGATGATGGTTTCTGCAAGTTATATTTAAAGAATTCAACCATGCATATTTAGGTGGTTGCTGTCTTGATATGTTGTCAGTTATTCCATATTCTGGATTCATTGTTAACGATAAAATCATATTTCACCTAACTCGAGGTGCGAGTGATCTATGAAGCTCCTAATATATGCTATGGCTTGAAATATATTATGAGTTAATGATGAAGATATACAGAATTGATATTGTTAATGAAGTAATTATGATCACACATGTGTTAATGAATTCTGATGAGCAAGCTGTTATATATTTATAAGGAATTTTAAGTTCTTTTAAAGTGTGTAACTGGACTTTGCATTGGCATACTGATATACTTTTGTTAAACTGCAGATCAACTTTTTCATATTTCTGTGTTTAGAAATCCTCATGTCGAGAAAACGTAACATCATTGTTGCCGCAGGCTTACTAGCTTTTGCAAGTGCAGGTTTAGCATTTCCCTTTTACATGGCGTAAGTAGATTCTTCACTGTCAGTTGTCAAATGGGTCAAATTTCTAATTGGTTGACTCAGGTTGTCCTTTTCTTTTTTTTTTTTTTAAACTCCAACGGGTCAAATGGGCAAAATCATAAACCTTGTCTAAATGGAAACTGGTCAATGGGTCGCAAGTCACTACAAACAGCTTAAAAATGCTTAAGATGTACTAAATTGATTCATTAAGAAACGGGTCAATTTCTTTGTATTGCTTTTTGGTTCATTTTATCTTTTATTGAAATAGTAGTTATACATTGAATTCAGGACTAGGTCATCAAAGGCGCCTATTATTGATTCATCAAAACCACTGCCACCGCAAGCAACTTTTAGGGGACCTTATATCAATAGTGGATCACGAGATGTTGGACCCGATTATCAGACTTATTCTAAGAAATGATCTATTGGTATCTTTTTCTATATATGCATCGTAATGTATCTACTGAACCGCTCTGAAAATTATGTGGGTAGGTGTTTTCACAGTGCTGTAATGTGCTGAACCGGCATGAGTTTGGACCTTCTGGGCTAATAATGCTTGAAAACTGAAATGATTTTACACTCCTCTGGTCTCAGTTTATACTATTTTCTATTCTCTTTGCAGTTGGTGTGTTGGGACTTTGGTCTGTGAAACAAGAAGTTGAAACAGCCCAACTTGATTTAACCATTCTAACACGATTGATCAGTTCGGGATTCTTTTTAACATCCTTTAAAATAAGCTTAACCTAACCCTTGTGACCTCTCAAACTGTCATACACTATTCTTTTTAGTTATCTTTTTTCACTCTAACTCATCTGATGGGTTAATGATAAAGCTTAATATGAACTTATCGATAGGTAAATAGGTCAAAATCATCATTTTTTGGCGAAGGTCATTCGAACATACCCTTTGAAAGCAATGTCCATCAATAAAATGCTTCGTGTACAGGTGCATGGAACCATTGATCTGTTTTGACAAGCGTTTTTGTCCAAACCGTAAACTACGGCTTCAAAACAACCCACTGATTGTTAATAGGGGCGGACTTACCATAAGCGGGGAGTGGTCAACCGACCCCGTAGAAAAAAAAAAAAAAAAATTATATGTAAAGTGATTTACATTTTTCAATTGATCACGTGTATCTTTCAATTTCGACCCCTATGTTAGAAAAAACCATACATGGTTGAGAACGAAAAAACTGACACTGGAAAAAAAAATTTTGGGACCGCCGCTGAGTGTTAAAACAGTTAATGGAGTAGTTTTAATGGTTTGATGGGGTCACACCGTTTTAATTAATATATTCAAAAGTAAAAAAAAAATGTATAAAATTTTAAATGTTTTACGGATGTTAAATATTAAAAAAAAACGTATGCATGTTTGTATGACTTAATTACAAGTACAAGTTAAATATAGCATGATAGATTGTAATCTAAATTTCTTTTCTAAACATGTTTGGTTTATGAAACTTGTAGATACCGTAATATGAATTATATTCTTAACGTTTTCGATAAAAAGGAATAGAAACTAAGATTAATCCACTTGAATTTTTAAAAATAGATTTAACATTTATGGCATATCGTGATAGATTTCAACCAAAAAAACTAAAATACGACACCAATCGCATCTATCACTTCCACCACACTCGTCACAACACCTGACACCCACCCTGACCACCTTCGCCCTAGCCACCCACGAACCCACCATTTACCAGCCGCCACCGGCACCACAACCATCCCACTGTCATCGCCTCCTCAGCCAACACACTCTAAACGTTATTCACCGAAAACTCAATACTTATATTAATAACAGACAACAGTAATAGCTATTCAAAATAAAAACTATATGGTATATCGAATAACGTTTTCAATTGTTTTATTTTTATGGTTGAACGAGAAAGAAAACGAAATGTCTAGTGTTCATACTTTTGTCTTCGTGGCAAAGTCTTCTATAGTTGGTCCATTTGGCTCTATGCTACAATCGTATCACAAACCTACACGCAAAGTCTTCTTCACATATCAGTATATCACACATTTAACACACACTCCACACCAATTGATCCAAAAACCACAATAATTTCCTTCAAATCCTTCAAAATCACATAACAATGGCTTCTTTACTGTACCCACCACCACCATCCACCACCGCATCCACCACCAACTGCCGCTTATACCCACCATTTCACCCTCTCCACCACCCAAAACCCACAATCCTCCGTTCACCACCACCGTCGTCGTCTCGCCGGAAAAAGCTTCTGTACCCACTCCGTGTAGCGGCGCCACCGTCACCCTCCACCACCGACCCATCAATCGATCTTGAAATCGAAGAATCCGATGATGATTCATCGTCGAAATTCTCGTGGAAAGATCATTGGTACCCCGTTTCCCTAATCGAAGATCTTGACCCCAATCTCCCAACCCCTTTTACTCTCCTCAATCGAGATCTCGTTATTTGGTTTGATAAAATTAGCAACCAATGGGTTGTGTTTGACGACAAATGCCCTCATCGTCTTGCTCCTTTATCTGTAATTGGACTGAATTTCATCTCCTCATCCCCAATTTACGTTTTTTGATTTAGGGTTTGTGACTTTGGATTGATATTGATTGTTGTAGGAAGGAAGGATTGATGAAAATGGGCATTTGCAGTGTTCTTACCATGGGTGGTCTTTTGATGGATGCGGGTCGTGTACTCGGATCCCTCAGGCGGCTTCGGATGGACCCGAGGCTCGAGCGGTTCGATCGCAGAGAGCTTGTGCTACCAGGTTCCCTACTATGGTGTCACAGGGTTTGTTGTTTGTGTGGCCTGATGAAAATGGTTTGGAACGAGCTAGTGCCACCAAGCCTCCAATGTAATTAACTAATTATCTGTCTTTTAGAATCATAATATATGCATATATGATTTAGTGTATAGTTTATTACTTTATTTAATTGATTAATTTAATCTTGAGTTTTCACTGGTCAAGTGTTAATATAATATATTAATATTCAATCATTATTAAATTGATATGGTTTCACTTGATTCTCATAGGGGTGCTTTAAAAATTGAGTTCTTTCCTGTTATAGGAAGTTTTAAATGACTGCTGTTTGTCCTAACACTTTATGACCTTCTTTTCTTAACAATTAATTAGTGAGTT
Source organism: Flaveria robusta (assembly GCA_025506415.1). Classification (NCBI taxonomy): domain Eukaryota; kingdom Viridiplantae; phylum Streptophyta; class Magnoliopsida; order Asterales; family Asteraceae; genus Flaveria; species Flaveria robusta. The sequence continues at coordinate 26,039,977 of CM046471.1, read as the reverse complement.
TAATGAGGGTTATAAATATCATATTATTTTGGTCATAATATCTTGTGTTGAAAAAAAAAATGATTTAGGAGGTTTTATGTATTCATGACATGTTTTCTTGTTTGTTTACTTCACGTTTGACCTGTTAGCATCAAACACAAACCAACCAACAGACAAATTAATTAAGTAAACATTTGAAGTTTTTACCTTTAATTAATGATATTGGTTTAGATTTGCAAGTTTCCTTGTGGGTATATTAGAAGTTTAACTTTCATGAGTAGGGGTTGGGAATTGTTTAATCTCTTGTTTTATCAACTAGTTGTATATGTCATTTCCATTATTTGAATGTTGTTTTTGGTGAAATGGGAATTGTTTAGGTTGCCAGATGACTTTGAGAAGCCTGAATTTTCTACTGTGACGATTCAGCGTGATTTATTCTATGGCTATGATACTCTAATGGAGAATGTTTCTGATCCCTCGCACATTGATTTCGCCCATCATAAGGTGAACAAGTTCAAGCTCAAATATTTGTACATAAACTCAATTCTTATTTGTTGTGTCCTAGAAACTTGAAGAAATATTATAAGAAATTGGCTGTTGACTGGATTCTTCATCTCTTGAATATTATTACAGGTTACTGGTAGGAGGGATAGAGCTAAACCACTGCCCTTTAAGATGGATTCAACCGGCCATTGGGGCTTTTCAGGAGAAAATAAAGGGAACCCAAAAATCAGTGCCAAGTTTATTGCACCTTGTTATTATATAAACAAGTAAGTTTAGTGGCTTAATTTTACATCCTCGAATCCAATATTACCACTTGGTCCTCTAGTATTTTTGTTACTGAAAATATTGATCACATTGATTAATTTAATAAGGTATTATGTTATTGATCATTTGTTTAAGGTAGTACAATGATGATAATTAGGAAAAAAAAAAACATGGACCAATTATAACTCATAACTATGATAAAGATAATTACAATAGATATTATTTTCATAACAAATCCTAACTAATATATTTTATCTAATCGTAGCTAATATATTCCAGCTAATAACTTCTGTTAAACTATATGTTTGATTACATGTTGCAGTTGTTTATAGTGGGAGTTATATAATTAAAATGCTCTTGATATTGTAGAAGACTAAATACATGTGTTTCTTCATCCATTAAAAGCAACATTTCTTTTGCATATAGGTTGTTGTTCATCTTTATTAAGGTAGTGTTTTGAAAGTAATTACATTGAATAATCGGCTATAATGTAACATGTGGTAGGAGACTAGGAGGTGGTGTTTGAATGTGTTTTTCTAGCTTAAACTTACAATGATTAGATTATTATAGTTTGAGTTTTGATGTTTGCCAAAATTTGATTACTTAATAAACTAATATATGAAATGACCAAAAAGATAAGTCTTGTGATTGGAGCTCAAGTCTCTCAAATTAGTTTAAAGAAAGTGGTAATTATTTGATATGATTTTACCCTTTGATTATTAATTTTGGTGCAGCTAGCTAGTATCATCCAAAAACTGATAATTTGACCTCTAAAGAATTAGATGACCAGAAGTAGAATCTGTTTATTCAAACTCAATAAACTGGTTATTTAGATAATAAGTTTCAAAAACCAAACCCAAACACCCCTGATAGATTCTTGACAAATAAGATTGGTGTGTTAAACTGCATGCGAAATGAAAAGGCTGTATTGTTGTTGTGGTTCCAGGATAGAAATCGACACCAAGCTCCCCATTGTTGGTGACCAAAAGTGGGTAATATGGATTTGTTCCTTCAATGTACCGATGGCACCTGGAAAAACTCGTTCCATTGTTTGCAGTGCTCGGAATTTTTTTCAGTTTACGATGCCTGGGCCCGCATGGTGGCAGGTAACACTTTTTAAAACCTCAACTTTACAACACTACAAACCCATTATGTGGATCCCATCTTTATTAAGAATGTTGAATATTGCAGGTTGTTCCAAGATGGCATGAACATTGGACTTCAAACAAAGTATATGATGGAGATATGATTGTGCTTCAAGGTCAAGAAAAGATCTTTTTGTCACAATCAATGGATGGTTCCACTGATGTCAACAAACAGTACACAAAACTTACATTTACACCCACACAAGCTGATCGGTTCGTGTTGGCATTCAGAAATTGGCTTAGACGACATGGCAACAGTCAACCCGAGTGGTTTGGCCATCCCAATACCCAATCCTTGCCCTCAACGTATCTTTCCAAACGCCAGGTACTCGATAATTGATGTGTTGATCTATAGATAGCCAGATGAGCATGACAAAGCGTTTTGTTTTACGTTTAGACTTAGAGCTGTTAAAACAATTTAGAAAGTTGTATGTAATATTAACGGACTTTGGACAACTTTCAACAGAAACCTCTTTTAGCTACAACATTTAATTTGACCCATTTGAGATTACAAGAAAAAACAAAAAATTAATTGTTCATTTATAAGTAAACGGGTTGAACTTGGCACCTCAATCATATGGGTTTCATATTTCTTGTATGTTTTGGTTGTTATCAACAGATGCTGGATAGATATGAACAGCACACTCTGAAGTGTTCCTCATGTAAAAAGGCTCATAAAGCATTTGAGACCCTGCAGAAGGTGCTAACTGGAGCAGCTGTTATATTTTGCGCTGCTGCTGGCATTCCTCCGGAGATGCAATTACGCATTATCTTTGCTGGGCTTGCGGTTTTGAGTGCTGGGTTGGCTTACTATTCTCATGAACTCCAGAAGAACTTTGTTTTTGTTGATTATGTTCATGCTGAGATTGATTAAACAAATTCCATCACAATGTTTTTTGTTGCATCAACCCATATTTGTAAACTGATTGTAGAAATTAGAACATTTAGTGGTTCATGTATGTGTATAGTTTTACTTTGTATATGAGGTTTTATGTCTAAAGTTGATCCAAGGTAGGTATGTGTGTAGGTATTGTTCAAATACCATTCTGCAATATGTCCACTCTTGTTCATTCATTTACTAAATAAACAAACATGAATCAGAACTTCCATTTGATTGATTAAATGAACAAACACAAACTAACTTTCATTTGATTAATTAAATGAACAAACACAAACCAATGTTGCATTCATGAACATTTGGTACCAAATATGTTTGTTCATTTATATTTTTTAATGATTACTATGTCTAACTTGTGTTTTTATTTTAATTAATAAAGCTTATGATTTATTATATAAGTGTTGTATATTAATATCTTATATTCTATATTTTATTAAAAGTGATTTTGATTAATGTTTGTGATCAAGGCTCAACCTAACTTCAAAATTAGGGAAAACATCAAATACGTAAGATCTATAACATCTAAATGAAATTGAATGGTAAATCAAGATACCAACATCACTCTACCATTTCAATCAGCAACTAACAAAATATCACACTTCAATTCATCGAGAAAGATGAAATCTTGACAAACCCTAAAATCAAACAACCCCCAAATCTAAGAACTCGTGAACTTGGTCACAGCCTTCGTCCCCTCAGAAACAGCATGCTTGGCCAACTCCCCAGGCAACACCAACCTGACGGCCGTTTGAATCTCCCTCGACGTAATCGTGGGCTTCTTGTTATACCTCGCAAGCCTCGAAGCTTCCTGAGCAAGCTTCTCGAATATATCGTTAATAAACGAGTTCATGATCCCCATAGCCTTGCTCGAGATCCCAATGTCAGGATGCACCTGCTTCAACACCTTAAAGATGTAGATCTTGTACGTCTCAACGCTCTTCTTGCTCCTCTTCTTCTTCTTATCAGCTCCTCCGGCGCCGGCCTCCTTCGGGAGCTTTTTTCCGGCCTTTGGCTTCTTCTCCGCCGGAGCTTTTTCCGGCACGGCGGTCTTCTTCTCCTCCGCTGGTTTCTTCTCGGCGGGCTTCTTCTCTGCCTTTGGCGCCATTGATTTTGGGTTTTAGAGGGAGAATGTGATGGTGGTGGTGTTAGATTGTTGCGGGGTGAGTGAATTGATGGAATGAGGGGTTGGGGTTATATATGGGGTGAGGGGTGTGACGTGATTGGTGGGTTATTGGTGAGGCGGATCGTGAATGGTAGCCGTTGATTTAGTGGGGTTTTTAGCGGATAGGATTTGATTTAGAAAAGTGGTGGGAGGTGCCACGTGGATGATGATGGGTTGGCTCGGATCGATGGACTGACCACTGATTGATCAAGAATGAACGGGTGAGATATGATTAGAAAAGAAAATGTTTGTTTTATGAAATGGCCTGTATAAATGTTATTTTTATAAAAATATTGTTAGTACATAGGAGTATTCATAACTAACTTTCTTATTTTTATAATTTTATCTATATAGTTACACTAAAAAATATTAATTTTTTATTTTTTCAATTAAATAATATTTTTTATATTTTTATTATTAATTTTTCTCTCCTCTACACTCACAATCACTTTTAAAAATATTTAAAAAGTTATAAGAATTAAACAGTATTTACTTAAATTTATATATTGACACAGTAATATTTATATCTCCTCCACTCACAATCGCTCAAAGCCATTTCATATAATATAAGAATTCTATTCATATATTTTTAAGAAACGGGTTGTGAATGCTCTAAGTACACTTGCCGGCAGTTTATGGTCGTGAATTTAAGTAATACCTAGACCATCCACAGTAAAAATAAGAGATTTTTATATATTTCCCCTTACTAAAACCGTAAATTACATATTTCCCCAAGCTAAAAAGTTAATTACATATTTTCCGTTTCTAAACCATATATATTACATATTTATCCATTTCATTAAACTTTATATATTAAATAACTATTTTACCTTGTTTTTACTAAGAGATTTTTACATATTAATGTTTTATTGTTATAATTGTTTAAAACTTCTAATAATTATGTTTTTGTATTTAAAGATTTAACTTTGATTGTCGGTTGTTATTGTTTTAAAATAAATTTTTATACGAGATGAAATTCTATTGTTTCTATTTACATAGAAGACTCGAACTTAAGAAATTATGTAATTGACAGTCGTTGGAATGAAATGCGTAAAAATAATTTACTGTAAATACGAGTAATATAATTATTCAATAAATAATTTTAATAAAATGGGTAAATATGTAATATGTATATTTTAGAAAGGGGAAATATGTAATTAATTTTTTGATTTGGGTAAATATGTAATTAATGATTTTAGGAAGGGAAATATGTAAATGCCCCTAAAAATAAAAATAAAAACACCAACAAACATGTCTAGTTACTTACCACATCATAAAAACACTTGTCACTTCAAAACACTAAAAACATCCCGAGTAAGAAAACCCAAAAAACACACACACAAAAAAACATGACACGTCATCACCACATTTTTATTTATCTCTCTCTATATGTATATTTAATGTAATTAAAACACCATTTTGGCCCCACCTCCCTTTTATTTTTGATGTTCACGGTGAGAAACTTAACATATGCCCCGAATTGTGAAAAACGACTCCATGCAATTCCTGGTCTAAAAACAACACATAAAAACGACCACCGAAGATGGTTTGACGTCAAATAATAAAATAACGGGGTAATTAGTCCATGAACATTGCAGTGTGTATGAGCATTGTGGTGAAAATTTCATATGTGTGTATGAGCATTGTGGTGTAAATTTCATATGTGTGTTAAACTATATATATATATAGGAAGGTTGAGAGAGATAGAGAGGGGTGAGGGCCGTCATTGGGCCTAATGTTGGATGAGAGAGGGTACGTGATAAAAGTTAAGTAAACATGCAGACCTAGCAGAGTCGCATGTTTGTTATAATATCAAATTAAAAACTTGCGCTGAGTTTTTCGTAAGATTTAAATGATCGATGTATTAAACTTTTTTATGTTGGAATATATGCCAATAATGAGTTTTTTTGTGTTAATGCATGATGGTTAACATTCCCCGGTGACTTAAATGTTTTTAACATAAGCATGCATTTTAACATTTATGGGAGTTTTCTATGATTGCTAGCAAGGAGAGTTGTGACAAAAGGGCCCACATCCTTGTAGAGTTAAATTCCACTTTGGTACGTAAAGTCCAATTTAGTGGCAAAGCGTATGTTGGGATGACAATGGATTATCACAATAATAAATATCGGTTAAGATTCTTTTGTTTTGCTAGTGACCTAAAACTATATATTATAATATTTAAGTTGTAAGTTGAAAATGATCATGCATCAACATAAATGTCTCGACACATATGGCAAATCATCACGCATGTAGACGCAGTTCAACACATCAAACAATGACCAAAAGTCTAGGATGAAAAACTGTCATAAGTGTATCAATATCAAATCAGTTTATACGTTGGAAAGATCAAAAGCCAAATTATATGCTGAAAGATTTAAAAACAAAGTTATCAATTAACTAAATTAAACTCATATAATAGATTTTCTTAAAAAATAACATGTTTTCCAGAGCAATTGCTAGAAAATACAAGCTAATTCCCGTAATTGAATGAGAGAAATAAATAGGAGTTGATAGCAGGTATCGATGATGCCTGTGGCGACGATGACTCTTCACAAAATCTTGTGGCAATTGAGTTCATCCAAAATTTAGATTGTGAAGGGTAAGATACACAATTCATAAATGGATTGGTAGGTTTTTTCTTGTGGTAGAAGCACAAGCCTTGCTTTGACAATGAACAAGCACGACTAAACTATTAACATTCCATAAATGGATTTGAAACGATAAAGTTTGTATATTTTTTCTAGATGTGATAGAAATAACTTGTCATCACTAGGCTTGTTTGTAAAGTAAATTGCATTGAATCATTTCGATTTTTTAAATCACGAGCTCGTTGGCATAAGCTAATATGTTTGGCATGTATTCTCGAGGCTGAGAAAACTATACTTAAAAAGGAAAAAGAGAAAACATAGGGCGTCCATTGACTATTCTAAAACATAGATTTGAGCATTCACATATAACTATTCTACTTAAAGAATTATAACCTAAGGGTGTATAAGTTTTAAGTTTCATTAGATTATATGTTCGTCTATTGTTGTGATTGGTAGGCTTTTTACCTTCACAAAATGATTTGATCGTAATACTTTTGAAATGTCTTCAAGAAATTTGGGTTTAAAACCTTTCATAAGTAAACATCTCGAATGATCATTGTTTTTAAAAGGTTCGTTATGTTGAAGATTTGATTGTGTGAATCCAGCCTATGTAGTGCACTAGTAACCATTGATTTTTATTAGATTGTATGTTTAAACCTTAGTGTTCATTTTAACCGATTAAACAAGTTAAACATGTTTTAAATTTTTATTAATCAATTTAAACTTGTTGATGCAATTAAAATAAATAGATAGACAAACCGTCAAAGGGGTGGGTTTCGATCAACAACTGCATGCATGATGATGACATTTCGTTCGAATGGCTTCTTAAAATCAACCTACTTTAATACACCGCGTTCATTACTTATGCAGTAAGTTTGCCATCACACACCTCCGACTCTCATAACCTGATGCCTCACCCGTAACTCTCTTCTTGGATTCTTGTTCAATTACTTGACCATGACATTTTGAGACACCATTGTTGATCATGCATGACTTTGTGAAAGTAATACCTTGTGCTCTTTTGTTCCTGTCACCCAATCTCGATCACCCTAACACTTATAGTAACTATACAAATGATCACACAATGACATTACTAGGGTGATGACGACTATCTAAACTCAACAAGAATTTGCTAGTATGATCATAAGACCATACAATCATGATCACATGTTAAGCTAACAACCTTGATATAAACACCACAATCAAGTACAAGATACTAAACATGTACACAAAAAGCATGCTTAATTTTTTTAAACGACCAACTAATAAACTTTGCCATCCCAGGGTACTTTATTGGCGAAAAGGCACCTCATACGCTACGAGCACAGACATCGCTGGGTAACTCAAGCCCACCAACCATTAATTCCGGAGAAAACTCGCTTGTCGAAGATCCATAGTGGTAAAACCCGACCCAATAACAACATTTTATTACCAGTAGGACTCAAACTCACAATCTTCATTGAGCATTTAGATTCTAAGGGACCAAACATAGCACCAACAAATAAATGAGATGCCATTATTGCAACTCATTATCTTCACTTCAACTGGTATTTTGCAAGTTTCAAAACAACCCCTATACTTTCTTTTACAAACAAAACAACCCATATGTTAATTCTTCTTCAATGAAATCTCCACAAACACTCCGTACAAACCCCACCTTCAACTCTCCATGACGGCACCCAATCGATCCCCTATGCGCGTCTTAATCCGACCACCACCATCGCCACCCATCACTCCACCGTCCACCACCACCACCGTACCGCCACCGTTGACCACCACAAACCACCAACCACTGACGCCGTCGCTTCCACCTCTTCCGCCACCGTCATCAACATTCCGGCAAACCGGCGTCGTCGTCGTCGGCTTCGTCGGCCGGCGGAAGGATGACGTGAGTCAATTGATCAATCGGATTATCGACGACAACGTGTTTGGCTCCGGCAACGCTGACGTGGCGTTGGGATTTGAGAATACAGAGGAGATCGTGAGTGATGAGGTTAAGGATTGGTTTAAACAGAGGGAAATTAGCTATTATCATGAAGAAGCGAAGGGGATTTTGTATTTGCAGCTTTGTTCTAGCAAGTGTCCTGTAATGGAAGGGTTTTCGGAGGTTCAAAGTGGGTTTGATTCGGTGTTTGAGAAGCAGGAGTTTGGGGATCTTCAAGGGATGCTGTTCATGTTCTCTGTGAGTTTAATTGATCCAAATTCGATAGATTATTTGCACTGAATTCACATGTTTAAGACTTTGAATGCTGCATTTATCATTTCGAAGTTATTGTTGGTTTTGTATATACGTGAGTTTAATCATATTATTGAGCTATAAAATCTAGATGAATTTGGTACATTTTAGGGTTTATAGGATCATAACTAAGAACTGAGATGGATCCCAATTTGAACAGATAATTTGTCTAAAGTTATTGATTTGTGTGAAAACTGTCGTTCTAGACGGTTATGAAGGCAAGGATGTATGATGCTTCAGTTAACTAATTTGCAAAATTGTAAGTAAGAATCATAAGAACAACTATGGATGTAGGCGAATTGCTGAATCACACAAATACTCTTTTGTTTTTGTTTTTGTGTTTACAACTATTATTTCATGTGTATGATTGGCGATCCTCAGAACTTCGTTGTGATCTGGATTTCTTGATAACAAGACTAATCCTTGGGGTGCGATGTTGGCTATATATGTCTTGAATTTGCCGTGATCTTCTTGGTTAGTTGAAATTTGACATGTTACAACTTGTAGAAAGTTCACATTAAGTTTTGTTTGAATCTAGTGATATTGTTATTAATTCATTGTCATTTTTTAATGTAGGTTTGCCATGTGGTCGTATTCATGCAAGAGGGTTCACACTTCGATATCCAGATCATGAAAAAATTTCGATTATTGCGAGGTGCTAAACGTACAATGTTTCCATTTGTTAAACCACAAACACTTCAACCAACTTCATCAAGATCACACACATCGCCTTCTTCAAGAACTTCTCCATCCAGACCAACTTCTAAAAACAGGTCTCCTGGTAAAAATGTTCCACCTACAGGTCGTAATAATTCTTTAGTTACATTAACATCAGGTTTAGGTTCATATACTTCTTTATTTCCTGGACAGTGTACCCCGGTTATACTTTTTGTTTTTATTGATGATATTTGCGACCCGGGTTCTAACACTGATGAGTTAGGAGAGTCCAATGTGTCCACAACATCAAACCAATTTACAAATTTGAACAGCCTAAAAGGGTCAGGTTCAGTAGTTGTGTTATCACGCCCTGTCCCAAAACCTGAAGGGGGTTTTAGGAAGAAATTACAAGCATCTCTTGAAGGGCAGATTCGATTTTTAATTAAAAAGTGTCGAGTACTTTCGAGTTCTGAAACTGGTCCTCCTGGTTCAAGAAGTGGATCTGTTTCAAATCCTGCACCTTTGTTTACACTTGATGCATCGAAAGCTGTTTTGGTTGTTGATAGAAAGTCAAACCAGAAAGGTGAATCCTTGGATTTTGCTACCAGTATTGTGGAAAATGTTTTAAATGGCATCTCAACTTCAGATTCTCTTTTACTCGAGAGTCATAGCAAAAGTTCAAATAAAGAGGATATGATTTACATTAAAGAGTTTATTTTCAGACAATGTGATATCTTAAGAGGTCGAGGGAGTTCGGTTTCAAATGCAAATAATGTCTCATCTGGTGGTGTTGGAATGGTGGCTGTTGCAGCCGCTGCGGCTGCTGCTAGTGTAGCTTCCGGAAAGTCTTCTACAACTCCTGAACTCCCAACGCTTGATGTCTGGTTGACTTCCAGTCAAAGTATTTTACTCAAGCTTCTTTCTGCTAAACCTGGGTTAGTCCTTGAACCCGAGCCCGATCAAAGCAAAAGAAGACCCCGACAAAGAAATAATATTTTGCCGACAGTTGAAGGCAATCACGACCCACTAGAACTTGCAACAACATATTTAGATAACAGCAGAGGACTCAACACTAAATTTTCAACTTTATGGTGCCAGCGCGCTCTACCTGTCGCTAAAGATGTTTACTTAAATGATTTACCAACATGTTACCCGACATCGCTGCATGAAACCCACTTGGTCAAAGCAGTGAATTTTTTTAAGTCAATGGTCAAAGGACCAGCTGTGCAACATTACTTGAAAAAATTAGAGGATGAGTGTACATCCATTTGGATTTCAGGTCGGCAACTCTGTGATGCAGTTAGTTTGACCGGTAAATCATGCATTTACCAAAGGCATGAGTCAACTATTAAACCACATTCTAGTGGTTTTGTGTTCCTTCATGCATGTGCATGTGGCCGATCAAGGAAATTACGTTTAGACCCTTTTGATTTTGAAACTGCCAATGTGACTTTTAGTTGTTACCCAGAATGTGATAAGCTTCTTCCCAGCCTTAATCTATTAAAAAGTAATACAACCGGTCTGGTTCAATCATCATCTTGGAGTTTGATTCGAATTGGCGGGTCAAGATACTATCAACCTTCTAAAGGTCTACTTCAAAGTGGGTTTTCATCTACTGAAAAGTTTCTTCTTAAATGGAAGTTTTATCTTGAAAAACATAAAGAATCCGCGAGTTTACAACCAGGTCTTTTACATGGCTATTCTACAAACGGGTCGATTAAAAATTTGCGGGCTGAAGCTGTTTCAGATGAGAAGGTAAAGAAAGCAGGAAACGAGGTGGAAATTCACAGTAAAGATAATAAATTTGATGATAACAAAACTAATTCCGCTCGAGTGGTTCCTGGTTTTACTATGAAAAAACCGTTCTCTGAGGTTGTTGCCGGGTCGGTAGCTACAAATTCTGGGTTCCCACCACTTCAGTCAATGAAAAAGATTTCAGAAAATGTTACAATTGTCAAAATGCATGACACCGATGATAATCAGGTATCTAAGAAAACAGAAGACATTTCTTCTGTTCATGAAACTGTTGATGGGAATGGGAATGGTAACCTGTTTTTGCAGAAGGGTAGTCCTGGTAATTTATCAACCATGAACAATAAGGAAGCTTCTTTGAACCAAGCTGTGGTATATATTGGATTTGAGCATGAATGCCCATGTGGACACCGATTTATATTGACACCCGAGCATCTCAAAGGGCTTGGGTCAATTTACGCAGTTGATGAAGAATCTTATCGCTCATTTGCTGAAAATCCTGACCGTAAAGGGGTAGAATTGTCAAAAATGGGTGGTAAACATGGTGGCCATGGGAAAGCCAACCGACAGTCAAATAGATCGGTTAATCCTGCTGTTAGTAAGGTCAGAAATCTGGGAAAGTCAAAAGAACAAAATGGTGTTGTGAAAAGTGATCACGTGAAAGAAATTGAAAAAAGCCTCCAGGGGATGATTCTTGATGATGATGGCAATAATGACGTTTTTGCTCTACTTAATAGAAATATACCATTGTATCTAAATTGTCCTCATTGCCAGATTCATAAGAACAAGTCTGACCTGCCAAATGTTCAGTTTGCAGGCACGATATCACAGCTTCAGAGAATTTTTCTTGTAAGAAATTTGATTTTAGCCTGACTGGTTATACATTAATTTTGGATATACATTCAATTATATAATTAACTCGATAATGAACTTATTTATATGCAGGTCACACCTCCCTTCCCTGTTGTCTTGGCTACACGTCCAGTGATTCAGTTTGAGGTACCTCTTAATTGCTTCATGTACTTGTATATGTTAATATTATCATTAAGGTTCTATTAAAAGTATGAAATTTACTATCTGTTACTATTAAAATTGCTATGATTCGGAACTAGTTTAGGTTGAATTACCTGTTATGTTTAGGGGTATATTTGAGCCGAGTCAAGCCTAAACTTGCTAGGCTTGAAGTTTAACTCATGAAAACTATGTAGGTTTTTGGCTTTACTCATAGTTTCAGCTCCTTTGTACTAAAATAGGCTTGTATAAACTTGAGCTTAGTTCAGTTCACATGGGTTGTGCAAAAATAAAAGTTGACCATTAAAAATTGACCACCTCTACCCTAATTATGTGGATGTGTTGGCTCATTTTTGGTTGTTTAAATTTGTACTGTATATCTTTCTATGAAATTGATTAGTTTTCTCTTCATGGAATGTTCAGGTGTCATGTTTACCTCCATCTGTCCCTGAGCGTGAACAGAAACTGCAGTTCAGCATGGGTAGTATGGTAATTTTGCCACCCGAGAGTTTCCTCTCACTTAGGCTTCCATTCATTTATGGCATAAAACTGGAAGATGGAAGTCTGTATCCACTCAGACCTTTCGAAAGCCAACCTGAGTTGACTGCTTGGATCACCAAAGGCACTACTCTGCAGGTCTTGTCGAAGGGAAACCATGTTGAAGTGATGTGAAACTAGTGGGAACTTTTTTGCATTACTTGCTGCAATTTGCATACTTATGTGTGCAGTTTCACCTGGTTCCAGGTAGTGTGTTTAAATTTTCTGAATATATATAGGGGGTGTTTGGATTTGCACTTTGGAAGTGTTTGGATTCACAAATATTACGCATTTACCTATCTTTTAACCTACTTTAATAGATTTTTGCTCGATTACAAAGAAACGTCTTTCCCTTTTTTAAGATGATAGTCTTTTGGTCATGTTTATCATTGATCAATTCCTTAATTAATTATATACCACTAACAGTCAAAACAGCTGATTATTGGATTATTGCAACTTCAAACAGCAAAATCCAAACACTATCTTTCTACAGTTTGTGATACTGATAATCAAACATATGATCACTTGCAAAACGCATACCCAAACGCCCCCTTATTTCTGTTTCTAGTTCTTTAAATTGAGATGCTTGGCTGTATTGCTGTAATATTCTTGTGATGTGCAAATGAAAGAGTGAATACCATGCTGATATACATAAATCATTCTTTTTTGGGTTTCTTGATGACTTTTATGTGCAGATAGTTTATGCCGACTGTGCATGAGGATGGGGTTGGAAAGTAGCATGTTATCAGGTGGTTGCCCCCTTATTAAATATTCACTGCAAATTTGATCCTATTTTTAAAAAAAATATTTAGTTGCATCATCTTGCTGATTTGTTCATCATTCTATTGAAACAGGCCTCTAGAATGGCTGGTGTTCTATTGAATTCTTGGACATAACCATGCTAAATTGTGTAAGTACCATCTTGCCCTTAACTCTTTGATCTACAGACACAAATAACTAAAGATAATTGGGTTTTGTTGGTATGTCATATGCTGAATGCATGCATTTGAGTGACAATTTTGACTCATTTATTTAGTAATGAGTAATAAGTCGATTTAGGTTCTATTTTATCTTAAATAGACTAGATAAAATATTAGGTAATTCTGTTTTTGTATAATATATACAATATTTTAGAACGTCTTATTCAAGATTATTATTGTAGTAGTACTCTTTTTGTGGTCATTACTAAATAAATGATATTTTGTCTGTAGTGGTTTTTTTAAATAAAATAGACCAAAAAGTGTTTTTTTTTTTCTTGGGTCACTCAGACCCGCCATTAGCACAACGACCTGTTTCAACCTGAGCTGTTTTGACCACTTGACTAGTTGATTGACCCACACATCTGGGCTCTGGCCACCCATCTTTAGGAGGTTTTGTAAAATCGCCGGCAAGGGATATGTGATCGTTGTTTCTTTTCTTATATAATAACAGCAATGTCTACGAGACCGGCGTAAGTGTTGCACATGGCCTGCGGATTACTGGAACTACAAGACTGAAACATAAAGCCATGATGAAAAGAACAAGAACAAAGGCATCTTGAATGGCATCAATGGAGTTTGCAAAAATAATAAAAGGAACAAAGGGCTTAATCCTTTAGATCGACTCTTTGACTTTCGAATTTTGAATATATTATTACGATTATTGTTATTGTAACTTCAAAATAAAATTTAGATTTTCTAATTCCAAAATATGTGTTAATTTTTTACTAAATAAAAAATTATATACAAGTAGGTGGTCTTTTAAGAAATAAAAATGTATCTGAAAGTTATTTTAAAGATTATTATATATTTATATACTAGATTACAATCCCATATAATACACTGGTTAAATAAATATACTGTTACATGGTTAATAATATAAAAAGTTATGTCTTAAATGTTGTGTATTATACAGATTGAATAAACCAATGTATTACACATTTGAAAATTTGAAGTTAACATATTTAAAATTTTAATTATGGATAATTATTAATTAACCAATAGTTATTATAGCATTTATAATTAAAAGAAGAGAGAAGAGGGAAAATCAATTATTAGATGGCCTAGAAAGATGACAAATGTCTGAATTTATTTTTATTTATTAGTATAAAGATTTGTGTTTGCATATACGGTGTGAAAAAAAAATTAAAATTTACTACTTAATTTATGCCAGGAGAGACAGAGGAAAAGATATCTTATGTAATTGTATTCTTCTCCCTTTTTTTAATAATAAATTTGATGGTATCAATGTGATATTGGGTACTTGGGCAGTCAATTAGGTAAAAGCTCAGACTAGATTAGAGATGAACTCGGTATTGTACTGAGCCAAAAGTACCCATGTCGAAAATTATCAAAATCAAATAGTGTTACCGAAAATGCTCGGTACGGTTCGGTACCTGTACGGTATTGGTACCAGTACGGTATTTGAAGGTAAAAATCGGTAAAATACCGGTACCGTACCGAACTGATACAAAACCGCAAGTACTGATCCTGAAAACACCAAAAAGTGAGTGTCGAATTGGTATCAAAAGTAATTAGGTACGGGAAATTCGATACTGTTACTCATTTGATTTTAATATTTGATACCATTTGCCTGGATAGGCACTATGAAGTGTGAACTGGCCCAATGGGCTCATATCTTATAGACCCATGACCTATCTACTCACGCTGTAATACTGTATGTTTTATAGGTTCTACTCTCTCTCTCTCTACATATTCTTATCAACATTGTAAATATTATTTTTATTATATATGTATATTAATGCTGATGTGTTATAAGTTATCTGATCAAGTAGAAATTTATATGGGTGTTTTTAAGTGAGAAAGTTCCAAGAAAGTTGTAATAACTTTTAACATTTTATTTTTTGCTTTTTGACATGAAATATGTGATATATTTTTTTTTATCTAATAAACTTCTTGTATCTTTTTGATTGATTTACTTCTGGTGAGTTAGTTTAGATTTTCAAACCATATCAACTAGAGCGTATACAAACCGAACTAAATGATTAGACTTATGTTTATTTATTTAATCTTGATCGAGCGACTAGACAAACGTACACACGTAATAAACATATTTTCTTATTCGTGTTTGCTCTTTAAGAAAATAAATCGATACGTGTTCTATCTGTTAATATCATAAACAAACATATACAAACATAAAAACTCCCAGGTCTAGAGTTTTCTGTTTCTATACATATAATTTGAGGCTTTTATAGGTTCCCTACGGCTCAATGAGTTGATGGCTCAAGAAATGATCTAGACCCGTCTTTTAATATTATTATATTATTCTTTAATTTTACTTTTTGATGTAGAGTTATCTATAAATTTAAGTTTAAATATTTATAAGTAATCTTAATTTCATACCTGAATAGAATAGTGATGACAATGGATCGGGTTTGAGATGAATATGAGTAATTCCAATCTTATACCTGATTAGAATAGTATGTCCCATACCTGGCCCAAAATCCATCGGACATGTATCAAGTATTTATCAATTGGGTATCGTGCATACCTGGGGGTAATCATGTATACCCGTTAAGATTATAAAATTTACCCCTTGGGTATACCCATCAGACATATACGTACCAGACAATATTTTCATTAATTCTTAATATATTTTTTGTTGATGTTCTACTATTTTTTTTTTTTTTTAAATTTTAGATATAAATATCGAGTTATGCTATAACCTTGTAAAATAGAATATAATACAAGATTATAGGAAGCTTAAACATAATTATTAAGTAAAAAATTACAAAAAAAGATATAAGTATATGGAATATAAATATTAAATAAAAAAATTGTGGGTACAAAATTGGGTAAACAGGTATGCTTAATCGGGTATTCAATGCAATCCCATACTATCCCATACCAGCGGAAAAATAAAAATTAATCTCATATCCGGTCTCATACCCGCTTAACCGATCCCATACCCATCTCATGTGTTTCGGGTTTCGGTTCCCATTGAGTTCGGGTTTGATTGCCATCCCTATTTTATTTTTGTTGTTAGTTTTTTATTAAATTGAATTATAAG
The DNA here is from genome assembly GCA_025506415.1 of Flaveria robusta. Classification (NCBI taxonomy): domain Eukaryota; kingdom Viridiplantae; phylum Streptophyta; class Magnoliopsida; order Asterales; family Asteraceae; genus Flaveria; species Flaveria robusta. Next base: position 26,023,233 of record CM046471.1, on the reverse strand, counting down.
AACTTTTCTTGAACCTATTGGTTCCTTTCAGAACTTTCGATCATCAATCGCTTATTGAGTCATTTGACAACCTCCGTTGCTACATCACTTTTATTAATATGTACATTATATTATATATACCATATGTTAAAATTGAACCACAAGCCTATCACTTGGCTCCTATTTTGAATTTGAACTCATCTTGCGCACCTAAGCTCACAATCCACTCCATGACTGAGGGGCGAGGGCCCTAATATATTTAATTACTAAAAATACGGTGGAAATCATTGTTTGGTGTAAAATGGAAGTAAATACAAGTATTTAACAAGACAAATAATATTTTCGAGGCGGTCGATTTTTTACAAAAGTTGTATCATCAAATCATTTTGGTTAATTGAGATTAATTTAAAATTAAAGAAGAAATCATAATAAACACCGACACACAAAGGTTTTTGCAAAAATGGATTACCCACGAGGATTTTGATGCCGCAATTTCAATAGCATATTGGTTGCAAAAAGTTAGTTTTCTATCTCAAAGAAAGTCAAGTTTGTGATTTCGCATTTAGGGTTGTTTGATATCCAGGTCTCGGTCAGAAGGTGCTGACCGAGTAAGAAGGTCTTTCAAAACTGAACGGGTAAGGGGAAAATATGCATGGGTTAGTGGTGGCGGACCGGGTCAGACGCAAAATAGTGAGAATCAAACACGTTGACCGGCCAAAATGTCTGACCGGGTCAGTGGGTCAGACATTTTGACCGGGTCAGAAGCAAATCAAACAGTCTCTTAGTAAACGAAAAATCTGTTAAAATTGGAGGATAAGTTTTAAAAAGCATATGTATAGAATAATAATTAAACATATTAATTTTAAATATAGAATAAAAATAAGTAAAAAGTTACAATTTAATTTATGTATATTATTTAAAATAATGAGAGAGAAACACTAAAAAGAATGGAAGACTCGCATAACTATGAAACGTGACATAGTTATTAATCATTTTACATATTTATTAGGTATAGATTCGGACGAATCAATGAACAAGCTACTTCGTTCAACTTGTTTTTTCTCAAAACCTAATAAGAGACAATTAAATAAAGGTGGATTTGATTGAATTATTAACAAGCTAACCGACAAGCTACAAATTATCCGTGTAGCCCTAAATTAAACACCGTAATACTCATAAGACAAGATTTTTATTTTATTATTAGTACAACATTCACTAAATCACTAGCCACAAAAGTTGCATGCCGTTGATGAGAACTATATATGATACATATTATTTAAATCAGTCTCTAAAACAACTCATGATGTACGTGCTTGTGTGAGCTTTTAAAAATGCTCACACACAAATGCATATCGATAAACCATCTCAACATTCTTCGAATGCAATTAGGGTGATGAGAACGTGTCGAATTCGAAACCTTGGTTGATGAAAGCACTCGAAAGCCATAGCTTCAAATTTGGCATGTTTATGTCAAATCCGCACATTGTAACCTACAGTTTACACACAAAAAACCCTAATGAGAAATTTAATAGTATTTGACATTATCATTTAAGAGTACTCAATCTGCCCACTTGTACATCAATGTCACATTTGAACACTGCTGGTGAAATTTAACCAAAGAAAGTTTTATAACGTACATGATATAAAGTTAAACTTACATTTAACGTGAATGTCAACACAAACTCATCGTCAACAGTCGATAAATTCGAACTTTGGACTTGAAAGCTTGTGATCGACTCAAGTGCTCGATGTAGTGAAGCCGCAACACCTCGTCCTTTGTTGGAAACGAGTCTTACATAGTATCCTTTCTCTTCAACTTGAAACATATCCAACTGAATCTCACGTAAAAAAACACAAATTTAGAGTTTGATGCAACACATTTCTTACATATATGTAACCAAAAGTACACAATGATAACCTTTGATATCTTCTTCAATGTCGGAAACGAGTCCGAAATATGAACTTGTTTTGAATTTTGCGATGAAGTTTTTAGGGTTTTAGTTGCTTCGATTGTTGCAATCTCGGCCCTTAAATTCCTCGATTGTGTTTGAAGATCTTGAATGTACCGTGCTGCATCTCCTACTATCGACGCTTTATCCATCTGCAATACAAATATTTTAAAATGGCATATGCTAAACGTACCACTATATACTAAACATATATATCGAGTAAAAGTAGAGAGATAAAATAACTTATTACAATAAATTATTTTATTTACCTTGGTGATATTAGGTACTAATGAACGTAACGCGTATAGCTTCTCCTTCATCCCGCTTCTCCTCTTCCGCTCGGAAATCAACGTCCTCGTCCGATCTCCCTTCGCGCCACCACCCGTCTTCGGTCTCCCCGCATCCGGTTTATCCATCGTCGCAGTCTCCGACGAATCATCATCCCCGAAAACCTCGGAAACCTTCATATCCTCCATCTCCTGGTTCCAAACCAGACCCGAGTTCGGGACCATCACATCATAACCTCCGATGTCCATACCGCCACCAATGGCGGCGTCGTGGTGGCTGTACGGCGGCGGGAGGAGCGGCAGCTGCGGTAACTGATTGTATGCATAGTCTAAACAGAAACTCCCAATTGGATCTGTTGCATTCTCAGTTCTAATGGCGGAAATTAGGTTTTCGAAATCGGTTTCGGGCATGTATTCCGGTTGAAACATGTTGAAGTTTCCGCCATTGAAATGGTTGATTGAGTAATGTGAGGATTCTGGTCTGTCATCCATTGTTTTGAGCTTGATAATAAGATAACAATGGCGATGAAGATGAAGATGATGAAGAAGATGATGGTGGTGAATTAGCTCATGCTAATACATGCATTAGTGAAGATATATATAATGGAGATTATGGTGTAAACAGAATCATGAAGAAAGCATCTGTGTGAGTTTGGTTAATATGATATAATTAGGAGCTAATGCGTTGACATTGACATGTTGTTTGATTGATAAAATGTCTAATTTTATACACTATAAGATTGGATAAACCTTATGATCTTCCTCACTAAACACCTGCAATTAATGTTATAATAATCGGATTAGATATAATCTCCCTCACTAAACACCTCTCCTCGTTCATCGTTTAACTGGTATAACTGGTTTAAAAAAATGAATGATGTTTAATTATTAAAAAATACTAAACATGTATTATAATTAATTCGGGTGTAATTAATAGATTAAGAAAATAAAAGTATAGCTGGTTCTTTAGAGCCAAATAAATTAAATACATGTTCTATATATACATGTGCGCACATATATAGAGGTACGGATTCTTCCGGTTAAAACTAGTAATATGTTGAAAACAGTAAGGCATTTCTTTGATATGCATAGAGATAATCAAAGTAGTGGCATAGAAAAAACGAAACAATTACGTAACCATTTTAAATATCACATTTAAAGCATTATGTACAAGATATGTTTTGCTTCTCATATTCTCAACTTAAGGGCTGTTTGACAATTTCTGAATGAGTAAGTGCTGAATCATTAAGAGTTCTGAACCATTAAGTGCTAAACCATTAAGTGTTGAACCAGTAAAATGTCTGAATTATTAATAGCTAGTATATTGCTTAACTATTCAGAGGTAAATGTCTGACCAATTCAGATAAAAGCTATTAAACATTCAGACTCAGTATAATTCTTAACCATTTAAAGGCAAAAGTGCTTAACCATTCAGAAATCTGCTCACGAAACAAACACTCTGAACGCTGAATCATTCAGACATTTTAATGGTTAAGAAGCAAACAAACAACCCCTTATTGTTGGCCGGTGATTGTGAAATAAACACTCGTTTCATCATATCTTAATAATTAAGTGTGAGTTTCAATTTTTACTGGTGAAGGATCAGGTGGTATTTAAGAGTTAAAAAATTATTCTTATGTATATAGATATAGATTTTCCACATAGGAGTGCTAGATAGGTGAAAAGAAAATACAGTGTAACCAGACTCACTAAACGAACCCGCCCGTGGCATGTCAGTAACAGAAATACATAGGAGGCAATGCAACTCACAGAAGTAAAATGTGAAATCTGAATTATTATCTCTACCACAACATTGTTTTACGCTCGAACCCTGGTCCGTGCTTTCTAGGTTGGCCACACCAAGATGCTTACCTATGAAAGATCGAACCCGATTCTCCAATGAAGAACCCAAGCCGCCTACCGCTAAACCATCATGATTAAATGCTTGGTAGCCAGAAAATCTAGTTCAAAGTTAAAACCGTTCCTCCCGATTGTCTAATCTTTACATTAGTACCACCCAATCCTTCTCACTAGTAAGATTTGAAACAATGTTTAGAAAATATACTAATATGCACCCCAACAATTTTTATACAATACACACAGCTTGCTCGAGTCATAGATCGGGTGCATATAAAATTGTAAACCATACTACTTTAACCCGATTTTGACTTTACCAATTACCATGTTTTGGGCATAACCGTCCGGTTTATTGGCCCCACTTTTGGTTGGGAGAAACTAAACTTATAGTTCAGCAAGTTTCTAATTTAACTAGTCTAATCAGCTTGTTTAATATGTCTAAAAATGTTTGTAATTCATTTGTACATATAAATAATGATTTGTGTATTTGAGACGCTAGATCCGAACTTCTAAGCATACATTAATTCCATCGATTAAAACATATAATATTATTTTTTATTTATACCATTTGTTGAGGTTTCAGAGTAAAATAATAGATAAAAATTATAATTATTTTTTATTAATTTCTAGACCGTTCTATTGAACACACTTTCGAATTCGGTACGACTTTTATATTAAAAATTGGTTCTAAAGAGACATTGTTTTAGATTTTCAACACCCGTATTCATAACGTTTAACTAATTATGCTATTTATAGAAGGGTTCAGATATCTAAACATCACTCAATTATAATTAACATCTCAAAATAATATACGGGTCGTATAACTCTATATGTGACATATTAGGGGGTCGTATTGCTTTATATAAAACGTTTAACACATCTGACAACCCCCTTAATATCCTGTGTATTCAGTGTCGAATTTTGCTATATGTGTCGTATAGGTATATATGTGTCGTATGGGTCACATGGGCGTATAACCCTCTGACAGTCCCCCTGAATTTTCCTCTTTTTCAATGTTGTCGATCTTATACGCCGCGTACAAAAATATACGAGACTTGTTAGAAGGTGTCGATTTATAACAATGGCTATCTTAATATTAAGACCAAATATAGTTTTATCTATTATTAATTGGTTATATTATAATAACGATGTACTGAAACAAATATCGATAAGAGATTTTGATATAATCAATAATGTAGAACCTGAAGGAAAGATTTAAATATAAATAATATATTTGTCAGTCATATAACAAAGTATTTATTAACAGATTAAAGGTAAACGACAAAAAAGATATAATTACCCTGACCTAAAATTTTAAAATTAAAAAGTAGTAATATTTTGAAATCGTACTATGTCATAAAAAGTTTTACTATAGCATAATCTATATTATTAGTTCTACTTGCTAACAATTTTTTTTATAAAGGTTTAACTATATATTAAAAAAAACACATTAGGGATTTTATAGGAACCAATAATCATTTTCTAAGAAGAAAGACACAAGGTGTAGCAATATCATAATACTTAATTTACAAGTAACATCACTTCGGATTTTTTAACTGTTTGATATTATGTTGGGTAATAACACATTTTCTATCAAGTTTTGGTCTTTCATAGTATATAATTTAATACTCTTTTATTCTAGTTGGATGTGGTTGGGACTCGAGATTGATTGATTTCAAGTGCGTTTAATTAGAGTCCAGTTTTAACGAGCAGGATTCTAGCTGAAGTTCAACTCGATGTTTGTAATTTGATAAAGAAGCTCGAGCTTTGATCTTTATAGAGTAAGCTCGATTAGACACACAAACCTAATTTTTTTACGTGATAATTTCATCCATCATTTTATACATTTTGCACGCAAATTATAAACTTTGAAATTTTAAACTTTCACTATATAAATATGGTATCATGAGCTAAAATTTCTTTGTTAACTCTTTATATTGAGATAACATATTAATTCAAATGTAATGAACACGTACATCATAATTATGTTGTAGGACCAGTATGACAAACACTTACGCTACTGATGTATCAACCACCCCCACCCCAACCCAATTTTCAGAACTTCCCTCTTTTTTATTAAAAATAATTATTTTTTTAAATCTTCTTAACTTTTTCATATAATGCTATTTTTTATACAAATTACACCATTAAATAGACCGTTTTTATATCTTTAATTCGAACATAGTCTTGCTATATTTATTTTTTTTATTTTTAATGTTTTTTGTGTACCCCTAGTTATTCCAGTTTAACGCTAACATACAAAGACGACATGGCTGTTGTGGAACAGTAGTTGGGCTAACAAGTTATCGTAATAAACAAATGTTAACATTTTATCTATATTCTGGTATAACATACAACAAATGTAATATATAATAATTATAAGTAGATAAACAAACAAATATATCCTGTAATCAATTTTTAGTAGTAGGGTTTGTGATATTTATAATTGTATATGTATAGATACATAGCCGGCCCTGAGGGGGCAAAGTGGATCTCTGTCTAGGGCCCACTCGCTTAGGGGGTACAAAATTTTTTTAAAAAATTATATATTATATAAACTTTTTTCTAACAAAATAGTAATAAGTTATAATCCAATAAAAAAACTTAATCTAATTACGTTTTTAATCAAATATATAGTTTTGGGTTCATTTCATTAATCCTATTATTTAATTAAAAATCAATTTCTTAAAAGACAGAATATCAATTCTCATAGGCCATTATCTGTTATTATCTGTTATATTGTTTAATTGCTTTATAGAATTAATTAACTCAAATTGAGTAGCTCACTTAAAAAAATAGAAATCGAGGCATTCACAAGTGAAACAGTAGAAGGCTACGACGTGTAGGATAGGAGGGTCTTTGTGCGACTGCTGACTTTGTTAGTTGTTTGTGAAAATATGGCTTCACGTGTTATCGGTTAGATATTACGGTATACCATTGTACTACTATGATTTAGCTATGTTTATTGGTGAACATTTGTTTTCGTTTAACAAACTACTTTATATAATTTAATTTGTTAGGGTTTAGGGGTCTTTTTTTCCGGCTCGTCCAGGGTACTAAAATCTTTAGGACTGACCCGACATAGATACATACTTAAAATAAATATATAAGTAACACATAATAAAGGAGTAAGTTTGAATTATGCTTAAGCCTATAAATTATATAGTAGTTAGAGCTTGAGTCCACTTAACTTAAACGAGTAAGCTTGGGAGCTTGAGCTCAACATGGCTCATTCACACCTCTAAATGTTTATTTAGAAATGATTGATCCAAGTATCATGTTAATGGTGCATCTAGTAAATTTAGGCCTAAATCCATGTACATACATAAGGGTTGCCCCTTACGATGGCAAGCGACCAAGTCTCGACCAAAAAATTAGCACAAGGCAAGTCATCCAACCTTCCAAGGCATCATCAACCTTTTAAAAAGCCTATTAGAACCAAAATTTTAAATAAAGCTTAAAAGGTAATATTATCAACCATCAAGCCACTAGAACTCCGAGTATAAGTGATATGCCCTTACTAAACTTGCAATCTAGATTTTGTTTTTCCACATTTCATAGATTTTTCAAAATAAGTATTTCACAAGCTGCACTCTTTAATATTTAAACCTTTAACTTTTTAGTTATTAGTTACACCACTTAAGAGCAGAATGTTCCATTGGAGACAAAAATGTAGGTACCTTGGCCTTGGGAACACTAAATGTGTCGTATTAGTTCTTGTTATAATCGTTGTTTGCATACAACTTTAGTGCGCACTGCTTATACTTACAGCCAAGACAAATACAAGCTACATAAATAGTGTTGTAGTCAAGGGTGCATGATTTGGTCGGACTGTCATGCTAGCTACCATATTATTACCAAGTTTTTAATCATACGAAGGGGCTGTTTGACAGCCTCTTAATCAGCCTCTTAATGGTTCAAATGTCTGAATGATTCAGCACTTAATGTTTCAGACTGTTTGTTTCGCGAGCAAATATCTGAATGGTTCAGACATTTGCCTCTGAATGGTTCAGACATTTGCCTCTGAATGGTTAAGCATTATACTAATGCTGAATGGTTAAGAGGTCTAATGCTGAATGGTTAAGAACTCTTGTCTGAATTGGTCAGACATTTGCCTTTGAATAGTTAAGCGATAAACTAGCTCTTAATGGTTCAGCACTTAATGATTCAGACCTCTTATTGGTTCAGCACTTAATCATTCAGCTATTGTCAAACAGCCCCTAAATGTATGCTAATCCTTGCTCTTATTCATATTCTAATTCTTACTCCTTTTAAGATTAAAAATCATAAATGAACGTTCTTTTACGGATGGTTTTCTGCGAGTTGAGTGTCCCCTCCATAACCTGTGGACGGAAAAATCTTGATCAGCCAGAGGCCTAGCTGTCGGACCAAAATACTTTAGTAAAAGCTCCGATTTCGTTAGTTAATGATATTACTGAATTGTAGCTAATTCATTATCTTTTCTTTTTAGTGTAAAACGATACATTACTAGTTGCCTTGATTTACACACTTATTTATATCATCAATTTTAGTATTTATAAGTCAGTTTGTAAATTCAAAGTTTAATCGTTACCTAAGAAATTTAGAATCTTCTTATAAAAGGACACATCATGTAATACGGTTTGGGCATTCAATTTGATATCAATCATCTCTCTTTTATATATTTGCTTTCACTTTACATCATCCTTGAATCAAACTCGAGCTTGAATATACATCATAAAAACTCATATGTAACTAGCTGTCCCGTCAAACTCGAGTTTAACTTAAAGCAGTCTAACTAAGACGAAAACATGCTCCACTTCCCATTTTATCCGGTCATATTAGTAAGTATCCCTGAAAAAAAAAATTTCATTTTGCTATTATAACTTGATCACTTAGAAGTGCTTCCACGAATCCACCATAAGATCCACTAAATATTTTCATAAACAAACAACTAATTTCCACTGTTTAAACAATTAAACGCCATCTATTTAATTTAAATAATAAAAGTACAATGTTTGATTTGGATTATGATCTAAATCTTTTATTTTAATTGCTTAATTATCAATAAATAATATAATAAAGGTTAATCCATGTTTAGTTTAATAATTATGATATATTTATTTCAGGATAATTTAAAAAAAGGGGTTGTATTTATACTAAAACAATAATAACTTACTAGTCATGGGAAGTCAATACATACGATCATTGAGAATATTCAAGTTTTTAATTATTTCTTAAATATCAAAATGGCGTGAATCATACAACCATAGAGTTGGTAGTTATTCGAAAGAGAATTAATATGATTTTTAGTATTTAATAATTCTGAATTTATTCGTATTTTGTGATTAAAATAATAAAATGGTCATTAGAAGGCAATAGTAAGGGCGTGAGGGTTTTGGAGTATATGAATGACAATGAATATTTTATATGATATTTGCTAGACAAGAAATCTGTGATTCTTTTCATATATTCTTGTCTCCTCACACTTTTATGTTTCGACACTATTTTACTAATTGAAAATAAGATTTTCTTACTTTCCAACTCACATAGTGATTTAGGGGAAATCATCTGCTATTTAAGATGAATCTATGGACCACCTCTAAATTACCCCAACCAGAAAAAACAGGTGATGACTGACGGAATATAATTATTAAAATAAGAATGTAAATGACTGCTGTATTTTTCTATTAAACTAATAATAAAGTAAACGTAGTTCCACTAACACTTAAAATGTCCCAAAATACGACATTGAGGAGGAAATACATAGCTTAAATATTTTATACACTAGTATAGTATCATGTGTAATACACGTGTTGAATAAATAAAAATATTAAATAATTTTTAATAAAATTTAATAATATTAGTATATATAGTAATTATATTATTTAAAACATTTCTAAATTAAAAAAAATAGATATTATAAAAATAAAAAACTAGATTTTTAATGAAAAACACACTTTAAAATTGTATAAGACACGAAAAAGTTCTTAACTACGAAGTATTTTAATACCATTTTTTTAAGTTTTATAAGATGATTGATTTTTTAAATAAAATTAAAAAAATACCAGAATATTTTAAAAAACAATTAAAAAACACAATCTTATAAAACGATATTTTAAAATGATATTATTGTTGCTTTCTACTTAAAGTACTTATATATACATAACTCAATCATATCTTATTTACAAATATTATTTATAATTTTTAAATTTTATTACAAATTATTTAATATTTTATTTATTCAACACGTGTATTACACGGGATAATATACTAGTTACTATATATACTAATATCATTAATTAGGAGAGAGAGGCGGAAAAATAAAAATGAAAATGTCTAATATGTTGACACGTGTCATGTAAAAACATTCTTTTATTATAATTAATAGATTACATTGGAGTGAATTGTCATTTTCGTCCCTGAGGTTTTGTACCTTTTGTCATTTTTATCCAAAAATAAATATTTTCATTTATTTTTCTCCTTTGTGTCCCTGTCATTTAAAAAACTTGTCATTTTCATCCATTTTCGTTAACCCCGTTAATTTACATGTTAAGTAGCCATCATGTGCACATTATGTGAAGGGCATTTAGGTATTTTTGCACCTCACCAGGAAAAAAGAAAACTTAAACATTGTTCAATTTCCCCAAGCATTTAAACATTATTAGATTGTTTTTAATATTCAAAGCTGATGCCCGCTTAACGGGTAAAACAAACGGAGTAAAAGGAAGTGGATGAAAATTGCAAAATTTTAAAATGTCAAGAACACAGAAGAGAAAAATAAAGTTTTTAAATAAAAACGACAAAAAACATCAAACCTCAAGGATAAAAATAACAATTAACTCATTACATTGATATATGAAATGTCTTATTTATCTCTTTTAGCACTCAATGCCCTCTGAGACACTATAGATAACCTAACGTAAAAGAAAGAAAAACATGCATAGTGGCAGCAGAGGACAACAAAAATGAGATGATTTTAAGACATAAAATACGAATCATAACTTCATATATAACATGTGGTTTCATAAAAAAAACATATATAAAATAAACATTATCATAAAGATACATGTATCTCAAACTCAGCGCCGGCTCAACGTTTTCTGGGGCCCCAATCGAAGTAAAAAAAGTGGCCCTTTTGAAAAACGCAATCTAAACTAAAGCAACCTAATCAAATTTCATTGAACAAAAGCAATAAATCAAAGAAAATTTGGTGTACTAACTTTGAGTCCTTAATAGTTGATTTTTTTGAACAAAAAAAAAAGACAAAAAAAGGGTTAGCCGATGTCGATCAGATCAATCGGTGAGGAATGTGTTTGCTTTGTGAATTGTGTGACTATGTTTATTCAATAACCTATCAAGTCTTTCAAATTTTTTATTAGAACTCAACTATCAAGTGTTATTTCCGTTTCAAATTTTATTGACTCATATAATACCAAAATCCGGTATAATTTTTTTTTAAATATGGGGGCCCTTATTTTTTAGGGGCCCCAAGCCCAATGCGTCACAAATTAAATTATAGAGCCGGCCCTGCTCAAACTTATGGAGTTCAATTAATTAACGTGGTTGACGTTATTTAGCTAGTTAGCACATATATACATCAATGTGAGAAGTGTGGGCAAATCAAAGTAACCTATTCCCTACCTATAATGTCATATAATTCTACGTTACTATGCACGAAGAGACTAAATTGGGTAACCAAATACTTGTACAAACAATGTGCTTGTAACCTTATAAAACATATACACATGAAAATTTGTTATGTAGCTAAGATTTTAATAATCATCTATATAGTTATCTTCATTGTACTGCTAAAAATGCTTAACACTTTACAATGTTTTCATTATGCATTATTCTATATGTTGTCATAGTTTTAGGGTTCCAAAAGTTATCATTTCATTTTACTAAGAGCATTTATGTGATTAATGGACAATATACAACTTATGTATAGTTGTGAATCCATAACAATATGTTTTCTCCTAGAGTTAATTACAAAAAGAATCCCCGACCAAAAAGTACAAGTTTTAGGTCTAACTATAAAGGTAACAAGTTTAGAGATATGTAGTGTCAGCAAGTAACATGTTCTGAGTCTAACGTTAACTTTTATGACTAAAATACACTTTTAGTTTAACAAAAAACACCCACAGGCGCTTTTCATGTAAATTACTCAAACTCAACATACATGGATCATTTGTCTAAACTGGTACAATAATTACTTTACAGCAACTTGACAGTTTTTTTTTTTTTTTTTAAATGGTTAGTGGTAGGCCTAAAAAATATTACAAACTAACTACTATATATCCCAAACTTTACTCTTTTAAAGTTAGACCAGTTTATTATTTTGGTAAAACTAAATGTACTATTTGTATTATTAACTTGTTCTCTATTATATACAGTACTATAATTAACTTTTCTCTAATATATACAGTACTTCGATAATTAGACTAGGCTTGGTTCTTTTTTATTTGCATGCTACACAAGCGGTTGAGATTTCTTGTAATGCTAAATTTGGTTTTAGGAGATCTTGCTCCTTTGTATTTGTTTACCTTAGTTGACCAGCTGATCAAAATAACGCTCCATTTTAAGATAAACATGAATCAGAGTGTTGTAATCTTTTTAATTTACGCCCCAGGCATGGAGTAGGCCCACGTGTCATGTGCTCAGTGGCGGCGGACTGGCGGTCGGTTTCAACCAAGCGGGTGTGGCCACGCTAAGTGCAAAGCTACGTCGTACGCACCCTCTTGAATTATTGTTTTTTTGTTTAGTATGTATTAGAGCATCTTTAGACGGTGTGATAGCCTTATTTGATGATATGTAATGTTAATATCCCTTAAGATATATTTTCTACCATATAATTAATTATCCACTCATCATCATTCTTTTAGGCAAAAAATTGAGTAACGATAAACGCCACTTAATTATTACCTAATTATGATATTTATGAAAAGTTATGGCATTATGGTGAAAACGCCCCCCCCCCCCCCCCCCCCAAACCTATAACGGCCATATAATGCCCATGGGAGTGGTGTAAGGGCGTTTTAAGGTGCTAAAACGTCCTTTAATGCCCCATGGCTATTGGTCTTAGTGATAGATGTTTTTTCATGGTTCTAAAAATATACGTTACCGTTAACTAAAAGTTGTTTTGGATGTAAGTTTACTGGTTGATGTAAAATCGTGTAAGTCTAGTTTTATCAAACTTGTTTAAAAGCGTGTGATTCAATTTTTGTTGTCTAATTTACGTGGTTCTTGTTTTATTAGAGTTGTTTTGGTCGTGGAATTCAAGTTTTCAAATATTGTGTAAGAACATAGAGGGTGGTATATATGTTTACAAATTTGTTTTGATTTTTAAGTTCTTGGATATAATTATATTTTTTAAGTGTGTAAAAAGATAAAGGAAACCGGATGTGTATTGGCTCCGGTGAATGTTAACAAATTCATCGTACTTTTGCTTTTTGAACTTCAATCCAAAGTTTGTCTTCCACTAATGATCTTCTCTCTAAAGCAATAGAAATCATTGTTACCGTGTCTCACTAAGAAGCAGTGATCACATCGTTGCATCTCATTTACCTTGAAGCAGTGGCGTATCCAGAAAAAATTTTCGTGGGGGCAAAAATGAGACGGTTGCATATCTTTAAGAAGGGCACTCGAGATTTTCACACACAAATATAACACTAATTTTTTTTTAGGGGGCGGCTGCCCCCACACGTTTGTACCTAGGTCCGCCCCTGCCTTGAAGTGATCCTACTTTAATGTTTCCCTGAAAAGGTACCCTCCGACCACCTTCAAGATCGTATCGCTAATCAGGTAATGAAAAATCTTTTAATATTTACAATTGAATAACACTAGTAGTCACCCCTTACAAGTTACACATATGAAGTTGATAATGAATATTCACAATTTAGATCACACCAACTCAACTTGTTTACCTCTTGGTCTTGATCTTGTTATTTTTTTTTACTTGATGATGTTTTGATTATGAACGAAGGTCATTTAAAGAAGTAACCCAGTGTTTGACTTGGCTTTCACTTTTCGTAGGAGTGAAAGAGGCCGGATCACCTCATGATATGATGTATATAATATTACTTTACATTTTGTCTCGAAAACTGTTTCTTATGACATAAACACATAACTTTGTGATCACAAACAAGAAGATATTAAATTATAGTGCTAAAGAAATTGCTACTGGAATAGCAAAGAAGATAGAGGATGAAAACAAGTTAGTATTTAGGCCGATTCATGTCACTGTCGACAGTGCAACTATCATGAGTCTTCTGATAACCATTTTTACCTAACAATTTTGTGCTACATGACAATATTTCTTGTTTTAAAATAATATATGTGATAAACAAATTTGAGATTTTAATTTCTTATTTTCAATATATAACGTGGCGAACAATATTTAAAATAATATGTTTGTTACAATCCTCAAATTAATATTTCTTATTCTTATTATAAATAAAAATATGATCGCTACAAGTGTGAATTTCGTAACGCCAAAAACTGAAGACGACATTGTGTGAAGTATCAAGTATTACGCAAACACATATAGTTAAAAGTTAATTTTAATTTTGTTTTCTAATATTTTATAGTAGTAAACATTCTCCTCTAAAAATTTACAAACATAAATTATCGTTTAAAATTTTCATCATTTGTTTTATTTTTAATTTAAAAGTTTTATTAACATAAATTTAATTTAAAACAACTAATAAACTTTTACACTAAAATTGAAATAAATTATGAAACTTTTAAAGTTAAATTTATGTTTTTGATATTTATAAAAAAAAATTATTTTTACCAAATCTGAAAACCGAATTTAACTATAATTTATAAAACTTTATATCACACAAGCACAAGTTTATTTTGAGTATTTTCCCTGACACATAGATAGGCCTAAACATATAAAAGAAAAAGAAGCCTCTAGACAAAAAGAAGGCACCGATACCGGTGCCCCTCAAATCAGGCAATAAAAAATTAACCCTATTTATAGTAGTATTTTGTTCTAACCAATGCTACAAAATTAAAATTTTTAATTTTCAAGCATTTCATTTGCCTTATGTAAAAGAGGGCCGTGGCCCGTGAGTGGATAATATGGCTCGGCTCGTATTCACCAGGGACACCACTTTAGATGTGAGGAGCACATGCTGTGATATAGTGATTACACTCATGTTCGTTAGTTTGGAAACTAGCCAATCAATGAGTGACAAAAATTTATTCAAGTTTTTTCAATTTTTTTATTATAATATTTCATTTAACAATTAATTAGTTTTCTTAATTGACTTGTATTCGTTATTCTTTCTAGAAAAACAAACTACATAACTTATTTTATGTTTTTATAGAGCGTTTGGATATAAATTTTAAAGAAACAGAGTTACTTTAAAAAAAAAATATTTACTGGTCTCTTAAACGGTTTATTATATTTTTAATTTTTTAAATAACTTTAAGTGTAAATGAATTTAATTAGCAAGTAATTAAAAATGTTAAAATACCACTCACACTCGCTAGGTATACGCCTCACTAGTGTGTGAGTAAGTGCAATAAGATGACGCCTAAACGAAAAAACCCGACCCATGAGAAAAATACATCCAACCCAATTTGATGATATCTCTATGACTCTATCCAAGTATCCAACTAACAATTCTTCGATCGTACTATCTTTTTATAGTAAAGCGATATGGCCCATGAGTAATACGCATCCGACCCAATTTGAATTTTGACCCAGAAAAGCTCTATTAGAAGCCCTACTTTGATTGTCCAGATTCGTATTGCCACGGCCCATGTATATACCAAAGTCCAAAGTATCCAACTGTTACTATCAAGTAGAGGTGGGCAAATCGGGTCCGGCCCAATACCCGAAACCGGGTTGGGCCCAACCGGGTTTTTTCGTACCCGGGTTTTGGTGAAACCGGGTTCGAACCCGGGTCGGGTTCACCTAATGCAAAACCCTACCCGGCATACCCGGGTAGGGTCGGGTCGGGTCCGGGTTGGGTCCAAAACCGGTTTCAAATCGGGTTCAACCGGGTTCGGGTCGAGTTCACTAAAAAACTCAAAATCTAAAACCGGTTCCAACCCTACGGGTTTAAACGGCTCCAACCCGGGTACACCTCCCATCGGGTACTACCCGTATCCGGGTCCGAGTTGGGTCCACCGGGTCGGGTTTGGACCCGGTTTTTATGCCCATCTCTACTATCAAGTACAAACAGCTACATAATTTCCAGTTTAAGATTTAATTTTTTAAAAACTTTCAATTTAACCTTTTAATTTTTAAAACTTTCAAGCTTACCCCTTGTAGTATATATAATATACACTCTTAACATATTAATTTTTTATACTAACTAGTGTGTGACCAGCACGCGCGTTGCGCGAATTTAGTTTCCGACTTTTCCGCAGATTCGCATTAGGTTGTTTTTCGACACGCGCTTCGCGGTGGAGTTCGAAGATGTTGTTTCCATTCTAATGTTGGGCTCAGAGTGTGTACGGCGGTAAATACACCATGGCTAGAGGGCGGGTTACAGGCAACAACCTGCCATCCTCCAACCCTTCGACCACTAATAAATGCCGTCAATCAATTCTTATTCGGACCCATAAACTCATCACAGCCCATTAGAAATACGCATCAAAGGCAACATCAACAGCACCACCATCAAGACCACCACCAAGGGCAAATTGCATCAAACAAACGACCAAAGCAAAACCTAATATCCATCGGTTTTTTAAAACATCAGGAGCAAAAGAGGAGATCGGACCACCGCCATCTACACCACTGCCGTCAACAGCGGCAACATCAACAGCACCACCATCAAGACCACCACCATCGTAGACCCCCCCTCGATTTCCATCGCGGTCGCCCCCACTGACCCGAATTTAATCCGAAACACGATTACATCAAAAACCCTACCATCAAGACAAACAATAATCAAGAAAGCGTTGTTGCATGTTGTATATCGAGAAAGGGGCACCTTACCGGAGTGCAAAGCCACCGCTGTGATGGCTAGGCCTTTGGGGCCTCGCCGGCGGTGGTGACGAGAACCGGTTGCGGTTGTTGCAGCAGCGAGGGCTGACAACTTTGTTGCAACGGCTGCGGCCTAGCGGTGGCGGCACGACGATGGCGGGGTTGACCTGCGACGGTGGTGGCAGTGACGGTGCCGGCGTCGGTAGTGACGGTGACTCCTACCACAGTGAACCATTCCCCAAGGTTTGGCCCCCAAATCTTCCTATTTGAAGTCACGTGGGGGGGAAAACGAAACCGAAGGTGGTGATTGTGGTACGGCGGTTGCGCAGCTGCGGCCGCCAGAACCGGCCATCTCCTTCAACATCTCGTCTCCCTTTCTCTCTCTAAACAATGCATACGGTTAAAGAGAGACACACCCAAAATAGACGGAAACACCCCACGACACTATTCAACGACCTAGCTTTTTCGGTGGTGGTGCTACGGCGGTGGCGCACCGTAGGTCGGCCGAACGGAGCACATCCCTCAACCGTTCATTTCCCTCTCTCTCTTTAAAGAACGCGAAGGGTTAAATAGGGAGGCGCATAAAATGACGGAAATACCCCCGATACTGTTCATGGATTTGGTTTTTTCATAGTATAGAATTTGATCTTCCATAACTTTATTTCGTTAAGCTTGTTTTTTTATAAGATTATTTATTAGGTATCATATATTATATCTATTGACAATAACATGGTGATACCGTGAAATATAAAACTAATACCGATCGAAAAACAATGGTACCATTATATAACTGGTTTATATCTATGTTTCGATTTTCAGAACAGAGTCGTCACTACTTCGTATATTTCTTTTATGCATTTAACTATGTTAATCTAGCCGCCACAACGCACGTAACAGAATTCACAAACACATTTGATAATTTCTAGTTTCACATATATGCATATATATATATATAATTATACCACAAAAGTAAATATTGTGTTTATGACATTTTATATGCTTCGACATTGCTTCAATGGCTTGATTGATAATATGCAATTGCACGTATTTGAAGCAACAGTTCAAGATGAAACCAATTGAGATGATTGAAGCAAAATGTTTTTCTACATTTATAGTTGAAGTAAAACAAGAGGACACTAATGCTAGACATAATATCCAGAAACTCTCCTATCCATTTATCAAAGTACCACTAATGAAACAATAAGATGGTCTGTAGACCTACCCGAATAAGCAAGAATTACCGCGTGAATGTTGAACGATCATTTGATTCCAAGTGGATGATTACTCGAGCTCCAGAAGCAAGCCTGTTGGAAGAACTAAGAACATTTTCATTTTTTGACCAACATGAACATTATAAAAGTACTTTTCAAAACATACCGCAATTCTCTTGCTACCATTGTTGAATATGCAAGGTGATAGAATGCATAGGTTAGTACCTTCTGGGAATCTCATTGATGCCATTCTTGGACGTTTGCTTAGCGACCCCATGATTGATCTTGGTATGCACTTTGCACAAGTTAATGTTGAAGCACATTTTTTGATCCTGCATTATTGAATCAATTCTAGGCCTAATTTCTAGTGATAGTATCTAAATTGCTTTTAGTAATCAACTTTAGGACAGTGGCCTTCAAGGAGGTTATAAGGCAGATAACCACTGGAAGTACGGACACAAGCGCCTACCATTGTGTCACCCCTTGAAGGTTAATAATATCTGAATTCGCACGTTATTCATTCATAACACAAGTGCTAGAGAGTAGAAACAAACCTGTTAACACTATTAGAAGAAGATTGTTTTAGACTGCTGACTTCTTCTTTCTTGAGCCATTTTGTCTCTACCAAACTCCCACCGAAGTATTGCTTATCTTCCAATATCGGATTTTCTGACAAGCAATCGAGCTCACCTGAGAGTAAACTTGATGATAGTTTTGAATCTATTGACCTAGATCTGTAAGATAAAGCTCGACTAAAGTTGTGATCGTGTGATGACATTGACCCACATGAGATCAGCTGTAACAGCATACTGGATGCCCTGAATTTTGTGTCAGTTGGAACTTGATATTCATCTTCTTGTTGTTCTTCAAGTTTATCATAGGTGTTCAAATTATCATCTTCAGCTTTCATTAGAGATTCTAATGTTTCAGTCTTGCCAATAGACGAATGTGCACCGAATGAAGATCAAAGAGAGTCATTGGTTGATGATCCCACAGCACCGGTATCAGTTAAGAAACTTCTTGTGCAAGTTTCTTGAACTTTTACATGCTCATCCGTTTGAGTTGAAGCATCAGCAAGGCGATGACTACACTTGTAGATCTTGTATGTTGTCAAGCTATGATAACCATCATCATCCTGAGACATTTTATTCTCTCTGTCTATTATATTTGTTGAAGACGAATAATCATCATGAGTAATCAAAAATCGTGGTTCATCTGATTGTTCTAAATTTTGCAATCTAATGCTTCTAGCAGGAGCAAAACGACCTGGAAACAATTATCATGCTTATTTTTTAGTGTTCTTGAAATGAATCATCAATGCTTAATTCTTGAAAATTATAAATATTGCTCAATTTCACCTAAATTGTTATCTTCAACAAGTTCTGAGCCTTTGAGAATGTATTCGTTTTCATTAGCAGGAACAATTAGGTCATCTTCACAAAGATCATTCCACACAAAAGCATTCTTATAGCTTCTACATCATCAAGAATAACATGAAGATCCAATTAAGAACATCTGAACATGCCAATGAAAACTGGAATAAACTAATCAGATTAACATGAATTAACCTCTTGCAAGACCATGAATACATTGAGCCCATGCCTCTTCCTCTAAGAGAATTGAATTTCTTAATCACATCTGCAACAAAAATTTCACAAAAACAAATCGTATGGTTCAATTGACACTTACAGTTGTGTAATAACTAACAACACTATGCTAGATTTAGTAGTAAGAATTACGAGTACCTCTCAGGTATAGACCGTCTGGTGAAACAAGAGCGACTTCAATGAAATGAGGATGTTCGAGCTGTTGATTTCGGTAGAGATAATAAATCACCTGAACTTTCCGACTCTGTGACCGGCGATTAAGCTCCATCTCCGGCTGCCGTTGCTGATCCATATTAGCACTCGATTTCAACTGCTGCTGTATATATTCCGTCATCGTACTTCGATTAAAACCCTAGATAACTATCGAATTCCAAATCGTCAAAGCTAAGTTCGAACATTCATTTGGCAAACGAATCTTCGTTGCATGTACAATTTGTGAGTGATTAAATGAAACTCATTAAGTCGTTTCATATTCAGATAATCAGATATGAAATACAGATTCTACTAAACGCTTTCTCTCTAATATCCTTTGATATGATTGTTCTTCATTCTTTGCTCACCTTAGTGAGAATCATCGGTCTCAATCGATCAACCTCTGGTCCGAATTGACTCATCAGTAAAACGCGCCAAACAGATCTAAAGGTAAAAATTGATTGGACGAGTGATAACATCAAATCAAGTTGAATTGTAGAAGAAACCAGAAGGAATGATTCTGTGACGAATCATGAGTGAATGACAAGCAAATTCAAATGGAAGCAACTTCGTATGGTGACAAAAACTGCAACAATTTCTCTGTTTGTCTGTTTATGTGTTAGAGAGAGAGAGAGTGTGTGTTTAGTTAGTTTACCTCCATCAATGTCATGTGCAAAACATCTAATAGCCTTTACCGGCAATTTACATCCTAACTCAAAATGAGTAATTTATTTACATATAATTATTAAAAAAATTGCATAAATGATTTATGTGATTTCAGATTGCATGATTGGTGTTTAGATTTTAACAATTATAAAGTTAGTTTGAATTTCTGTATAATCATTGCAAATTTTATGCTCAAATTTTACAAAAGTGCAAAATAAAAAGTGCATAGTTAGTTTAAATTGTGTAAAATACATAAAAAATAAATGAATTAGTACCAGTGATCAAACATGTAATGATTACACAAAAGTTTAAATTATTTTTATAATTTTCAAGGTTTGGGACCAAACATGAAATTTAGTTAAATCACAATGACCATTTATGCAGTTTTATCTATATTTTTAACAGCTACTTGAATCGTTGATGGGCTATTGGTGCATCCGATAATCTCCACCTCTCGAGTAAGAACCTTTAATCTCTAGGATGGCACATCCCCAAAGGAAAGTTCGTACGTCAATCTGTCACCATCAATCCTGAACTTGAGATCACTTTTAGGAGGAAACCACCTGACAAAACTTGAAACCTTTATTTTGTCGTATGGGAATTGAAGCCAAAATCTCCCCATTTTACCCTTGTTTACTTAACACCGGGCACGAATCTTAATCTCTTTTGTTTTACTTTATACCTACTAAGTGATAGTTTTGTTGTTAACTTGTTGAATGCTACTAAAAGTTGATTTCAAATTTGAATGATTGATGGAAAAGTGTTATAAAAACCAGCCATTGGTCATAATAGATTACCAATGGTGATCATGAATAGTAAATTACTATAAATATTAGTAGCAACTTGGTTCACTAGTAGTAAATGTTTACTAGCAGTAAGCTACCATTAACCAACAACCTGCGAGTGAGTAATAACTTTACCTGTCACAAACAATGATAATGTTGAATATGTCAAAGAAAATTACCAATAACTATAGAAATATACACGCCCTTAAGAATTAAGAAATATACGTGCCATTAAGAATCAAGAAAAAACTCACACCAATAATTAAAACAGTTTGACCAGAGCCTCTAATGATAGTGTTGAATATGTGAAACCAAAGTACCAAATCAGCCATAGGAGCTTGGGCGACCGAACCAAACAAATGATAAAGAACAAGTTTGATGGCTTGGATCTCCCATTCTCTTTTCTTTTAAGCTAACTTGACCATGAATCATTAGCGTTAAAACAAGCTTAGAGTGTTATGAGCTTGACATGATTCAAGTTGTACATAATATTAAGAATATGCATCAACACACATATCAAAATAAATTTATGTTTTAACATGATATAACAAATATTCAAGACATTGTTTATCGTTTACATTCACCTTGATCCGCATCAGTTCTTACTTTTTAGTCATGGCGATTCAATGCCTATCCTTTGCCATATTAACTATACTCCTCACATACTGATAAACACATTTAACAATCTACAAATTCGTATATTGTACAAACACATATGTAAAACTATTGGTTGAACTAAATTTCATAATTTTTTATATTTTACAAACATACATGTGAAAATACATCAAAAAAGAAGGCAAATGGATAGCAAATCGTGTTTGCAAACCGACCCATCTAAGATATGGTACCCAAACCGGTTAAACCTCAAGTTCAAATAATTTGAATGGTTAAATTTTCGAAATGGTTAAGACGATACGAAAAGACAAGCCATTCTTTAGTCAATTAGCCGGCAACCGTAATAATCATCAAAAACGCCAATGCTATCATCTTTCCCGCCAACTCTCAAGTTCTATCATTTCCATCAAACCCACTGAAATTAAACCCCACCGGCGACCACCGTCGCCACCACCACGAACCACCGCCGGTTGATGCTAACGCTCCGGTCATGCTGTTACAGTGCGACTCACACTAGCACCATAACCACCGCAATATCTCATCGTATCAGACATTCTGTTCCGAAATTCATTCTCAAAATCTCCATCTCAAACTCCAACAAGATGTCGTCATCTCGCCCATCTGCCTTCGATGCACTCATGTCAAACGCCCGTGCAGCTGCCGCCAAGAACAAAACTCCGTCGTCTTCCTCTTCCCCCCAAAAACGCAAAACCCTAGATTCAAAACCCCCAATTGGTTCCACTCCGATTAGCGAATGTAAACCTAACGAAGTCTCACCAAAACGAGAGAAATTAGATACGAATCGGATTAAGTCGGAAACCTTTGAATCAAATGGGGAGAAACGAGATAAATCAAACCCTAATGTGGTTCTCTGCGAGGAAGAAAAGGCATCGAAGAAACAACGGGTGATTAATGTGGATGAGAGCATTGTTCAATTGAAGAAGAAGCCAGCTAAATTTGACCCCAAAAAGGCTGCGTATTGGGAAGAAGGAGAACGGGTGCCATTTCTGTTTCTTGTTAGGGTTTTCGATGAGATTTCGAAAGAGTCGGGTCGGATTGTGATTACTGAAATTGTTTGTAACATGTTGAGGACTGTAATTGAAACAACACCTGATGATCTGGTTGCGGTTGTGTATCTTTTAGCCAATAGAATTGCGCCAGCTCATGAGGGGCTCGAGCTAGGGATTGGGCATGCTTCCATTATCAAAGCACTTGCTGAAGCTTGTGGTGCAAAAGAAGCACATATTAAAAAGCAATATAAGGTATGTCTGTATAATTGTTAAATTCAGTCTTTTCATTGCCTGCTTGTTTGTTATGTTTAATTGATCATGAAAAGGCTAACCACTTGTTTTATTTTGATTACAGGAACTTGGAGACTTAGGTCTTGTTGCTAAAGCGAGCCGTTCATCCCAACCGCTGATGCGTAAACCACAGCCATTGACAGTGGCTAAAGTATTTGATACATTTAAGTTTATTGCCAAGGTATACTAAGTTGACATATGAATTTGTTACTGAACAATATTGATTATTTTTGGAATAATTGATTAACTTTTGTAGTTTGTTAAATCTTGATAGGAATCGGGGAAGGACAGTCAAGATAAGAAGAAGAATCACATTAAGGGACTTCTTGTTGCAGCAACCGACTGTGAACCTCAATATTTGATACGTCTGCTTCAGGTTATTATATGAGTTTATGCTTGAAATTATCGTGCTGAATTCTTTATTTCATCATTTTTTATATAAGTATTTGAAAATAAATAAAGTATGCAGACGAAATTGCGAATTGGTTTAGCAGAGCAAACTCTTTTGACTGCCCTTGGGCATGCAATAGTCTATACTGAAAAAAATCCAGCATCTTCAGCGCACACAGATTCACCTCTAGAAGAGGTCAGTTGACATTCATTACAAAGTGTCTTTTTTTGAAGTTTGTTTATATGGTAACTTAATTTATATTGTTGTTCAGGCTGCTAAAATTGTTAAACAAGTGTATTCAGTAATTCCTGTATATGATAAAATTGTTCCTGCTCTACTTTCTGGTGGTGTATGGGATCTGCCCAAAACGTGCTGTTTTTCACCTGGTGTTCCGGTTGGGCCTATGCTCGCTAAGCCTACAAAAGGAGTATCTGAGATTTTAGATAAGTTTCAAAACATGGAGTTCACTTGTGAATACAAATATGATGGTGAGCGGGCCCAGGTAAAATATTATCAAGTTAATGAAGACAAGAAATTGTAAAAAAGCAAAATTTTGTGAATGACTTAACAAGTTTCACATGACTCAGATACATTATTTGGAGGATGGCACAGTTCAGATATATAGCAGAAATGCAGAAAGAAACACAGAAAAGTTCCCTGATGTTGTTGTTGCTGCTTCAAGGTACTCTCTAGAGATTTCTCCCTTAATCTCATTGTGTTGTGTCTGATTTCTGATTTTTTGACACTGTTGCATTTAGAGGTGGCAGGATGGATTGAAATTCTTGGCTTATATGTTGTGTGATTAAACCAAATAAGTCGTTTTTAACATCTGCAATTGTTTTGCAGAGTTAAGAAACCAAATGTAACATCATTTGTTCTGGACTGTGAACTAGTCGCATATGACCGCAAGAAGCAGAAAATTCTACCATTTCAGGTTACCTGTTTTTTAGTAAACTACAGATTTATGGCTTTTGTCCTCTAACATCACGTATTAAATTAGTCATCCTATTTTGAGGTTCCTTCATGGATTTCGTCCCTCTCCCTAATTGCATGAATGCAGTCCCTTAAGTGCCCCACATGCCTCACAGACTATTGCATTTTTGTTCTTTTACCCAAAGGGTCTCTCAGATATGGAGCAAATTAGAGATGCCTTCCTATGTGCTAGCAAGTTCATTTGTTCTCCTTTTTCTTAAGAAAACCTTGAATCGTAAATTATATAAACTAATCCATAAGGTTTTGAATTTTGAAATATAAGCTAAAGCATTATATGGAGTGTATAAAATGATATGATTAGCAACAGAAATAATAATATCATACAAACCATTAAAGAAACATGGTTCAAACCATCATAAAATCGTAAAACATCCATCACTTCATCACCTCATGCTACCTCAAAAGTCCCATGTTTATTACCTCCATTGTATGGTGAACCATCTTTTTCCTTTTTTACCTGTGTTGTGGTAGCCCGCTTTTTCTAATACATCATTTTGTTGTTGGTTACTAGTATACGGGTATAAGGAGTAGACAGGAGAGTATTCAAAAGCTCTTACAACTTGTAGCACCTTCTGGTTTCTCTTATAATATTGAAAGTGGAATGTAAAGGACAAAAGTGCCCTTGTCTGACCAGCATTCACATTGTAGGGGTTTTTGGTCTTTTTTTTGGGGGGGGGGGGGGGGGGGGACAGGGATAACTGGTGTAATGAACGATTTTCAAGGACGAAAGCCATAATTTTCATATAGACAAACTTTGTGATTTACTCCTTTAACGTTTCTTTAATCTTTACTAGCACATATGCGCTTTCATGTCATTGTTGGTCACACTGTTTTGAAGTTAATGCAGATAATCAGTTTTATGTAAGCTGTTTATGATTACCATGAAAATATGTATGTAATCAAATATTAAAAAATTGAATATTCTATGAAGCCACAGTTGATCAATTTTGTTCACGTGTTACCTTATGTTTGCTATTGGCTATTTTAACAGATTTTAAGCACACGAGCTCGCAAAAACGTTGTTATGAGTGAAATTAAGGTTAATGTATGCATATATGCATTCGATCTGTTGTATTTGAATGGAAAACAGCTTTTACAAGAACAACTTATCACTCGTAGAGAGGTGAGAGAACTAAGGAATATATTCATTATTATGGCTATTAATCATTAAAGTACAGCTATCATAAGCTAATTCCAATTGACTGATGAAATTTTGAATTCACTGTTTTAAATTGTTGATATTTTCAGCGTCTATATGAATCCTTCGAGGTAGAACCTGGATATTTCCAGCTTGCCACAGCCATAGCATCAAATGATCTGGAAGAAATACAAACATTCTTGGATACTGCTGTTAATGCTAGGTAATTAGCCTTTCTATTTAGTTCTAATGGGGTGTTTGGATCACGTTTTTAAAGTGACATGTGATTTTTAATAATCAGAGTTATTGTATAATCAACTATTCAACTGTAAAAAAATGGAAAGTAGAAAATGGTGTTTGTATGTGCTTTTGCTGTTAGAGGTTGTAATAATCAGATCTTTGAATGTGTGACTCAAACTCTTATCTTATCAGTTGTGAGGGATTGATTATCAAAACGTTAAATCGAGATGCTACATACGAGCCTGCAAAACGTTCAAATAACTGGCTCAAGTTGAAAAAGGACTATATGGATAGGTATTCAGTTATCTATTAGTATTTTTTTTTAATTTAGTTTCCAATGGTGGCTCACGTAAAATGGTGGTCCATGTTTTGTGCAGCATCGGTGATTCATTAGATTTAGTACCCATTGCCGCCTTTCACGGCCGTGGAAAACGTGTAGGTGTATATGGCGCCTTTCTCCTTGCTTGTTATGATAATAATAAGGATGAATATCAAACCATTTGCAAGATTGGTAAGTGACATTTTTTATTTTTCCTTTTAGGGGTGTTTGCATGTGGGTTTTGGAAGTGATTATTTGATTCTGAATAATCAGATAATTAATTATGATAAACCGGCTATAGGAGATGGTGTTTGAAGCGGTATTAATAAGATAATTATCTGTTGGAGTGGTTATCCAATTCTGATTATTGGAGAAATTAATAGTCATAGAAACAGAATTTGTTTATCCAAACATTAATAACTTTCTATTCAAAATTAGTTCATAATGTTGCTGATTTTATGACTTTAATAGGCACTGGATTTTCAGAAGCCATGCTTGAAGAGCGCTCAACCAGTCTTCATTCTAAAGTGATCCCAAAGCCAAAGGTTTACTTGCAAGTTTTGATTTTGAATACCCAGTCGTTCATTAAACTATTTAATGTGGTATTTTGATTTTAAATGTTGGCAGTCGTACTATCGATATGCAGAAACCATAAATCCAGATGTATGGTTTGAGGCATCTGAGGTAGTTAATCATTGATATTATGAATTATATCACATATTTGTTTATTTTATCTTCTTTTCAAAGTATTGAAGATGTCACACATAATATTTATGCAATCTTTTTCATCAATTTCAGGTTTGGGAGGTTAAAGCTGCTGACTTGACCATCAGCCCGGTTTATTGTGCTGCAATGGGAACGGTCGACCCTAATAAGGTTTACTTTAAAATTTTAATATTTTAAGATGTATTTAATGAATTCATCTACCTATTTAAATACTTTTTTCTTTTCCTTAAAAAAGGGTATTTCACTACGATTCCCTCGTTTACTTCGTGTTCGAGAAGACAAGGGACCCGAGGAAGCTTCATCTTCAGAAATGGTGAGAAACCATCTTTCACTTGCATATTTCATGCCCCCAAAGATTTTATTAAATTTATGTTCTCATTTGAATATTAATATACAACTTTTTAAAAGTTATCGTTATTTTGCCTTTGTTCCATTACAATCAGGTTGCTGACATGTATAATGCCCAGAAACATACCCAAAGTAACAATCAAGGTGATGATGAAGATGAATGAGAATACATTCTGGCAAGAAATGTGATTGCCAAGACCCAAGGTTTCTAATTGAACTTTAACCTTGGGTTTCAGGTGACCGTCTTCTCTTGCTGTTGTATCGGTTCATGCAAGAAATCATCTACGAACGAAATATAACGAACATTGGAGTCGTGTAAACTATTTGCATAAATTTTGTAGTTATTCAGTCACTAAAACCGTTACTTTAAGTAATTTAAGTTGGATTTTGTCAAAGCAAATAAAGTTTTAGATTCTAGTTTTCCCTAAAAAGGGAACATAACAACTAGTTTGAAAGATGGAAAACAACTTTTGGTAGGTGGGTAGGTTGGTGCTTTACTACCATTACTTGATTTGACCTAAAGAAACCACCACCACATTCTACACCGTCACTAATTAAGATACCATTTTTAGTCGTATAAAAATTACAAATATCTCTTTATTTGGGATATTCCGTGTTCTCATTAAATGAGGGTTGAGGGTTCGATTCCTATAATATCAATGAGAGCTGAGGGTTTGATTATTATAATATACAAGTGATAGCATTAGAGTTACTTATAAAAGTAGATTAGATGTCCATATATATTCGTGTTTGTTCACCTTTTATACTTAAAATATGTGAAGTACATATACTCTAAAACATTTTCAAATTTGCAAAATATATTTTGTACTTCTTAATGAATTATAAATAGTATGCATGAAATACATATAAAACACGTCAAAAATGTGCTCGAATATTGAACTCCTGAGGGTATTTAATAAATCATGAAATATGAATAATGAGCATATGTGAAATTTGATTTAATTTCTTTATTATAGAAGTAAATATTTATTTGAAACTATTATATAACGAAACAAAAATGTATTATCTATATTTTTATTTATTATTTTGTGGGTTTAATTTTGATTGTTTTTTTTTTCTCGAGTAATGACTTTGTTAGATCTTGATTCTGATTCGTGGGCCCAACCTTTCTTACCTTACGGTGGTTGGCCCATACATCTTATCAATTCCCTAATAGCATCCAAAGCATAATTAAACGAGTAAAGAAGACATGTCTATTTTAAGATCTAGTAAACAGTCAATTTATATAATATGACTTAAATTCATAATTTTTGAAATAAATGGAATGAATATATATTTTATATTTTTAAGCGTGGATTAACACTGAAATCAAAAACATTTCAGAAATTATTTATTTAGGAATGAATAAAACGATTTTTAAAATATCATCGAGTTTTATATGGATGTGTCTCGATATGTATGTGCTACTTGCTGTGTATTAAAACCCGAATTAAATCATTTGGCTAGACTTCTCACTTGTTCCTCACTTGTTCAGTTGTTTGGGTCAAATGTGTTCGTCTGACGGTAGGTGAAACACGACGGTATTTCTTTTGTGATTGGACCAGCAAACTACTAGATGAGATTGAGATGGGAATGCGATTATACATGTCAAGTCGGATCAAACCTAGTCCGAGATATTCTATTGCTGTCTAATTTACCAAGGAAAAATAGCCCAAAAAGTTGTTACAATGTTTATTAATAGATGATAAGTATATGTTAATAGAGTGTTTAAGCATTTCATTGATATAATTATTTTTATATTTCTTAAACTATAATTTTATAATTTTATGAGAACAATTATAAATTTACTAGAAAAACTTAAATAAGATGATTGAAAATTGAATGGGAAATTTTTGCTTTACAAAGGGTAGTTCATCCTCCACCTCATAATACCCAATAACCTAATTACTAATTAGTGTAATCATTCAGCTAAATCAACTATAATTAACAGTTAACTGATGTTGATTCTTTGATATTTGGTCTCTGTGGAAGAAACAGAGCCTTCAGGATGACCCCTTTTCTTGTTAAACTTCCATAGCAACCGGTGGACCGGTGGCGGAGACGGCAGCACCACCGGCGGCGGCGGAATCCGGTGGGTGTCTAACGACGGCGGAGGGTGGCGCCAATGCGGCAGTGGTCCGGCGAGGAGGAGGTTCTGCAACAAAGGCCCTGCCTTTATCACCGCTTCCAAAAGCTTCCCCTTTTCCGGCAACTTCTTCACCGGAAACCCAAATTCCTCCGGCGACGGCGGCGTAAATCGGACTGTGGGTTCGCTCACCGACGACGAAACGATGCTTTCTTCACAATCGGAGGAAGAGAATCCGCCGGTGGTGATGGGTTCGTCGTCTATGCTTGAAACAGAGTGCGGCGGAGGTGCGGTGGTTTGACGGTGGTTGTGGTGGTGCTGTAGAAGGAGCTTTTGGTATAGGTTTTGAGCTTCGTTTTTCTCGTTAATGGCGGTGTTCAGAAGGTGTTTCAGTTGGGTCAATTCTTCATCTTTGATTTTCAACTCTTCCTGAGCTTTGAATCTTGCTGCTTCAAGCTCCATTGTTGTTATCAACAGAGACTCTGCTAGCTCCTCTGTGCTCTGTTTCGATCAAATTGATAAAAACCCAGAAAACAGATTCAAAATGGTATCAAAATCAAGTGAAATTGATGGGATTTGGGATTTGAAAGATGAAATTTGACCTTTGTGCGGTAGAAATTTGACCAATCGAGGAGGAAATTGGTGTGATCTTCCATGGGTGCCTGTGAATAATCTGCAAATGGTGATGGTCTGTTGGATGAGTGAAGAAGAAGGTGAGTGGAGTTGGGGTTATAATGAGTTGTTTGGCGCTGTAGAAATACAGTGGCAGTGTGTGTTTGTATACATTATTTTGGATGAAGTTGTTTTCCGATAGAAAAGATTATGACATGTTATTGTTTGTTTTCTTTATTTTGTTTTATTTATTTATAATAACTTATATTTGTGTCGATATGATAAACGATTATAATAATTTTTGCTAATTTATTTTTATGTCAATATCATCATTACTTTTTAAATCTTAAAAACATAAGAGAGTTCACATCTTGTTTTCTAAATTGATGTGAATATATTTCTTATATTATATGGTATGGTTGTAAGTGGTTTTGCGTAGAGAAGAGTGAAAATGTTACTTTTTAATATGTATTTTAAAAAAATATTGTTCAAACCCTTATAAATTTTTAAATATTTTTTAAAATGAATGAAGGAGAGAAAAAAAAATAAATGTTAAAAAAATATTATTTAATTGAAAAAAAATTAATGATTTTTAATTTAATTACAGACTAAATTACAAGTTTTGTCCTTTATATTTATTAAACTTATGAAATGGGTCCTTTAATGTTTAGACTTTCACTCTCTGTCCTTTATTTGAAAATTTGATTTATTTGTTGTCCTTTAACCAGAGCTCCATCCATTTAATTTGTTAAGTCAAAGAATTTTAATTTCACATGAGGGCATAATGATAATTCCCCCACCCCCAACTCTTCAAGATATATCCAATTAATGGGATGTCAATGTGGCCAAAGTCTCACGTGCCTACAATTATCACACCACCTGCTTACCATAAACCGATAGGGAGGCCCAAAAAAGCAAGGAAAAGATCAAATGTCGAATTAGGAGATGTTAGAAGATGTGGGTGTTTGTCAAAGGAAGGCTCAACAAAAACGTGTGGAAAGTGTAAAAAAAAGGGTCATAACAGGAGGAGTTGCAAAGGCCAAGAAGAGAATTAAATATGGTTTTTGAGATCTTGATTAGTTCTAATGTAGTGTCTTTTGAGAATTGTCTATTAAATTCATAGAACAATGTATTAGGCAACTTAACTAATTTTGATGTTTCCTTTTTGTCCATGGTGTATGCAATATTGATTGCATAATTAATATGCATTATTGATTGTAGATTAGAATATTTGACAACATAATTGACTGCATATTGCTATATTTTTACTGCATTACTTAATGTTTACTGTACTTTGGCATATTTGTGACTACATTTCTTGACTGTATTTTGGACTATTTTTTACAGCAGTTTATACTGCATTTTAGCTGCAGTTTGTATTGCATTTTTAACTGTTTTTTACAGCATATTTTCATTGTATTTTTACTTCATTTTAGACTGCATTTTGGTAATATTTGATTTCAAATTTGACTGCAATTTGTCAATAGTTGACTGCATTTTGGCTTATTTTTTCAGTGCAATTTATACTGCATTTTAGCTGTAGTTTATACTGCATTTTTAATTGATTTTTACTGCATATTTTATTGCATTTTTACTTTATTTTTTACTGCATCTTTTGACTGCATTTTGATAATATCTGACTGCATTATTTGACTACATTTTGTCAACAGTTGACTGCATTATTTGACTCATGAAATATATGTATATTTGGACTGCATTTTGGGGTAAAATGAGGATTAATGTATGATGAAAATAATTAAGGGTGAGGAATTACCATTATACCCTCATATAAAATAACATTTTTTAATCTAACAAATTAAATGGATGGATGTTTGACTAAAGGACAAAAAATAAATCAAGTTTTCAAATAAAAGACAAAGAGTGAAAGTCTAGAAATTAAAGGACCCATTCCATAATTTTAATAAATATAAATGACAAAACTTGTAATTTAGTATTTAATTATATGGATGGAGATAAGGAATGAGATGTGAATGCTCTAAGAGTATTCACAACCCGTTCTTTAAAAATATGTGAGTAGAATCCTTATTATATGAATAATTTTGAGTGGTTTTGAATGTTGTAAGGGGAGAAAATAAAAAATATTACTGTTTATTTGTAAATTTAAATATTCACTGTTTAACCCTTATAAATTTTTTTAATATTTTCAAAAATGATTATAGAGTGAATGAGAGAAAAAGGTAATGATAAATGTATAAAAAGTATTATTTAATTGAAAAAGTAAGAGAAAAAATAATGATTTTTAGTATAATTATATGAATAAAAATAATAAACAGGTTGTGAATGCTCTAATCTATTAGAAATTTATATCCCTATCCCTAAACCAACAATATTCACATAATATAAGAAAATTTATATGGTTTTTGTGGAGTTTAGCACTCCATCCTATTCTCTGTTATATGGACTAAGCTCTTATTCTTTATATATAACTACTCTTAATTTCTTATTTTTCTTCCATATATGTTTTGGGAGTAGAAGAAAGAGAAAGATATAATAAAAAAAATAAATAAATAAATATTATTTAATTCTTTGGAGTTAAATACCAGAAATGAGATGTGAGGGATTTTTAAAAGAGGAACGAATTATGTGGATATATGTAACTTTTAGCTAAATTGTAAGGTTAAAAATAAGAAATGGAATGTGAATGCTCTAACTTGGCATCGTAATTAATTAAATGTATTTAACAAATAATCAACCAAATAATGTACCTTTTTTTGGGTAACTTTTAAAAATATTAACACGTTTAAAAGTGTTTCAAACATTGAAGTTTAAAAAGTATTTCAATTATGACACTCAATTTTTATATTTTATTTAAATTATATGTTTTAACACGTTTTTTTAGCATGTTTTGCCTTTTGTTTTAGTTAGGAAATTTTTTTCTTTTTTTTTAAATGCTAATGTGAAGTTTTGACATAGATTTTAAATATATATTTTTTAATTTTTTTAAATAATTAATATGGTTTTTAATTTTATTTCATATAATTATATACTTGTAAATTTCAACCCCATATCTTCTCATTCATTTCTTTATTGACAAAAAAAAAAAAAAAAAAAAAAAGAATTCCGATGATGAGTCAATATGATGGTTTAGTAATTCAATTTAGCAAAATATACATGAGTGGCTTAATTGAAATATTTTTGAAACTTTATTACTATCTTGTGACATTTTTTTTAAATATAAGTTTTTAATATATAAGTCAATTTAGTAATTTTTTTTCTGTACTCTCACAAGTTATATGACTTCAATATTAAAATTAGATTGATTAACAATATATCAGTTTTTTAAAGGATAACCTGATATACATGAATTTTATTTTGAAAATTAATAAACAAATATTCAAAACGTATTGACCAGATTAATATTTATTTGTCAATTGTTTACTTTCTGGTCCTCTCTCTTAAATCAATGGCTATTTGATTAAAGTTAGAAGAAACTAATTAGTAGATATAATGAATATAAATGCTCAATTAGAGTTTTGGCTAAGAAAAGAAAAATACTCTAATTTTAACGGGAGCTTATTAAGTTTGCAACTTGAAAGACTATAACTCATAATCAATGCGTTTAAACTCATGAATGGATCGACTATCGACACGCTGGGCTAAACTATATGTTTATCAAACATGAACCTCAATATAATTTTTAAGTTTGGTTTCAGTCGTTCAAATTTATATAACATCAAGTATAACACTAAAACATAATTTATATTAGATTATAATAAGACTATTGACATAAATGATCATGTATTCGGTAGATACTTGAATCATTTAGAATTAAAAGATGAATAAACAAACAATTTATTGTCAAATCGAAACAAGTAAACATGATAACTTATTTTTATATTAAAAAGTCATAAATGTACTCCTACCAAGTTAGAGATCGTAATTCGTTATATACTTGTCATTTATGCCTTCAATTTAATATATATATTTGCGTGTGTTAATGCTTTAATTTTTTTGAAATAGGAGAAAGGGAAAGGTGGTGAAAAAGGCAAAAGAAGAGAGCAAAAGGGGCCCATTAAAGAGAGTAGGAGCATAAGTAGGTTTGCAATGTGAACTTGGTCTAAAACACACAATATATGCTAGAAAAATAGAACCAAAAGTCAAAAATAGAGATCTTATTTATTTATTTTTCATAAACTAATATCACTATGTGTTAGGAGTCATTGGATTCATGTGACTATTAAATTGTTTCTGGTTCAAATAATAATTCTTCAAGTTTCAAATAACGAATTTTAAAAATCACTATAGACGATTTTTCTAAAACTTACTTGGGGCTACCACTACAATTAAGGTGAATGGATCCATTGTTCTATGCCCCAATTCCTCGTGTTAGCATGAAAGTCAGCCCGTTGATTTCAACATATGAAGGAAGCAAAAAGTCGGTAAGACGCTAACATAGAGATACCCACAAGAATATAAAAGGACTTGGTATGAGGATGACTTAGAGATATCATTCTCTCTTGTTAATCTTTTCTAAAACTCACTATGGAAATCATTTGTATACAAATAAAAATAAAATCAAAATATATAAATCATATAATCTCATCCCAAAACATGTATTAATAAATAATAAACAAATTAAGCTCAAGTTTATAGGAGCTTAAGCTCAATTGTGCTCATTTATGTCCTTAGTTAAAATCAAATAATGACAATTTACGTATACGTTTGTTGCGTTATATTTCAAACTAGAATTACTACCATTAAAGTTTCAAACTATGATCTATCATATATGGTACATCATAAGGGGTTAAAATGAACAAAGTGACACTGACATTGTTTTTTATTCTAAGAGCATTACCAATGAAAAAATAAAAAAACACGCTTATGTGACATCTGCCTTATGTTTTCTCTCTCATACCTACTCATAATACATAAAAATTATTATCTCTCTCCTCTCTCCTCCCTTCCTCTCACATATATAAAAGTCAATGTTTTTGAACAAGAATTTTACTATCTTCTCTTTTCTATACATCACTCATTCTCTCCTTCAAATCACATTCTCTCTCTTAAAAAACACCAAAAAAACATCTCTATTGGTATGTTTTATTTATTTAGTTATTTATCGTTAATTTTATTTTGGTTTGAAAAAGAAAACAAAGAAACAAACAGTGAGCCTAAGTTTCAAACCGGTATGTTTGGAAAAGTGGGGAAACTGACAAGTCTGATGGGAAATAAAATTGGTTTCTAATTTGACCATTTCTGACTTTCTGGACCTGCTCAAGTAAACATATTCAATGGTTCCATACATTTTTAAATAACAATCCATAATTTATTTCGTTTGAAATGATTTAGAGTAGAAAAATCAAATTTACTATCCTTTTTTATTTATTGCTTTACCGTAGTTTTTAGCAATTAATTTATAGAATTTGGAAAAAACAATGTTATTAAGAATATAATACATTTTTTATGAACAAAACAAATTAAGCATTTAAAAATTTGTATGTACAATCAAGTTAGAATCCAGCAACAAGGAGACGCGGACCAGATGGATACCTCAAAACTTGATGCAGGGGGATATTTGGGTATGAAATCATATGTTAATCACCATTTAAAAAGAAGACCATATTTCTCCCTAAAAACTTAATAAATTTCATATATATCCAACTTAAAACTTTAATTACATATATTTTCTTCTAAAACTTAACCAATTACATAGTTAATTACATATATCTGTTTTTGAAACTTATTCAACTACATATATACCCAATTTTATATATTCCTCCTTTATTAAACATAAATGTTACATATTTATCCCATTTGATTATTTTATTAAAAATAACTTATACAATTAGTATTTTACTATTATTTTATTAAACTATAAAATTGCGTTTCTCTTCTTTACTAACTTTCGAGTTTTGATTATTTGTAATATTTCAGTTACTAACTTTCGAGTTTTGTTTACAAAAATCATCTCTTCTAACATCTATCTGCCTTCAAATATAATTTTCGAAATTGCATGTTGAAAATGAGTTGAACCATATTTTTTTTGCCAGGAAAATATGTAATTCTCCCTAAAAAGAATGGAGTTATTCTAAAAAAAATGAAAAGTTAAAAAGGGTGAGAAAAATTATCATTCATTAGATCTTAAATCCAAATGCTAAGAAAATTTGGTGGTGTAATGTTAAATAACTAAAATTTTAAATAATATACCAAGAATATTTTAGTTTTAACCACATTTTCAAGTTCCATCCATTTTTTAAATGCTCGTAACTTTTACATTCAACATTGTTTTTTTAAATAACACCATAAAAACAAATATTTTTTTATTTTTAAAACGCGTATGATGCTAATACATAAAAAACGAAGTTTTTTTCACGTTATTTTCAACTCATTGTTTAATATTTGTCAGATCATTGTGTAATATTAGTCATTATCAGGTAATTGGGTAATATTCGTCAAATCAGGTGTAAAATCAGATAATTGTGTAATCCTTGTAAGTTCATTGTGTCTAATGCTGATCATTTTGTTTTCTATTGTATTTTTTTTAAAATTGTAATTTTTAAATAATACGATATTGAAATGTATTTTTTTTTTATGTTTTTCAATTTATTGTGCAATCCTAATTAGGTCATTGTGTAATCCTCGTGAAGCAGCTCATTCTATCTAATGCTTGTCATTGTGTTATCCATTGTGTCTAATGTTGACCATTGTGTTATGCATTGTGTTTTTAAAATGATGATTTTTGAATAGCACAATACTAGTAATGTAAAATTTTTATGTTTCAAGTTCACTACTTCACTGTGAATCCTCATCAGATCATTGGGTAATCTCGTCAATTTAGAAGATTACACAATGATTTGACGAAATTACACAATGAGTTAAAAAAATAAAAAAAATTGTTTTTTATATCAACACTATATGTTTTTAATGATAAAAAATTCTCGTTTTTATAGTGTAATTAAAAAAAATAATGTCATAAAAGTTACGAATGTTTAAAAAAAATGTAAAACTTGAGAAGGGAGAACATTATCAATTTTGCACTCAACCTAATTTTGATAAAGAAAAGATACGTGTCAACATTTTAATCATTTTTACCCATTTTAGTTTTAAAAGACTTTGTAGTTAAAACTTCTCTTTTTAAAATTTGATATTACTCTAGATTGTTGAAGCCAAGCGGGTTTATATAATATCTATACTTATTAATAAAAGAATAACTTTAGTGCCACGTGTCATTCTCTTAAGCCTCTACTTTTTTTAATTCCCGCCTAAATATGTATGTGTACTTAGTGTTAGTCTAGGTTCATTTGATTAAAAGTCAACTTCTGATACAAGAGTTATTTAGGAAAATTTTTAAAATTTAACCCTAAATTAAAGCAAATCTTTTTTTGGAAATTAAATCATACCACATATTTTTTCTTTCTTTAAATATTTCATCAACAAAAACTATAGAAATCTAAAATAGTATCTTGTGGTGACACATAAAATCACCACATTCATCCTCACCAAAATTTTACCGCATCTCTATCCTATTAAATAATTAACTTAATTACCAATTATATTATTTAACTTTTTTAATAATAAAATAGTTTTTTAATAAATTTAGAAAAAGATCTTCTTATTTATGTTATTTCTAAAAAATAATTTTTATAAAATAAGAAATTTTATAAATTATCAAACTTTTTAAAATTAGTGCTTTTAAAAAGTAAATTTTTTATAAATAAAAAACAATTAAAATTAAAAATTATAATATTTTTTTCTAAAATTATATTTTTTAATACAGTTTGTTTTGAAACAAAATATTTATTTTTTTGAAAAAAAAAGTTTTTTAACAAAAGTTTAAAAAGTTGATATAATTATTTTATTAAATATTGTTATTACTTATACGTAATTTCAATCAAATTTTATCGTACAATATCATTTTATACTTAATAAAATTTTATTATATTTAATATTTTATTTGTTCAATCCGTGTAATATACGGGTTTACTAAAACTAGTTCTTGTATATTTGTAGAAAATATGGTTACTTCAATAAAATATTTACATGTGAAGTAAAAAGAGGGATATGATATGAGGAAAAACTGAAAAAGAGCAAAAGTGGAGTGTGGAGTTGTGGACCGTGGTCCGTGGACGGTGATGGCAATGGCCCAAGTTGACTGTCTCTCGTGTTGGCCCAAATTAATATGCCTATTCTTGAGTCTTGATTCTTACAATGCCAACTTGGTCTCCATAATTTGGGCTTATTGGTAATAAATTGGGCTTGTGGAAGATAATTTGGGCTTCTCCGGTTTCCACAGAAAAAAAATACGAGTATGATTAGAGACCAGAAAGAATTCAAAGATTAACGTTAATCATTATAAATATAAAATAAAAAAAATATGAAATACGTTCGGAAGAAAAAGAAGTATTAGTCCAAGTAGCCGCTTCAACCAGAAAAAAACAAGAGACGCGGGCAAATCAACCCTTGAGTACTCAGCATGCGATACGACCAGTCTGGTTGTCAAATTAGTTTGTCATTAGGTTGAAATTTAAATCTTTATTGGTGTGACTACAAAGGGCTGTTCAACGAGCAAGTTAAGATGAGTCATCCTCAACTCGCGATCGAGTTTATCTATGTCAATGACAATTATTTGTATTTATTTATGTTTTATTTGAAATCATACATCTCAAACCAACTATAATTTACAATTGAAACGAAATCTTATTTTCACCTCATTCATTATCTCTATGTCAACAAAATACACACATTCACCCCTTTTCATTCAATTTATGTTCCATGTGGAACGAGTTATATTTAACCAATATCAACCTCGATTCAACCCTACCCGAGTTGTGAATCTTTGGTCTTCGTCGCGCCCTTTTGCTCCTTAAACTTGCTATAAATATCACTATTGTAAAACTCTCTTGTTCTAGCCACCAACACAAGTGTAGCCAATGCTCCAAAGAAACACACACCACCCAACACCATAAACGATTTCCTATAGCATTCTTTACCGATACAAACCAGCTCCTTAACCGATGATCGGTCCAAACCACTATTCTTCAACACCTTGATCGCCTCGTGGTCATACATCGGCCCAGTAACCCTCACATTCAAAATATACGATCCAAGCGGGCCTCCCAACTGCGCACAATTGAACAACGCGCCAAAGTGCTTAAGCCCAAATAGCTCAGAAACAATAGCAAAAAGCAAAGGGAGTTGCGCGCCAAACGAGAACCCAATTATTACGGACGCGATATAAACAGACCCCGAGAAAGGAAAAGCAATCAAGACATGACCAATGCATGATAAAAAAAGTACTAATGTCATCATAAGAGGCCTAGGCAACTTGTACTTGAGTAACAGATGTTCCGAGACAAACCCCGAAAAGATCCTCCCGAAATAGTTCCAAATACTGAGAAGCGACACGAATGTACTTATCGATTTTCGAGGGTACCCTAACGACTCCCCTATCTGACCGAGGTTATCGACGGCGGTGAAGCTCGTCCCGAGCCCACAAAACGTCGCTACGTAAAGAATCACCATATCGACGCTTAATAGCGCTTGTAGAATCGAATAATCTTCGCCCCGTTCGGGCTTCTTCATGAAAATGAATTCAAAACAAGATGATCTTAATCTAGATCTTGATTTTGATTTTAGATCCAATGATACTTCTTGTTCTTGATCATGACCCAAATGACCCAAATTATTATCTATTGTAACCTCAGAAACCCTAATTTCTTCTTCTTTGTTTTTCTTCAAGATTGCTAATTCTTGTTTAATTGAGATTAATAAAGGCGCAAATAGTAAAACACACACGGCGGAGGAGCTGCCGGCGTACGCCGCCGGCGAAAACGCCACCATCTTTTGAGCAATCGTCATCGCCATAATGAACAATGCAAGAACAATTGATGCATACAAAAACTGATAAAAAACCCTAATCTCACCGGAATCTTTCACTTTCTCACCATCAATCTCTCTGATCGTATAAACAAACACCACCGATAACACCGCCGGAAGCCATGCGATCAACAAAATTGCAGCTTTAGTATCATCACCATATACAGCTAAATAGATTTGAGCTATAATGGCACCACTTAATCCGGTGAACCCTTTTAAGAGACCCAACACCACTCCTCTATACTCCGGGAAGTTTCTTAATGTGGTCACGAGAACTCCGGTGTTCTCGAAGTTTTGGGCGTTCGCCGCGATAAACATGTACATACAAATCTGCCATACGTGGGGCTCGGGTATGCGGTTGGTGACCGCGAGCCAGATCATGAAGTAGCCGGTGAAGTTTACCGTGGCGCCTATGAGGAGGAGGCCCCATGTCGGGGTGATCTCGGCGATGAGGCCAGAGACGACCCCGACGCCGGCGCCCATGTCTTTGAAAAAGCCGATTAGGTTTAGGGTGGTCTGGTCGTACCCGAGTGTGGATTTGATGTCTTTGGAGTAGACACCGAAGAGGTAGGTTGCGCCAGCGCCTGCCATGATTAGGAAGGAGGCGAAAAGGGAGAACCAGCGTCCTTGCAGGACTTGGATGGCTAACCGGCGTGTCTGAATTTTTCTATTGCCTCCATCAGTTGTATTGACGGAGGCGATAGTGAATTTGGGCACTGCTGGTGAGTCAATCATATCTCGTGATTATGCTTAATGTAAAAAAAGATATGAAATGTTGTATATATAGAGATGCTACGTTAGGATGACAACAAAGTAATTGCAACTATTATACGTTGCAGGCAATCAATTTAAAATATGAAAACTAATTTGAATAAGAACGTTTATTTGTATGATTTGGACTTAAATGAAAATTAATGTTTTTGTAAATTATTTGTATGATTTCATATTTTAGAAATTATTCTCAACAAGTTCGAACCAAGATATTATGAGAACGGACAAAGGGAACGAGTTAAAAGGCATAAAACTTATTTAAACATATGCGACCTCTTAAAATTATTTTATTATATATAATATTATTTAGCCATGTCGGTATGCACAGTAATCTTTTACAATGTGCAAAGCATGGTGTACAACTATTTCTTTTAAGTGTACCCTCTAGCACAAACCGCTTCAAAATTTTATTCTTTAAAAAACCGATCCACTAATCTAATAAATTCTTCATCCCAAAAGTTCTTTTAATTGTTTAAAGGAACCGCTTGAAAAGATTGAAAACGTTTTTGAATATTTAGTACAATAAAAATTTAGATATTAGAAATATGGTTTTTTCTCAATCAAATAATTTATATAATTTTATTTAAATTACAATAAACTGTATTTAATTTAAGAAAAAAATTATATAACAAAATTAATTAACATGGTTTCATGTCCATAGATTATATTTACCTTTGGATTCAACAATGTGTTATATGTCAAAAATCATTTGAAGTTAAAATGGTGTTGTTTTCTTTGACACTAAGGATTTGAGCTCCGTCTATAACACGTTTTAAATTTTTTGCACCTTAGATTTATGAGTAGATTTAAAGTGTGTGTGAGTTGTTATTCTTTAAACACTTTCGTCTGAGACATTAACTTTTTTATTATTTAATAGTCTTTTTTACCTGTAGCAATTCATGAATCACAATTTCACAAAAAAAATTAAACCTCAAAGAGACCCGTGGCAACGCGGGGTCCTAATGCTAGTATATTATTATTTGTCTATGTCGGTTAGCACAATGGGTTTGTGTGGTTTATATTTTAGCCAGCAAACTATAAACCTTGCAAAATCCTTCTAATTGCTCCAAAAGCTTCAAAAAGATTGTTTATTTATTTATTTATTTTTTTAAGAAAGGTTCTACAAAACCATTTTATGAGGTCAAAAAGATATCACTTAAATTTTTTAAAATCACTTCAAAAGTTAAAAAAAAATTAGAATTTGATTAAACTTTATACAATTTATAGATAGACCACTTAAATTTTTTAAAACCATTTCAAAAGTTAAAAAAAAAAAAAACAGAATTTGATTAAACTTTATACAATTTAGTTGTTTCAAGGGATGTTTTAAATCTCACCCTCATTTCAGAAATTTGTTTGTTTTTTTTTAATTCGTTTTATTATGGCTTTATAAATATTAATTGTTACTAGATTTAACATATGTGAGTTTGAATGAGTTGGTTTACACCCTTTTGGTTGAGACTTGAGAGCACCCAACTGCGTTCTATTTTAGCATTTAACATAGTATTTTTTACTCGTAGCAATGCTCGAATCACAATTTCGTAAAATAATGAAATCAAAAAGAGACCTGAGGCAACGCGCAGGTCTCAATTTCTAGTTATTATAATTTTAAGTTAGAATAATAGTTTTGTAGCCCTATAAGTTTTTTAATAACAATATAAAAGTTACCACCATGAGGCATGAGTTCATGAATATGAATGACAATAAAACTGGGCTAACTTCATTTATAGAGCCCGTTAGTGATGAAGATAATATATTAAAATGGATCAGTTAGAGGTTGCTTGGTAATATCTGAATGATTAAATGCTGAATTAATAAAAGGTCTGAACCAATAAGAGGTCTGAACCATTAAGTGCTGAACCATTAATAGGTCTGAACCATTAAGAGCTAGTACATCGTTTAACTATTCAAAGACAAATGTCTGACCAATTCAGATAAGAGTTCTTAACCATTCAACATTAGACCTCTTAACCATTCAGCATTAGTATAATGCTTAACCATTCAGAGGCAAATGTCTGAACCATTCAGACATTTGCTCGCGAAACAAGC
Source organism: Flaveria robusta (assembly GCA_025506415.1). Lineage (NCBI taxonomy): Eukaryota > Viridiplantae > Streptophyta > Magnoliopsida > Asterales > Asteraceae > Flaveria > Flaveria robusta. The sequence continues at coordinate 25,980,346 of CM046471.1, read as the reverse complement.
AGTCTGAACCATTAAGTGCTAAATCATTCAGACATCTGAACCATTAAGAGGCTGATTAAGAGGTTGTCAAACAGCCCATTAGTCCTTTAAAGTCTAATATTGTACTTATAAATTATCTACGCTTAAATGCCTAATTAAGGGAAAGGTATTTTCTATGATTATTTATTTAGAATTTATATTTTATTAAGTGACTATGGGCATGAATTATGTCTACCATCTATCTTATTCGAAAGTTACAGCGAAGAATAGCTTGAATATTCTACACTAATGTTTTATTAACACGACATACCCATGGATATTGTAGGCTTGAACTTATAAGGATGCAATTGACTGGAACCCTATGATCAACAACCGGCAACCCGTCACATATGATAGTAACGAATCATACAATTCGGTTTTAAAAAACTATAAGCGAACTATCGTTTTTTTATCTAGTCAGTTATTTCAATTTAATTTTATGATTTTTTTTTACTTTCATTTGATTTTTCTGTCTGTCCTTATTTTGAGAACAATATTTGATAAAATATGAAGTAACAATATCTGTTATTAGTAGTTTATCTTTTTGATGCATCTTTTTTTATCACTAGCACATTAGCGTTGTTTAAAGATAAATTAGTTAAGCTAAATTTAAAAGAGTAATAACTAAATAAGAGTATTGTATAAAGATGAATAAATCAGAGATGAAGTAATTTACGAGAAAAAACAACTTTTTAACTTTAAGTAAATATTTGGTTATAAAATCAACATTAGAAAAGAAGACATCAAGCGGGGATAGCTCAGTTGGGAGAGCGTCAGACTGAAGATCTGAAGGTCACGTGTTCGATCCACGTTCACCGCAGTTTTGGTTTTTGATTTTAAACAAAAATATAAGTAATAAAAATGCCGTCAAAATTTCAAGTTCTACTTTCTAAATGCCCCTAATAATTTATTATAGAGGTTGTTAAAATTTGTTATTTTTAATCGCCCATCAATTCGACCCAAGCATCCAAAATGCAATCTGATTCATTGAGGCTGACTGCCTACTCCTTAGGGGTCCTAAACTCTCCATTGAAACTAACCTTGAAATTCTTATTGATTTTAGAACAAAATTTCAAGTGTTACAACGGCTTAATTTCTCATAAAATGTATATTGAAATATAGTTTAAAATATGTATGCCTAATAATAATTAATTCAAATTCATACCAAAATCTTATACATTATAAGTTTTAAATGTAAACAATTCATAAAAAAAAAGAAAAAAAAAGGAGAAAAGTATCTCATCATGAGTGTCTATATGACACTTTATAGTTCTTGTTTCACAGAACCCTCAAATAATGTAAAATGTTAATTTCACCTCTTTTGCTTTTTATAACTACATTAAAAGAATAGTGTTTTGGTACTGAATTTGATAAACTTTTAAAATCTTCTTTACAAAGGAGAAAGAAATTACATTTTGTTTCATATATTATTTTTTATAACGGTTAACTCAAATACTGTGTATATAATTATTTTCTTAAATGTACGTATTTATCTATCACAAAACTTAAACACTCAACCAATAATTAAAAATGGACATCTTTCCTACATGTAGTAAGTTTTATTTTGTTTATTGACTTCAGTTCTTGAGAGAGTACCAAAATCTCCGACTCCATAAAAAGCCAACCAACATACCCACCAAATAACATTGTCCATTTACACCATATCAGACACCCATGCACTCAAAGAACAGAGATTTTCTACTGCTAAAATAGTTCAACCAAGTGAAATTACACTTACAATCAAGAAAGATAGAGAGAGAGAGAGAGAGAGAGAGAGATGGGAAGAACTCCTTGTTGTGACAAAACAAGTGTGAAGAAAGGACCATATTCTCCTGAAGAAGATGCAAAACTCAAAGACTTCATAAACAAACATGGTACTACACTCTCTCTTTTCTTTGTGTGTGTGTGTGTTCCTTGCAAGAAGTTTAAGGGTTTGTATTGTTTTGAATGTGTGAGCTGTAGGCTTAAAAAGATGTGGGAAAAGTTGCAGGTTGAGATGGCTGTAAACTATCTTAGACCTAATATTAAACATGGTGGTTTTACTGAAGAAGAAGATTGGATCATCTGCAGCTTGCATGCTACCATTGGTAGCAGGCAAGTTTGTAACTTTGTATCCCTTTTGGATCTTTCTTTTTACCTTATCCACAAGCAGTTCCATTTGTACCTATGTTTGTGATTAATTACAATGCACTTGTGCACTAACTGTTCATCTGTGTTAGGGATATACATTTGTTCTTTCCAAGTTAGGCCAAACATATATTAAACCCCTATTTTAAGTTTGAACAATTATGGATTCATGCATGCATGCCATGTCAAAATTCAAATATACCTCATCCCTATTGTAGCCTACTAAATACTATCTATCCAACACAAGTTGCGATTTACTTGATCTCATTGTTAACATGGTATTTACGGGTCAAATTTTCATGAAAAAGAGAAAAAATAGCCTCAAATCTACACCTTTATTCTTGATTCATTATGTAAAGTATTTATGGTCTATAATGGCAAGACAACTACCAGTAAGGACCGATAATGATATCAAGAATTACTAGAACACAAAACTTAAGAAGAAGCAGCTTTTGGCTATGCTTCAATCGCCACCGCTTTTTAATTATCAACATAAATCAGATGGTTTCTTGAATGCTTCTTCACCATTTTACAACCATAACCCTAATTTCATAAATAGCAACAATATGAACTCTCTACTCACCACCACCACTAACAGCCATGTTTATATTCACACTAATGTTATTGATCTATTTCACCACTACCGCCACCACAATCATCAAGCCCTTCGATCGGTATGATCTACAACGACTATATTTTTAGATTTCAAGATCAGAATATGAACAATGTGTAATGACAGATCAAAACACAATTGATCAGAAACATAAAGGGTGCTTCAAGAATCCTGAGGAAGTGATGCAACTTATCGGATACAGACAACAGTAAGCAGTAGGATCAGTGTCAATATGTCGATTAATTAACACCTATTTGATTGTTGAAATGCTGCTGATGATAATGATAAGTTAACAAGACAACACATATTCTTGCTGATGGATGTAATGTGATGATTAATGGGGGTAATTAAATGACTGTTACTGTTGTCATTAAGAAAAGTAGCGGATTAAGATCTCTTGGTATAGTTTCTTGGTGTTTGTGTTGATATGCACTCGAAGTTAAAAGAGATGTAATATTACTTGACAAGGGAAGATATATATTTGAACTTTGATTGCTCTTCTTTTTGACATTACATGGTAGAAGAAATTATGTATTTGTTTAATTTGAGGGCTTATTGGGAATAATTTTTCATCTAGAAAATATTTTACTTAAATATTATAAAACACATGAAAATATTTCCATCTAATAATAAATAAATTTATTTAGTATTTCCTTAAGTCGATTATACTTTTTTCTAAAAGAAAATCACTTAAGTTTTAATATTATTTTGATCAAATGAACTTTTTTTTATAAAAACTAGCTGTTCTTAAACAAAAAAAAAATAAAAATAAAAAAAAAAAGATTTATAAACTTTTTATATTTCAATTGTCTATTAAAATTCATTATATTTCAATTGCCAATAAAAAATATTTCTTAAATCTCAGTAAACAAAAATATCTATTATAGAAGAAAAACAAAACCACATATACTAACACTCGTATTAAACTACCAATAACAAAAGATTGATAAAACCATTAACAACAATAGCTAGAACACATTTATACTCCGCTTAAAAATCCTAAACCTTGCTTCCAAGCAATCCTATCAATCCTTAACCTCGCTTCCAAGCAATCCTATCACCGGTCATGTCCACACCCCTAAATTATCTTTAACCTTTATCCTACATCTCCAAAAAGTCGTCACCAACTCCCGGGAGAGTTATAAATATTGAAAACTTTGTGGCAAACAAAAAAATGCAGTATTCGACTCGCAGCTCTAGTCATCTACTAATTTTGTATCTACTAATAGACTACTATTTAACAAGGTTTTAAATCATATTTATTACATTGATTGTTTATAAAATTCAAAACATGAACGAAAGGAAATCAACATGCAAAACCTCAAAACGACTCAAACAGATTCAAGTTGACTTATTATCAAACTCTTCCGTTTTGCAACCTCTATGATAATCCACAAGATTCAAAACCAATAATACTTGTACCTAAACATAACAGCAGTTGTATCTTCACTCTGTTTCCTTTTGATTTCCCATATGAATGCAGCAGGTGATTGTAACGGAACATTTTTGGAACAAAAAAGACACTCGCCACAAGCGTTGAGACCCACATGCCATACACAACATGCTGCAAACACCAAGTAGTAGGGATCTATATATGTCAATGTCCATTGTCCAATTAAAAGGTTACATTTACAATCACAAAGGATTAGAATAAAGTTCCAATGTTTTCCCTACATAAATCTTTTGATATATGACCACTTTATTTTACGAAGAATTTAAATCATAAAATGGTAAAAGTGCATGCTACAATGGGGAAAGAAATTAAGAATTACCTTTATTCTGGTTTTGGAGCAGCAGCCATGGCTACATTAGTAATATTTTTACAGTCAAATATCTCGATCCAGTAGCCATCAGGATCTTTAATAAATGCAATCCCTTTCATTTTCCCTGAAACAAGGTTACTAATCAGCCAACTTCCCTATTTGCTTTAAGATAAAATGTGTAGTATGAGTCTATGAGATAATAGACAAAACCACTAGTTGACTCATTAGCAAAAGGTCATAACATCCGAAGCCAAATGTAAAGACTAGATAACTAAAGTTACCTTCATCAGGCTTTTTCACAAATGGAACATTTAGACTTTCAAATCTTTTACAAGCCTTGTATGTATCATCAACTGTTATGCCAATATGTCCTTAAGGCATAAAAAAAAGCTTGTTAGTTGAATGAAACATGACAAGATATTCAAAGTTAGTAAGGTAAAGTGAAATCATTCATGCTTCCATACCAAATCCTCGAGGATCTGAGTTCCCATTATGATAACCTTCAAACTTGGGATCATCCTCAGTACCCCAGTTGCTAGAAAAATGTTGCCAAAGGTTAGATTAAGAAAAGGGATCTGCAAATATGCGTGGAGAAAATAAGAACAAGAATGTAAGATGGTATCTCATACTGTGTAAGCTCAATCGTAGCCATTTTTCCAAATGTCCATTCAGTACGCTCAACTGGATCTTTAGGAGCTGATGAGGTATCCTGTTGACGAAGATCCATTAGGCATTTAAAAAGCAATTACATACTCAGATTGCACAGGAAAATATGTTTATGCAGAACAATAATTTAATCAAACCGTTAAGAAAAGGATCAGAGCCCAACACATCTATGGACTGTGGATAGTTTCAAGGATAAATTTCTTACCTCATAACCCATAAAGTACAAGCTAAATTTCATATCAGGAAAATCAAGTCTCTTAAGCAATCTGCACTTAGAAAAGAAGGCAAAGATCACCAAGAGAACTCTACTCCTCTCCCAATTGATAATTGATAAAAATATTAAGATAAGCATCTAAACACGCATGCCAAAGACGAAACATGGCATTTTATATAGAAAACGAGAGTAATAACACAGATTAACCGATAATACTTACGACATTCCCAGAACTTCTGAATAGAACTTGAGACTGACTTTTGGATCTTTAATTCGATACATCTGAATAGGAAAGCGCATAGTTAGTACATCCTCCAAAATAATTCACCTAATATTTTGTTCATAACCATATGTAAGTGAACAGAAGTGCTAAAGCTCTATATCTTAAACAATCCCTTACGCTATGTTCCCGAGTTTACTTAACGAGAGAAAAGAAAGGAAAAGAAAGGAAACATTTTCTTTTCCTTTCTTCTCTTTTCTCTTCTTTTCTCTTCTTTTCTTTCTTTTATTTTCTCTCCATTTCCTTCCGATTTGAAAAGAATGTTTTTAGCCCTTATTTTCCTTTAATTTCCTTCCATTTCCTTTCTTTTCTCTCCATAAGTAAACTCGGGAACACAATCTTTTTGTTTTCCTTCCATTAAAAAAAACTCAGGAACACAACTTTTTATTTCTGTAGATTGTTCATTTTATATGTTACTTATAGTATCATAAAACACAGAATTAGCTCAAAACACCTCAAACACCTTAATTTTGGGAAACTCTACTAAATAACTAATTAGCACTTCGAAATTCAAGAGTTGAACTACAATATTACATAACTACAGCAAAATTTGTGGTTTGATATCATAATCCAAACCCTAGGTCAAGCTCGAATATGCATATACAGTTTCACACATAGCAAATACACAATCTAAAACCATCCGAAAACAATTTCATCAATTACCGTTTGTTGCATAAAGTAGCCCTTGGTTTCTTCATCAGGTGGATCACTTCGGAGCCCTGGATTCTTCGACGGCGATTCATCATCCGATGCCATTGCCGATGATGTCAAAGAACGTCTACTTACAAAAGCCTGCAACAATCGATACAATAACCGAAGATTCAGATAAGTTTTAAACTAAATCTCGGTCAAATCAGCGATTCATAACCTTTGTCGGAGAATTAGTGAGAATAGAGGGGGGTGGAGATGCGTGATAATAGGGTTTGGTAGTAGCAAATCGAAGTGAACGAGATAACGAAATTGTGGTTAGAAAAAACGCCATTAAAGAGAGAGTGAAGCTTACTGTGGGAATTCGGAGACGAAAGCAATGAAGGTGAAGAGAGTGCTTATCCTGATTAATGATTTAATGGACGCCGGTGATTAAACGATTCGCCTGAAAATAATCAAATATGATATTAGCTTTAGCCGTGTATTTACTATAAATTGATATTTTAAAATAAGATATGAAATCTTTTTTATAATAAATATAAAAAAATTTATTTTAAAACAAACATTTTAAAAAATACCATACTTAAAAACTTTTTTATTATAACTTTTAATTTTAATTATTTTTTATTTATAAAAAATTTACTTTTTAAAAACATCAATTATAAAATATTTTATATTTTTAAAAAAGTTTGATGTTCTAAAAAATTTTCTCATTTTATGAAAAATTATTTCCCTTAGAAATAACATTAGTAAAAAGATCTATCTCTTAATTTATTAAAAAACTATCTTAATATAAAAAAATAAATAATATTATTAATAATTAATATGATTATTAAATAGAAGAAAGAAACGAAAAAAAATTGGTGAGAAGGAAATGGTGTTGGCATATGTCCGTTCTACGTACCTTTTTATTAAAGTAGGTATATATTACACCTATACGACGGCTATACCCTTCCAATATGTGTATATGCATTTACTCTATTTTTATGGCGAGTCTTTGTTTGCCACATCTGTAATATTGGAATATAATTTTGAAATGTCTTGTGTGTTAAGTAAAAACATCTATAATATATTATTGGGATAAGTAAAAAAATACATAAAATAAATTATAAAATTAAATAGTGAATCGTGACTAAGATATACTACACGAAGTACGTGGGTTTCATGCAAGTGTCGGGTTGAGTTCTGCATTAATTTAGGTCGGGTCAAGCTGACTCAAACCGGACCCAGTTCCAACGGTTCATCCGATCCAACGACTAGTGCGTTTGAATATGAGGTTGCTTGGCTATCAAAATGTCTTTTGTGACAAGTAAAAACATGTTTTGTAACTTAGAAACTTATGTATAAAAAGACTAGAATGTAAGTCAGAGTACTAATTGATGTGTACAAATTGCTAAGGTGCAGAAGTGATCATAGTCGACTGAGTTAAAAAAGAAAGCAGTCAAGGTTATAATGAGTTGTTTCGTTTTCCTTAAATTTTCCACATGACATATCACTTTTCTTACATTTTCTTCGGTTTTATTATTTTCCTCTATTTTATAGGGTGTCTTCCCACTTTTTCCCATTTTTTCATAATTTTCCCTATGTGCATATACTTGTTGTATTGTACGACTTTGAAGCAAGTGGCTCACCGATGAGAAATGGGAAATAATCCTTCGTTCTTTTTTTGAGGGGGGGGGGGGGAGTTAAACTCCCAATCCGAGGGTGGTGTTCCAGTTTAAAAAAACAAAACCACTGAATGTCACATCATCTTTCAAAATTTTCTTCATGTCTAACTACGTATCCTCTAACAACTCACCAACGCATGTGAAGTGACATAGGAAAAAAGCAGAAAAATGCAAGAATGAATCCAAGGCAACATTTTCTACTTTGAATATTTTACAATGCAGTCTAGATTATATTATCTTGTTCTGTCTTTATCTCCGTCATCTTTCTACTCTAATATAAAGGTATATATGGGGGACACTTGGCATCACCACATTCATTATTGTCAAAATTTTCCCGCTTCTCTCTCCTATTAAATATTTATATTAATTACTAATAATACTATTTAATTATTTTAGATCTAAATTAGTTTTATAAATAAATTAAGAAACATATCTTTTTATTAGTATTATTTCTAAGGAAATAAATTCTATAAAATAAGAAACTTTTTAAAAACACCAAACTTTTTTAAATATATTTTTATAACGGTTTGTTATTAAACAAAATGTTTAATTTATTTTTGGGAAAAAACAAATAAAAGTTTTAAAATAAAAGTTTAAAAAGTTAATATAATTATTTATTACTTATAGTCCTTAACCATATCTTATATTAGAATATAGTTTAATAATTAATAAATTTCTATTTTATAAAATAACTTATTTGATCAACCCGTGTAATACACGGGTTTACTAAAGCTAGTATGATATATTTGATTCACAGTTGGATTTTTGTAAATGTACAAGTAGTGTGGGTTAATTTTAAGTATCCATTTCAAACATATAAATTAATCATGTGCTAAAAATAAAATTACTTGCTATGTGTATTTAAAAGTTAATGGTTTTAACTGATTTTCTTATTTAACCAAATACTTTATTATATGTATGGTTTTTTTATTATAGTTTTAGTCATCAATTGTATCACATCTTAATTGTATATGAATATCGTAAACCTTATTGAACCATCCATTGTTACGATATTATATTTCGAAAAGTGTAAGACCAATTTTCAAAGAAATAATGAAACAACTTGATAAATCATTATGCTAGTGTCACAAGTTATGACATTATAGTATTGAAATAATAATCTGTATCGTAAATAAAATCTTTATAAGGATAAAAAAAATTATAATACATTTTAAGAACGTTTTACACATTTCTCTTTATAACCAAAACTAGAAATTAAGCTCATGTTTAGGAATATCATTTTGATCAATGCGGCCATGATATTAACGCGGTTTATAAGTACAATAAATAAACATATGATGTTTTGGCGGCTCGATTTGGTGGAAAGAATACAATATATGTGTATGATGCAGTTTAATAAACTAAAAAAAAATTATTTAACCATAAAAATTATAAGAAAAGTAAAATAAGAAAGAGAAAAAAAATCCCCCAATAAAAGAATGTAGCCCAAAAGGATTGCACATATTTAGATACTACTAAAGTCTTGCATGCTTCCCATTGTCAATGACATCTGTAAATGAGATAAAATATAATTTTATTGTGGGGTAATTTGATAAAATAGTAATTAAGTTATAAAAGTTTTTTAATAAGGTCCTTTAACTTTAAAAAATGTTTCAATTAAGTTACTTATCTTCATATTTTATTTAAATTATAGGTTTTAACATGTATTGTTTTTGTTTCAATTAGGAAATATATTTGTCTTTTTTTTTATGCAGATGTAAAGTGGTGACGTAGATTTAATGTATTTTTTTATTCTTTTTAATATAGTTAACATGTTTTTTTTTTATTTTTTATATAATTACATATATCGGAAATCCCGACCCCCCATCTTCTTCTTCATTTCCTTTTTGATACAAAAAAATCCGATGATAACTTGATTTGATGTTTTAATGATCCAATTTGGGTAAAACACGAATGAGTGGTCTTAAATTGAATCATTTTTAAAATTTGATTACTAGTGTTTGATATTTTTCCTTTTATTATTTCATTTATTTTTATCTTTTAAAAATAAAGTGAAAATTCTTTTTCAAACGAACTAATCAAATTTCATCTCTCGCATGCTTCCTTGACTATTGTAGCGATAATATTTTATGGCTCTTGGAAGGAAGAATCTCAGCCGATATAGTTGGGTCCATGGTTTAATGATAATAATGAAAAACGTTCAAACAACATAGACCCAACCATTACACCACTGAACCAACCGGCTACAACCACACCTTCTTTGTACGTTCCTACCTAATCATTTTCACCTATGCTTGCACAGCTTCTTCTTTGGAGGCTTCGAATACTTCACGTGCCATTTATCCTATGCTATTCGTCTGTTTTTGTTCGACCAATAATAGTTATACGCGAGGGCCTACTCAAGCTTATTGTCGCCAATGTAACCACGTTGTTGATATTGTGCACGTACCTACATCAGCATGGTTGTGGTATATCACATTTTTTTTCACTGTTTAACAAGTAAGAATCATCATGTATAGTAGCAGTAACCGAAATTTTTAATTGAAAGGGTTACATAATATAGGTTTTTTTTACACTTGAGAGACTCTGACTAGCATGTTAAATATGTGCTTTGTAGCAGGCTCTAAACATTATATAAAAACGGAATGCTAAAAATCAACATTTAAATGTAAATAAAAATAAACACATTAAACGGCATATTCGTTAAAATAACTCAAAAATGAATAGCAAATTGGAAGGGTATGTTCGAAAGCACTGAGGAACATGAAAGTTTATTTTAAAACAAATGATTGACTTACATTATAAATTTAACTTAAAAATTACAAAAGGAGAAAAACGAGAAATAAAAATCAAACGATCATAATATATATTATAAGGTATCAGAGGAAAACAAAATATGTATAAAATTAATAAACCAACCGAAAGAAATATAGTCCGGCTAGTTGCATTATCTATATTCTAATAAAACAAAATGTCTACTAACTACATGCCATTTTTTTATACTGTCCACTTAAGTTTCACATGAAATTTAAACACGTATCGTTACAAAAATGAAAGTTAACCAATTAATGATACATTCTTTTTTAAGCTCATCTTATTTCCTATTTCCCTCATAATAAAAAAAATTGTAAGATTCAACAAATGAGAACTCAGATGGTTGGACGAATGCTCCAATTGGAGAGGGGTGTTCGAACGACTGAGGCGATGACTGTTGCGACATGCTTGGAGATGCTCTAAAAAAACATAAAAGGATTCAAAACGTTCAAATTGTATCTTTTAAAAACTTTAAACTAAAATATGTAAATTTTAGAAAGAAGTACGTTTTCTAATTAACTTCGTTTTTATTCTTTGCATTTAAAAGTAAAAAAGTTAACTTTTAATTCCAAACTCAAATACATTGAAACCCTCCTAAAATACATTCTATATTTCTAGCCTTCTAAATTGTTTTATTTAAAGAAAAATATAAGTACATTAAAAGGTAAAATTAGTATAATCATATTGATGATGGACAACATTAATAATTTCAAAAGAGTAAATTTCGATTTTAGTCTCTGTAGTTTATCCATTTTAATCATTTCAGTTCAAAAGGGAATCTTTGATCATATCATGCCCTGTGGTTTCATTTTTGTAACGGTTTTGGTCCCTGACACTAACTCTATTAGTTTTTACAGTTAAATCTGAGGGTACTTTGGTCATTTTATATTTGGAGGACTAGTTATGTGAATTATATTAGATTATGATAATTGTTGTAATTTTTTAAAACAATAAAGAATAAAAAAACAAAACTTAAATATAATCTAACCCACCTCCACCGCCTGCACCACCTCCATCGCAGCACCACCACCACCGCCTGCACCACCGCCACCGCTTGCCCCAACGCCACCGCCACCGTAGCGCCACCGCCACCGCCACCGTAGCGCCACCGCCATCGCCTGCAGCTTCACCACCGATTGCGCCACCACCACCGCCTACACCACCGCCACCCCAGCGCTACCGCCACCGCCACCCCCTGCGCCAGCGCCACCGCCACCGCCACCTCCACTGCCAGCGTCACCGCCACCGTAGGGCCACCGCCATCGCCTGCAGCTTCACCATCGATTGGGCACCGCCACCGCCATCCCCAGTGCCACTGTCACCGTAGCGCCACCGCTACCGCCTGCAGCTTCACCATCGTAGCGCCACCGCTACCGCCTGCAGCTTCACCACCGTAGCGTTTTTTTATTTTTATTGTTTTAAAAAATTACAACAATTATCCTAGTCTAATATAATTTACATAACTAGTCCTTCAAATGTAAAATGACCAAAGCACCCTCACATTTAACTGGAAAAACTAACAAAGTTAGTGTCAGGGACCAAAACCGTTACAAAAATGAAACCACAAGGCATGATATGATCAAAGATTTTTTTTGGACTGAAATGGTTAATATGATTAAACCACAGGGACCAAAATAGAAATTTACTCATTTCAAAATAAATAAATAACACAAGTCAGAGGCCTTAACATTTTCCTAAATGAACAACAATTTCGCAACAAATAAATAAGGAATTCCTTCAAAAAGACCCAAACAATAACCTTGATAATAAGAAAAAATGGCCTATTAACAAAGGCAAAATTGTACTTGTACGTATAACGTATGCATTGTGATTTGTGACAACAAACAACTTGTGCCCAATTTCAGCGACTTTCCACCATGGTTTTACAAGAAGTCCATTATGCACCATCTATGTCATGAGACTATTTCTTCCTCTAGCATCCTCTCTAGCTCACTCGGTCTACATGGTATCATAAGCGCACCTTCATGGTCGAACCCATACTCTTCCGCGGCTCTCTCCAAGAGTCTTAGAAACGAAGGATGGCGTAGACACGCGATGGGAACAACAAATCTCCTTTCAACACAATCACCGGATGCTATCACTGCAAAGTGACCTTTCTCGTCTCCTTTCGAATCCGATCTTTTCTTGACCAAAAAAAGACCCTTTTGTAATCTCTCCATGACTAACTTAAGCTTCAAAATGCCATTGCTTTTCTTACCATTGCTATTGTTTGTTGCTTTTGCCATTTTAAATTTCTAACTTTTTTTTTTATCAAATAGTACCTCACTATACACTTGATTTGTAAAGCCCTTCATAGTCATGTATATATATTTATATACACTAGAGGGGAAGAGAGAATGTGTGTGTGTGTGGTGCTGTGAGCATTTGCATGTGCATGAGGATTGAAGTCTTTGGGCCCGGTTAACGTAGAGTCACTTCTATGCCTACTTTATTGAAGACATACATATGGTCACCTTTTCCATATGCAAGTGTATAAGAATTTGCTAGATAATATCGAGCGGAATGGCATTCAAATTCTAGCCGAAAAGTTCGTGGTCGAAATAATAAGTGCATGTCAAATGTGCCAAAAAGTAGAGATTATAACTGTTGATCTAAGTGGAATTAGTAAATTACTATCCCGGAGATAGTTGGAATGATAAGTTGTATGTCTTGACTCTATATTAAACGCTAGAAGTTCAAATTCTAAAGAGACAATTAGTAAAGTAGATTAGGAGTTGTTTAGGGAAAAAAAACTGAAATTACTAATCCTACTAACAAGTAACAACCCATAAAAATTGTAATAGATGTATTGTGAAACGTTGGTCTTAATATATATAGATCGATCACGTGAATTTGGGAATGTTGTTGATCGTGTGATCTATATTATGAGGTGATAAATATGGGTTGTTTTGGGTTTTATTAAGTGCTATATTTTTAGCCAAACTTGGAAAGAATAATATGCCGAGCCTATAGATGCAATGATGCAAAGGACCCTATCTTTGATTACCAAAATCTACTTTGCGATATTATAGTACATCAAAAAGCGTGTCTAAAATAGTATTGCTTCCATTCAATTTTGATAAACTGTGAATTATTGTGGACGATGTAATTAATATGAATTATTTTGGATGATATCATAAATACATTATATAAGATTAATGAACTACTTAATCTTTGAATTAGGACGTGGAATGTATGACCTTACGAGGCTTGAAGTACTGAGTTCGCGGGTATTGGAATGATGAAATCGATACTGGTCCCTACACCAAAGATATGCCCCTCTTCGAGACCTCACGCACTTTCCTCCTACAGTTGTGGATCCTTAATAAAGCTAATATCATCACTAAATCTGTCGATAATTCTATCTAATTTAGAGATTTCAAATTTCGTCAGTGATTACTGATGAAATGCTATGATATGCTTTTTAATTTTGACATTGATAGATCTTAATGGCCTTGTAATGTGCTAGTAAGTTGGTTTTGTTGCACAGACTCGCAGTAGTGTTCAATATGTCATTTTGTTCTTAAACATGTGACTTTATACTAATGTTTACTATAATATGTTAGTGAGTATCTTGTTTAGGTTGTACAAATTAAAGCACAATAGGTCATAACAAACAGTTTTGTTGTTTGAGTTGTATGTGTTCTGGTAACTAGTACATTATTGGGCAGCATTTTAATTTGTTAGGCTATCTTTACAGTCATATTACTTTTATTTGAAATTTACTTTGAAGGTTTTAAAAAATAAATAATCCAAATTGATTGTTTTAGTTCTCATAAAAGCTATAATTCGCTATTTAAATAGTAAATATCATACAATATAACCACATTTGGATTCATTACTACAAGAGAGTAAATAGAGCTTCGTTATATTTGCTAATGTTATTTAGAAACCCAGCAAAGGAGAAATAATTGAAACGTAAATAGAGTGTGCTTGTATAACTAGGCGTGATAGTTAAGAGTGTGTTTGCTATGCAAACACCATGCATAAATTATCTTTTAATTAATCAACTAATAAGACCTTGGTTTCTTCGTAACTACTAATATTATATTTTACTTAATTAACTAATAGAACTTGGTTTCTTCCTAACTACTAATATTATATAATTATCTTTATAATATTTTTCTATATTTTTATCATTAATTTTCTTTTTTTTTTATTAAATAATATTTTTCTATACTTTTATCATTATTTTTCTCTCTCATTCACTCAAAACAACTTTTTAAAATATTTAAAAATTCATAAGTATTGAACAGTGATTTCCCAAATATACAGATGTATATTAATATTTTATCTCTCTTTTACTTACAGTAACTTAGAAACATTTTTTAAAATATAAAAAATATACTCACATAAATATAGGAAACCAACAGCGAATGCTCTTACGAAAAGTAAAAATTATCTTTAACTTTTATTTCCAAACTCAAATAAATCATAAAACTTATAAATGTTTCTACTTCAATAAAATAGTAACTAACAGGGACATGTGTCGCCACCACATTCATTATCACTAAAAGTTTTTCGCTTTTATAGCCTATTATATAATTTTATTAATTATTACTAATATTATTTAATACTTTTTTAAATTAAATTTTTTTAATAAATTAAAAAGAGATTTTTTTATTTACGTTATTTTTAAAGAAATATTTTTTTAAATAACTTTTTTTTTTCAAAACATAGATCTTTTTAAAAAATACCAAATATTTTAAACTCGGTGTTTAAAAAGTAAAATTTTTATAAACCAGAAAAATTAAAATGGAAAGCTTCAATAAGAAAATTTTAAAAATGACATTTTATTAAAACAAATTATTTTAGAAAAAAATGTTTAATTTTTTTGAGAAAAAACAAAAAAAGTTTAAAAAGAAAAGTTAAAATATTATTTTATTACTTACAATCCTTATTGATAAGAAATTTTATTAATATTTATCTTAAAATATTATTTTATACTTAATAAAGTTTGATTCTATTTAATATTTAATTTGTTTAACCCGTGTATTTATATGGGTTTACTAAAGCTAGTCTTAGATATAAATGAATGTTTTGAGATAACAAGTGTCAACATATTAAATTTTTTTTATTTTTATCTTTTCGTGTCTCTCTTCTAGTAGATGATAAAAATATATTTAGTAATTATATTATTTAAAATATTTTCAAATTATACATACATACATACATACATATATATATATATTCTAAAACTTAAAAACTAGATATTTGTATAGAAAACACACTTTAATATATGTGTACGATAAAAAATTGATCAAATATATTTTTTAAAAATACAAACTATTTTATTACTCTTTTTTATGTTTCACAAAGATGATTTTTAATGAAATTAAAAAAACCAAAATACTTTAAAAAATTAAAAAAACCAAAATACTTTAAAAAATTAATAAAAAACACAATCTTATAAAATAAAAGTTTAAAATGATATTATTGTTGTTTTTACTTAAAGTACTTACTTATATGTAACTCAATCTTATTTTATTTTAAAAATATCATTTTATAATTTTTATTACAAACTATTTAATATTTTATTTATTTAACCGTGTAGTACCCGAAGTATTATACTTATTATAATATATATATATATTAATAGCATATGTCACTTGCTATAGTGCTTTGGTTTTAGCTTTTCTTACTTTTTCCTAGGTTAATTAAATTATTTAAAGAACAAACCATGATATAAAAAAGGCTTTGGTTCAATGGCAATACCCAAAAAACCATGTTTCGATTCTTTCCCCTAGGTTTTTTACTTAAATTGTTAACTTTTATTTCTACAACGACGTATTTTTTCTTGATTTTCAGATATTGTGTTTTGACATTCTCTTGTCTATTTACATTTCGATATCCAAAACCGGACCGTCACATCTTCATATGTTTATCTTTACGTACTTAATCACGTCAATATCACTGTCGCAACTCTCGAGTGTCATAGGTTGGTACAACTCAATAGGCATAAGGTACAACCCTTTAATGCATAGGCTCAAGCTTGATTACTCTTTTTTTCTAACATTTTGAATATTATCATGCTCTCCCAAAAAACATAATATTATTGATGTTAAAAATGTAACGATATATTATGCATTCTCGCCACAATGCTCAGGGAAACTGAGCGGTCACGTCATAGAGTTTACTAATAAAAAGCATGCCACAATGCGGGGTTCAATTATAGTTGGCTTATACCATATCTTAAAAAAACTAATTAATTAAACGAGTTGGCTATTTAATTATATATATTCTTTAAAATCAAAATTAACTGGATTAATTTTATTTTATTTTCAACACACCTTGCTTGAGAATATAACATATCAACCATCAACCCTCCTGACACACACACACACACACACACACACACACATATATATATATATATAATATATATATATATATGTGGCCTTTTAAATTATAAAGAAAATTAAACGGGTACATAAAAAATAAATTTATTACAATCATACTGATGAACAAAGTATACTTTTATAATAAATAAATAGGAAGAATGTAGTCCTTAATATTTTCCTAAATAATACGTTAAAATATGATTTAGCCACTGTAACAATAAATATATAAACAAACAAACAAATAAATAATAAGAAATTCCGTCAATAAGACCCAAACTACAACCTTCATAGTAAGAGGGAAAAATTGGCCCAGTAACAAAGGCACTATAAATGACCATGGGATCAACATTTCGTTAATATTAATATAACCCGTTGAAAAGTAATTAATAATTACATGCACGTATAATAGCAGAATATATGCTATTGATAAACTTATATATATGGTCCTCCATGAAATCCTTTATTCCATATGTCACTTAAATTAAGGATTTATGTATATATAGACGTACCATTGTTACAACAATTAACAAATAACTTGTGTATAATTTTAACAACTTTCCACCATGGTTTCACAAAAAGTCCACTCTGCACCATGGGGAGATCCTATTTCTTCCTCTAGCAACCACTCTAGCTCACACGGTCTACACGGTATCATAAGCGCGCCTTCATGGTCGAACCCATACTCTTCCGCGGCTCTCTCCAAGAGTCTTAGAAACGATGGATGGCGGAGATACGCGATGGGAACCACAAATCTTCTTTCAACACGATCACCGGATGCTATCACTGCAAAGTGACCTTCTTTTACATCTTTTGGGACCGGTTCTTGACCGCGAATTGAATATGATCTTTTCTTGACCAAGAAAAGACCCTTTTGCAATCTCTCCATGACTAACTTTAGCTTCAAAATGCCATTGTTTTTCTTACAATTGCTACTGCTTCTTGCTTTTGCCATTTTAGTTTTTGATCAAATACCTCACTAGACACCTCATTCGCAAAGTCCTTGTTCTCATTTATCCTTATATATACACATATGTATGTATGTATATATATATATATAGATAGATAGATAGATAGATAGAGAGTGTGTGTGTGTGTGTGTTAGGGGGTGGGGGGTGGGCAATTGCATGTGCATGGGGATTGAAGTGTTTACTACAAAGGGCCCGGTTAAGGTATAGTCACTTCTGCCTTATTTATTGAAGACAATATCACTTTTCATATATATATATATATATATATATATATATATATATATATATATATACACATACATGTGTATATATAAAGAAGTTTACAAGATAATATCGTAAAAATTTCTTATGTATATTTGAGAATTGAATGAAATACTGCTAGCTGGATTGCTAAAAAGTTGACAGTGCGCGTGACAAACGTGTGAGAAAGTAGTTGACGCATATATATATACACACGTGTGTATATAAAGAGAGCTTGCAAGATAATATCGAGCAATATACATTTTCCTAAGTTTCTAGTTTTTTTTGGTTTAATTAAAATGTAGATCACGTAAATCAGGAATGTTATTGATCACGTATCCATCTTAGGAGATGATATATATATATACTAGCTTATCACGTATCCATCTTAGGAGATGATATATATATATACTAGCTTATAACCCATGTATTACACGGGTTAAATATATAAAATATTAAATAAAATAAAATTTTGTTAATTATAAAATGATATTTTAAGATAAAATACGGTTGAAATTATGTGTAAGGACTATAGGTAACAAAATAATGATATCAAGTTTTTAAACTTTTTTTGTTTTAAAAAATTAAATATTTTGTTTCAAAACAAAAGGTTTTATAAAATTTATTTATAATTATTTTTTATTTATAAAAATTTTACTTTTTAAAAATATTGATTTTTAAAATATTTTATATTTTTAAAAAAGTTTGATGTTTTGAAAAAAAGGTTATTTTATAAAATTTTATTTCTTTATAAATAATATTGATTAAAAGATTTCTTTCTTAATTTATCAAAAAATATTTTTAGTCTATAAATAAATTAAATAATATTATTAGTAATTATAGTAACTATTAAGTAGGAGAGAGAGGCGGAAAAATTATAGTGAGGATGAATGTGGTGCTGCCACGTGTCCCCATTAGTTACTCTTTTATTATAATATAAAGGTATATATATATATATATATATATATATATAAGAGATGGTTCAAATGTAAACCAAAAGAAATTATGTAAACCAAGAGAAATTGTGTAAACCAATAAACCAAATTTTCACCTTTGATTTATGAGATCAATAACTCATATTTGTTTGACTTTTTGTACATGTTTTCCAATAAAAATACAACTTTTTATTATTTTATTCAAAAAAAATATGAGTCATTGATATTCATAAATCAAAAATAAAGATTTGGTTTATTGGTTTACACAATTTCTTTTGGTTTTCATTTGAACCCAATCCTATATATATATATATATATATATATAAAGTTGTTTATGTATGAAAGAGAAATCTATGGTAGAGTGGTATACTCACTAATTATTTGGCTAGTTGTGTTTAGCCGGGTCTAGTTTTCCTCTCACCTTCTGACCATGCATACATGGTGATTTTATTAGAACATTCAATCCATATTTTAACAAAATGACTTGAAAATTCAATCCATCTCATCTCTCATCCTCGTATAGTCGTATATATTACATCGTTATACTTTTAATGGAAAACAAATTTATTTTTTATATTTGAGAGGTCACTATGCATCACCTCTATCTTGTTTCTATAAGCGGATGGATGTGAGTGGGAAAAAAATAAAAAGGTATTATTTAAATGAATAAAGATATATTGAGAAATCACATGTGGAGGCCTTAAAAATATGATAATTTAAGAAACTAATGACTTTTAGTTAAACTACAAAAATAAAGAATAGACACCGAATATTCTTACAATACTTCAGTCGTCTATCTAATAAGTCATGGTCGAATAATGAGAGGACATGCATTTTAAGATCTTGACCCATTCAATGCCCAAAGAATTTTATTCGTGATACGAAAGGAGTGTCGTATAACAATACTATATTCTAAGAGAAAATGTTTGCCTTACTAAGAAATCCTAGTTCATAAGGATAATTAAGATATGCAATACACGCCCTTACAATTTACATATCCTTGATATATAACTTGATTAAACATCTTATATATATATATATGGAATTTATATATATATTTCTGATTTCTTAGTTAACTCATTAATGACTATTTGACCATTATCTGATAAAAAATTTTAAACGGCAAACGTACAACCCTCATTCGAATAATAGTGTTATCTTAATCAGGCTCACCTACCTATCTTTTAGTCGAGCCTGCACCCTCAACCCCTTAGGAGGAAACCCACAAATAAGAAAAGCTCATGGCTCAACCCTAAATAATTTTTCTTCAAGTGAGACTTGAACCCAAAAGCTTTTTATTATTATTGTTTTTGTCTTGTGTAACTCATTTCAACCACTTGAACTGTGAATAATTGGACATTATCTTTTACATATTTATCGATTTGTTTTTTATTGCTAATATACTAAGAAACATATACATAAAGAAATAATAGTTTTCTTCATTTGAGATGAAATATTAATGTCTATATATATATATATATATATATATATATATATATATATATATATATATATATATATATTAGTATAGTATCTCGTGTAATACACGTGTTGAATAAATAAAATATTAAATAATTTATAATAAAATTTAAAAATTATAAATAATATTTGTAAATAAGGTATGATTGAGTTATGTATATATAAATATTTTAAGTAAAAAGCAACAATAATATCATTTTAAAATATCATTTTATAAGAGTATGTTTTTTTAATTGTTTTTTTAAATTTCTGGTCTTTTTTAATTTTATTTAAAAAAACTAATTATCTTATAAAACTTAAAAAATGTTATTAAAATACTTCGTATTTAAGAATTTTTTTCGTGTCTTATACAATTTTAAAGTGTGTTTTTCATTAGAAATCTAGTTTTTTATTTTTATGATATCTATTTTTTTTTAATTTAGAAATGTTTTAAATAATATAATTACTATATATACTAATATCATTAATTAGGAGAGAGAGGCGGGAAAATAAAAATAAAAATGCGTAATATGTTGACACGTGTCATGTAAAAACCTTCTTTTATTATAGTTAATAGATTTACCGTCATGCTTCCTTGTCTGACATAATATTTTTCCCATCTCGGGTCAAAACATTGAACTCAAACCCTATAAAACGAAATGCATAATTCCTCAAACATGCATTAGGAAGTTACTAATAATGTTTTCTCCATGTAGCTATATTATGTAGTTGATATATACTTTGTTAACAGTTTAAAGATCTTCAATTGAGGGAGTACTATACAATAAAACTTATCCAAATTTGAATGGGTGCAAAACCATGACAACCACAACTCAGGTGGTTAGTTGTAACTTGTGTTTCTAAAGTTGTACCTTCAATAAATGCGGGACAAGTGTTACATAGTAAAGGACATCGACTTGAAAAAGGGCATCAAAAATTCCTTAACAAGACGCCAGATATTTGCAAAGGTGGCGGACTAGGATCGATTGTTCAATAAGATATTTTCTTTTCTTAACTAGCTGATTTTCCAAATCGCGCAATGCGCGATCAAGTGTAGGTATGTTGGCTCAGATTTCATAAATCATTGTGGCTGCGATATCGTACATGTAATGTAAAATCATAGCATAAAATCACATTGACATCACGAACACCAAGCCAAACAATCAGATTGAATTTGATTCATCATCGCCACTTGTTCATGGATTAGAGGTCAACAATCAATATTATTCATCCTAATTTTACATATAGGATAACAGTAGCAAGTAGAGGCGCTGATCATATTTGGATGCTCAGCAATCAAACTCGATGTGGCTGCAATTAGATGCCACGCCAAAACACCGAAGGCTAACGTCTTATTCGGCATCATCGCCTCTTGGTTTTCATGAACCTAAGTGTATATAGCTTCACATTACCTTATTGCTCAAAATTTACATCGTTACACAAAGCTATATCACTGATATAACAAACCCAAAAATATTTATGTGCTATAACCGATAACAATCCCGTAATTAAGGAATCATCTAACTACACAACATGTTGGCTAAAAACAGACCAAGCAAACGAACAACAGCCAAAAACATACATGTGTCAAGGGTTGATGATCACCAAGGGTGGCTCAAATGCAAGTAACCTTGAACATCAAATACAACCACCAATCATAACCCACAAACCAACATCTCATAATAGACAAACAATCGACAATAGGTCTCATATGAACTAATGTCCATCTTCATCGACATGAGCAAACAATAGGCTCCCGCAAACCAAGGTCTCAATGGAGGAAAGCTCAACGTCATCGACCTGTGTAACAAAGTCTCAGGTAAGCGTCAACCAACCATCATCAACACCAAGAAAATATTAAAAAAAAATCGGTATCCACCCAAAAAAACAGATCGAAAAACCGTAAGACCAGACCAAAACGGCGCATTCCGAGCACGGCATGAACAGACAGAGTCAGTTCATGGCACCTGGTCAAAGCCAAAGGGGAGGCGGCATGACAAAAGAAAAAACACCATCACCACCATCAGAAAGAAAATCAGATCTGAGATCTATCTAACATTGAACAGACACACCGCTATGGCCATCATGAGAAACAAAATCAGATCTAAGACCGATCTAAAATCGAACCTTTGATAGAAGACCGACATGCAACCGACCACACCGGCGTCAAAACCGATGCCATCGCCAGCGTTAAAACCGACACCATCGCCGGCGTCAACACCGATGCCATTGTCGGCGATTCCCCCTTTCTCAGTGTCACACCCTCAATTTCCACGAACGGGGTAATACCGTTAGGCGCGTGACATACCAGGATCTCAGCCATTAGTTACACCAAACGATGCAACAATTACAAATCATAATTGCTCATTTAATTAAAGTTGCCCAAATCAGAGTTAAATATGAAAACATGAAGGTAATGCGGAAGTGTATTAGTTTATAATTCAAACGGCGCAAACACGCGCAAAACCAGATAAGTATAATGTGTAGAAAAATGAAATTGTTCTTTGTTGACCCAATAAATGATGAATGATATGAAGTGATGATCCTAGTCGTGCTCGATTTAAGAACCTGAAAAAAACATGCTAAAGTGTCAACACAAGGTTGGTGAGTTCACAGGTTTTGATAAATAGAACATAATAGTAAACTGATACAGTAAATAAAGTAATATCAGTAGATAGCTAGTCTACTAAACAAGTTACTAAGTGTATAAAGTTCGCAACCGAAGCTGACATTGTAAAGGAAGGCCTCGGCCGTGAACACCAGGTCACAGCAACAGAAATTAGGTCAATTAAACACCCGTTTGACGTACCGTTGTGCTAGCGCGACTAGCCCGGGTGGGGTTTGTCAAACCCAGTAGATCTACTCAGAATTACCTCGCTAAAGTACATAAATTAACGGTTCGAAAGTGAGGACTTAAGTTGGTACAACACTAATAAACAGGTGATAATACAGTAATACTGATCTAACGAAAGAATATTTAAAAGAACATGTTTCTTTTCCCCAAAAAGAGTACAATGAAAGAGGGGTTGTAAACTCACCTTAATTAGCACAACAACAAGTATATGCAATCTCAAGTGATTAAGTTTCCTGGTAACCTGAGTTTACATTAAACGTCTAATCAATATTAAACATTAACATTTGAACTGAACGGTTTCGTTTTCCCCGACTCGAATAAAATGTAGGTCATCGACACTTAGCACGCTCAAACACCAAATCACCTTTAAATGTATAAAACACAACTACTCTTGCTTATACCAGATCATGTATAAAAATACGTTTTATACCTTTTATTTATATGATTTTCTCTTATATAAAACTCATACGTTTAGTAATACGTAGCCCTCAAAATAATGTATATACTTTTAATAACATAACCCTCATATGATTTCTTTAATGTATATTGATATACACTATACAAATATACATTTATCATGCAGAGCACACACATCATATATGCATCCCCACTTGGGTGACCCACATCCATGCCCACAACTAGTCATACATTTAACATACATGGATCATCATATAAACATTCATCTAACACTCACCAAATGAGTAATCCTATGCATTCAGGCACACACATACAAGTTGATATGTATATATATATAAGTCCACTATAAGCAACATTTATATTCCTTACCTTCACCTGCAACATAACACCCCACATGACATATTCACACAACTCACCCGTAAGTTTATATATCTATATATGATTTTATAATTGATTCACACACACCATGAAGTCATCTACATTCATAAACATACAAGCTTGACACTCTCAACACTCCCATAGAGCCCCGCAACCGAACATACTAATATACACACATACATGCATCGAACAGTAGCACCCACAACAAAAACGAATCTCGCACAACATACATATGTACACCCAAAATCGAATGCATCACACACACACAATTTGATTATTCCACCCTTGAACCCGTACGCAAACATACGTGAAAACCGTAAACGAATACCCGAAACCGTATGTAACGAACACGGATAATGAATGAGAAAGATCGTACCAAACGGGGCTGTTTCGGTTGCTTCTCGTGGTTGCCGGAGAGATGTCGGCGGTCTAGAGATCGCGGTTTACAAAGAAGAAAGTTGTCGATGACTAGCGTTGTCGTGGAGGGGCTTTGAAGTTGCTATCGCCGGTTGCAAGGAGCAAACCTAAGTTTGTTATCTTTTGCCGGAGGTGGAGAGGAAACAATCACGGTGGTTGTGGTGATTTGATGAATGATGGTTTGTGCAGGTAATAGAGAAAGAGAGGGATAGTAGGGAGGTTGGTTAAGGATAGTTAGATTTTGATATTTGAATTTTTGATATTATTAGATAATCTAATATTAGTTAATTACTTATTATTAGATTAATAAATTAGGAAGGTTGGATTATATTATCAATATCATTATTATTTCATTTATAGAAAGAAAATTATATAAATACAAAATAGCAGAACAGAACGATGAGTTTGGGTCACGATGTTAACCTGGAAACATAGGATGTCACACTCAGGCTGGCAACAAACAATAGCGCAACCCTCGATGACCGAGCCCAAATCAGATCTAAGACCGATCTAACATCGAACCTCTGATAGAAGACCGACATGCAACCGAACACAGCGGCTTCGGTTTAAACCGACACCATTGCCGGCGTCAACATCGACACCATTGCTGGCATTCACACCGACGCCATCGCCGGCGACTCCCCCTTTCTCAGGCCGGCAACGAACAATAGCGCAACCCTCGATGACCGAGCCCATCGCCCTGGCCATAATAGAGAGACGAGAGAAGTAGTCGGCGGTAGAACAGACACGACGACGACGGTAAACAACGGTCGACCGGTAATTGCCAAAGGTCGAAGAACAGGTCTGCAACTCTGAGGTGCAATGAAACAAATAAACCATTTTAAACAGTTCACAAAAAAGAGGTGTAATGCAAATAGATGAAAGTTTTGAGCGGAAACTCAAAATCACAAAAAAACTATTCATGGCAATTCCTTTTTTCATATTATCCCTTTTTTCATATTATAGAATTTGTTTGATATTAAAAACAAGAAGAGTGATCTTAAAGAAAAATATATTTTAATATGAAAACTAGAGAAAATCAATAAAAACGATCATATAATTTATAAATTTTTTTATCACTGCCCTCTATGTAAGTGTGTGTGTAGATAGGGGTATGAGTCAAATTAAAATCGTAACATAGTTTTATATATGTTATACATTGGTTACGTATACGCCGGTGTATACGTAATAATTTTTCATTCAACTTAGTGTTATATATATGTAATATTATTCATTCTTGTATTTATGTTCAACACATATGTAACAAATACTTAAATAACTTTTTAACAATTAAAAAAACCAAAAATTTATGAATTATGTAATTTGTTTTCGTGTTTTTTTTGGTTTTGTATAATTATTAGTTTTCTCTGAAACCTTTTTCTTTGAAAACAAATGCATCCTCTCACTTTTTCATTAGATACAAGGTATCATGTATCATTGTATCGGTAAGTAAATTAGGAGAAATAAAAAATTAAAAACAAGGGTAGATTTGTTTATATTAAAAAGTAAGCGGGTTATAAAATTACTTTTAATTTTTTTTAAACGACTACTCACACACATATGTACTTCTAGTTCTAAACATACAAACTCATAATCTATATCATGTTAGAATTTGAAATCTGATTTTTTAGAAAATATTTAACTTTTACTATTGGGTTATCAACCCAAATGACATGTACTTCTAATTCTTAGAAACTTTAAAAATGTAAGTTCTTTTTATTTGTTAGAATACGTTGCTAGAAAACACACTTAATTAGACAAAACATAGTTTGCACCGGATAAATGATCTTAAAAAGCTTATTTAAAAGGCGTAAAATCAATGAAAGATGGATCGAAACAAAATGTCGCAATTTACCACATTTTATCACCTTAATTTCCTTCATGTTCTTAAGCTACCCCATCAATTATATTAATTAGTGTTGGTGCAAGAAGGGGACAGTCACGTTTTTTTATATTGTTTTTAGTAAACACTAAAATAGATATGTACTTCGCATAGTACTAGAATACAGAGTATGTTTCCCTATAAATAGATATTAGATCAATATTAATTTCTTATAAGAGAAAATTGTATATTTTTTTTTTTTGAACGGCAAATCTATCCTACTCCTACTGCTAAATTACTTCATATTACACTATGCCTGGGTTTGAACACAGGACCTCCCCTCTAAGAGACAAAACCTCTACCAAATGGGCTAGTCCCACATTGGCAGAAAATTGTATAAATTGTTCTTATGGTTTAATCAGATTGCATGATTGGTCCCCAGACTTTGAAAATTACAAAATTAATCCAAACTTTTATATAATTATTACTCATAAGACTATTTAATAAATCAAAGTACCTAATAATATTGTTTCAGATAAAAGTATATTATTGTTATTTGTAAAAGAATGAAACAATATTATTAGATACTTTAATTTATTAAATAGTCTTATGAGTAAGAATATTCAAAGTCAATGGTTCTAAAATATCATGGATATGTATACTTGATGCATATACTTCCACGTTACCTACCTACCGACGAAGTGTTTGAGCTTTTTAACGAGTCAAATCGCAATGGGGTTACGAAGATTTGGATGATCGAATTCTTTAGTTGGTCCAATAACAAATGCTTTATGATGGTTGAATGATAGTCACCATGGGCCATGAACAACAGTTGAAAGCATCTTCTTTCAAACGAGTAGATAAAGTTTTGGTTAAAAAGAAATTGATAAATGAGTTGAACTAGTTATAGATCCGCCCATACATGATTTATTGACTTGTGACTTGGTTTTTTACTTCGTTAAGTTCAGCCCATGGACGCGGCACGTTTGTTACTTCGTTACACACATTACATTTGGTGACACTGACGTGTGGTTCCCATGCGCGACCCGACATGTTTATGACTTAGTTACACATGTTATAGCGGTGACATTATGAGGGGTCAAGTTAAAATATCAAAAAGATGAAGGTTTAAGTTGAAAGCTTTGTTGGTTAGATTTGGAAGTTATAAAGATGACGGGTCAATTTGAAATGTCGGAAAAAATAAGAGGTGAAGTTATAAAGTTGTAAAAATTGAGGGCTAGATGGTCGATTTGCATGGTTCATTGAAAATGCAAAATAAGATAGATATAATATCAAGTCTAATCGTTTTGAATTGCTTGGTTTAAGTATTTATATGCCAATAAGGGGCTAACCCACTTGATAGAGACTTTGCTTTTTATAGAGGAGATCATGTGTTCAAACCCAGACATTGTGTAACTTGATGTAATTTAGAAGTAAGAGTATGATAGATTTGCCGTTAAAAAAAAGTATTTATATCATTACTATAATATATAATACTAGCTTTAGTACGGGTTAAATAAATAAAATATTAAATAAAATAAAATTTTATTAATTATAAAATGATATTTTAAAATATACGATTAAAATTACATATGAGTAAAAATTATAAGTAATAAACAATGATATCAAAGTTTTGTATGAGAAAACCATTGATATGAACATGAGTTTAAAGTTTTAATTAAATAACCTTACGTGACAATTAAAAAAAAGTAAAATATTGACTAATCTCGTCTCGAGCAATTGTAAACGACAAAAAACGTAAAATATGATGGTGTAAGTAAAAATTACATGAAAATTTACTAAAGAAAGAGCCTTATAGAAAGAAGGGTCCCTGATGCTTTTTCGTACTAATTATAACATATAATCATGCACATATTTAGTTGAGTTTACTATTAAACTTACTCTCACATGATAAGACAACTAAGCATCGACAACGCAAAAATCAATCAAAAGAACCTTCTAAATTCCACATTAAAAAATGACTACTCTATATCTTAATAGACTTGATTAAAGAGTTCTACATTAATTAAAAAATATTATAATAAAACTGGATAAAAAAGAAAACAGAAAAAAAACGTTATCTAATAAATTAAAGAAACCACTTATAAAATAAAATAAAATAAAATATTTCTAACGAAATAAGAACACGTTTCAAAAATTAGTTAAAAACATCTTAAATTTTGGAAAATAATGATTTTGTTGATGGTAACAAATAAAAGAAGAAAAAAAAAGACACGGTAATGAAATAAAAGACAATTGAAAATATTGATATCTAATTTAAATACCTTTTTTTAATAGTATTTTATTTTAATTTCTAAAACCAATTCTTTGTTTTTACTAATAGTAGTTTCTATAAAAAACATATAAAATATTATAATTGGTGTGCCTTTAAGTGGTACTATACAATCTTAAAGTAAACATTTATTTTAGAATTATGATTTATTTTGTCTTTCAAAAATTATAGATTTGATAAGAAGATAATTTTAAAAATTAACCAATAGAGTTTGCTAGGAGTAAAAGTAATATATATATGTTTTTAGTTTAAAATGGAAGGGTTTTAATTTATATCCCGTTAATTTTGGAAACAAAATGTGTATTTAAAAAATTTAATACAAAAATACTACATTTAATTCTTTTGGGGGTGAAAAATATTTATTATTAAATGTCAAGATGACATGTGGCATTAGATGTAGGGGTGTCATTCGGGTTTTGTAATCGGGTTTCGGGTTCTTCGGGTCGGGTTTTTTGGTGTAGGAAATCAACCCGAAGACCAAACCAAATAAGTAATATTTGATCGGTTTCCGGGTTTCGGTCTTCGGGTTTATTCGAGTCGGGTTAATCGGTTTTCGGGTTTAGACTAAACTATTAAACTTAAAATTTTTTATTATATCAAATGTTTGTGTAATCAGTATATATGTGATTAAAATGCAAGTATGTGATTTAGCATGTGTTAACAAGATATAATTTTGTTTAGTATCTTGATCTGAAAGTTTTTACATATTTAAGTTCACCTTATTATACATATTAAATTGTTAAAGGACATTATATTTTGATTATCCATAAAGTTCACATAAGAAAATTAAATCACAATAAAGAAATAGAAAGTTTAAAAACTCAATGTAGCATAATACACACATACATATATATGCACACACATATATATTAATCTTGAAATTTTTTAAAAAATAACATATTCGGGTTAATCGGGTTGACCCGAATCTCACAAAATCAACCCAAATACCGAACCATTTATAAAAATCGGGTTCGGTTTGATATAATAATCGGGTTGGGTTGCTCGGGTTAGTCCTTAATCGGGTTCGGGTTAATTTTGTTCGGGTTTAACATTCGGGTTCGAGTAAAAAACACACCCCTAATTAGATGAGTCTAAAAAGTGACATGTGACAACCATAGTTACCCTTTTATTAGAGTAGTAGGATCTTTTTAGTTATATCATTAATGCATTAATTATTTAAATATGTCTTAAATTAGATATGAAGGGTTGATATCCTAATCGGTTTGGTACAGGAACAGTAGAACACCTTACCAATTGTTTCGGTACTAGAGCACCTTACCGATCGTTACAAAACCACTTTTAATGGCTATAGAGTAGTCACTTAATACTTTCACCAATGATACGAGGACGTCGTTATACTTTCACTAATGTAAATATGTCATAATTCAGATGTTTAAGTGTGAATTACACACACAAAAAAAAAAAGGAAGAGTTGATAACATTAACATCATCTTTAATATATATATAGTGATGTATTGTTACGTTAAAAGATATATAAGAATGTTTTCTTTAATAGTTGGATTACTTGAGAACGATGGTGGTTTCTAGTAACTAGGTACGTTTTTGAACGTTTTGAGACTATAAATTTCCAAATGGTCTAAAATCATATGGTATTTTGATCCAAATATGTTAAAAGTAAACTTTTACATCTTACCACCTCTAGTCAGTTTTGATTGTGTTGTATCCCGAACGGGTCAAACTAAAATTTTATCTGTATGAAAGTCATCAAAAAATATTGTTACAAAAAGGCATCTGTTATCCTAATTTTGTTATTACTTTGTTAGTATTTACAGGCATAGAAGGCTGTAGAACACAAGGGGTATGAAGGCATTATCAAGCTGTGCGGTGTACGCCTCCAGCAAACCACTCACCGTCACCGCCAACAAAAGAGACAGCCAGTGCTGCACCAGCATTCCACAAAATGTCAGTAAACCATAGAAAACCAATTTAAAAGAAACGGGTTAAATTAGTGACATTCGCGTTCAAACACGTTGAAACTTGACTAAAGTGTATATAATGCTAGGTGAAAAGAATTAGTTATCTACAGAAAATGATTAACTAGGGATCAAAAATGTTTTGAGTCAAACCCATAGTATATATTTTATCTTTTAGGCTTGAACCTATTCTGACTCGTTACCTGATCTGACCGACCCGTTCATTTTGCCACTGTTATCCATAATAGATACAAATAAGTATAGAGACAACAGACCTGAGTGAACATGTGTCCTGTGGCTGCTAAAAGTGGAAGTAGTGCAGAGCAAGCAGCTAGGACAGATGTTATTCCAGCAGCGGTTCCTTCAACGGTTTTTTCTGAAGAAAATAAAGCTTTTAGTTGGAGATTAATGGAAATGTTAAGTTTACAAGCTTGAATAAGTTGCACTCACTGCCAGTTTTACTCCACCGAAGCACGCCATACTTGTATCCAACCATAGATGCCTATAAAACATTTAGACCATTCTTATGAAAATGGCATATAATTGATCTCATCATATCATTGCATGTAAAATTATTCAAATAAGTAAAAAAAAAAAAAAAAAAAGTCTAAAAATAGTTTTCCTACCATGGTATCTCCGATTCCAAGGCTCAGGATACCAGCGAAAGGAGCTAAAGGCCGATCATTGAATCCAGAAGACATCCAGATAGGCAATGCACATCCCAAAAGAAGTGAAAAATGGCTGCATGGAGGGAGATAAACAGCATGTGTAAAATTTCTTAATATTATACTATATGTTGTATGACAAAAAGCAAATGATATAAGCACCTGACTATAAGAAGATCAGAGTCACGATGATCAGTGAAGGCGTTCATAAACTGATGTACAATTGATCCCAGAGGCCAAATTCTCCATACCTGCCTAGGACAAATTGGTTATCTTGGCAAAATAAACAACTTTAACACATGATGCTATTATTATCAGTTATATCCCATCATGACATTTGAACTACAAAATGGAATTAAAGAACATCAAAAGGTGAGTTTCAAGAGGAATTTACTCGAATAATTTCCAGAACTAGGAAAACCCCCAAAGCTGCACCGAAAGCCAGGTTCAGAAATGATGGCTGGAAACAGAAACAGATAAGAGATGGGTTTGATTGCATTAGCTAAAAGGTCAACTGAACAAAGTACAGTCAACAGAAAGAGGGAGGGGTAGAGGTGGCATGTTCAACCTATTTACTTTCCAATGGTACAATTCAGTTTAACTTGTACATGTAATGGCCGGTAAAATCATCATTCAGAATTTAAAGTTGTTCTTGAAATAATATATTTTGTAATATTTAATACACTAACTATTCATAAAAAATCTAAAAATTTTGGACAAAAGAAGTTCAGGGTCAACCCAGCCGACCTATATGATCCCAACAAAAAAGTTACCCGTTTTGACCCGTTACTCAACCCACCCTCTATTGCCACCTGAAGAAGAAGGGGGGAAATTAGTCTTAGCTTGGAATTTCATATCACCTGGAAGATAAGTGCAGGCACAAACATTAAAACTGCCACCAGATGGTAATATTTTCTGAGAAGAATTCGCTCAATCTTACTGTTCTTCGATATGTTGTAAAACCGCAGCACTGATACAGATATAACAGCCAACCAGTATACACATAAGGATAGCCTTTTGTGTGGTTCAGAGAAAACAAAATTTAATACCCTGACAATAGAATACAGTTCTCATTAGATATGATATTAACCGAATAAACTTTGAAGTATAAAACCAAGCAGTACCATAAAAAGGGATGAACAGGAAAATCTTGGACAAACTGCATCCACAGAGGAACAACTGCCAATAGAATAAATGCTAGAGACCCATAAAATATAATAGATCGTTTAAGCTTGTGATGTCCTCTGACTTCAGAGTTTGGTGAGCTCATATAAAATTCCCATTTTTTAAGGATGAATTTGAACAACATTGGAGAAATAAGAAGGCCAAGGAGCATTCCCTGCATGGAAGAAAACATGCTTATAGCCGAAGTATGAAAGATGGAGTGTGATATCATATTCATATAAAAGACTGAAAAAAAAACCTGAATAATAGTGCTTATTTCGCTTCTTTGCACCCCATATGTGATAGAATATAACCCGTATGATACAAGGTGATTGCTAATCTGTCCAGACAATATGGAATTAATCATATAATATGCCATCTCACCAAAAGAAATATAAGATATTGTTTTCCTTTCACTGTCAAGGAGTCGATGTAAATAATTTTTTTTTCACAAACGATTTTTGAGTTACAAAAACTGTCTCATAGTCGCTAAGAAATTGAATTTCATGGTACTAAGAGCCACAAGTGCAACATTTTTTCACATTGACGGTGTATTAAGAAACTGAACAAAAAAACTGATGAAATAGATGGAACCTTTGCTATCGTGAATGCAAACATGTCGCCAAAATAAACAACAAATCCAGCTGTAACCAAAAGTGCTTCCCCTAAACCAGAAACAATGCTGTAAATAACAAAGTTTAAGGAAAACATCACCTTGAGTAATAAAAGTAACATGAACTCACCAAATGAAGCACATGCTGGAAAAGTGTAGAGCACATGCTGAATGAACTTCACGGCAGCAAATCCATGACAAACAATCCAAAACAAGGTCAATGCCATGTAAGGTACTGCAAGATGGGCATAATCATAAACTACTGTATAAGTTTGATTCATGTAACAAAATCCACAAATAATGTTAATGTAACACACAAATTTACAAAATATGGAACCTTGGGATTAAATTTAGTCAACAAACCCACCACTAGACAACTTTGCAGCAAAAGATAGGCAGCACAATGCTGCAAACAGAGCTATGGAACTAATACTGAACTTTGCATTCCAACCACTCTTATAAGAAACCGGTTTTGTCTTGTCTGATTCATGGCGAAAAATAAAGCACAGGAAAACCAGCACACAGAGGCAACTTGTAGAAGTAGCCCAATATTGCAACCGTACAAATTCAACATCTGCATAAACAAAATATGTTAAACCACAAATGGTAGGATAACATAAATGAATAAATATCAGAATTCAAGAGCATTTAACCGACACCTAGAAACCCTATAAATGTAAGCATTTTTTAAATCAAGTAAATCTTGTCTTCGGTTTTTTGTTCCCTAGAGTTGAATTGCGCGTATATGGTTATTGATTATAAAAAGTAACAGAGTGGATTTAATACAGGACCTATGTACCTTTAGTTCCTACTTCATTAACCAACAAAGCTCTTGATAACTGTATCAGCTTTGAAACTGCAAGACCAGGAAGAGTAACTGCCCCCAAAAGAATCCCTGATGAAGCACCTGGCCTAATAAAACAAACCCAGAAAAAATTTCATAAATTATGGTTAGGTAAATACTCCATTCACCTCTTTAATCACTAAATAAACCCATTCAGCCTAAATGTCATATCATAATGAGAATACAAAAATCGTTTCTTCTTCGTAACCAGACATAAATATAAGTGTTTCTTCCTCTTCCAAAATGCAAAATTGATACGAGTCAGAGTTCTGTAGCAACATTTTCTCCAACAGTTCAATTGTTTTGAAAATTTAAGACTTAATCCTTTGATATCCGAAGAAGAATCCCTCAATAATCTGAACAAATATGTGGGTCTTGAGTTCATCAATTGAGAGGATCATACAACATCAATGTCAGAAACAAAAAAACCACAACTTGAAAACAAATACCGATTCAACTGAATTGCACCACACTTAAACCCACCCAAATCAATCTCAAACCCCATCAAATCCACGACAATTGGCAAACCCTAACGACCCAATTCAACACAATTACAAACGAAAAAGGCTCAATTAAGTTACCTGGTCTTAAAGGGTGAGACGGAGCCGTTCGATTCGACTGAGATCTCGACGAATAAAGCGAAAACAGCGAGAAGAAAGAAAGATAATGCTTCCGATAGAATAGATACATGGGTAGAGTATAAAATGCTTGATACGAACAGCAAAACCACGGCTCTTTCACCGTTGAAGAGCGATGAAGCCACGGTTGTTGTCATTGGGCTGTTTTAGGGGGATAATTCTTGGGGAATTGTGAGATCAAGAGGAAAAGACTCAATTACATCGACAGATTTAGACTAAAGATGATGAATTTGAGGGGAAAGATTACGAAAGCGGTAAGATTGGGGCATGAAGAGTTGGAGATGATTGGCGCGTACACGGGGTCTGGTCGTAGGTCGTTGGAAGAGTGGGTCAACCAACTCGTTTTGGGGATTTAGAATATGCTATCATTGTTATCATGCTATGTCGAGGACACAAGAAAGATCAAAGATGTGAGATTTCTAGGGCTTTTTCCTTCAAAATTCAAACTCTTTGACTTTAAGTCACACATGGTATGGTGTTTAACTTTTATATAAACTAGCGTTTTTCTTTCACACGCGTTTCGTGTGAGAACAATCAAATCGGTTTCGCCGCACAACCATATCCGCGAACCCTAAAGGGCGACGGCACCCTAAGGCTTCTAGAAGGAAATAGCAGCCCCACCATCACCATCACGCCGGTGAACATCAACCACACTAGGGGGCAAGCCGGCGATAGTCATCGCAAAAGGTCTCGGGTTGAATGAAGACCGTCGAGCGACTACCGCCACCTGCTCCACCTCAACCACAGAGGGGAGGCACAATGACAACAGAGACCACGCCGACCAGACTTACAGCCACCGACGGTGGCGGTGTCACAACACCACGGACACCACCCTCTCTCTCTCTCTACAACAATCGAACAACTTAAACCGACGGTGGCTTGCTT
This sequence comes from Flaveria robusta, assembly GCA_025506415.1. NCBI lineage: Eukaryota > Viridiplantae > Streptophyta > Magnoliopsida > Asterales > Asteraceae > Flaveria > Flaveria robusta. Next base: position 25,944,709 of record CM046471.1, on the reverse strand, counting down.
AATGAGGCACGACCCCATGCTTGAATTCCAGAGCTTGTTTTCTTCAACTTTCTTTTTGTTTAAGCTCCTTTTGTTTATCTTGGTATTTCTCAAGCCTAAAAACACAATTTAAACGATTTAGATATCAATTCATCACTTTAACTAAGAGTTTTGAAAATATTTGATGTGAAATTGATATGTTTTATATGTATAATTTAAATCACATCAAAAGCGTAACTAGTTAAATTATCAATATTGTTTATCACCGGTCAAGTTAAAAGTTGATATTATGATTTTTGTTTTAGTTCGGTTATGTCAGTTAATTTTGTTTATGAGTTTATGGTTCAATTCCTACTAACCCCAGGAAAATAGTATAATATGACTTGGTTCTCCGCAAGCAATCCCACATGGTGGCAATAGAAACAAGTGTTTCAGCACAATTTCAGATAACAAGTGCCATCTTATATTTACATTCTGTATAATGAATCAAAAGTAAAACTTCAAACAGCCAAGAACAAAACTGGAGTGATCAAATTACAACCCATACGGTCTCTACAGCCCAACTCAGGCAAGAAAGCGCATATATATTCATTCATTCATTCATTCATCTTGAGTTTACAACACAAAAATCTAAATAAAGATGAGTTCTTCTTCACACAAAAATGAAGCAACAGAAACACAAGAACTCGATAAGCAAGAGCCATTAGTGAAAGGATCAGCAGATTTCTCCACTTTGAATGATCGACAGGAGAAATATCATAAACATTATGAAGAGCTTGATATCCGGAAATTGTTCTAACTTGACCAACTGCAAATGATGTTTTGTCATACTCGTTCTCCAAAAGACCCTAAAACACATAATTCAAAGTCGATTACTTTCCAGGATTCAAAACCGATGAACGCTGTTTTGTGAAGCAAAGATTTTTATTAACATTGTAAAAGGTCATAACAGTTTTAATAAAATCAAGTTAATGGCCCATGTTGTCATAAACTTGCCTGGATCGAATAAGTGTGGAAAGCAATGTAGGAAACAGGATACATCCAAACGGGTCCAGGCAAAGCACTTCGAATTCGGAAATAGCCAGCAGAAAGCATCATCACCACCTGTAAAACATCATACACCAATAAGTAAACACAAAAAATTTGACCCGTTTTCTTAAGAATGAGTCAATATGTGCGTGCTTTATCTCAAACAGGTCAACCAAAAAACTTTGATTTAGCTCAAGGGGGAATGATTAAATGACATGATAGTTGGTGAAAGTTGATCATGCACATAACCTCCTAAACCATCCGATTGAAAGATTATGATTTCTATTGTTTTATCTAATCATAATTAGCACATTAGTTATTCATAACGAATTTAATAAAAAAGACAATAATGTTAGTGGTCAATCAAACCCCACCAAAATACATTTAAACACATTGAAAATGACTCTTTTTAACTCACTTCTCAACCCGCCCATTCTGCCACCCCTAATTCTAAATAAGACCCCCTCCATCCTACAAAGCACCGGTGTGCCTTTTGGGATGGCAAGAAGCTGAATTTAAAGGTAAAAGCTCACATGTATAAACACGAGTGTAGAGATACTCCAGAAAATATCTTGCAAAATGGTGGCAACAGTGAGCACTAGCCCTTCGTTAACCAAAAGGCACATGAAGAAATTGAGCACAAAATACATCATAAAGCTGAAATCATTTCTAAGCCCCACGAGGAAGTAAAAGACCAGACTCGATGAAATGGAGATCAAAAACAAGAATGGAAGACTGGCCAAAAGCTGTCCCGTTAAAAAAACTATTCCTCCTGAATGTTGATTTGAATCTTCACAAGCATACACCTGCATTAAACAAACGAGTAGTATTGTGTGTTATATTTATATATATGGTATTTGATAATTGCAAAACTATAAGTATAAAATTACCTTAACCTCCTTCAATTGTGCAGGTACCCCAACAATGCTAAGAAATGAAGCAAAAGATACAAACACAAAAATTGCTGCAACTCTTGTCTGCAATTAAATTTCACTATTAAAGATTTGAACTTTAATATTTTTACAAAAACATTGATAATAGCTGTCAAAGTGGCATGAGTATATGTTTAATTCCCAACATGATGAAAGGAAACAAGTCAAATGGGTTGAAGCCTGGAGGTTGTCTAAAGTGTAACTTTTCAATGCATAAAATCTTTTAAATCATTTTATTTAATAAATCAATTACTATTGAGAGTATAAAATTTGTATTCGTATTTAAATTGCTAGTTAATTAAAGAGGTATTGAACAAAAATGATTTGGGCCAACCCATCCGGCCTGTTTGACACCTCTAACATTATGTTATGATTAATATATAATATTAAGCCACTTACCCCAACAGAAGACAATGAATGGCCTAAACCCGAAAAAGCAGTGCCGACACATAATGCAAGAAGCATGCAAAGTATTAACCGAAGCCAATAATATTTCCATTCCCTTGACATAATCAACAAAGATCTCCAAGTTAACACTGCAATTCTTGTAGCACTACTTGCCTTTCCCTTGCTTTTGAGAGATGGGCCTTCCTGTGGCCATAAAATCATAACGGATAGATTTTTAATAAACAAAATTAGTATTACGCAATAAATATATATAATTGAATTCATATTACCCTTTCAGTTAGCCTATGTATCATTGTCTCGACTGCTGCTACATCAGCTGAAGATCTATATGTTTCTTCAAGAGTACGGATTGCTACAGCAGTGTCCATATTAACATTAGAAAAATCTCCATTATCGTCCTGAAAGAATAATTCAAGAAATATTACTCAACAGAAGAAAGCCATGTACGACTATAATGTTATGAAATGGTTGATTTGTGTTGAGTATAATCTCTAACACAAGTCAAAAGAACAAGAATGTAAAGATAATAGCTTGAAAGGAGGTTAAATGAGATGAAAACTTGAAATTACCTACAGTTTACTGCCAGTGCATAAAACCTTTTGAATTGTTTTATTTAGAAAATTAGATTATTATTGAAATATTATAAGTTTTTATATCATGTATGACACATGGATTATTCATAAAGAGGACATCTTTTTGACACAAAAGTGTTTTGGCTCAGTCTGACCTATGTGTTTCAACCATGCCTATAGATTTAGCCATTGTAACCCATTACCTTACCCGCCCATTTTGCCCACCTCTATGTAATATGTAAGTATGTAAATTTTGTTCATTAATAAAAGTAAATATTTGAAGAGGAAAAGGCAAGCAGCATTGGCCACAGCATTTAGTATATTACCTGCCAGGTTTTGCACATCGTAATGATCCTGTCGAAGTCCGTGTTTATTGCACGGAGAAAATGGTCAGAAGGACTTTGCATAATTGGGCAAGGAAATCCAGCATTTGAGAAGTGCTACAAGATTATATTATATGGCCAAGTTCAGTAACTACAGAAAATAAATAACAAAATGAATAAATATTTCAAGCTTATAAAACTAGACGTTTTACCTGCAAACAAGCCAGTGTCTCTCCAAAAAACAGTGTATTCCCGTTTGAAAGAAGACAAATTCGGTCATAAAGACCGAACACTTCTGTGCTACTCTGATAAATGGTGAAAATTAAGGTGCAACCAGTGCTTGCAAGCTTCTTCAATGTCACCATCATCAAAAGCGCAGAAACACTGGAAATGGATGATTGTTAATGAAGGGCACTAGGCTAAATTAAGGGCAAAAAGATTTAGAATACGAACCTATCAAGATGGTAGAGAGGCTCGTCTATAAACAAGACTTGTGGTCTCATCACAAGCTCTCTGGCAATGCTTACTCGCCTTCTTTCACCACTAGGAAGACCTTTCATGTAACAATGACCACCTATGAGTTTATTTGCATAGTCACCCAGGGACATAGCTTGAATAGCATCCTCCACTACACTCTTTTTCTGATAAAAGAAACCAGGAAGTTGAAGTAGCGCCGAATAGTAAAGAAATTCACGCACAGTTAATGATCCGATAAGTGTGCTTTTTCTCTCAACGAATCCCTAAAAATGGAAAAGTATTATTAGTCAGACATTACAGGACCCACAAAATGAAATTGTCAGCTTGCCGACTAGTGGTATCGTTTAATATCCAATCTTGAAAACCTACATAGGATCCATACTGCAAGCTCGATTTAGCCCCATTGACAAATACTTCACCGTATGTTTTGGCTGAATCATCCAACCTTCCTGAAGAAAAACGAGAACTATTAAAATTTTAGTCAAAGCTACAAGCTGATATAGAAATTAAAATTGGGAAAACTACAAGAACATGCGATGTGCCATTCACTTGTTACCAATATATGCAACATACCTTTTTGACCATTTAATCCAACATACTTGCCAAATCTTACCTAAGTATGCAATGACCAATGTATCATACTAAATGGTAAATATGGCAAGCATGTTACATTAGATGGTAAAAAAATGATAAGTTGTTGCAATTACATGGTTACAAATAGCATATCATGGCAAAAACATGATGTAATAAATGGTAAATAATGGTAAGCTGTTGTTATGGTTACAAAGTGTGAATTTTGGTAAGAACATGTTGCATTAAATGGTGTTACAAATTACATATCTTGGTAAGAAATATTGCATGAGATGGTTAAAAATGTAAGTTGAATATGCCCGTGAAAAGTGAAATTTACATTGCGTGTACTTAGGATTTCCCCTTAAAAGTATATTACATACCAGAAAGGGCTCTCAATAGGGTCGATTTCCCCGACTTTCCAGGGCCCATGATCACAGTCATCGTGCCAGGTAAAGCATATCCATTTGAACTTTTTACAACCCGATCAGAATATTTCCGTTTGCCCTTTATAGTAACTGTCAAATCTTTCCACACAATCGTAGCCCCTGCAATCTTTCTTGCCAGAACCGCACCTTCTGGCAATGGTGGGGATGGCAAGGAGCCACTATTGAGCTTTGAAAGAGACGGTGAAATGGGAGTAGTGGCAGTGTTAATGGAGTCACCGCCCTCCTCCACCCTAACCTCGACATCCGTATTATCCTCCCAATCGGGTGAATCTTCAAATGAAATCGGTTGTCTTAAAGCCCCTTGTTTTCTTAAGTAAAAGAAGTTACTAGATGGCACTCTACTAGCAGGACTGCTAGCTGAAGATGATGAAGATCTGTAGTTTTCTGATTGAGACTGTATTTCTTCCATTACAATATCTACTTACATATAGCATCAACTAACCCAAAACCCTGCAAACAACAACAATTAAATGAACCACAGGCCATAAATGATCACACCAACATCAAAAATCAACAAATTTGTCACACCATCTAAGTATTTAATCAAGAAACACTTCATATACACAGAGTAAGAAAACTTAAAGTACAGAAAGACCAAAGGACTTTAAACAAACAGTTGGTGGGCTCAACAATCATCAATTCATACCAGCATATAATAAAGACTGAAACTCCAACATTCAAATCTACCAAACTCAATGTGTCAAATCGAGAACATCAAATCATTCGAAACACATTAAAGCATGTAGTCTGACCCAGATGAGTAAGCTGAACTCCAAGCAAGATTCTAAATTCTTGAAGAAAATCGACCACCAAGAAACATCGATACTGAACTTTCACTACATAGTAAGTTCAAGAAACACATTCGATGGAACATTGGTCTATTTCGTTCGATTTTGAGGAGTTAATCAGTGACCCAAATGGGGATTATCATAACCTTCGACAATTATAATCATAATAACCATAAATCAAAAGCGAAATACGATGCAAATACTTAAAGAATGAAGAACATAAAGGTATAAATGTGAAGACAACGAGGGTATGTAGGAGAGAGTGCCAACCTCACCTGGATCTGAAGGGGGAAATCGACTGTTGTGAGAAGTGGAAGACAAAAGACAGCGTAGAGGTAAAGGGTCATGATTAGTCCACACTGAGTTCAACTCGGTAGACATTATTTTCATAAACGCTACCTATTGTTCTCTTCAGTTTCAGGAACGCCCCTTCTCGTTCGCAAATTTGTTAATATGATCTGAAATTGTGATAAGTGACATGAAAATGCCGTTAAAAAAAAGTGACATGAAAATCATCAGGTTTTGAGTTGGATGATATAATATTTTATTAAAATAATTAACATATAGCATGTTTAATATTCGGGTTAATACAAACTTGAACTTTTTAATAAACTAGGTTTATGCATTTTTATGTAAATTTGCCTACATTTACTTGTTAAAACATTAAAAGTTATAGTTTGTTATTTTGATATCAAGTCAAACATACAAGCATATCTAGTGAAAATATCACTCGTACAGTAGGGTAGGATATTAGGGTGAGATGATGACAAATTTTACTCAGATTTCATAGGTTAAAAAAAAAAATTATGGAGACCTCGACATCATGAAAATCTCTTCTTTTTATTTCTTCTTTTGAAAGTTAAGCATAGCCCATATGAGAAAAGCAAACACGCAAGAAAAAGCTGACAACATAGTGGGATTTATAGAATAAGTATATAACAATGGCATAAAAATTAAGCATCTTCAAACAATCTAATACCCAAAATGCTCACTTACGGCTATAGATACACATAAGGCCTAAGGGACATCGATAACTAAAGACGGACAAAAAAATAAAACAGTAATGCCATATCCAAAATAGAGGCAATTCTATATCTAAAACATATATATAACTAAAGACACTCTCACAAATAAATTAGCCAATATGTTCCTTAAAATCTATGACACACCCATATGCACAACCATAAAGGCCTCTTTAAAACTAAAGACAAACATAAAAGGTAGATGTAGATGGTAGTTGATATCTACATCTACGACTAAAGACAATACAAGTCGATATACAACTCCCATTCAACCACATTTATATGCCCTTTTAAAAATTCTTAACTTTTCTATAACGTTTTTGAGAGCTTCTATCGTCAATCATGCCCTTAAAGAGATGCATGTTCGTCCATTCCTACCTAATCTGATCACGCCGGCTTTGATCTGCCTTTGTTTTTCTTCCTGTCCACTTTAAGGTTTTCCACTTTCCTCATCGGTGTCGTCGTTTGTCTCCTTTAAAATTGTTTGGACCATCTCAATCTCTCATCTCTTATCTCTCCACGACGCATGCCACCCTAATCTATTCTTATAACTTCAATCCTTGTCCAATCTAACCTTATGCCTACACATCCACCTCGACATACTCATTTTTACTGCCTCCAACTTTCACACCTAAGTGTTTTTGGTTTTGTATAACGTTGTTGGTCATACTATAATCTTATGGAATAACCTTTTTAATTTCTCCATGAATATCTTTCCACACAAAACACTTGTAGTTGGCATCCACTTTCACCAACAAGCTTACACATGGGCGGCCACATTGTAGTCAATGCCCTTGTCACTCTAAACGAATGATCATAAATACTTAATTATGGTTGTGTTGTTCTACAACATGTAGTCCACTCATCATCTAAATATCCATCTCACTGCTGACTCCACTTAAGTTACAATGAAAGTAATAAGGTTTTGCATGACTGATGGGTAAGCCTCTATCATCTAATGATGCTCTTCACTTATCAAGTTAATCTATTTAGATTGATATTGTAATATTTATTTCAAAATAATGTAAAAGTACATTTCTAAATTGGGTATCACATATAATAGGTGAAATTATATCATGCTTTATTTCAATAAACAAAAACAAGGACAAAACTAAAGTTAAGTGTGTACGGTCGTACAATTAGCCAAATTTTGATGGCCAGGGAAATATTCACTAGGAAGGGTCCCGCTCTAGCATCCGCTTTGATTTATGCAACTAATATGGTAGCAGCTGGCGCTTTCATGATAGCAAGCTGCTCATCTTTATTTGAACACCTACTTACGACTTTAATTGTCGTGACCTTTGTATGAGTTATGACGTCATTCATTATGACAACCACTAGAATATTATCAAACGATCTAAGGATGGTTATAACTCATTCAACTTGCAGTCTGTTAGGCTATGTGATATTTGCAAGGGCCACTACTAATGTTGTGCATTTTTTGTTGCCGCCTTTTGTTAGGATGAGATCAGTTTTAGGCATGAATTGCTTGCAAATTTCTTTCTTTCTTTATAATAGCCTTTTTTATTTAAAAATAAAGTATAGGTGTCAAGCCTGAGATCTTATTCAAAATATGTTAGGCGGCTAGCCTCGTAGAAAGACTGATGTGTATGGACCCGGTGAGTAAGAATGCAACCCTGTATACTACTCACTAGGGCTAATAGGTGATTATGGATTTATATTACTATATTAGTAAGCTTTATTTTCAATTAGTATATCAACAAAATAAACTTAATTTAACTATTATTTTAATACAGTTATTTCTATACACTCGTTGAGACTTTACAACAAAACCTCTAGACTCGTCTTGAGTGGGAGATATATCTTTTGGGAACTTTTTATTTGTTAAACACTTTTAGATCTTAATTTAATCTACCAACGTGTGATATAAAAAAAAAACCATAACGTGAAGTATCGAATTTGTTAATGTGTAGGTGTAGCCGTAGGGACTAGCATGTCAATTATAACTTGCCTTGGTTGGAAATGAAAATATTTTAGATTTTTCTCATCTATTTCGTAATTACCTTTTTTAAAGAGACAAATATTCTTTATGGTACAAAGAAATACAATATATGCTTTTTTAATTAATAAAAAACGGATGAGTAACATCTTTTCAATAACTTAAGAGAAAAGATATGAATGAACCTTTTAATTTGATTTGATTTGAATGTTAAAATAAAAAGTATATTAAAGACTACCAAACACATAATATAAAATATGTAAGTAAATTTTATAGTTAAATTTGATTTTACTAATTGAGTTTTGATAAAGTTAATTATTTTCATTTAAAATATTAAAAACATCAATTTATATTCAAAAATTTTATTAATTTAAATATAGGTCCAATTGTTTTGATTTCAGCCCAATTTACCTTCAAATGCGTCCTTTGTAGCCCCCACCAAGGTTTAAATCCCGCCCTCAACACCTCAAGATAGTTTTTTACTTTTTGCATTTTCTCGTTTTTTTTTCTTTGCTTTTTTATATTCTTTTTTAAATTACAAATTTTTTTTGTTCATCAAATATATTTCACTTTCTTTACTACAAACATTTTTAACAAGTTTTTTTTAATATTAGGTCTCATAATGTGCGAAACATAAACACGTTAGTGTTACCGGCACAACGCGTGTTACGAATTCGGAAGCTGGTTACTAAGACTGCAAACGTATCATTTACCACGTTATCATTGTATGGTCCCACTGCATCGCGCGGGTTCCAAAAAGCTCGTCATCACTTAAACCAAAGACATATTCATCACTGCCAAATGTTCATTTCACAACTTTAAGCACATATCTAAGTTGTATATATGCAGAAAACAATGTCTCGATCAAATTCCAACATCTCAATGTCAATTTAATTCCCCTTGTCGTTACTATATTTATGGACTACTTTTCTTCAATATCTTCTTCGGGTGGTATGATCTTCCTGATTTCACTCCCTGCATCATTCCTATTAGATATTAATTAAGGGCAAAAAGATTTAGAATTCGGACCTATCAAGATGGTAGAGAGGCTCGTCTATAAACAAGACTTGTGGTCTATAAAAAGATTTATGGACTACTTTTCTTCAATATCTTCTTTGGGTGTACGCAACGCACCTTTTTGACTATTTAATCCAACGTAATTTCCATATCTTACTATAGTATGTCATTTATCATACTCAATGGTAAAAGTATCATGCATGTTGCATTAAGTAGTTAAAAATGATAAGTTGTCGCTTTACATAGTTACAGAAAACATATTCTGGTAAGGACATGTTCTATCAAATGGTAAATAATGGTAAGTTGTTGCATCATATAGTTACAAATTGCATATTTTGATAAGAATATGTTGCATTAAATAGTAAAAATGATTACTTATTGCATTACATTGTTACAAATTGCATAATTTTGGTAACACATATGGCATGAAATAACTAATAATGTAAGTTGCATATACCCATAAAAAATGAAAATTACATTGCATTTTCTTAGGCTTTGACCTAAAAGTATGTTACATACCAGCAAGGGCTCTTAATATGGTCGATTTCCCTGACTTTCCGGGGGCCATGATCACAGTATATAATACACATGGGTTTTGTATTATATGGTAATAGAGATAAAGTTTGTAAGTTTTTAATCTTTAACGTCGAGTCGAGGTTATGGTGTATGCGCGTAATTATTGGTGGAATTTCAAGTATTGTTTGTGAGATATGTTGTCCGTTTGTGCTAATTATCCATAAACGTAATCTTTTAGAAAGCATTGGAAAAGATTTAAGAATTTGGTTGCCAATTTGAAGCAGAATCTACCCACCTTCAAGGAAGCTGCTTGGACTGCATTCGATCTCCAGTTTCACCACCACCATGGCCCATGGGCATGGGTTGGTTATGGTGTCGTGATATCGTCAAATTTAAAGTGTTAGCTAGGGGCCTGGTGGTCTTAAAAATAACTTTTATTTGGAATTAAAAAAATAACTCCAGTGCCTATTTATATATTTATTTTATGAACTCAATAGTTTTATAATTTAAATATCATTAAATATAGTAAAAATAATAAAGTCAAAAAATTGAATTTCTGTTGGTTCAAGCCCTAATTAAACACACACAGGAAACACACAGTTTACTGCTTAACACTTGCTCTTCATTTGTGAACAACATTACATTAAATAAGAAAAATAAAACTTGTTCTTAAAGATATGGAAAACCACTAACCCACTAATCAACTATTTTGACTCTAACAAATCCACTACTTTTGACCCATTAGACCAAATCAAATACATCCATTTTTAAATCAATGGCCCATACTTGACCCGTTATTAAACTAAATCAAGATTAATCCAACAATTTCCAAAAATCAAAACTACGAGAAGGTCTGCCAGTAATGCATAAATTATTTTGGGATCATACCTTGTGGGTTTGAAGATTACTAAGAAGAGACATGAATTGAGGGGTTAATTGTCAAATACGAACATTTTGTTTGTGGAATACTAACAAAAATTATTTTCTTTTTATCTGTATATATACTCACCTCTTTTCGTCATACATTGTACACTTACTAGTTACTACGTATGTGGATGCTCGCATTCTAGATTTGAAGTTGATTCTTGCTTGCTTGATCGCTAGAGGAATGACGTTATAGTCTTACGAGCCCTTTTTAACAAGTTAGTTTGAATGATGTTTACAACCCATCCCTCAGCTCGAGACGATGATGACCTCAATAAAACCGCAAAGGGCACCACAAGCCAAAAGACTAAAAGAGACATTTCGCGCACACTGTTACAAAACACTACATGATATAAGTATATAACATTTCTTTTATTATTTCTTAAAAAGTAGTCATAAAATGTATAGCTTTGCTCTAAAAGGGCATACTTGTCATTTCACACCATTCTTCAAGATTATGGTCCATGGAGGATAAGGGAATCAGTGACACAGGAGGAGAAAAGAAATCTACATGTGTATAAGATATTAGGATATATATATATATATATATATATATATATATATATATATATATATACAAGAACAACTACACGTCAACACTATTGAAAAAAATGGAGCTTTCTTTACAGACTATCAATCCTGTTGCTTCATCATCTACTTGTAAGATCTTAAACTCATATAAAGTTCTTTTCTTTCCCATTTTAACACTGTTTTTCAAGCAAATTTTCATAACAAATTCACTTTGTTGTATGAACCCTTAATAATTTGTTGTATGAACCATTAGAATTTGTTGTACTCTGTTTTTTGATTGGAGTTAACCTTCGAAATTTGTGGAAGTTAATGAGGGATTATGATTCTTGTTCATCCCCTCTGTTAATTGATAAGTGGATGATGAGATTTAGGTTAGGGTTTCTGCAAAACTGCTGGAGTTATGGGGTGTGTTTCTTGATTGAAAGATGCTTAATCATAATATGTTCTATTATCTTGTGATTTTCATGGTGAATGTCCTATTTCTGACAATGGGGTGGCTTCATACAACAATAAAATTTGATGAGTGTGGAGAATTGTTGTGGGTCTGGGTCACATGTGAAACTGGAACCAAGAAACTGTTTCTTGATCAAAAATAGGATTGTAACATGTTGCTATAGCGAAATTCAGATCGGATTATAGTCAGGTTTGAATAGGATGTAGCATTCCTGAGTCCATATTGTAGTTGCAACATATTGATAAACCTGTTAGAAGGTGACCCGAGGCTAAAGCCCTAGGAACACCCTTTGATGATCATGTAAGGTTTGTGTTCACACGAGAACTCCTCAGGATAGAGGGCATGGGAGGTGCAATTCATCCAATGACAGCGGCATGTGGGCTGGATCAGGCACAACGGGCCGAACCTACCTAAGCCATATGCTGAGGCGTTGAGCTCAATTCGAGTGACCATAGTCTTTTACTAGGTTTATCTAAGAAAATACAGCAAGTACTCAACAATTCTTGAGGTTTAGACACCTGGAAGCTTGTAACACAAGCAATCACTTACTTTTTTTGGGTCTGTATGATGTTGGTCTAACATGATATCAACACAAAATTATATAGATTGTGACTGCAGTTTGATTTTATTAATCTTTTTGTGAAGGTCATATTGCTAAACATCATATCTGCTTTTACTTTTAATGTATGAAACAGCAAGGAAACTGAAGTATAAAGACCATATTGCATTCCATAGAAGTTCTTGCATCACATGTCCCACAAAACCAAAAGATACTCAAGTAGCATATGGGTTACCTGAAACAGCTGCTTCTGTTGCAGTTGCCGCCACTGTTGTGGGTGCAGCCGCCACCCTTTTGGCTAGGAGAACCAAGTCTGAAGAGACAGCCCAGGTATACGCGCTTATAAATACGAAGTCCACCTTTCTGTTTGCACCCAGTTTCATTATTTTTCCGATTGTTGTTTATCATAGGCGGTTCCGACAAGAACTTGTGATGATTGTGGTGGTTCAGGGATATGTCCCGAATGCAAAGGTGAAGGATTTGTGCTCAAAAGATTGTCAGATGGAAGTGCTGAAAAAGCCAGAATGAATGCCAAGAATGCAGCAACTAGATACACAGCCGGGTATGTATTGAATCTTTGTTACTAGCACGAGAAACATGTTTTTGTTGGCTATGATAACCCGTTAGGGAAAACTCATGGCCCCACAATACCCTGCTAACCAGTAGGACCAGATAAAACGCAACTTACACTGGACAGAGTACCTACAAGGGGTTAAGGTAGGAAACTGGGAGACCCCTGCTAGAAAGGATCAAACGCTTACTAGTTACCGCTAGGCCACCTGAAGGTTCACGAGAAACATGTTATTTTGAACTAAAATCAACGTAATGTTGTTTGACAGGCTACCGAAGAAATGGAGCTATTGCACGAAATGCTTGTCGGCTCGATCTTGTAAATCCTGTGATGGCAGTGGAAAGTTAAGCTATTAATTACTTCCAAGAAACCTGGAGAGATTATTGTGTATACTCATGATGTAATTTATTTTTTAAACTAAAGATTGCTCTTTTTTTGTTATGCCATTCTGGGAATTTGGTTCTTGTTGACTTTCTTGAATCTTAGTTGACAGATTATAATGGTAGAGTTAGTTTTATATCATATTCAACCTTGAATATTCATGAGGAGTGAAGGAGACAAGGAGTCCATTTAGCTTACATTACTACTATTTATAACTTTTGCTGGTAGCTATAACTGTTTTCTATCAACAATGAGTCTTGATCACATGATGTATTCTATACAACTTACCTCTTGAGTCGGACACTTTGGATAAAGTCCAACTGATTCTGTATACGCTGGGTCTAGAAACCATGGCTATATTTGGATGTAATCATAAACGATTCGGTCAAATATAATTTGTTTTCATTTACTCTACGTTTCAACGTAAATTTAGTTCGAAAACAAGTTGAAACGATTGTAAGTCTATGTTTCGACATAAATTTTGCTTGGAATAGAATCGGGTCAAATATATTCGTTTTCATTAATGTTATCGAGTCACTCTACGTATTGACGCAAATTTAGTTCGAAAACGGGTCGGGCCGATTCTAGTTTTAACTAAAAGTTTATAAAGAAAAATTAAACTTTTTTTTTTGAACGGCCAACAAAAGAGAGAAAAATAAATTTAAATCAGCCCGCTAGTGAAGGTCAAATGTGCACCACTGCTCCCATGACAATTGTTTCATTTTTGATCGGTTTTTCACCCAAAAGAAATCCATCACCTTGATTTCTTCAATTAGGTTGTTTGTAAAGATTTGGTGGTTTGTAAAGATGTGGTCGTATGGCTTTAAAGGTGGTGGAGATGAGGCGGCGACAGGTGGAGCATGGGGTCGCGACGGTAGCTTAGTTTCAAAGAAGAAGAAGGGTTGGGTTGGGATGTGCAAACAAAAGATACGTGTTTTACAAAGTTTTATTAAATGTTATTTCTTCTGTTTTTTTTTTTTCAACTGTTGGTGGGGAAATGATTGTGATCAAAATTAAGCTTACTGTAGCTATTAAAAAAGTTGAAAATGTAAAGGTTATTTCTGAATTCTATAATTAAAAAAAAAAACTAATGATCCTCAATCTGGGTCAAGTAAATATATGAAGGTTATAAGTTCAAGTTTCACTCTCAGCAACATGTTTAGAGTTTAGTCATGTTATTCTAGCAATGAGTTTCTTCGGTTCAGTTTGAGAAACGGATAGGTGGAGCCGATTAAAATAACATATATTCTCCAAAGTATGGTCGCACATTTGGCGTTCAAAAAAATGGAGTAATTGGCTGTTAAAATAAAAAAAAAAATTTAACTGATGGAAGTACGGAACCGAATCCAAACAAAGGTATAAAACTGAATCGAATTATATAGCTGGGTGTTAATATACAAATTAAAATAAAGAAATTTAAAACCAAGCCGAATAAAAATAAAAAACTTAATTGAACTATGAGTTTACATTTTTCTCTTTAAGTACAAGTTATTACAAAAACATATTCATTTGTTCACAAATTTTGATGGAGTTTTATTAACAGATATCCATTCCAATGACAAAATAGATTACGTTTTCACATCACATCTTATTTTTATACACATTCTAATTTGGTCTGCTTTTCGATGTGAATTTTGTTTGGAGTCATGTCAAATATGATATGTTTTTCACTCGACGGTATAAATTTGGATTACACTACGTTTCAAAATAAATTTAGTTAGGAAATGAATCAGTTCGATTATAGATTATATGTTATCACACAGCGTACGGCGCCGCCGCAACGCGCGACGGTAAAGAACTAGTTTGTTTTAATTTATCAATAATTTGATTTGGAGCTATATACAAGAAGAAATAATACGGTGGTAGGGAGTTTGTATATAATAGACAAAAATATATATAACAAACAAGGACACAAGGACTTTATATATACATTAATTACCCTAGCTTTTACAATTTAACCACCAGGAAGCCGTCGTCCCACCACCACATCACCACAGCGTCGCCTGAATAGCAAACACCATTTCATTAGTCATATCTATCTAACTATCTTTCTTCGTCTTCTCTGCGAATCAAATTGTTGCTCTTAAAGCGTATGCATTGATATGGGTTCAGGCATGTACTCACTCTATTTCTGCAATTGTTGCTTTTGAATTCTATATCCGCCCTCTGTAGAAATCATCGGTTGTATGAATAAATCTATCGTATTGTCGTTCCTCTGATGTTAACGGGGTAATAGCCCATCACTCGAGCGTATGGGTGCGTTAAAAACGACTGCTTGATGAAATGCCCACAACCTGTTTGATAAAATGCCTGAAAGAGATGATATTATCACACCAGCTCACAAATATGTCCAAATTTCACCAATTTGTTTGAATCTTGATGTGGGTACGTCTGATAACTTCATTGGGTAGCTTGGGGAATCATCAATGATCAAACATTCGTGGTTATTGGGACATAAATTCTGAAAGCATGTATACAATTGTATACATATTAATCTCTTTGAAACCGGATTCTAAACTAGAATCAGGGAATTGAAGTGGGTTTGTGGTCTGATGATGAGAAGCAAAACAATCATTAAATGGCCGAAGCAGGTAACCGCATCTCTAGTTGATCAGTTGATTAAAGCAGAAAGAGATGTAGAAAAAGCTGTTATCGTATTTGATTCTGCGTCAGCAGAGTATGCCAATGGCTTCCGTCATGATCACAAGACTTATGGGCTCATTATCTCAAAGTTGTTGTCTGCAAATCAGTTTAAAAGGGCGGAGGATTTCATCGATAGAATGAGGAAAGAGGAGTGTAGAGTAACCGAAGACATACTGCTATCTGTATGCAGAGCCTACGGAAGGGTTCACAAGCCTCATGACGTGATGAGAGTTTTCAAAAAGATGAAGGAATATGAATGTGAACCGACACTGAAGTCT
The DNA here is from genome assembly GCA_025506415.1 of Flaveria robusta. Lineage (NCBI taxonomy): Eukaryota > Viridiplantae > Streptophyta > Magnoliopsida > Asterales > Asteraceae > Flaveria > Flaveria robusta. The sequence continues at coordinate 25,928,326 of CM046471.1, read as the reverse complement.
TATGTAACAGTTTTCTCAATTCTTGTTGATGAAAACCAGTTAAAGGTAGCTTTAAAGTTTTACAAGTATATGAGACAACTTGGGTTTCCTCCCAATGTTCCTTCACTTAATGTGTTGATTAAGGCACTTTGCAAAAACACTGGAACCGTGGATTCAGCAATCCGAATCTTTCGTGAGATGACTAAACATGGGTGTACACCAGATGTGTACACGTATGGCACTTTGATTAACGGGTTGTGTAGAATAGGGAAAGTTAGTGAAGCTAAGGAGCTTCTGAAGGAGATGGAGATTAAAGGTTGTTCACCAAGTGTTGTGACTTACACGAGTTTGATTCACGGGTTATGCCAATTGAATAACTTGGATGAAGCTATGGCCTTGCTTCAAGAAATGGAAGCAAAAGGTATTGATCCTAATGTGTATACCTATAGTTCTCTTATAAATGGTCTATGCAAACACGGGCGTAGTTCTGAGGCTGTGGAGCTCTTGGACGTGATGGTTAGCAAACGCCATACGCCCAACATGATAACTTACAGCACCTTAGTCCATGGATTATGCAAAGAAAAAAAGATACACGGTGCTTTAATAATATTTGATAGGATGAAGCTTCAAGGGTTAAAACCAGATGCAGGGTTGTATTGGAAAATCATCGAAATCTTTTGTGACAATCGGAAATTCCAAGAAGCTGCAAACTTTCTTGATGAAATGGTTTTTGAGGGAATTCCTATACAGCGAGTAACTTGGAGTCTTCACGTTAAGATTTATAACACCGTGGTTCGAGGTCTTTGTAGTGCTAATGATGCAAACAGATCATTTCAGTTATATCGTAGCATGCGGATTAAGGGAATTTGTGTTGATGATGAAACTTTTGAATCTCTTGTTGCTCTTTTTTGTGGGAAACGCGATCTTTATAAGGCGAGTCTTGTTCTTGATGAGATGGTTATAGATGGATGCACTCCTGGTGAAGGTACATGGAGTGATTTGGTATGCAGAGTTTGGGGGAACCAAAAGGTGCAACAAGCTGCTGACTTGATGAGTGAACTTGTGTCCAGAAATCAGAGTTAAGAGCAGTTGCTTATCGTTAATCGGTTACTTTTCTTCCCTTTACTTTTTATGGTAACTTATACATTTTGAGTGAATGCATGTTATGTATGATACACATCATAAAACTTCATTTGTGACAAATTTGATCAAGATTCAAATGCTAAATCAACAATGTATAAGAAGTTTTGTACCAAAATCAGTAGAATCAATAGACCATAGCGATTTTTTGTAAATCAGAATACAATAGGTATTGAAATCATAAAGATTTATGTGATTAGTACTCTTATAACTAAGCTATAGCAATGAAGACACCATTGGTATTGAAATTATAAACAACCCAAAAGACATCCACCACAAAATTATAAAGGAATACAATTTAGTAACCTTGAGATATCACCCCAAAAACACTTGCATATTCATAGCAATACAATTCATAATACACAATCTTTTGTTGTTTATTTCATACATATATATCAGACCTTCAGTCATTTAACTCAAAACATCTTGAAATTAAACATGGTTAGGGGTGTTAGTAGGTGGTGTCGGGGCCGATGCCACCTTCCCTCCACGCTCCGACTTGCAGTTCTCGGCAAACTTGAGACTAGCTTGGTGCATCCCCTTCTGCTTCTCCTCCTCGGTCCACTCTGAGACATAATAATGCTCTTCACTGCCTTTAACAACGTCTTTACTCGGTGGAAGAAACATGCTCCCCCATTGTGGAAAGTGAACCGAAGCCACAGGAAGCGTGCAAGCGATGATCATGTAACCCATGTATGTCAACCCTTTATCCGTCGAGAATGATGCACTCGCGAAGAATATTAGTTGGGTTAGTCCTGACCCAAAGTTCCCACCGGCTCCGGTCATTCCTGATATGATACCAAGGGATCGTCGGGAGATGAAGGGGATGATGCCGAATGTGGCCCCGCATGCAGCCTGTGCGCCGATGGAGAAGAGCATCATGAACGTGATGGCTAGGGCTAGTGAGTCGACTAGACCGAGGCAGACGCAGCACACACCGCCCGCGGTTTGAAGGAGCCATAGGTTCCACAGTCGACCGCGCATACCGAACCGTTTGGCCATGTAGTCCGATGTGAAACCGCCAAAGGGACGAGCTAGAAGGTTAGCCATTCCGAAGCAGGCCGCGATGATCCCGGCAAGGTGAAGCTGTAGGTCAAATCTGTAATTACAAAACAAAAGTTGGTTAATGCATACGATCCCAATAACTTTTTAGCCTAGTGACGTCTGATGTTTATTAAATTAATACGATTTCAAGTTATACAAATAGTTATTTTACGGAGTGTGTGCATGTTATAAAAAATAATACATATGATGGCTTCACTTTTATAGTAAATTAATCTATAGATTATAAAAGAATATATTAATAGCACTAATCTTTTCAGCTGGCATTAAATTTATTTAATCAATTATTTGGTTCCACTTGTTGTAAGATGAAAGATCACTATACATAAACAAAAAGAGTGTACCGATACATGTTCTCATGTTCTCAGTTGTAAACGTTTGATATTTTGGTCAATGCAAGTTATCTATAAAGATCGAACGAACATGTATTTATATATCTTTATTAACAAAATTGACACATAATTCTATTTGAATATTGCATTTTATATTTAATAAAAAAATGAACACACTTTGTGTATAAATAAGCCAGAAAGATTTTTATTAAAAAAGAAATAAGTATACCTGTCGTAGAAGTACTCAGCAATAACGTTGTCGATTGTTAACTCGACGCCCATTGAGTAACCGTAGAGAAGTACAAAGATCCATGTTCGGTAGTTTGTCACAGCATACCATAAAACCTAGAAACAATATAAAGATAATCAGCTTAAAACTTAAAATACCACGTTCGATTATTTGTAGGTGATTCTCAATCTTTCCTAGGTTAAGTTACTGATTCCATGGATAATTAATGACGAATAACAGACAGTACTTTAGTTTAGCATTTCCTATAAATTTTCATTTTAATTTTTATCGACGATTATTCACTGATGTAATTTGTGGGCAGTAACTAGTGGTGGTGATGTTTATTTAATTTAGTAGCGTCATATATCTCATGCTTTTAAAAACCGGTCTGGGACTGAAAACCAGACACATAACTTGTCAAATTATGCATAGTTGAACCTTTTTCATTTAAACCAACCGACTACCTGTCGGACCACATTTCAAATTAATTATTTCCTTTCAAATTAAAATTTGATGATCGACTAACTACTTTAAACTCTATATTTTTTACGTACGCCTTCATACTTTATTAATATTATAGACCAATATGAAAAATAATGTATTATTATATTTATTTTACATTACTCGTATATTTATATATTTAACTTCTAACTTATTAATGACGTAATCATATTTTTGAAACCGGTACGACCATCTAGACAAGAATTAACGATCAGTAAAGCAGTCGACTGACTTATCCGGTTATGAAAACATTAAAATCCCTAATTTGTTACGAAAAAGCTAGTGTACCTTGCCGAATTTATCTTTTGCGACATCACCCTTCTTCTGAAGTGTACCAAGGTTCCCATCAGGCAAATCTTGCCCAAGAGTTAACACCAATATCCCCATGATCACATGAAGCCACCCCGGTATGAAGAAGGCGATCCTCCATGCGGTGAATGGGGTCGCACCCGCCTTCTTGATGATCTCAAACAACACCGGCATGAGGAGCTGAGTCGCCCCGCCCCCCATATTCCCCCAACCAGCCGCGGTCCCATTCACGAGCCCGATAATCTTGCTGTTAAACATAGTACTCATCCAGTACTGACATGACACAAAAGTAGCCAAAGAGAACCCAATCATGAACCTCACCACTATGTACCCACTAGCATCAGCTATAAAAGACATGCAAAACACGGTGGGTGCTGATAACATGATCAGGAAAGCGCACCCGTAACGAGGTCCCAACAAGTCACACACGGCGCCCATGGTGAGCCTCGAGAAGATACTCCCGGAAACCGAGGCGACACCCGCGTTCCCAATGTCGTATTTGGTGAGGTTGAGGTTGTCCCGAATGATGGGGACGAGCGGGGCCGCGGCGAAGGTGGAGACAAAAGTGGTGAAAAAAGATATCCATGAGAGGTGAAAAGTTCTCATGTGAGGATTAGCAAATGAGAAGAGTTTAAACACTGTTGCCTTGTGTTCAGAGTCGACCGGGAGGTCGAACTTCGCGGTTCGGTCAGTGTGGACCATCGGGGACCCCACGGAGAACGCGAGCACGGGCTCACGACCCGTGACCCCGTGCATTGAGCTTCCAGGAGACCCTTCAATCTCAGGCATTGTGGCTAGCTAGCTTCAAGTGTTGATCTCTCTCAACAATGGGTTTGTACTTAAAATGTTGTTTTGGTGATGGTTTTTTTGGAGTGATGATTAAGGGTGAGTTTATATAGGCGTTGGGAGATAAAGGTGTAATATTATAAGCTAGGTTGATACAGTTGTGTTGTTTAATTAGAAGGGATTAAATTATGTAGTTTGTGATTGAAGATGATTAAAAGGGTTGACAAATGAAAAGGGTTAAATTAGATTAGCTAGTGGGAATCCCCAAAAGGTTGCGACTATAAGTTATGTTTTTTAAGGAATCCTGTTTGCCGCATACGATGTAAAACAATAGTGTTTAGGCTCATGGGATATCCCAAAAGATATATGATTACAAACAACATTTTTAATTAATTATAACCTTCTTCTAATAAGAAAATATATATAAGTGTTACTCGTCAACTATACTGTAAATTAATTCCTATTAGGTTCAAGCCTTGTTTTCAAAGAGGCTTTGTATTTTATCACTGGGTTACAACCCAAGTGTTTTATAGTACTTAACTCTTAGGCTATGTGTAATAATTCATTTTTTTGCAATTTTTTTTGAATGTCACATTAGCATCATATCTGTTCTTTCGTTTTCTCTATTCTTTCCTTTTTCACTGGTAAAAATTTTCCATTTTTCTAATCTTTTAATCTAATAAAAAAGGTATCTATGAGGACACAGTATCACATTAATTCTAATCAAAATTTTTCCGTTTCTCTCTTCTATTAAATATCTATATTAATTACTAATAATATTTTTTAATTATTTTTAGATTTAAAATAGTTTTGTAAGTAATTTAAGAAAGATATTTTTTTATTAGTGTTATTTCTAAATAAACAACTTTTATAATATAAGAAACTTTTCAACAAAATCAAACTTTTTTAAATATATATTTTTATAACGGCTTGTTTTGAAACAAAATGTCTAATTTATTTTTGGGAAAAAACAAAGAACAGTTTTAAAATAATAGTTTAAAAAGTTAATATAATTTTTTATTACTTATAGTCTTTAATCATATATTATATTAGAATATAATTTTATAATTAATAAAATTTTATTATATTAGGTATATTATTTAATCAACCCGTATAATACACGAGTTTACTAAAGCTAGTATAGTTATATACATAAAAGACAAATGGAGAGAATCAACGAACTCTCTTAGATTTGGGAAAAAAACATTTGAGAAAAATAAAAAATAGAAGAATGATGTTCCAGTGTGGGGATATCTTTAAGCAATCCAAGATTGCACTTTCTCCGTATTCACTACAATGCCCTTAATTAACGGAGTTTCATGCTAAAAACTATAACTCCTATTTAGCAAGTTATTAATTTGTTCACAAATTATTTTTATAATTTATTTGATTAAGAAATATCTCATGCGCGCATATATTGTTAACGATTTGCATTTAACTTAATAATTAAGTAATAATTTGTGAAGTTAATCAACTAATGGATACATTAACGTTATGCTTATGTTACTTTGTTACATACAGATTTGTGTGCATGAGTTTGTGGAACATTGCACATCTACGTACATATTATGGATATATATTTTTTTGTTTGGATTTAATATTTACGTTTTTAGTTTGTAGTCCATGCATATTGTTACCTTTGTATATTGTTACATGCATATTACCATACTCATATACACATCTTGTATTTACTCATTTGTATTTATTTTTCTGATACGATGGGTGTTACTATTCTTACCCCCCTCCCCCCCACTTTCAAACGGCCATTTGACGAGTTCTCAAATGGTCATTTGCAAACGGTGTGAGATTAAGGGTGAGGTAGGAATAACACGCCCCTTACATGGTACCTGTATATGACTCATCGTATAGCTGGAAGAAGAATGGTATGAACATTATATATAGATCTTGAACCAAATATTATTGAATGAGTTTAAGGAACACTTAACTCGTTTGTGCACTTATTATGAAAGCATATAATACTTATTCACAAGTGCATACATGCATGCCCTCTTTTGTTTTGCACGTAAAGTGCACATGTGCATATAATACTTTTTTCTTTTTTCTTTTAGGTTAGTATTCACAAGTGTTTATCTTCCGGAAACATGTGCATACATCTTTTTTAGAGGTGATTACTTATGTGCATTATATATATTGGTTTTGTTTGTTCCGAAAACTACATGTCTACAAGCATGTGTGTCATCTTTTGTCTATTGAGGTATATGAATGTATCTTAAGAAAATGCGCATTGTCATGAAACATTTGTTAGAATCTTGTTCGAAAAAGAATAAAGAAGGTAAGGCCAAACAGAGTGGGTTCGGGGTAGGGTGAGTACCACCCCTAACTAACCATGCAGAAACACTGCCCCACCCCGTGAGGGTTACTCGAAAGCTGGTATAATTTGGGCTATCGAAGCCAAATGCAAATTAAACCAAGCGTGCGTGTGTGTATATATGTATATTAAGTTAATTTAATATTAGAAAATGTTTAGGGAAGATGAAAAATACATTTAACACTTTATGAATGGTCTAGGATGGTTTAGAGATGCTCTATGTGACACCTAAGAGCATTCACAGCAGGATCTCCAAAAATCTGTGAATGTGTTCTCTATATTATATAGAATGGTTATTAGTGGTTGTGAGTGGAGGATAGAAAACATGTTACTGTTCATCTCTATATTTGATAAAACACTGTTCATCTCTATTAATTTTTTAATATTTGTTGAAAGTGGTTGTGAGTGGAGTAGAGAGAAAATGTAATGATAAAAGTATAAAAAATATTATTTTATTAAAAAGCAGAGAGAAAAAATAGTGTTTTTTAGTATAATTATAAAGATGAAGATGGAGGGTGGATTGTGAATGCTCTAACTAATAGAAAAATGAAGTGAAACCATTAGAGATAGTAAAATAAACCTAATCTAGTTAGAAAAACCCATGGGTCGTTGGTATGTTTAAAAGGCTTTTAGGGTTCATATGCGACAATTATGAATAGTGTTGGGCTTATCACTTGCCCCAAAGGTTTGTTTAATTCCATAACTACCGTAACATCCTCTTTGCGTCATCATCAATATACTAATCAAATTAACCATTTAAAATTTTTTTTAACGTTTATTATAACACTAACTTCCACATGAGGTAAATGAAGTTGTTCTATATACACTTTGATGAATAGTAAAAAACACAAGTTATGTATTAAATGAGATATTAAAAAAGAGTTCAAAGACTTCAAACCTTTATATATTAAATAAAGTAAATTAGTGTGTGGTTTGTATAAGGTAATCATTTTCATCCAAAATATTAAAAGTAATCATTTTAGTCACATAGTTTACGTTAAATAACGTTTTACAGTTAACCACATCCATAAAATCCATTAAAAGCCACCCATGTGCTCGTCACATGAGAGCCATTTTAGTCAATTTAAGTTGGGCGGGGAAAAAATCTATTGAAGCCGACTACAAGCCAGTGTTAATTGAATGAAGCATATATGAGGTGTTAGGCCAGTGTCAATTGAATGATGCAGATTGAAGATGTGAGTCGATCGACTAAATGAAGCAGATTGCACGCCAGTGTCGGTCGATCAAAGTAGATGGTGTGAGACCAATGTCGATCGAAGTTGATTGCAGATTATCGATTGAATGAAGCTTTTGATTTAATAAAGATGTTGATTGAATAAGGTTGCTTGATTCTTGAGACTTGGGGTTGTACAATTGCATAATCGATGCTTGGGGTTGGGCGTAAAAATGATTTTTTTCCCGACTTAAATTGATTAAAATACCCTCATTTGAGGGGCACATGTACGTGTGGCTTTTAACGGATTTTATGGATGAAGTTAATTGAGTGGATGTAACACATTACTTAACGAAAACTATGTGTGATTACTTTTAATCTTTTGGATGAAAACGTTTACTTTGTACAAACCACAATGATGAATATTGTAATTTACTCTATTAAATATAAGCCATCTTAGGATATTCTTTAGCTATTTTTGTTTTACATAATAGTTGTGAAAATTATTGCCGATTGCCTTTTGATCTATTGACATTTGGTGTTATGCATGGACTAGCTTTAGTTAACTCGTGTATTGCAAGATTTAAATAAATAAAATATTAAATACAATAAAAATTTAATAGTTATAAAAAGATATTTTAAGATAAAATATGATTAAAATTATGTATAAGTAATGACTATAAATAATAAAAACAATGATATCAACTTTTTAATCTTCTATTTTTAAACTTCTTTTATTTTTTCCAAAAAGAATTAAAAATTTTATTTCAAGACAAACATTATAAAAAATATAAAATTTTAAAACATTTTTATTATAACTCCTAATTTTAGTTTATAAAAATATTACTTAAAAACATCAATTATAGAATATTTAATATTTTAAAAGAAGTTTGATGTTTTAGAAAAAATTCTTATTTTATAAATATTTAATTATTTAAAATCAATATTAATAAAAAGATATATTTTTTAATTTATTATTAATAATTAATGTGATATTACTATGAGAGAGAAGCGGGAAAATTTTGACGTGATGAAATATGATGATGTCATTTGTCCATCATAGTTACTCTTTTATTACAGTAGAAAGATTCGGATCCGATAGAGTGGGTAATAAGTGGATTTTACATGTAGATTTAAAGGAGGAGTGTGTCTTTACCTTTAAAGAAAGTTGTGAAAATTACTAAGTTTAGTTTTAGTAGTAAAGTTATATCAATTTTTATTTTTAAATAACATCATGAGTTATGAAATCTTTTGGTCTACATAAAAATGTTTGTCAAAGAGCTTGAACCTAAGATCATATAACTAAATGGGAAATGAACATGCCAAGTAAAATCCTACATATATACATAGCAAATACCTATTGATATGGTGAGGATGAGATAAAAGTAAACTTTCCTGTACCCTAGAAAATATTAAGACTGCTCATGCTAAGTCCCTAGCTTAAAAAATGGTTTTAAGACATATCAAATATAATTCAAATAAGATAAAATGTATATAAGAAAAAAGAGAAGCTATCATATTAGGTGTATAACTCTATAAAATAATACATCTATAAAATTTCAATATAATTAAATAAACAAACATAATTGTTTGATAACAGTTTAAATAAAAATGATTTTAAACCTAAAAAGTGTAAGAATGAATCATAATAATTAAAATTTTATAATCAATGATTTAAATCAAATAGTAGAAAAAAAGTTTGTTAAAATAATATTTTAGGCATTACTATTTTGTTGACATTTTTCAAGTTCCCCCACATTTTTTTAAACATTTATAACTTTTATATACGACATTATTTTTATTATAAAAATTCCACCATAAAAACTATAATTTTTTTTATCTTTAAAATGAGTATAGTATCGTTATATAAAAAACATAAATAAAATATATGTTTAGCTCATATGAATTATGCTCATTATTGTGTATTTAGTGCGATTAATTGTGTCTTTTCGTTTGTTATTGTGTTTTTCTAAACACTATCGTGATTTTTTCTAAAATAATGAATTCTAAAAAACATAATGGTGAAATAACACCATTTTGTATTTCTAGTATCTAAAACACAATGATAAAATAATAACTATTAATCTAAAACATTAAAAATAAAAAAATAACAAAAATAATATAAAACATAAAGCACAATGAAAAATGTATCAATATGTTTTTTCTGCTTGTGATCATGTTTTCCTGAATGGCTGAATACTATGAGTTTTAAAAATCAAATAACAAGAAATCTATATAATATATAAAAAACAATCACAAATATAACACAATATGATCTAAATAGAAAATACCCTAATGAATACATATAACAAATGGTAAAAAAATGTTTCTACAGTGACTTGATATTTGTCATAAAAGCTGCCGTATTAAACACAATAATCTTATGTATTTAACACAATGACAATAATAACATTCTCATCTTTCTACTATAATATAAAGGTAATTATAGATAACACATGGCATCATAATATTTATCTTCACCAAGTTTTTTCCGCCTATCTCCTATTAAATAATCACATTAGTTATTAATAATATTATTTAATTCTTTTTATATTAAAATAATCTTTTAATAAATTAAGAAAAAGATCTTTTTACTAATGTTATTTTTAAAGAAATAATTTTTTATAAAACAAACAATTAAAATATTAAACTTTTTAAAAATATAAAATATTTCAAATTAGTGATTTTTAAAAAGTAAAACTTTTATAAACAAAAAATAATAATAATTAGGAGTTATAATATGAAAGTTTTTATAAATAATATTTTTTAAAATATTCTTTTTAAAATAAAATTTTTTATTCTATTTATAATAAGAAAGATTTCAATCATATATTAAAATATTATTTTATTATTAACAAATTTTAAATCTATTTAGTATTTTATTTAAACCGTGTAATACACGTGTTATTAAAGCTAGTTAAAAATAATAGAAGAACACATGTTAAAGTTAAATTTTTTTAAGATATATTTTTACTATAATCTTACCCTAATTACTTTTACGTGTAACTTTAATAATCCAACTTGATTATTACTTAAAAATTTGCTCGTGGACTTTGAAATCAACATGACACACACTAATGACTAATGGAGCATAACCCCTGGCTCTTTCCTACGGACATTTCAACTCCAACTTCTAATTTTTCTCATTATTATAGGTTATTGTTAATTAATAATATATAACCTATAAAACAAACTTTTTCTTGTGTTATTGACCATTTCGAATATCTTCACACAACTGTAATAAAAAATACATTTAATATATACACATGGTATATGTGGATATATTATCATGTTTGTTTAAAACCTTATATATGACCGTAAAAGAACTAGTATAAGGGTGCTCATAATTCTGTTTAGAATGATGAAACCGTCCAAGCTCGTTCAGCTGTTTCACGATTTGATTTCATGGTCAGTGTTGTTTTATTTTTGGTCGGTCAACTTTTTAGTTTATGGTTTATATACCGAAAGCCGACATATAAATACGGACCAAAATGCAAGATAAAGCTATATATATATATAATTTTTAAATATTTTATGCTTCATATATCACGGTTCACCAAACCGTTGGTTTACCCGCATCCCTTATTGTTTATATACACTTTATTTACTTATTTACTTATATATTATGGTTTAAAATTATGAAAGATGAACTTTCTCAGATTAGAGAAGGAAAGAAAAGAAAATAAAAAATCTAATATGACATTTACGTGAAGAAGAGAGAGCTTTAGAGTTCTAGAGATGGAAAAGATGGATTTTCTTCCCTTGCATAATTTCTTATTATTAGCATACCTAGATAAAATCTTCCTACTTTAATAAAATGGTAAATAAGGGTGCCATGTGTCAGCACCACATTCATTCTCATCAAATTATTCCCGCTTCTCTCTCCTATTAAATAACTAAATTAATTACTAATAATATAATTTATTCATTTTTATATTTTAATTAGTTTTTTAATAAATTAACAAATAGATTTTTTTATTAATGTTATTTCTATAGAAATAGTTTTTATAGAATGAATTTTTTTTAAAAAATAAAACTATTTTTACGTAATTTTTTTATAAAAAAATAATTAAAATAGGAAGTTATAGTAAGGAAATTTATAAAAAAAAAAACTTTTAAAACGTTATTTTGAAACAAAATGTTTACTTTATCTTTGATAAAAACAAAAAAAATTAAAAGTTCATATTATTGTTTTATTACTTATAGTTATTACTCATATCTAATTTCAAATATATCATGTCTTAGTATATCATTTTATAATTAATAATTTTGATCCTAATTAATATTTTATTTATTCAACCCGTGTAATACACGTGTTTATTAAAGCTAGTACTGTATAATACAATTTATCAGTTTCTTTTGAGTGCCAAGTGTATTATCATGTATAGAATACTGACTATTAAAAATATGTAACTAGTAATTAAGTTTTGAACTAAGTATCTTAGATTAAAAACATTTCACGTGCTTTACCACCAGGTCATCTTGTAATAGTTTTTAGAATATAAGGGAGGTTTCCTGAAAAAACCAATAGTTATATAAAAATCAAAGAAAATTACGGAAATCAATAATCAGACTCTGACGTTACATTTTATAACCAATAGTTACATTTTATAACAATTTTGACCTCTAACCATTAACTCTGTTAGTTTTCATATAACCAGTGCTTATGTTTGTATATATTAAGAAGAGAAAATTACTATTTTGGTCTTTGTGGTTTAATAAGTTTAACTATTTTGGCCTAAAAATGAATCTTTTGATATATTAGACTCTGACGTTACATTTTATAACAATTTTGACCTCTAAACATTAACTCTGTTAGTTTTTGTAGTTAAGTGTAAGAGTATTCTGGTATTTCTTACTCTAGGGGATGTTTTAACAGTTAGAAAATTATTTAACATTAAGTGGCTATTTATGTAATTATTTAAACTAACAAAAACCAATCCCAAGTTAAATAAGTTTTTAATTGTATATTTAAAAAATATTAGCATTATTTTTTTAATATTTTATTTTTATTCATTCGTTACTTTTTTATTATTTTTAATAAAACATATTTTAAATATACATATAAATACGTCTTTTTTCAAAGAACGATTAAAAACAACAGATTTAAAAATGAACAATTTAAAATGATAATTGTTTTAAGAAAAGAAAGATTTTAAAAAGAAAAGTTGTTCATTTATTAACCCTTTTGTTTATTAAAATAGTTTATTTAAAAAATTGTTCATTTTCTAAATTCTTTTTAATTAATCTTTTAACTTTTAAAAACGTATTTTTTGAAATATTTGTTTTTTAAAGGGTCCCAATTTTTTTAAAAATTAAAACAATAATGATTTTAAAAAGATTGGTTTAAAAAAGAATGATTTTATAATAACAGTTTAAAAAGAATAATTTTAATAAGAACGGTTTGAAAAAAACGATTTATAAAGAATAATTTAAAAAAGCAATTAAAAACCCGATTTTGAAAAGAACGGTTCAAGAAAGAATGATATAAAAAAAGTTTAAAAATGACAATTTTAAGTAGAACATTTAAAAAAATAAACTATTTTTAAAATCTTTCTTTTTTTTAAACCGTTCTTTTAATATTTCATTTTTCATAAAAAAAATTGTTTGTCTTTAAAATCGTTTCTTTAATCTTTATTTGGAAAAGACATATTTATTTGTGTATTTAAAACATGGTTTATTAAAAAATAAAAAAGTAACGAAACAATAAAAATAAAAATAACCAAAAAGTCTAAAAAGATAATGCTAATATTTTTTAAATATAAAATTAAAAACTTAATTAACTTGGTATGTTTTTTTTAGTATAAATAATTACATAAATAGTTATTTTATGTTAAATAACTTTCTAACTATCAAAAATCCTCTGGAGTAAGAAAGACCAAAATACTATTATACTTAATTGATAAAACTAACAAAGTTATATTGATTAGGAATCAAAATTATTATAAGATACAATGTTAAAGTCCGATATGTCAAAAGACTGTTTTTTATGCCAAAAGAGTTAAAATGAACAAATCATGCGAACCAAAATAGTAATTTACTTTATTAAAATTTAAACTCATTAATATAATATATTGTTTGGTAATCTTTTAATGATCATTAAAAAATTATATTTTAATAATTTATAATTTATAATCTTTTAATAATTAAAAGGTAACGTAAATATAAAGTGTTCAAGAGATACACTTCTCACAAAAGTTAAAACAGACATTAAGTTACAATTAAAAGAAATAAAATGGGGATTGCCAAAAAAAAATTGTCTGGACCTATTGGGCTTTGTAGCATTCCGAATTTGTGCTTCAGTTCTAAACAAATAAAATTGACCAAATTAAATTTTGTTACCATTCAATAATTGGACATATGTGTAGCATTGACTATGATTGGTCTTCATGTAATTACGAATATATAATACTTTTATCATCATGTATTTATCAATATATAATACTAGTTTTAGTAAGTCCGTGTATTACACGGGTTGAACAAATAAAATATTGAATATAATAAAAATTTATCAAAGATAAAACAATATTTTACGATAAAATATAATTGAAATTACATATAGTAAGAATAATATGTAATAAAACCATTATATCAACTTTTTAAACTTTGGTTTAAAACTTTTTTTTTCAAAAAAAATAATAAATATTTTGTTTCAAAACAAACCGTATTAAAAAATATCATTTTTAAAAATTTTTTTATTATAAATTTCAATTTTAATTATTTTTTGTTTATAAAAAATTAACTTTTTAAAAGCACTAATTTTAAAAAAGTTTGATGTTTTGTAAAAATTTCTTATTCTATAAAAATTATTTTTAGAAATAACATTAATAAGAAGATCTTTTTTAAATTTATTAAAAAAACTATTTTTGTTCTAAAAAAGTTAAATAATATTATTGATAATTAAGGTAATTATTTGATTAACGAGAGAAAATCGGGAAAATTTTGGTGAGAATTAATGTGGTGCCGCCACGTGTCACCTCAAGATAATCTTTTATTAGAGTAGAAAGATTTTTATAAAAGCTAACGTAATAAGATAGCAATCTATTTAATCTAATGATTATGTTTCCTTATTAAATTTTTAGTAGTTGTGTTTTCATTTATCGAGCCAATTAATTTTTTTAATTATGGATTACAGATGTCTTTCTTATACACGTTAATTTTAATTATATAATTTATATATTCACTTTTGCGATTTTTGGAATAATTATGCCCTTTTATGGTAATATTAACATTGTGTTTTTTTAAGAATCGAGACGATATCCCAAAGAAATATGTATCGTGTTTTTGATCTCTCCAAATACTTAAAAGTGAGAAATGTGCTTTCTTTAATGGTATGACCGTGTATGATCTCTCTTCCAAATATAGTTTGGTAAGCTTAATTAAACAATAGTATAAGTATTTAACAGAAGTTGTTTTTCCATATGCTAGATGCAAATTTATGCATCGCCTTCTTTTCTCACTTTGTCTTCTACAACTTGACCCACTATATTACCTCAAGAAACTCCGGGTCAGTTAGAAGCAAGCCCTGCAGTTTGTCTTCTCTCGAGCCTCAGATCATACAGTTCTTATGTCGTGATTGTCATCTATATCATTGTATGAGTGACTGGGCACATGACATGAATTATTCATGTATTTGAGTCCACATAATATAAGTAATAACACAACACTAAACAATTGAAATATAAACAATTCATCGGGTTTAAAATAAGCCAAAAACCCATCAAGTAAAAGTATATCTATTAAACGTGACCCAAAAAAGACTAAATATCAAAAGAGAATAATAACAAAAGATATAGATGACAACATGAGTGTAAAAATTCAAGACGTAAAAGTAAGATAAAAATAAAATGTTTTTGCATACTAAAAAACATATAATTAAGAGAAAAATATTAATGTTTTACATTAATTATTGTAAAAAACTAGTTGCATTATCCGTGCTATGCGACGGGGCTGCCGTGATACATATATATCTTTTACAACGGGAGTGTAAAATTCATAACGTAAAATGAGAGAGAAATAAAATATTTTTGCATACTAAAAACATAAAACAAATTAAAAACCTAGAAAAACATACAAAAAAGAGCTGGATAAAACAAAACTAGAAAAAAAAAAAAAAAACATATCATACAGATATACTATGTGCGTTAACTTTTTTTTTATTTATTTTTTATTACAAGTTGAAATGTGAATTTAAATCTATAAAGAATATATTGTTTTCTTATACTTTAATTTTAATAATATTAGTTTAGCCAACGTACGTTGTAGTTTTCTATCATTCTATGGGGTTTTAAATTTAGATTCATCAATTTTTGATAGGAGATTACTTATATCGTCATAGTTGATAACCGAGGTCGTCTTATAATATGGGCTAGCTATGTGCTCATGCGATAGAAAGTCACCTCTAAAAAAGTCAAGTTCTTTTGTAAAGTTGACTTGAAAATATGATGGTGATAATCTTCCATGTTTGCATGAGTTGGAAATGTTATCTATGTACATTATAAATTATAATTTAGGAGTATCCATGCATGAGATTATTGATCTCGGAAAATAATTACTCTTTAAGGACAAAATGCTCATCTTTGAAGTCCTAGATTTTATAAATTTTTTTGTAAAACAATATCACACACCCTCTCATATTAATAGTATTAACTATTATACGTAACACAACTTAATAACAACGCCCCTGATCGATGACTACTACCATTCTAAGTAACTTACTATTTACGCACATTTGCCACTTATAGACAAAATTGCCGATGTTGATCAGTAACTTACTAACACTCTAATAATTACTTTTGATAATCAATTATAAAATTACAAAAAATAAAATGTTTTACTATAGTTTTCTATCAATCATATAAAATTACAAAAAATAAAATATTAGATTGATGTTAAAAAAAGAACCTAACTTGGGAGAAGGAACTGTGCTCTATTTATTTTTCTAAATAATATATAAAAATTTCATTTCCTCGAATACACGTTTTTCTTTATTCTTCAATCTACTTATGCACACTCAAAGCATACTTAAAAACATATAAAAATATATATGTAAACATGTTTTGCATAAAACATAACGTAACATATACGAAGTGAAGACTAGATAATGTAAGGGTTTAATTATGATGTACTTCATCATTTGGTAAAATTAGATTTATGCATGATGCATGTTATCTAGTGCTAAAAGTAAAACCATCAATATATCAAATTTCAGCACTCAACATGTTAAAGTAAGAAAATACCTCAATAGAGTTTCAATGATAATGTTTTAGGAGTTTAATATCCCTATCAAGCCTTTTGTGTGACGCTCGTTTACCAAAGTGCTAATAGCGAGTTATCTCATTACAAACCTGGTTAATTCTTGAAACTTAAGTTCTCGTATTTGGTAATATCAAAAGGAGGAAGAGGTTTGTAGCTAAATTCACCAGATGTTGTCAATAGGATAATCGTAGTTGTTTCTAAAAGACAGTAATATCACTATGGGTTTGCATATACCTTGTTTCCATAGTAGATTTTTTTGTCAACATCACAAATAAGGCTAAGAAATCCATTATTGCTTATCTTCTTTCAAAAATACATATATTTAAACCCATAGTAATATTGTATTATAAAGAGGTGGTCAAAAAGTTGAGTTTTGGATTGGATAATTGATCAATGTTTCTAAAACACACTGGACTTGAATGATTTCATGCTAGGGTTGTCACTACAACCATACTTTATAAGTTTCAAATATGATTTTCTATTTTTCTTAACAGAAACATGGTATTATGTTATGAACCTTATCAAGGTCGCTTGTTTACATGGTTCTAATAGTTGATGCTTATTTATTTACGGAAAAAATGGAGCTTACAAGTTTATCAATATACGCTGAGCTCTAGTTCTTTAAGGAGTTCACAATTTAAGTATAAAAATCATTATTTTAATATATCTCATATTATGTAGTAATGACATCTTAAAAAATTACAAAAAAAAAAAAAATGAAATTATAAATTAAGGTGCAAATAGGAAAAATAAGTGGGAATTATGGACATATTGTCCACACATAATGGATTATTAGTCATTAAGTATGTAATTCTAATTTGGGAATTTCTCATATATATCCATCTTAAAAAAATATATTATATTTACTCAACATAATAGGTTATTAGTCATTAAGTATGTAATTCTGATTTGGGAATTTCTCATATATATATATATATATATATATATATATATATATAGGGGAGTGTTCCTGAGAAAACCAATAGTTATGTGAAAACAAAAAAAAAACCACGGAAAGCAATAACATAATTCAAATTTTTTTTGTTATTTTAATTATTAAAATGATATTTAAGTGTTTGGTACATATATGTTGAGCATACATACGAGAATAAAGAAACTTACGTATATGTAACACTATGTCGAATGAAAAATGGTTACGTATACGTAACCTATGTCACGTATATGTAAAACCATGCTACGGTTTTCATTTGATCCATACCTTTATTTATATATACTCACACATATATATAAAGGGTAGTGATAAAAAAATTATAAATTATGTGACCGTTTTCATTGGTTTTCTCTAGTTTTCTCATAAATTTGTGGTTTTCTTAGGATCCCTCCTATATATATATATATATATATATATATATATATATATATATATATATATATATATATATAGGGTTAGGTTCTTTATAAAACTTACTTTATTTTCAGAACTTGCGGAACCAACACTGACCATTGATTATTTTGATCAATGATTGTGATTAAATAGGTTAAAAATATAAAAATTATACAATTAAATGATGTTAAATTAGGCAAAAGGGTATAATAGTAAATATATATATTCTCTCTCCAACTAATTAATTACATTAATTAAAAACATGATTTGAAACTACATTTACATATGTGTATAGAAAAAAAAAAAAAGAAAAGATGTTTATACATGCACATTCAAACTATTCAAAAACTAAAAAGATTTTTAACCTAAACATATATATATTTTTTCTTGATTCCTTCTTTTTTGATGAGCTTCGTAACATTCTCCAAAGTAATATGTATGCCTTGATTTAAAACACCTGAAACAACATTTACAAAGTTGTATTATTTTTAAAAATAAATATTAGGTAATACAAATGAATCAAGAGATAACAAACAAATTGTTTATTTTAAATTAACAATTTATATATGTGTAAATTAACTATTACATATGTTTAACTTTGTTTTTACATATATTCAAACTAGGTATTAATATATTTGTAAATTAACTATGAAAATATTTTTAATTTTGGTTTGTATATATATATAAATTAACTATTACATATGTTTTTTTTATTTTTACATATTTGAAAGCTAATTTATTTTACATATATGTAAATTAAGTGTATGTATATATAACTTTGTTTTACATATCGATAAATTACTTCATATAAATTAAATATAATATTTTTTTTAAACCATCAATTACAGCGACTAAGAAATTCTAACATCGTTACCATATTTTTGCTATAGAAATGTCGATTAAACCTATATCATCTACATTAATATTATACTTTTTTTATATAAACTTATGATCGTATGAATCATGAGCAAGGACAACCATTAATATGGCTCTAGTGCCATAGCTGCAATATTTATCAATTAAGAATTGAATAAAAAGTATTACTAAATATAAAATATACATATATAGAAAAACCCACCTCCCTAAAACATAATCTGCAACATGCATGTGTATGTTTTCGGCTTCAGTTCCTTCTCATCTGTTGGTTCTCTCATCCACGAACACTTCATGTTTGACGGTGTGACGCGGTGGCGGAGCATGGTATGAAATTAAGGCTGCGTTAGAGAGATATGCGCTAAGAGATAGAAAGTGGGATTTCAAAGATGTCTCACTTTAGGGATTTTTTTTTTTTTTTTAATTTTATGGTAAACTTCAAATGCAATTAAAGTTGAAACTGCTTAATTGATTAGAGTTAAATTAGGAAATTACAACTCATAAAAAGTTAAAATGACATAATTATCCTTTATTATAAAATAAATTTAAAATAAAATTTATATAAATCAATGGTTGATATTAGTTCTCACGGTTCTTATGATATTTAAAAGTTCTAAAAAGATCCTGACCCAATATATATATATATATATATATATATATATATATATATATATAATATTATATTTACTCAACAAAAAATTGTAATATCTAGTACTATACTTTTTTTACCAGCATGATATCAAGTATACCTTTTAATTTTGAATCTATCAAATTCCTTTCTTAATACTTGTATCTAGAAATGAGAGTTTGAAGTAAAAAGAGGAAAACAATTCTACAATGTCATATTATAATTTGTTTTTGAATAAATGAGTAAATATAACATTATAGATTTTTTGAATAAGTATATTTGACATTAGTTTTTTTACTTGAATAAATATGATATTTAATTAAATGTTTAGAGGTGTATATAAAATTAAACTTACCATAAATAAACAAAAATGACAAAAAAATAGATTCACTGTTAACCAATAATGATGTATAGAGTAGTATGTCTAGCATTGACTTTGAATTGTTTTACGAATACTATAATATGTTTGTAATGATCACTTGGTTCACAATGCTATATTATTACAATAATGCTGACACATAGTTTCTCAAATTTGTAAAAGGGATGACTAAATATGTAATTACTTATTTGGATAGCTGACTCCCTTTAACAATTATATTTTTAATTAATTTTAGTAAAATTCGAAGAAGGGCTGATCTAATAATAGTAACTTATTTGGACAGTTATCTCCTTTTAATAATTATATAATTTTACTAAGTTTGACATTCATACTTTAGTAGATGGACTAATTAAGTATTATATAGACTATATAGGATGTATAGTTATTTTCTATTTTTTATTGATAAGATTTTTGCCCTTCTAAAATTGTCCGGCCATTGATGAATTAAGATATGTTTATGAATTTGTTGAGATGTGAGAGCACTCATCATAGTTGATAATTGATAAGGTAATATGATAAGATCGATACATGTATTCATGTAACAAAAGTCAGCCCCTACTAAAGAAATCATTTTTAAATTTGATAAATATAAGTCACTTGCTATATTAATTAAAACCGAGTTAGAGGATATCATACCTGGTTGCTAAATATAAACCATACTTTTATAAGCCTTAAAGTACGATAGTAGTGTTTTCTCAACATAAGCAGCGTGTTATGCTTTATTTCTTAATTAGCGCGATGGTTAATTTACTTGAAGATCGACTTGATTCTATTGCTTTGTGCAGTGATGGTGCAATTGATCTACGTTGTTTATCAAGAAATTGAGTTGTATTTTCTAAAAGTTGTATCATTCCAAGTATAAAAAGGCTAACGTTATAGAATAATAATCAAGTTTTAAAAATATTTTAATTAGGTTAGTGAAGTTTAAAAAATATTCAAATTAAGTCATTCAGCTTTTATATTTTATCCCAATTAAAGATTTTAACATGTTTTTTTTTCTTTCAGTTAGGAAATATTTTTTTTCTTTTTTTTTTCATGCTAATGCGGAATGGTGATATGGATTTTTTTTATTTTTTCTATTTTTAACATGATTAATATGTTTTTTAATTTTTTAATATAAATAAATATATTAAAAATCCCTACCCTCATATTTTCTCCACCATTTCATTCTTGACACCGAAAAATCCAGTGACGACTCAATTTGATAATATAGTGCTTCAATTTGGGTAAAATATGTATGAGTGATCTAATTAGAATATTTTTAAAACTTAATTATTATTTTATGATATTTTTTCAGAATAAAAAACTGTTTGTGAAATTGAGTTGTATTAAATGTTGTATCTTGATTTGTATAAAACATTGAAATATTGATGTCAAAAGAATCAAAATATAATTAAAAGAATCAAGGGGGAATTGCGGAAAATTTGTCTAGACATAATGGATAAGATGGCATTCCGTATGCGAAACGTCAACAATCTGTTGCTTCTGTTTTAGATAAATAATATTGACTAAAATAATTATTATATTATCTCAATAATGTCTGGTAAGGAATAGCTGGGCATATGCGTAAGCATTGACTTTGATTTGTTTTATGGGTAATATAATTTGTTTGTGTTTATATGGTCACTTGGGCACAATACTATATTCTTACAATAATGTTGCTATAAAGTTTCTCAAATTTTTAAAAACCGCTGATATAATAAAATAGTAACTTATTTTGATAACTACATTCTAGTAATTGCATTGTTTTGGTTTAATTGTAGTATTTAAAGTTTAGTCGGTGGATTAATAATTTAGTAATCTATGGACTAGATAATCGGATGTCTAAACTATTTGTTAATTTCTTTATTAATAAGCTTTTACCCTTATTACAATTATTTGGATAAATTTTACCACTTTTTATGGTAACTTCCTAAAATTTGTAATCTATTTTTCAATTTATGGTAAAATGTAGATACCAAAGGCTTTGTAGCCTAACGGTTTCAAATGTTTAATAAATATGTTTTTTTAATGATTTTGAGTTCTAATATAAATATACTTTTTTGAACGCCTGGTTAGTTGTTAGTTGTTAGTATCACCAAGTTAGTAATATTAGTCAATACCAAGGTTTGAACTTTGGAACTCCAAGAGAGGCAAAGCCTCTCACCTCCCCCTTAACCACTACGTCAAGAGATCATTGGTTAGTTCTAATATTATATCTTATAATGAAAATATATGTAGATTTATATGTAGGTAAATATGTCACACTTGATTGTGATGAGCATGTCTTCCTTTTGTAGAGTTTTTTGGTTTACACAATAGCATTTATCGTACCATTGAAAGAACATTTCTTTTTATTTGTTTAAGTTAGTTTTATACAATGTAAATTAAATAAAACGTTTTAATTACCATGGGATTTTGAAGTTTAGATATTTTTGTCGATTTATTTTGAGATATGATGGATAAGGTGGCATTCCATATGCGATCTTCACCCATCTGTAGTTTCCCTTTTAAACAAATGTAGTTGACCAAATTAAATCTAATTTAGTAATTTTGTCCCAATATAGTATGTAGTGGAATAGTTGGGCATGTGTAGCTCTGACTTTGATCATTGGTTTTGTAAATAATGTAGTATATTTATATGATGAATGATCACTTCTTTCGTTCACAATATTATATTGTTACAATGATGCTTGTACAAAGATTCTTAAATTTGTAAAAAGGGTCATCTAATGAAATTATAAACTTAGTTTGGTCATCTGACTTGTTATACTAATTATGCCTCTGATTTGTTATGATAATTATATTTTTAGTCTGATTTTAGCATTTATATTCTAGTAGATGAATTAAAACTACTATAGAAACCATCATTTGTGATCTTAGATATAAAAAGGTTACATATGGCCATTGAAGATAAATTGCATGTGGGTATGATTAAAGGTGTGATGATTAATTGGAGATGGAAATTTAATGTTTTCGTATTTGTTCAACGCTGATGATGTCATCATTATGGGGTAACGGTTAGAGGGTATCATGGTAAATTTAGTTAGAGCTTTTAACTGTTTTTATTTAGTGTCGGGGTTGAAAATTAATAGTGTGGGGGTGGAGCAGAGTGAGGTGAGCCGATTAGCTTCTTTTTCAGGTTGCAAGGCCGGAAAAATCCCTTGTCTATTTAGGGATCCTGGTAAGGTCGAATATGTCGAGCTCTTATGGTTGGTCTATAGTGATGGAGAGGTTTAAAAAAAGTTGTCTAATTGGAAAGCAAATATGCTTTTTATTGGTGGAAGATTGACTCTTATTTCTTTTGTTATTGGTAGCTCTTCTTCAAAAATGGTGATGGAGGTATGTTGGGTTAGGATTATTAATGATATTTATGCTCAAGATAAGGATGTTTTTTATTCTAACTTGGCAGGCGAAGGAAATGGGTTTGGAATAGGATACTTAAATCTATCAATCTATCAATAATCTATAAAGGAGTAATTCATTTATCATCTTTTGAGGAAGAAGGTGGGTAACGAAGAAAAACCTTATTTCTAGCATGGTGTATGGTTACGTAATGTTTAGTTATCTTCGACCTAACTTAGTTTTTCACACTCACGCATAACTCAATCCAACCCAACTTCTTATTAAATAAACATGATTCGTTTATTATTTTATATATATGAGCCAATAGTTAGTTGACATGTGGTAGGAGAAAAAACCGGAATTGTTTCAGCAACCAGGTTGTGATAAATTTTTATTTTTGTTTAATTTTTTAACTTTCTCACAAGTCACAACTCACAACCTACCTAAGGAAAAAAAAGTCATAATGGATGTTCTTAGAATCTTAGTAATGGTTAATATCTTTGAAATCCACTCGGGTTTTAGTCCCAAGATTCGGCCCATTGAGATTTGCATGTGCTCGTTTTATTGAATTTTCCTCGGGTTAATAAATAATAATATTCTTGAATATTGCTTGTTCTCATAAGTCATAACCAAAGTTGGCCCAAACAGCGGACTAGTTTCGGGCTTTGGGCCCCTAACTTTTTCGGCCCAACGTAGAATATGTTAGGTCGTATGTCTATTATAATCTTAATTTTGTTTTTGTCATAATTCTTGCGCGTTCCATTTGGCCCATCACTGTTCAACGCTTTCTCACCTTAAAGTCTTAAACGCCACCTGGGTTTGGGTTGTACGTTTTCACTTTTTGAATCCACCACGTGCACCACACACTATTTAAGTAAAACAATTTAAAATCTTAATTTATTTGTATTAAAAAGTTTGATGTATGGAACAATAACGAGATTCAGTACATGATTCAGTACATAATACCAAAACACTGAACTATTAAAAATTTTGATCAATTGACTTGCGAATTTCGTTAGCGTGTTGCGAAAATGACATTAACATGATTCAGTACATATAAGAAACATATGAAGTTTCGATGACATGGTTTTGGAGTGATGTTATTAAATAAAATTACCTCGTTACTTACCAATGATTCTTAGCTCAAGTGATGTTAATGTAAGGTACCTTGATATTTAATTAAAATAGATGAAGTTTTGGTTTCAAAACTCACCTGTGACAAAAATAAAGGGAGGATTCCAAGTAAGCCAAAGGGCTTCTCACCTAGGGTGATTTTCCTTTTAAAGGTGGTCTCAGGTTATGGATTGATGTACGAGTTTCCTATCAGGGACGCACTACCCTAGTGCCCCAAGGTTCCATACTTGAGTAATGAAAATGATTAGGTGGACCAGTGACCCGTAAGTGATCCAATTAATCGTTCAAACAAAATATCTCATTACTTCATTAATTAGTTTTGTGTAGTTGATTACTTTACTTTGTTGATAATCCTAAAATTATTACACAAGTAGTATTATGTTATGTACTAAAATTATTACTTTTTTAAGTTTCGAGGCTTCTAGCTAGTTTTATTATAAAGTTTATAGATTGAAAAGTAGTTTTAAGAGTGTGTGTGTGAGCTAAATTAGAAAAAAAAAAAAAAAAAAAAAAAAAAAAAAAGAAGTTTGTTTTTAGAAATGAAGAGAGAATATGAATACATGAAATGAGCCCATCAAAGTGTACGGATAATGGAACCCACCTCTTAAAAGTGGGACTTGCGACCATCATCTGTCTCCCTACAACTTCTTGGAAAACAGAGAATCTTCTGCCCTAGATTTTCCTTTTTAGTTTTTCATTTTCAGATCAGATCAACACGTAACAATAAATTGTATTTTAAAAATGGTAAATTGGTGTAATTTCAAAAATAAAAAAAAAACTATGAGTTTAAATTCTACAAGGTGATATAATCATAAAGATAAAACATATGTAAAACAAATAATGTGTTACCTAAGTTAATTATATTCTTACTCCATTTATTACGATAAAGATAACAATAATAATGTTAAATTGATATATTTCAGAGACATCAAGCATTCAAAATGCATTGTATCAATAAAATATTTACACTTTGATCTCTGATATTTAATTCTTTACTTCCACTCTCTAAGGTTCTTGATCATAATCCGGGAAACCACAATGGTCAGTTACATTCTTCCTTCACTATGTTGTCCGCCATCACCTCTCTTTATAATTAAGCCATGATGACACTGAACAAACTGTTAACAACTTAACATTTCCACACATTTTTATTATTGTATAAAGGTGTTAACAACCCATATGGACCACCATTGTTTAGAATGAAAAAGATGGAAAGAAGGAAGTGATGAGTGGATGAGAATGGTTACATTTGTGTGTGGGTTAGATTTACAGAAAAGGAATTTTTGGGTTGATGTTTTTGGGTTTTGAGTGCCAAAATTAAATTTCTATATAATTATACCTTCTATTGACATTTTAGGTTAATTTAGAAAGAAGACTAAGATTTTTATAACTTTTTAGTTTTGCTTGATGTTAGCATTTAATTTTCATTTATCTAACAATTGAGTAAATTTTGATTTTGTGTTGTTGCAAAGGTTGTCAAAGGTTACATGTAGTAAACATTTGTGAATTACACAAAAGGTACTTGTGATGCGTTAATTTTTCAATTGAGTTTGTAAGTATAAGAAACTACATGTTCAGTTCAGTGATAATATCTCTGGGTAACAAAGGTTCCTATTAATTTTTCACTTCTTTCGAGTTGCACAGTGGTTTATCAAGCGACAGAGATAAAGAACAAACCCCCAATTTGCTTCAAGGTCTTGAGAAATTTATATTGCATATTAGCTTACAGTTAAGTGTTGTTTTGTTTATCAGTTAAATTTAATGAATATATGGTTCATTGTAATCCAATTAAGGTATTGACCCTTGAAGATGTTGGTTCATTAGCCAAAGTCCCCCGTCAAAATTTACAAGAACAAGATGTTGGCTCAAACCCTTTAAATCGATCCCAAGAACAAGTAAAACTAGATGAAGAAATTAGATTTTCGAAATAAGATATTCAAACTAACAAAATTTCTGTTAATTTTTTTTAATTGTGTATCATAACCCACGTACATGAACTCCTATTTAACCTAAACAAGACCCAAACAAACTATGACTCAAACCCTAATTTAGATAAACCCAAAATCAAATAAAATAAAACTTCAAATTTAATCAAATAAGATAAATGTACTAGTAAATAAAATAGTCATTAAACTAATAATCCTCCTACAAATCTTTCGAAAATCACAAGGCCCTATTGACTTTCAAACATGTTCCATTTAACTTTTCGACTTTCAAATTGATCTGTTTAAGGACTAAATCCAACATTCCCTCAATCATGAATCTATAGCTAATTTTCTCCTAAAAGACAACAAGGCCACAGTCGAAGTCATGGTTAAACCATGTATCGACCATAGACAATATGGAGTATCATTCACAGTTGTGTCATGGTTCCTCATCGATATACCTTATCACTCTTGGAAAAATTCTAAAGTCGATGAAGTATTTAACTAACCAATGGGCTTATAGATGAACTTTATCTGTCGTTGTGGACAAGGTTTTCGGAACCAAGTTCTTACTGGTTGATTGGTCAGACTGGTCGGACCGGATTTAAGAACCGGATGACGGTCATAATTATATATATATATATATTATATATGAGAGGGATACTAAGAAACCCACACTGTTATGAGAAAACTAAAGAAAACCAATAAAACCGATCACATAATTTATAAATTTTTTATCACTACCCTATATATGTGTGTGAGTATATATAAGGATAAAATAAAAACCGTAACATGCTTTTACATATACGTCACACATAGGTTACGTATACATAATCATTTTTCATTCGACATAATGTTACATATACGTAAGACTTTTCATTCTCGTACGTATGCTCAACATATATGTACCAAACATGTAAATAACATTTTAACAATTAAAATAACAAAAAATGATATGAATTATGTTATTGTTTTCCATGGTTTTCTTGATTTTCACATAACTATTGGTTTTTTGAGAGACACTCCCCATTTATATATATAATTATATACATAATTTAATATAAGTATTTTATATGTATATTTTATAGTTATATATGAAACTAAACAATAATTATACATCAAACACTGAAATTCATCATCCTACCTACCCGTTAAACCCATTAATATTAAAAAGTTGAAAATCCGGTCCGAACCGGCCGGTTTTTGAAGAAGAAAACGAGTTAAGGTGGATCGGACTGGTGGTCTAATTGAATCCTGGTCGAACCAGCCAGACAAATCCGAGCATAATTTCTCCTCTAAAAGAGTATAATTTCTATACAAGCTAGTGTTGAAGCTTGTTATGTTATGAGGGAATAACCGCTTGCAGTTCATTCATATATCAATGGTGCTCTAGTAGGACAAAAAGCGACTAAGAGCTCTATTATAATGTAATAAAAATAGTGAATGCAACAAGTGGGAATTTCTTAAATTTCTTATGAAAAAGAACCGATAAACACTCATTGTGATCCTTACTGTATCTCAGAAATAGTGCAACATGTTGCTTAACTTTTCGTTGCTTCAGCTCGGCTTCTATATCTTATCGTACGCACCTTTCGATATTTAATTCAGAGCTTTTTTTTTCAAAAAGGTGTAAGTGAAAATTTTATTACCAAAATAGTGTATTTAAAAAATATTTATTAAAATAATGTTTTTTTATGTATTTTGTTTTTTTCTCTATTCTTATTGGATATTTTACAAAAGATTTTATTTAATGTTTTCTAATGATTTCCTTAGGTTTAGAAATTCTGCAAATAGAACTTAGAGTAAATTACTATTTTGGTCCCTGTGGTTTGACTATTTTAACTATTTGAGTTCAAAAAGTAATCTTTTAACCAATCAAACCCTGTGGTTTGTATTTCATAACCCTTTCAGTACAATGCACTAACACAATTAGATTTTTCTGTTAGTTTTTAATAAAATGAACAAAATGCCATTGGACTGAATTGGTAATTTTAGAAAACCTTAGGGACTAAAAGCGTAAATTACTCTTATATATATATATATATATTTAAACATATTTTTTAAACCGTTTGATTTTGTTAGCGTATTTTTTAACCGTTCAATTATTTAAGGAACTTTTATAGCCGCTCGACTTATTAAAGTTATTTTTTAAATCTTTATGCGTACTTAAACGTCTTTTTAACCTTTTTAATTTAATTTGCTCAGCTTATTTTAAAGTATTTTTTAACTAGTTTGATTTTTTTAAACGTCTTTTTTTAACCGTTCGATTTTGTTAACATATTTTTTAACCATTCAATTATTTAAGGAACTTTTATAGCCGCTCGACTTATTAAAGTTATTTTTTTAAATCTTTAGGCGTACTTAAACGTCTTTTTAACCTTTTTAATTTAATTTGCTCAGCTTATTTTAATGTTTTTTTAACTAGTTCGGTTTTTAAACCTCTTTTTTTAACCGTTCGATTTTGTTAACGTATTTTTTAACCGTTCAATTATTTTAAGGAACTTTTTAAGCCGCTCGACTTATTAAAGTTAATTTTTAAATCTTTAGGCGTACTTAAACGTCTTTTTAACCTTTTTAAGAAAATTTGCTCAGCTTATTTTAAAGTATTTTTCAACTAGTTTGATTTTTTTAAACGTCTTTTTTAACCTTTTTTTAATGGACGTAGTTTTTTTTTAAACCGTTCGGTTTATTTAAGCATGTATTTAAATAACTTTTAAAACCATTCACCTTATTAAACTTATTTTTAAACTGATAACTTTTAAATGATTTTTTAAAATCGGTAGGCTTCTTTTTAAATTATTTTGTTTATTTAAGCGTTTTAAATAAATCAAAAGGTTTTGATAAGTCATTTTAAAGTTAAATAGTTTAAAAAAAGTATAATAAGACCAATGGTTTTAAAAGTCATTTAAGAAAGACGCTCAAATAAGCGAAACGGTTTAAAAAACTACTTTAAAATTAAAAGAGGGTTAAAAAGGCATTAAAAAGCTGAACAGTTAAAAAACATTAAAATAAGCTAATTTAACCGAACAGTTATAAACAGAATAATTTAACTAAACAAAATGTTTTTAACAAAATTTAACGGTTTCGCTTATTTGAGCGTCTTTCTTAAATAAGTCGAGCGACTTAAAAAGTTCCGTAAAATAATAACGGTTAAAAAATACATTAACAAAATCGAACGGTTGAAAAAGTACGTTTAAAAAATTGAACCAGATAAAAAAACTTTAAAAAAAGCTGAGCAAATTAAATTAAAAAGGTCAAAAAAAGGTTTAAGTACGCCTAAATATTTAAAAAATAACTTTAATCAGGTCGAGCAGCTATAAAAGTTACTTAAATAATTGAACGGTAAAAAAAATACATTAACAAAATCAAACAGTTAAAAAAAGACGTTTAAAAAAATTGAACTGGTTAAAAAAAACTTTTAAAAAAGCTAAGCAAATTAAATTAAAAAGGTTAAAAAGACATTTAAGTACGCCTAAAGATTTAAAAAATAACTTCAACAGGTCGAACGGCTATAAAAGTTACTTAAATTATTGAACGGTTAAAAAAGGACATTTAATAAAACCAAAAGATTTAAAATACGTATACAAAAACTTTACAAATAAAAATAAAAATATTTCTTTAATATATATATATATATATATATATATATATATATATATATATATATATATAAGAGTAATTTACGCTTTTGGTCCTTGAGGTTTTCTAAAATTACCAATTCAGTCCAAGGACATTTTGATCATTTTATTAAAAACTAACAGAAAAATCTAACTGTCTTAGTGAATTGGACTGAAAGGGTTATGAAATACAAACCATAGGGTAAATAGTTAAAATGCTCAAACCACAGGGACCAAAATAGTAATTTACTCTAGAACTTATGTATAGTTTTCCATAATTTTTTTTTTGAAAATATTTTATAAAAATCATTTTTTATAATGTTAATCATGCTACATTGCTATTAGAATATAAATTTCTTGATTTCTGTAACTTCTTTTAAATGGAATGTTAGTGTCTACTTTCGTCTTTTCATGTTGGCAAATCCATTTGACCTGATAGGATATAAAGAGGGTAATCAATCCATCGCCTTCTGATTTCTAGACGGAAGAATCTCATCAAAGCCTCCATCCAAATACTGTCATACAACGTATATAATTAGAATAGCTATAATTGATTGTACATAAATAAAAGAGAAAATTTCGTAAAATCGTAAACAAGTTTTAAAAATATTTTATATAAGACATTTGTATTTTAATTTGTTTAAATGAAGTCACTAGTATTTTTATTTATTTCAATCAGTTCACTAAAGTTTAAAAGTGTTCCAATCTGGTCACATATATTCTTTCTTAATTTTTAAAATAATTCATTAATTTCTGTAAATAATTCAATTTTTTATAAATATTGATAATTTTTAAATATTCTTTTTTATTTTATTATTTATGAATAACCTAATTAGAATAATCTTGAAATTTTAGTAACCTGATTGGAATAAAAAAGTTTATGAGTGACCTGATTGTAATAAAAAATTTTATAAGTGGCCTAATTAAAATAATTTTGAAACTTGGTTACTATTTTATAAAGTTGTCCCTAAATAAAACTATAATAGACTAAATTGATGAGAGACGGTTTTTTTGTTTTCTAAACCTTTAAGTGAAAGCACATTTTTAATTTTTAACTTGTTTTAGAATGTTTAATAGTACCATTTGTAAATTATTTTTAAAAATGCATTTTATCTTAAAATAATTTTAATTATATTTATCACGATAAAAGAAAACTTAGTTATACGTTCTTTGTATATATAAGGAGACAATTAGTTTTTCTTTATAATTCATATATACTTTATAGTTAAAATGGGTATTCTTTATTTACGGAGCAATTACAATGAAACTATAATATCTAATTGCACTGAATAGCTTAATAAAACTTATTTCTAAATAAAAAGTTGATCAGACGAAAACAACCAAACAGTTTTAAATATATTGTAGATAGTAAATTACTATTATGAATGATTCGAAAAAATAAATTAAATCCAAACTGAGAAAAAACAAAAAAAAAATAATAAGAAAATAATATTTGTATCGTAAAAAGAGGGGCCCCAAGATTAAAAGTCATAATTAAAAAACATTTCTAAAATTATTAAGAGATTGTCTCTAATAAATTAAAAATACTTTTAAAAAATCTTGTGAAAAGTATACAATGAGAATATGAGAGAAAAACAAAAAAGTTTTAAAAATATACTACTTATAGTAATTATTTTTCAAACTATATTATTTTAATAAATAAATTTTCGAACAACATCTTTTTGAAAAAATTCTCATTCAGTTCATCACCCCTTCTTTTAATTATATCAAATAGAGAAATTACAAACTTGAGTCCATGATGGCATGCGATATTAGAAACGAAATGATAATTCTATTTTGGTTGGACAAATGGTCTGATATCGGCTGCATAATGGAAGTATTTATAACTTGTACAAACTTGAGAAGAAAAAAGATTGTGTGGTGGCGGATCCCATCAAGTATGATAGTAATGGAGTTTCTTTAGATTGGGAGTGGAAAACCAGCCTACGAACAGCTCAACAACTAAGGGAACTCGATGATATGCAATCGACCCTCTAAGTGCCACACTTGGTGTTTCGGATAATGAATGAAAATGAGATATTGAGGATGATAGAAGATTCTCATCTAAATCGATGAGAAGGCTCATTGAGTCCATTCTTCTCCCAAACAATCAATTATTCTTTACATGGTTAAATCTTGTGCTCATAAAGGTTAATGTTACATGCTGGAGAGTGGTGAAATTAAGCTACCGGTAAAATATTTAATATCACGAAGTTTTCTTTCATAAAAACTAGATTATATATTAAAAGTAACACAGAGTGTTCCTTTCAAAAAATCAAGTTAATTAATTATATAAGGAGCAATAATGTAATAGATTCTAGTTCCATCGTACAAAATTTAAACTTGAGCATATTATATTAGTTAATTAAGGAACACCCTTATCGAAAGGAAATTTAGCCCAATGATATCCTAATATGTTAAATGATGAGTCAAAATTGTTGAGTCTCGCTATGGACTGTTAAGTAGATTTATGATTATATTACTTAATTAAGAAAGACACTTATCAAAAGGGCATTTAGCTCAATGATATTCTTATATGTTAAATGGTCCTCCCTCTCTCAGAAATCAAAGATTCAAATCTCACGATAAACTATTAAATAGAATTTGAATTAGATTAAATGGGTGTGTAAGTTTTCGTTTTGAAAATAAGAAATTAATTAAGTACATACTTGCGCAATGCGTATTATATTACCTTTCTAACTAAGATTATCCAGAAAGTAGATTGGTTGAATTTCATGGTTATATTAGTAAATTTTTACTAGGTTATGTTAATTTGTGTGCGGTAGCGTCAAATAAACAACAAATTTTAACAATCATAGTGATCACTGGACGTAAAATATACAAATTAAAACCCTATTTAAAGCACATAGACTACGGTAGTTTAAAAAGACTGCGGCTCGTGGTTCGCTTGAAAATAGCTTACTCGAAATCGGCTCTGTTTGTAAACGAGCTGAGCCCAAGCCAACATCAGCTCGGCTCATGGCTCTCTCGTTAGCTCGTTTAAAATTAGAACCTAAATTATTATTCATATAAGTTATAAATTAAAATTATGACATATAAAAAGTCTAAACCAAATCATTTATATAATGCAATCAAAGTGCCAAAGTCGATCGCTAATCGGTCTTTTCATTTCTACCTTTGAAATTTTGAATGAGTTATTTTTTTTCTTTTTTTTTTAATTAGGTATCATTATATTAAATTGGGTTTAGATTGGAAAATAACATTGGGCTAAAGTATTTATAATATTAGCGGGCTCTACGTTAAGGTTTAATAGGCCGAATTAATTAAAATGTTGTTGGGTTTGTTAATAGGTTTATTAATAGTTTTTAGTTTAAAAACAAAAATACATATATTTATAATATATAAAAAGTTTTTAAAAACTTCGGGTGCATGAGGAGATCGGGGGTGGTCGCCCACCCACAGGGCCGCCCATGTATAAAATATATCAGATGGTTATTTTAACATTTTCTAACAAGAAATTAAGTATAATAGTATATAACATGATTATAATTCTTAAAATAATAATATTATATAATTGTTTTAAAGAGTTAAGATAATCGAATATAAAAAATATTATTTATTGTTTATATATACACGAATATGTACAAAAATAACAAAATTATCTAAATAATAATAAATTGATAGCGAGCCGGCTCAGCTTGATTTTTTTTAGCCTGGTTTGAGCCCAACAAAAATATCAGAAAGAAAATGAATCCAAATACTAAATCAACGAAATGCATGCAAATGACATAACTCTTGAAAAGTTGCGACATCTACCATTAACGACCGCAATTCATTTTTCAAGTTCTCGATAAGGTATCAAAAAATTGAGTGGTAAAAAAATACCAATTAAGGAGCTACAAATTCGAGTGAAATAGTATACTTTCCTAATCGTATTTGTACTGTGGGCCATGGTTCATTCGAAGAATTGGAATATTCCCAAATGCGTATCAAGTTCATGAGGTTAAAATAGATTTATGAAAAGGCTTGACAATTATTATAATCATACCCTTAAAAACTTATCTAAGACGACATCACATTATAAAAATCCTTAAAAATGAAACATTTATGATTTTTATGTAAAAAGAGTTAAATTACCAGCAACTTTATCATTTATATCTTTAGAGATATGAGTTGGATATATTATATTAGTTATTATAAATAAAATATAATACTTATGATCTATTATACATGTAATTAAGATTTATTGTAATTTTGTCTATCTTAATTTAGAGTGTTATTATTGCATTAGGTTACATTTGTGAATATTAGCTCATTGTAATGAAATTTATTAGATTTTCTTTGTAATCATCTTTGTGTAATGAGTCTCTTTCACTTCTTAGCTCTCTCATCTTGTTTGGGGGACACATTGTACAAATATATTATCAGATTTTATTTTCTTTTATCTTAAAATCCAAACAACGATCTTGAATTTTGATTACCAAAGTAAATTTAAATCAGACACCGATGGTGAATTTTAAAACTTAATTGAACAAATTTAATCAGATATCAATATTGAATTTTAAAAACCATAGTAAATTTACAGCAAAAATGAAAAGTTAAGAAGCTGGACTAAATTAAATATTTTTATTTTAATAAAATAGTAACTAACAGAGACATATGTCAGCATCATATATCTTCTCAACAAATTTTCCCGCTTCTCTCTTCTATTAAATAATCATTTTAATTATTAATATTATTTAACTATTTTTTAGATTAAAGATAGTTTTTTAATAAATTAAAAAAGTGATTTTTAATAATGTTATTTCTAAAGAAATAATTTTTAAAAAGTTTTTTTTCTAAAATATAAAACTTTTTAGAAAGTAAAAATTTATTATATATAATATTTATTTATTAAAACCGTATAATAAATAGATAGGATTTATTATAATTAATCATATCGTAATTAAGAATTATTCTAGGATTAGGTTTCCTTTATATTTTGGTTAGATTTTCTTTATTAACTAACTTTACTCCACCTCACTTTTTTTTCATATATGAATGATACTTAGAAATAATTTATTTGGAAAGTGAGGTCATGTTTAAGAATATATATGTTACTGTTGTATGCCTCAAGGCTCAACTCCACACTTCCCCTAATTTGTGTGACTGCCCTACTACTTATCTCTCTCCTCTCCTGCTTATTTGAAGATCTAGCTAGCTAGCTCATACTTCTAAGCAATCTCAGATCTCCGGCCGGCCGGCCGGTTATTACCTGTCATCCGTCAGACGGTCACTAGTTTTTAGGCATCTTACCATGGATCATTTTATTTGATCTTTCTATGTCTTGTTCTTTGATTATTTTTACTGATTTCGTACTTTTCTTATATAGGTTTCAATCAAACATCGATCTTTTAGTTTCATATCGATCGATCTGCTGCAATCTAAAGACGCGTCTTTTTACTATAGTTATAAAATTGGAATCTCTGATCACTCACCGGAAATTAAGGTGAAATAGGGCTATTGTCATTATAGTTTTCCTATTTTATGTAGTGAAAAGTTTTTCTAAAAGAGTTACTGCGGTAGATCTTTTGGTTTCATTGGGTACCCCTCACTTCATGACTTTAGGATCCACCAATCTTTATGAGCCACACCTCAACAACGCTCGTGGGCTTAATAATTGAGACTGAACCCCATGTAAAACCCACCCAAGAAACTTGATTTTCAACCATTTTTTTCATCTCAAATCAAACCCTATTCTTCTTCATCTTCAAGGGTTTCAATCAGCCACCGGCGATGCGTCACAGTCGTTGTTTTCCGGTGTGGCATCATCAAGATTCACGCACAAAATGCGAAAGCTTTTTGGAGATGAGAATCTTGATGATGCTGCATCGGCAATAAAATGGCTACAAGTGGTAGATCAGAGGTAGTGGTGACAAGAGTTGTACTCTAAGCATTGGTGGTGGTATATTGGTAGCTGACTGACTCATCAAATGTGTCAGTTTTACAACTATACTAAACTGGTTATCAGGTGGGTATATTTGTTCTTGTTTTCTGTGTATGTTTCTCTTTAATTAGTAAAGATTACAACTTTATCTGTGGTAAATCAAATCTGCTGGTGCATGTCTGGGCTTTCTTTGTTGACACTTATTTTGCAGATCTATGGATGATTGTTCTTCTTGTAGCTAGGTTGATTAGGACAGCAAGTTAGCATCTAATTAAGATTAAAAGCTAACAATCATGGATACATTATGAGGCTTAGGAACAGGAATCAATCTAAACTGAGTTTATTCAGCGTTCTATTCAAGCTACTGATTTGGTAAGGTTTGCACTCATCTCATCGTCTTTTGACCTACTTGAATTAGATATTACTAGGTAAGTTTGTTTGATTCTCTAATATCATTTGTTCTTTTGGTTGGTTCTAACTGCGCAGTTTAGTCGTTGATGATCTTTATCTTTTCAGGGTTTTGATAGATTCAAGTCTATTTTAGTTAGGTAGATCTTGCTTAACCTAGTGGTCTCATTTCAAGAGTATACAACTTAATGACTTCATGTAATTAGGGTTAATCATTTTAATCATTATGATATGGTTTCGATCTATGCCTTCATCATCTAATAGATTTACTTCAAATATGCTAACTTAGTGATTAGTACTCTTTTAGTGGAGAAAATAATGTTCAATTACTGAGCATACACCAGAAAGCTAGATTACATTTTATGTGATAAGCAAATATGTTGTTAACTTGTTCATCTGACATATAGAGAATTTTTAACAGTTTGGGTTGACCGCGAAGTCTTTAATGTTATGGTTAGGAAGTCTTCAAAAAGGATTTGACTAATTAAGCTAATAAACCAATGCTTAAACTATATAGGTAACTGGAGTTCATGGTGAATAAAGTCTAATATATGTAAACAAAATGTGCATTAATCAGCTATCTATTAATCTTAGAATTAATCCGATTTGATTAACTGCATATGCACTAACAAGAGATGTCTTCTGTGAAATAGGTGAGGGGAAAATGAACATGAACTCATGTTATTTACTGAAATATCACCAAAGGATTGCTTAAAAGAAGATAAATTTACGTAAGCCTATTGTTATAAGCAAATTTTCTCACACTATAAACAGTTTGAATCTGATATATACATGAAATTGTGATCTATACAAACTTGATCTTTATGCTTTATTTTATCTGTACGTACCTTGCTGACAAATTATCATAGCTAGGCCAACTATTTGTACAACTGTATTTAGATTTAATTAGCCACGGATACGTACCATTTGTACAACTGTATTTAGGCATACCTTCTTGATATTTATTTTGTGTTAATGAAATCGTTTTATCTTTAGAAAACTAATATTTTTGCGTGTAAGTTCATATGCAGTCACGAATGAACTGACTGAGGCACGCATTGAAATGACGATGAAATTGGAGATTATGTTCTAGACGCTTTTGTTTGTACAAAGTAAGAATTCTTGTGAGATGTACCTAGCATATGCAGGTACCAGCTATCTTGTTCTCAAGGGCTTTTACTTTTTAGCTCTATGTTGCATATGATGTTTGGTACATTTATGCTTACTACTCTTTAGTCTTATACATTCATTCACAAATCACAATAAAGTGTTAGCTAAAAATATTTTTCTTTATTGTATATTTGTGTAATCATTGTAATTTCTTAAATGTTGTTTCATTCGCTAAACCCTTTCCGCCTCAAAACATTCTTGAACCTTGAATTCAAATAACTATAATCTGTCGGTGTGTCACAGAAATCAAATTCCTAATGCCTTGATTTTTGAATAAACATCACTGACAGATTCTCGTTGGTAATTACTTCACAGGTGGACTTCAGACAAATATATATCACTATCGATGAAAGTCATTAGTTTTGTAATCATGTACAGCCTAGAGACATAAGTCGAGACTTTTGAAAATGATACCTTAAAAGGGCTGATGTAGCTTGATAAATAACCATAGAAATATATCCTAGCTGCAAATGGGTAGGTGTTGGTGGCTTTAAATCTAAATCATGAACATGTCACATTGCTTGCTGCCATTGTTGTGGTTGCTTTTAGCCTTTGGTTGTGGGGTGCATGGTCCTCTCTTGAGTGCTTGTACTACTGCTGGCTGACATCAATCTGAATCACTGGAAAATATATACACACATCATCAAATATATCATATCTTCAATAATACAACCCAAAAAGAATTTTTTTTCCTATTTACAAATATATAAAAATTCTATTTTTCTACAATCCTCATCAATTATTATGGATCTCATTGTATAAATGCTTCATCCAAAGCTTCTCATAAGGTTAATAACAGTGAGTTCGTTTGAGAACATTCATGTTAATTTATACATATTAGTTAAGATATCAATGTATCTAAGTAGTATTAATTACACCATTTTCTTTTCAATCTAAGCACTTCATTTTAAATTTATCTACAAATCAAGAAAAAAAATTTTATTTTTTATTTTTTAGCCTTCCCAAATAAACTACCTTTTATACACAAGAGATAAACTTTTCCCTTCAAAATAATAAAATTGAGCGGTTAATTATGTATCATGTTAAACTCAAGTCAGTTCCTCTCTTTCAATCAAAAAAATTTTTATGGTCTAAATGGTTTAATATTTCTTTGTGTTCGACTTAACTAATTAACAAGCTGTGAAATGCCTTATTTGGAAAACATACAAGATTGTTTGATTGGATCTACATAATTAATTAGTCAAATGAGATTTTATGTGAATTGAATGGAAAATTAATTTAATGTGACAAGTACTAAGAGAAATGTTTTTTTAACTCATTCAAACAAATACAACTTAAGACATGTATCCAACGCTTGCATCAGCAAGCTGTGGCCCCATAGTGGCTACCCCGTTATTTCTGTACTCCATCTTAATAGCGGCGACGGTTGCCGCTAAAGATGTCGCCGTTAATGGTTGTCGCCGCTATTGGTGTCGCCGCTAATGTTAACATTTCTAGTAGTGACTATACCCCCTCACATCGCTCTTACTGATCACCTATCCTCACGGATTTTTTCTCATCCTCTTTCTTCTACATGTCAAACTCATATGCTTCTCTTTCTTTTACATTGGGCTGCCGTGATGAAGACTATTTAACTAGAAAAGTCATGTGTAGCTTTTAATATTCAATTAGTATGTTTTGGATTGAGATGATTTTAAACTCAATTTCAAACATGATAGGTCATTTTAAGGGTTTTTTAAGATTAGAACTAGCATGACTTAATTTTATATTCTTCATTTGTAACAATCATCTTGTAACTATATGCATAAAAAATTATTTTTTATTTTTGCTCACATTTGTATTTGAGCATAGCTTTTACTCATTTATAAATATAAAAAATATCACCGCATAGTTTATAAATGCCTAGAATTTATATATCTTTTTGTAGTGGTCCATGAGGGCTCTTTATTTTGTAGACCTTTTTCTTCTCTACAAAATTCCCATTATACAAGTGATATTGAAATTGATCTGAGAGGATTTTAGTGATTATATTTCTAGGTTTACCTTTACCAAAAATCATTTAAACTCCTTTAATTTTGCAAGGCTCTTCAGGTGAGTTGATTAAGTATCGATGTCTAATTTATATA
The DNA here is from genome assembly GCA_025506415.1 of Flaveria robusta. Classification (NCBI taxonomy): domain Eukaryota; kingdom Viridiplantae; phylum Streptophyta; class Magnoliopsida; order Asterales; family Asteraceae; genus Flaveria; species Flaveria robusta. The sequence goes on along the minus strand of CM046471.1, from coordinate 25,888,450 downwards.
AGAGCTTGTTTAAAACGTACCCACTAACACACTTAGCGAAGCTATTAATAGTATGTCACATGAGTGAAATCTAGGCAAAATCAAGTTTATATACGGGTCCCTTACTACACACGGTAAAAAGAGCTCGGTTATATTCAGAAGGGCAATCGAGCTTAATTAGTAACAAAGCATGGTTGCTAAGCAAATTAAAACTTAACATATGTTCAAATCCTCATTAATTTATTCTAATAATGGAAGTGAATTCGTTACAAAAACCAAGTTAGTGAGTTACATTATATTTTAAATTTTTAATCAAAATTATGACACTTTTAATTAAAACTAAGAAGGCCAGAGCATAAGATCAACTTATTTCTAATTACTGAGTGTAAATCCCAAGTTCGACTTATGAGTAATGTTATTTTTCATATAATCCGTGTATGTGTGTTTAAGGGGCTGGGTGATGATTTGTTGATAGATTATAATCTAGAGATTAAATATATAAAATGATTAAACATACCTCGAACGTATCCCTCCTTGTGAGAGGGATGTTACTTTCTTAATTAGGGAGGATCCTCGCACAAGTGGGTGGAAAGTTACATTTATAGACACCGTTAAATATATGGTGTTTGGAGAGACACCTAGCCTTCCGTTATAAGTATCAATTCTTGAATTCAAAGTATGTTTTGATACACAAACATTCAAAGTTGATTTTTAGGATTTCAACACTAAGCTTCATGTAACCTATTGTTTTATGTGGGTATTGCCGACAAAATTGAAAAAGGGATAATAGGATATAGTTTGTTACCTAGTTTATCTTATCCATCACCTAAACACATGCACGTGCATGCACGCGCACACATATATGTTTCAAGAACAAAAATGATAGATCTAAATTGCTTATTTAAATGTTTTGTTTCTTACCTAAAAATCCATATATTGTATAAATAAAAAATGATCAAACTAATATGTTCATATGTTTTTCAATAATTTACCCATGTATATTAAAAAAATCAGCGAAATAATATGCTTATATGTTTTTCAATAAATTACGTAGAACTTACACGTGTATAGATAAATAACATATGCATTACCTACACGTATGTAACTTATATACATAAACAAAAATCAAACTAACCTATCCATAAATATATATAAATATATATATATTAAATTCAGATGGAGATAAAATGAAAACACCATTTATATCAATTTTACATTTTAAATTATTTTAAGTTTAAATATAGATGAGTTGTTCTTTTTTTTTTCTTGTATTAAGTTAGACATGTAAAGGAAAAAGTAGTCCCTCATTCCCTCGTTCGAGAGGTAGATGAAGTTGCTTAAACTTTAGGGGCCGGTGATCAGAGTTATAATCTAAGGAATTAAAAAAACAATGTGACATCCAGTAAGATGATTCAATTTCAAAAAAGCTTCTTGCTGCTATTATGGGTATGAAGAAACCAATAAAAGATTTTAATCGTATCCATAATTGAAAAACCGAATTACCAAATTGATAGTGAACTCGGTTTTGGCGTATAAAAGATTCGGCATGGAATAAAAACACTGATTCTTTCTTTCGAATTTTGTCAAGTATGAGCTCGAAAATGATTATTAATGGTGGGATTATATATGGTTTCAAAATAAATCCAAGGAATGAACAAGGTAGACATGTTCACGTGGCACCCTCCAACCAATGACTTTACTTAGTTGTGATTAATTTACTTAGATTCCAGACTAAGCGGAATATTAAAAGTATTGAAGTGAGTGTGCCCACATGAAAATGACAATCTAGGATTGAACAAAAGATTCCTCTTCCTCCACAAATAACACATAAACAAATATAACTAGTTTAAACCTAGCCTTTTATAAACGGCTAATAAAATTTAGGGTGTGGTTAAAGTAAAAAATATATATAATTAAAAGATTAAAAAATATTCTGGACTTAACATGTGTGTTTTTTATTTATAAAATGATGATATTTTTGTCATTATTTCAAATACGTCATGTTATTGTGTCTTATATATCAAGTGTTTATTTTAAATATGTCAGCTTATTGTGTTAAATATTTTTCTTTATTTGTTATATATATATATATATATATATATATATATATATATATACTAGCTTTAGTAAACCCGTGTATTACACAGGATGAACAAATAAAATATTAAATATAAGAAAATTTTATTAAGTTTAAAAAGATATACTACGAGAAAATATGAGCGAAATTACGTATGAGTAAAAACAATATGTAATTAAACAATTATATCAACTTTTTAAAATTTTCTTTTTCCAAAAGAAAAAAAAAATAATTTGTTTCAAAACAAACCGTATTAAAAAATTTCATTCTAAAAAATTTTTTATCATAATTTTCAATTTGAATTATTTTTTATTTATAAAAGATTTACTTTTTAAAAGTACTAATTTTAAAAAAGTTTGATGTTTTATAAAAAAAATTTATTTTATAAAAATTATTTTCTTTGAAATAACATTAATAAGAAGATCTTTTTCTAAATTTATTAAAAAATTATTTTTATTCTAAAAAAAGTTAAAAAAATATTATTGATAATTAAGGTAATTATTTAATAAGAGAGAGAAGCGAAAAAATTTTGGTGAAAAGAAATGTGATGCTGACACGTGTCACCCTAAGATACCTTTTTATTAGAGTAGAAAAAAAATATATATATATATATATATATATATATATATATTCATCATTGTGTTTAAGTTTTAAATCATTTCGTGTTATTTTTATAATTGATTTTTAAATATTATATAAATTTATTATTATTTTATCATTACGTTTTACAATTAGTTACACAATGATGTTATTTTATTAATGTGTGTTTCAAAATTTAAAACAAAATATTATTCACTTGAGACATTTGAAAAAACATCGTGACACATTTAATCATTGTGTTTTGCGTTTTATATTATTTTATGTTATTTAGTCTTTGTTTTTAAGGTATTATATAAATTGTTTGTAATTTTATCATTATATTTTATATAATAGAAGTATACACCAGTGTTATTTCACTATTATGATATTTAGGATTTATCAATTTAAGAAAAACATAATGGTATTCAAGAAAATACAATAACAAACGAAAAGTACACAATAAAGTGCATAAAATACACAATGACGAGTAGAAATCATATGGGGTGAAAAACTTAGTATTTTTTATTTTGTATATAACGATATGGTACTCATTTTTATGGTTTAATTTTTATAAAATAATAATTTCGTATATAAATTTTATAATCATTTAAAAAAGAGTAAATTATAAAAAGGACCTTTATCTTTGTAACTAATTTTATTTTTTAATATTTATCTCTAATAATTACACTAGACAACCTTTATGTATATTGTTTCTTTCATCTTTAATCCTTTAGTCTAATGGTCATTAGTTTGTATCGTTAAGCTAGATCACATGATTATCACATGAGGGTATACGTGTAAAAAATATTCACGCAGCACAATCCAAAAACAAATCGATGTATTAGAATAATATAATTAGTAAAACGTTAAAACTGACCAATAACATCTCAAACAAATTATATTTATTTTTGTCATCATTTTTTCTAAAACTAGTTTAATATAAATGATTGTTTCTGTTGAGAGATGAAGATGATAAAACTATCCAAACACTATTAATCAATATTCTCTATTGGTTCCATAAGATATGCCAAAGGAAGAATCCATCTGCTGAAGGACCATCTATATCTAACTGATGAAGTATTGAACAACTTTGATTCAACATATGTGTATCTAATTTTAATGTATTAAGTTTATTATTGATATTTAAATCATATTAAACAATAAAATTTTACTTGTTAATCTCAATATTTACTGATCATATTTTTCTAACTAACTTCACATAGCTTGCATTTTAATTTCTAAGAGTTAAGTTTATTATTGAAATTTAAATCATATGAAAGAGTTAACTTTTATAGAACTACTTTTGAAAAATATGATGATAAAAAAGTATATAAAATTTGTTTAAAGTTTTACTCGTTCGTTTCAACGTTTTACTAATCATATTTGCCTAATACCTCAATTCATATTTGGATTATACCACCTAGATATTTTTTTAACACATCTACCATCATGTGATAACCATGTGATAACCATGTGACAGTATTTAACAATACAAACTAACGACCATTAAACTAAATGACCAAAGACGAAACAAACTATATGCATAAAGATTGTTTAATGTAATTAGTAAAGATAAAGGCTAAAAAGTAAAATTAGTTATAAAGATAAAGATTTTTTTCTGTAGTTTACTCTTTAAAAGTTACTAGGGAACTAAACAAGTTAACAAAAGTAGTTATGCTTAAAATAACTTTCTAAAAAAACCAATCATTGATTAAAAATATTGATGGTTAAAATTGTTTCTTACACTTTTTCGATTAGAAACATTTATTTGAACTTTTACCTTATATATATCTATATCTATAAACTCTAATAAAAGAAGGTTTTTTTACCATTTGTCATTATTTTAAACCACCTTTTTGACACTTGTCATTATTTTAAGTATTCTCATTTTATTTTCCCTCCAAAAAGATATTATGTTAATTTAACACTCACACTAATTTCTATCTCTTAAAAAGAGTCAATTTTATTAAATGTAATATTTCTCTCTCATCTATTTTTTTTAAATCAAGCTATGTTTTTAAAAAATAAATTTCATTAAGAAAATTAAAAATCACATCTTTTTATTAAAATAGAAATAATAAAAAACAAAATTTATATATAATATAAAATTTTCTAAAAAACTAATTAATCTTTTTGAAACAAAATATTTTAAATTAGTCCTTTTTTAAAAAATTTATAAAAAATATGAAATTTTCTAAAAGCAGTTTTATTAAAACGACCAGAATAATGAGAAACCTGAGTTTTCAATAAACAAGATTTTTATAAACAATAATTTTTTTATAAAAAAATCTTAAAACAATGTTTAAAAATGAAACTATTTAGATAATAGAGTTAAAAAAATAGAATAATTGTTTTATTTCTTGAACTATTACGTATATATAATTTTAATCATATTTTATATTAAATTATCGTACTATAACTGTTCGTGTTTATTACTAACTTATAATCCGTTTAATATATGGGTTTCTAGCATATCTATTTATCTATATATCTATCTATCTATCTATAACAAAAAAAAATTAAAATAAGACTTGACACAATTGTAAGTTTTATCATACTAACTTTTTTATTTCTTATTATTATTATTATTATTATTGACTACTAATAATATTAATCATGTTGTTTTTACATTAACAATTATATAATTTCCTAAATTAAAACCTATATTTTTTATTAAAAACACACTTTTTAAAAATAAAAGTTTTATAAAATAGAGAATACAACGAACTCTTTTTAAAATAAATTCATTTTTCTTAAGATAAAATATTTAAAACCTATATTTTTTTATAAAATAAAAGTTTAAGAAGAGTATATTATTGTTTATTTACTTAAAGTAAGTATTCATATAATCATATTTTATCTTCAAACATAATTTTATAATTCATAAATTTTTATTACTAATTATTTAATATTTTATTTATTCAGCCCGTGTGTAATACACGGGGCATTAACCTAGTATATATATAGGGGAGGGATCCATTGAAAACCACATTATAATTAAAAATCATGAAAACCAATATCTAACCATTAATCACATTTAATCAATGACGTATATTAATAGTGGCATTATCTATAGAATATAATAAAAGAAGGTTTCTTTTATCACATGTCATTCTCTTACACCATCTTTTTGACACTTGTCATTTATTTAAACACTTTCACTTTATTTTCCCTCCAAAAGTGTATTATAGTAATTTAAACAATAATTTCTCTCTCTTAATAAATATTAATTTTATTAATTGATACAATTCTCTCTTATCTAGATTTTTTAAAATCAAGTTATGTTTTTAAAAATAAACTCTATTAAAAAATTTAAAAATTGTATTTTTTATTAAAATAGAAAAAACAAAAAACAAAATTTTTATATAATATAAAATTTTCTAAAATGGTCCTTTTTTAAAAATAATATTTATAAAACCTTTTTGAAACATAATATTTTAAATCGGTCCTTTTTTAAGAAAATTATAAAAAGTATGAAATTTTCTAAAAGCAGTTTTGTTAAAACAATCATAATAATTAAAAACTAAGTTTTAAATAAACAAGATTTTTATAACAATAATCTTTTTATACAATAATCTTAAAACGAAAATTTTTTAAAATAAATTTATTTAGATAAGAGAGTTAAAAAAAATAGAATAATTGTTTTATTTATTAAACTATTACGCATATTTAATTTTAATCGTATCTTATATTAAAATATCACACTGTAACTGTTCGTGTTTATTACTACTATAATCTATTTAATGAATTAGTTTTTAGCCTATCTATTTATTTATATATCTATATATCTATAAAAAAAATTTAAAATAACACTTGATACAATTATAAGTTTTATCATACTAACTTTCTCATTTCTTTTTGTTATTATTAATAATATTGAATACTAATAATATTAATCATACCATTTTCATATTAAAAATTATATAATTTAATAAATTAAAACCTATTTTTTTTATTAAAAACACACTTTTTAAAAACAAAAGTTTTATAAAATACAGAATACAACAAACTTTTTTAAAAATAAATTCATTTTTCTTAAAGTAAAATATTTAAAACCCACATTTTTTATTAAATAAAAGTTTAAGAAAATATATTATTGTTTATTTACGTAAAGTAGCTATTTATATGCAATTATATTCATATTTTATCTTCAAACATAGTTTTATAATTTGTAATTTTTTATTTGTAATTATTTAATATTTTATTTATTCAACCCGTGTAATACACGGGGTACTAACCTAGTTGTAAATTTAGTGAAGTTTAAATGGTAAGATTTAAATAACTAGGGGCATTTTAGGTAAAATAAAATTCATGTTTCTCTCTCATCTTTTCTAAATAATTATTTATTTTTCTTTTTCCTAATCATCTATTCTCTCTCATCTCTCCTATTTACTATAAAAAATTAAAACAAGTTGTGTTATTTATATGAAACTTAGCAGTTACGTATACGAGAATATAAATTTAAAAAATAAAGAGTGTTACATATGTATATATTACAATGTATCAATAGATGGTACGTATACGCAACAACATATGTTACATATACGAAACACCTATACGTAACAACACTTGTTAGGTATACGTAACAACACTTGTACGTATACGTAACAACATTTGTTACGTATACGTAACAACACTTGTTACCTATACCATTACCGAACCCACCATATATGTTACAGCAAATGTTACGTATACGTAACAACAGATGTTACATATACCATATACCTTTATACAACAGCAGATGTTACGTATATGCAATAGCTATACGTAACAACATTTGTTAGGTATACATAATAGCACCTGTTACGTATATGTAACATTCTCAAGATAAACTACACTTACTGAATCCACATTATAATCAAGGATTTAAAGATAGAACGATAAAATAATGAATATTTGAATCATATAAAAAAGTAATAAAAATGATTTGTGAATTAATTAGTAAAATGTGGTTACAAATTTGAATAGACATACAAAAGTCACATAAGGAAATGAGTTATATCTATGATAATAGTTTCCTAAATTAACTATACGTATGTTTACTATATTACCCTTTGAAAAAATTAAAAAATAAAGTAAATAAAAATTATTTGATTGGTTGAAAGTAGTTTTCATGGTTTTCAATTATAAATGCGGTTTTCATTTGATCCCTCCCCTATATATATATATATATATATATATATATATATATATATATATATATATATATATATATATAGAGAGAGAGAGAGAGAGAGAGAGAGAAGCTAATGAGAATGTGAAGTTATTTTTAATGCAAAGTGTTAAAAAGTAATTGTGGACTTACATTATTTAATTGTTTAACAGCACTATCTTACATAATAATATCATGTTATATTTTAGTAGCCCAAACTATGATTTTGTTGTGTGAATGTAAAAGCAACAAAGAGATAACCCATCATGAACCCAACAACATACAAGCAAGCCATGTTGATATAGAAATGAATTCAAGAACATAAATTGTGGTGAAAAATTATCTAATGCCTTCTTAAATGATTGTTCAACAGTGTAAAATACATTGACCGAACTCACAATTTCAAGAAACAATAATCATCACCAATGTTCTAAACATTATCAATAAACAATAATCATTATCAATGTTCAATCTTTTTTCTAAGACGATAAAGATAACCATTAATTCTCTTTTATTATTGTAAGAATCATCTTTATCTTTTCAGTTGCAAGAAATTGATGATATTTTACGCCAAAAGTGCAATTACTTTGTCATCTTTCATGATTTATAATTTGTTTTAGTTCCTTTTCACGTGTAGTATAGATTCTATTTGATTTTCATCATACTATAAATGCATTATATTTTCAAATAAGAAATTCCTAAAGTTTTCAATGAAATTAAAATTTCTACAAGAACAAAGTACCTAGAGAGAGAATTTTCAAGAAGTGGTCCATTGATGATTGCTGCACCTCATGGACCTTCTTCTTTTGAATTTTGATATTGCTTTCCATCCTTTTCTCCATCTCTCTCTTGTTTATTTTTATTATACTTTAACATATATGTGTTCTAATTAGTTTATAAATGACTATTACAGGATCCACTTCCTTTGTTATCCCTACCTATACTTTCTTTTATGCGCCAGGGAAAAAAAATGAATTTTGCTCTTTCAAGGCAAAAAGGAAGTGCGGTCTATCAAGTATCAACCATGGGATCTAAGACATAGAAGAAAGTTGGTTGTTTTTAATGTAATTGTAATTGATCTACTTTGTCTCCGTCTGGTCTGTTCGCTCCCCCATCAGGAAAAGAAAAGAGCACTCCTATGAGCATAGCCAAAACCAAGTGTTTGTTGGAGTCCAACAGAGCATAAGGCCAAGTCTCATGTGTTTTAAGTGGGGTGATAGGGCTGGGTCTGCTTTCTTATTTCATTGTTAATATTGAAATTCTTGGCTCTACCTTCCGAATGAGTAAAGAAAAGAGGCATTGGGAATGAGTAGTTATATATATAAACTTTTTTTCTTTAAGGTAGTTAAAATATTTGGAGTGTATTTAAGATCCAGAAAACGTAATAATAGACCCTAATTTTAGATCTAGAAAGCATAATAACAGACCCCAACTTAAATTTGCATTTTAGATACAGAAAGCGTAATAACAGAGATCAATGAGGAATGTGAGAGTGCATGCTTGATGTTCAATGAAATAATAGAAGACTATAGCTAATCAATTGGCATAAATGCATATAATGGTGGTTAATCCGTTCAACACTTGGTAGAAATATCAGCCAGCTAACAATTAGACTAACATCAGCAGACTAATTTTAAGGACTTGAGAACACATGCCCATGGCAACTCCATTGGCAGTACAAAAGGTAAACAACGATTGGAGATTACAGAAAACTAACTCTGTGACCCGTTTGAAACGGGTTGGCTCAAAACTCCACCATTTATGAAGCTTGAGGCTCTTGAAACCGGCGTGCTAACTTGTTCATCGCTTTAGGTTCTCAAGGAATGGTCCAGAGTTTGTGGTTGATGATTGTCAGTATGAGTGCTTGCTATTGTATCATGTTGGTTAACAGAAATGTTAGTCTTGGATTCTAATTCTACATCAGTTAAGTGACTGTTTTCTTGAACATCCTGCATTGCAAGATCATCATACTCCTCATCTGATTTAGTTGACTCCTCATCAACCGACCCTTCTATCTGCGTATAATAAAGAAAACAATGTTATTAAAATAATAACCTAAATCTTTGAAGTGAATGATTTAAGATTGTTGAAAACAAACGGAATGATACCACTTCATGCATATGTTCTTTGGCATCATCGCTGAGATCCTCATCACTATCAACCTCACGGGTATCATCCACTTCTTCATCACTACCATACACTGACATCTCCTCTTTCAACTAAAATATAAAAGTTTTATGAAGTTAAAATGAAAGAAAAAACGACTTTTTTCTTCCAAATAAGCAACAAAATGAATAAGATACCTCCTTAGCATGTCCTTCAGAGGCCTTGGGTGAACTACAACATGAAGAATAGTATTTGCTACCATTATCTGTAAGGTCACCTCTTGAGTCATCAATACTACTAGCATGACTAGTGCACCCAAGGTCAGTTGGCCAAGCACTAATTCCAAAAATACCAAATTGTAGGTTAACTGATTCAGACCTTCCAACCTGCAACGGTCCATGCATTGGAACACCTAACCCGTCATCAGCAGACCATGCTTTTGAAACTGAGCCATCATTATTGAAAAGAGCCATTAGATGCCTTGTAGAACCTTGTCTTTGAATCAATTGTAACATTCCTTTTGAGCCAAGCGAATTGGCCACACATTGATTTCTATATTCTTCATCAACTACAAAAACTGTGTTAGTGGTAGGGTCATAAAGCTGCTCTCCAGCTTCACGTCTTCTTAAGCAGCTAAAAACAGTCGCGTGTATTGCAGCAACGCTTTTATCGACATTTGTGTTGTTTATTTTTGGGACTAGATGTTTGTCTGCTCGATTGCATAGGTATTCTTGGATTGTTCTAATGTTTCTAATGTACTTTACATATTTGTTCTTGGCAGGATCTAGAGTCATATACTTAGCACGAACCGCGAATCTTTCCATGTGTTTGTCCTCATTTGTTATATATATCATGAATGGTATGATTGATGGATGTTTCTTCATTAACCCCATCTGCATATTATTTGCATCAAGACTCAAATTTAGCTACAGCCTACATATCCAAGATTTAAACTAGAAGTTGCAAATTGGGCAGATTGGGTAGTAAGTCAAAAAGGGATCGAGTCAAAATTGTTATCCTTTGGTATGATTTGTGTTGGCTCAAAACCCCTTTTGTCCAAGGTTTTAAAAAATGGATTAGTGACACAAACGAGTTTTTCTTGGATATGGGTTGGGCCAGGTGTACAAAAATTCACATTTTTATACAAGTAGTTCCTCAAAGGCTATTTCAATAATAGTCTGACAAAGTGAAAAAGAAGATGAATAATTTGAAAGGTTTACCCAATTTAGTATGCAGTCCAGACGACCACTTCCATTCATACTAATATTATTTATTTTACCCATTTGACCCATTAAAGATAAAACAGAAAGCAAATCGACCCATTCATAAGTAAATGGGTTGAATATCCACCTCAAGTGGAAACAATGTGCAAAGGATTTCTACTGCATACCACAAAGTTGAGACTCAAATGGACGCCCTCCACAATGACTGATTCTTTCCGTTCTTCCCATGCGGTTATAAGTCGATCAAGACTATCGATAACCATCTCACTCTGTGCCTTAAATCCCTCAATTGCCATCTGTTTAGAGCTAATCAAGTCAACTGTAGTCAAACTAGAACCTTCTTTTAGAGCGGGTTGACTTGCAGAAGCATCGAACACACCATTGACCTCTTTGTTAGCTTTTCTCTTGGCCTTAGCTTCTGAAACAGCCACTGGGTCTAGATGTTCACCTGCATGGTAAGTAGAAGACCATAGGAGTGGATTTTGATTTTCATCAACAAAACTTCTCATCATATGCCGTATAGAATCTGTAGAGATAACAGTGGTGATCCCTAACCTGCTAGCCTGCAGATAATGAATTATAATTAGCAGCACAAATTCATTAGTGAAAAGTGAAAACTATATAAAGAGAAAGAAATATATCTCAAGCTGCAAAAGGGATAAAACTAAAGCTTAAATGTATAATGAAAAAAGAGTGTTTACGAAGCAAGATGGATATACCAGCAAAGCTGACAATGTAGATTTACCACATCCACTGGTACCACATAGTAACACTGTAACCGATTCCTTCCTTTCACGAATTCTAGAAAATGAAAAGTATTTAATCTTTAATCTAGATAATCATCGTATTCAACTATGTAAAATTAAACAAATACATGAAGCTAAATATACCTGCAGGCTAATACAAAATCAGCTCTCTGATTAGGACCAACATACTTGTATTCAGACAGAGCATCACATACAACATCTATGAACCTCCTCCTTCTGATGACAATTGCCGTGCGTTTCATGTATGATTCAAAAGGTTTACCCTCTTCCTCTGAAACCATATGATTGCCTACATTCATCTTATCAGTCCCATTATCAATATCATCACTGTTTTCTTTCAAAGGATGAACTTTCAATGAATCCTTTCCCCATTGAAATACACCTATATCACCCACCCTGTCCTCTGAGCATTTCTTTCTCATGGTTTCAAAAACCCTTTGGCTTATCTGTAACAATACGAGATCATATTCAATGCAGACCTATATAACACAAAATTTAGCTAAAATACAAACATTAGATCACCATATACGAGTAGATAGGACTGGAATCTAAAAGTCATCATCAACTGAAAAATTAAAAGCCCTAAAGCATCTATGAGAATCAGAGAAAGAAGTTAAATTCCAAACAAGTTGCTTTCTAGCAAAATTGAACAAAAAAAAAAATATCATTTTCAAACCCTTCAAACCCACAGTACGAAATCATCAAGAATCTGACTTATTTCACAAAAAAACACAGAATCGTATCTAATCTAGAACTAATTTTCCTAACAGATCTACAATTCAAACAAAAACAACAACATGATCTGAATATTTAAGAAGAAATCAACTGATCAAACCTTGAAAGCATGACGTGCTTTACATCCCATCAACTGCAAAGTGCTCTGAAGAACAGGACGAGTGTATCTAAACAACGAATCTCCACTCCCTTCCGATTCTTCATCCTCTTCCACTACTATATACAACAATTTCCCCACCTCCGTCATTTCTTCAATTCCCCTGTAAACCCTAACAAACAATCCATCACCATTACCATTACCATCATATTATATAATATTATACACAAAACAAAAGAAGATGAATCCAACACGCTTCAAACTCTGCAAATGAGCGGAAAGAGCAAAGATACCTTACGTAGAAGCTTGGGCTATAGATCGAGTGAAATAGAGTTAGGTATTAGGGTTCAGAAGGAGTTAGGTATCGCCATTTTAGTAGGTTGTTGTTTGATGAAGAAGAAAGCTTCCGTTGTGATGACGTCATTGGTCCGCCGTACGCCGCCGTGCATCACCGCCTTCAGCAACCACTAGTCGTCGAGTCTCCCGCCACCGTGGTTATTTTGACTTTGTTAGGAGATCTATTTTGACGGATTTCCCGTTCGCGAGTCTTTCACGTTAACGCTGAACCCTTGAACCAATCAGATTTTATTTATAAGGAGGGTTTTTTTATAATTTTTCTAATAATTAATCTATTTTATATATTTACAGGTGTTATAAGGTCATAGTATCTTTTTACATGTTATTTCGTGTCTCCAATGGAGGTGTCTGTGATGTGGTGGAGAGACAATGTGTGGAGAGGTATTTATGAAAAAATAATCTTTAAAACACAAGTGTCGTCTCGGTTTAAGGAAAATCAATAAAATTAAAAGGATGGGATGAGGGGCGGAGGTGATGAGGTGGATCGGCGTAGTTTAATGCTTGAAACCCGTGAGTTCTCGTTGGTTCAGGAAAAGAAAGAGGAGCAAATTGAAGCAAATCGGTGAAATTGATCTAGGAAAAACAGAAAAACCGCACCTCAAAAAAGGTGAAAATAAAAAATTCCAGTAAAGTTAGTGAAAACGGGACAACTATGTTTACCTAAAGGATGGTCTCGAACTAGTTTTATGAAGGGAGAGATGAAATATCGTTTATAAAATAAATCAGAGAATGAAATGTTAGTAAGATATAATCAAATAGTATCTACATGATCAAATCCACCTTCCTTCTCGACAAAAATTGTCTTATCATAGTCCACTTTTCATTAGACCTTTTGAATTATTAGGTTTGTGGTTATCATTATTCATGGGAAAGTTTACACAAGATAGAAGTACAATACATAGATCAAGGAATGACGACACATCTGAAATAGTCTTCGTTAATATATGGTAGGTAAATTTCTTTTTCTATTCTAACTAATAATCCATATAACACATTTGATCTTGCTTTACTATCTTTCCTATATTTATATTTATGTTTTTAAAGAAATATTCCCTCTTTCATGATGCATAGTGTAGGTTCCACTTTAGATAGTTAATATTCTTAAGCAAACAATTACAATTAAATACTATTTTTTATGATGCACACAAAGATTTTTAATGAAGCATCATATATATTTTAATTACATTTGAAAAAGATAAAGTTTTTATCGGCCTAAAAAGATAACTAAATTATAAACTATTTAAAATAATAGTTTTGGCTCGTATTCTTATCATTTAAACACTTCCTATTTCTTTTTTCTATGTAGTTTTCATTGTATATCACTAGTGAGACATAAGAATATCAATTATAAGTTCTATATAACTTTTACCAGGATCATTAATGAAAATACGCTCACGCTCAATTAATTCAAATAAATTCTTTACAATTTCGGCTGTAACTTTATTCCATGGTTTTATTAGTTTGACGCAATTAAGAAAATATTATAATACATCAAAGAAAAAAATTTAAAAGTTCTCTCATATTTACCAAATAATCAAAAAGTGATGATTGTGACAATCCAAGTCAAAAAAATTGTCATGTTGGGACCACTAGTAGAATCGACTTTATCTTTTATTTGTTTATTTCTACTATTTTGTTGTGACAAGAACGGTTCAGTCTAAGAAATTAATATTGAAATGTTTGTTTTTTACCATGGTTGCAATGTTATTATGTTAATATGAAATATGAATGATATAGATCATAAAGAAGTAAATCAATGATTAGTAAAATATTAGATAACAAAAGCAAAAGGTTGTAAAATCCGTTCCAACTACAGACACTATTTGTTGATTTAGATTGAACCGGTTAGCAGCACAATAGGTTTGACCCAAACAAAGATGGTTTAATAGAACTAAATGGACCGTATAGTTAGTTCCAACTCTAATCCAACCATTGAAACCTATGATCATAGCAAAAATATTCCAATGGCTACTATGATTGTCTTGATTTACTTGTCTGGTTTTTTATACAAGAGTCTTAGACGGAATTTCCCAACATACATAAGAGAAAGTGTTGTAAACCGACATTAAGACGATTATGCATTCTGATTATACTTTAAGTAAATTTCTACGTGTTTGAGCCGTTTTAAAATTATATTATCGCATTCTAACAATTATTCTTGATATAAGAAGCATAAAATTGAAATTAATAGTCATCAGCATCTTGTATTTACAATTCTTGACACTCTTATTGTCCTAAACCAAAACTAAAGTAGAAAAAGGGAGTGAAGTGTGAACGTTTTCAGGTTACATTTGGCCCTAGTCTCAAATTGTTACAAAAGATCAAACCTTTTTAGACTAATAATATCACATTTAGAGTATTTACACATCACATAGTATGACCTCATGGTGCACTAACTACTGGTGTCTTAGGCTATCCCTCAAACATCAAATTGTTATTGGAGCAACATTACTTCAACAATTATGAATTCAGTTTGAGAAAATCATATTGTATCTATAACCAGTCAATCAGGAAAAACTGAATCAATTTGTGAAACGGTACATGTCCATTGACCATTAATAAAAAAAGATTTTACTAGTTATTTTTGACAATTATGCATCACTATAAAGACTAGACAAATTTTATAACGTTTTCACACGAAAAATAATTGCAATAAATTCAAATACTGATAACTCTATGATCTTATTAAAAAGAAAACGTAAGAAAAATAAAAAGTTTAAGGGACAAAGGGGAAAACAGTAAAAATACAAGGTGGAAACCTGTATTCAGAAATCAGAAGTCAACAAAAACAGTTTTATTGACATCCAACTTCCTTCGTATAAATCGCCAAATCGGGGTAGCATCGGAGCACACGTTTCCGGTGACTTCATATTGTTATTATTATCATCTCCGGTAGCGTATTATTGTCGGCAATCGCTTAGTCATCTGTTTCTTACTCTCAATCGATCGATAGATCGATCGATCTTATTATACGTTGTATAAGATTGAGGCAGAAAGAGATCATAGTCGTACGTTGTAAAATTGTATCTCATCGTACCGGAGTGTCTCTTCGCGTTTCGCAGTTTTTGTTGATTCACCATTAAAACCGATTGGAAGAATAGCGGCTTTTGTGAATCATGTTTAAGCTCTGGTAATCCTTTTTTCGTAGTTTTGTTCTTACAAATTCAATTTAGGGTTTTTGTGTTTACAGCGAATGATTGATTTTAGGTTGTATATGTGGTAGTATGATCTGAGTTATGGTTTTTTAGTTCGTTTAGTAAGAACTTTGATTGATTTTGCTCTGATTGCAATTTTAAACCATGTGATTGGAGTTGGCCAACATATGCTTCTTATTTGCAGTGAAGTTGCTCGTTTATTGTTCCCCAATAACATATAATTTGATAATTGTAGCTCTATTGGTAGATTTAGCAGCAGCTTTGGATTCATTGGCTGATTTGGTAATGTCAATTAGAATTTTGGAGCTTTATTTTGATTCAGCCATGTTAAATCTTTATTTTTGTCTACAGTAATGGCTTCATAAGTTGAATTTGAATGATATCAAGTTATCAGACATTTTCTCTTTGCCTCCATGCCTTTACATTTGTCTGTCCTAAATCTAACGAGCAATATAGTGTTTTTGTTTAGCTTTTAGGACATCACCTGTTTATTATTCATTAACTTGATTGCACTTCTAGCCTTGCAACATTAAAGTAATAACCGCTGCTAACTTTCAGGGGTTCTCAAGAACAAGGTGATCCAAGGCCACAAGGAAGTGCTACAAACTCGTGGTATTCTCCATCTGTTGTTAGCACACCAAGTTCATCGCACCCTGCTACTCCTAATAGCACCGACACGAACAATTACACACAAAGGGTTGGAGAACGACCTCATGTTTCTCCAACAGAGGCTGCTGGCATTATTGTATATCTAAAAGATAAAAGGTAAGACTTTCTTTTAATGAGGTCGTTTTTTTTTTAAATTTTGTTTCTTTTCTTAGATTTTGATGTTTACCATCGAATGATTAGCCAGTTTGTCTAAGATCAAAGTATCAAACAGAGTGGACATGCAAAATTCGTGCTAACTGCTAAGGTGTCTCATTTAGAAATTTTAATCGTTTTAGTTTACATATATGCCCTCATAACCTCATTCAAACATGGATAAATATAATTAATTTCTATTTGTTTAAGTTGTAAAATTTGCTGTGAAAAATGTTAAATGTGCAGTGTAAGTTTCTGAACTTTTATTGGGTACAGAACTTGATCTGTAGGAATTTTAATAATTATGCATTAGAGATGGCAGTTTTGGTCCTTATCCTTTTATGTTTTTCAACTTTTCTTCTTATTATAATAAAGGAGGCAATCATCCTTCTCAAGATGTATTACAAACTCACAATATATGTTAGAATCTTGGTGACATCCGTGGATCTTGGCAAATCGCTTAAGCACAATCTTTTGTTACCTGTGGCTTTATTGTGTACGTTCTATCAATTATAAGTTCAAACTTATAGTTCTGTATCTTATTGTAACCTTCTCTTTTAACCACAGAAGCATATTAATCAGCATCTCAGTCAAGATTTATGTGTTTGTGAAGATTGGTTGGGTCGAACCTTGGTTTGAACATATATTTTTACATTGATGTTGGGGTATTGTTGGACCATGTAACCATTTCATATTTAACTTTTAGTTCCAACTATTATTCTGTGCCTTAATTATCGGGTCTATGATGGATTTAATTTTACGTGTTTTGTAAATATGTTGCCATTTGTGGTTATATGACGTATTCATTGTATCTTGCACTGTTTGGTTGATATAGTGTTGATGAGCTACGTAAGCTTTTATCAGACCAGGAGGCCTATCAACAGTTCTTGCTTTCTATTGATTCGGTGAAAACTCAAAACAATGTAAGCATCAAAGCTACTGTTTAGATACAACATTTTACAGTCATCAATGATTTGATTTTATCTTTTATTTGCTTTTACCTTATGTTTCGTTTCTTGTAAATCAGGTTAGAGATGAGCTTCGAAATGAAACTCTGGAGCTTGCTAGTAAGTTTCGTAGTTCATGTTTGAACTTGTTCACAGGTGTTCATGTATCCATTTTCTATTTCACCTGAAAAAGGGTGGAAATAAGGGGTAAAAAGGGAAAGTGAAATGTAAAGTTAGTTGTAATAAAATAATAAATACTAGAGGTGGCAATCTTGAGCCCTTTAATGTTTACTTATAAACGGGTCAATTTGAATTATGTTTTATCTTCAAAGGGTCAAATATAAAATTAGGTAAAAGGGTACAAGGTCAAATTGGTTGAATGGGTAATATTGTTTTATTTAAAGTTTTCCATTATTATTGTAACAATGTTTTAAGTGTAACTATTTGATCAATTATCTATCCAAACAAAAACAGGAAACTTTCTGGATTTTTGTGTTTGGGGGGTGGGGGGGGGGGGGGGGGGGGGAGTAAAACATATGAGATCTTATGATATGCTTGTAATGCAGGAAAAAACTTGGAAAAAGAACCCCAGATAACCGAATTGAGGAACCAGGTGAGATTTTCATGTAGTGCAAACTTATACAACCATCAACAGTACCATCATTTATTTATGGAAAAAGATATGCGATTTAAAATATTTATAAAAACTATTAATGACTATAAAATTAGTTATTGTTATAGATTAGCTGTAAAAATTTGTAGCCATAGCCCGAAAGGCTCAATCTTTTTGCTGATTTTGTGTGGTGCAGTGCATGATCATAAGAACAAGTGAGTTAGCATCTGCTCAAGAAAAGCTGAATGATCTCACAAAGCAAAAAGCCGAAATCCTTAATTCCTACTCCCCCGGTTCCTTGCTACACAAGCTACAAGGTAAATATGCTCTTTTTTATGTCCAAAAGGCCCACATTCTAAGATACAGTTTTTGCTGTGTGATTTTTAAAACCACAGTCCTCATCTTAGGGTGACAAAATGAATGAGCAGGTTAAATGTTAAAATGGGGTCTAAGATGGGTTATATTCAGAATGGTTCTTGTCTTTTGCTGGCCACGAAATTTTTTTTTTTTTTTATTTTTTTTCTTTTCTTTTCTTAAAATTTTCAATTATTTGACTTTTAGATCACATTATGACATAAAAAACTATATTGTCGCAACGATAACTTATAAATAAAATGTTTATGCATTTTAGATGACTTTCGGTCCCTTCAACCCATTTATCTAAGTAACCCGTATATACAAACTTAGCCAGTTTCCCATACGAGGCTAAGTATAGCCCAAATTGACCCGCTTGCACATATGTGCGTCAAAATCAGACCCTAGGTTAATATGTGAATTGTTATTAATCAACCGTTTATTTTGTTCAGAGTCTATAAATAAAACAGACGAGGAATGTGAAACTCTCCACCAGCAACTTCTTGAGAAGGAGATAGATCTTGCAATGTTTGTTCAGAAGTACAAAAAGCTACGTCTTGTTTACCACAAGCGGGCTCTCATCTACCTTGCAGCCAAGACTTCTCTAGCAGTTTGACCATTTTTTATTTCAATGTGTAACATTTGAACATGAAAAACTATTAATATTCCATATTTTATATAACGAAAATATAAAATCAATTTGATGTGTATTACGTATACAACCGTAAATGCATCTAACGCTGTCTTAAATGCAGTTCACATGTATTATGCTATTATTTGAAAGTTACATATTTTTTTGTATGAGTGTAAAAGAGCCGGGTTAATCCTGAACTTTAACTCGATTAATCTAGCTTGAGTTTGACTTGTTTCGAATTGAATATCTAAATCTCGAGCTTGGCTTGTTAATAACTTTTCAGGATTAAGTTCGGATAGTGCTCATTTTGTTTATTATTTATCAAAAAAGTTAATACTTTATTTATATATTCAAGTTTATAATTTTATAGTGAAATATATATGACTTAACTTTTTTTTTTATCTTAACTTTATATAGAGTAATATATATTATTTATATAATTATACACAAAAAATAAAAAAATGGTTGAATGAAAATAAGCCATCAATCAAAATAAATGATCCAAAACAAAATTCAAGTGGTTTGGATACAGATTTTAGCATCAACTAAAACTTTTGGTTCGAGTTAGCCCGAAGAATTGACATTGTTAATTGTTACCAAACCATGGTATATATTTGATGCTTTCCTCACAACTACTGCAAACCAGCTAGAAAGAGTGCAATAGATTTAATCCATGTCATGTCTAACATGCTAGTTAGAAACATGAAAACTTCCTTTTACATGTTCTTCAAGCCAAGAAAGAAGCCAACCTCGTAAAACCTTCTCTTAGCGGCTAGCGAGTGGGAGAAGATGAACATGTGCATAGAAAAGGAACTATTTTTAGACGCCCAGCGACAACAAATTAAAAAAAAAGGTTAACTGTTATGATCCTCTAAGAAATTTTGGGCCCAACCCTAAAATTATGGGTTTGATTTGGAAGTGTGCAGTATATGTATATGTTAAGCCCAAGTCTAAAAGCATGGGTTTTATTTGAAAACAACATCATTTTTTAATTTTAATTTTTAATTTTATTTTTAATAATATTGTTAGTTAAAACTTAAAATCAGCATGAACATAAGGATTAGGAAAATCAAACTGCCTATTCATTGGTCGTTAACAAAAAAATTGGCGATCAATGCAAATCATGATATCTTCTCAAGCTAAAACCAAAATATTTGCATGTAATTGTAAAATCCCTACAATTTTTCTTCTGAATTCATACTCATATCTCAAGAAGACGACCTATTTCTCTCTTTCATCACGTAGACCCGTGAGCATCATCTAACCTAAATTTTTTATAGAATATCGTGTATTACGTTACGATTTTATGAATTACATTGGATATTTGCACATTTCATGTTCCTTTTGAGCATTACATGTGTTGGGTTTCTGTTACATCAGAACGTGTTTAGGGTTTCTACGTGATGTGTGTACTGTGAAAGAAGTTATTATATCTTGAATATTTGTCTACTTTGTTTCAGTTGCATGTAATGAGGATTCTGTTGAGGTTTTACTCAATGAGGATTAGAGGTTCCTTTAAGCAGGATGAAGTTAGTAATTTGTATCAGATTGGGAGAAATTCAGTTTTTGTTCCAAATGAAGAACTGAACTTTGGAGTCAGATAGTAAACTGTCTACGTTTTGTCCCAATTTGTTAAATGGAATTAATCTGTGTATAGAAGCAAGACAATCTTCTTGTGTTTTACAAACCTAGTTGTTTTGCTTATATTAACAAAAATGTTCTTTCACATGGACCTAACTATCTGTCAATCAAATGTTATTTGCTTTCATTTTTGCTTATTATACACATTCCTGAGTTCTGAAAATTTCATATTGAAAAGATGTTATACACCTTAAGTGGAAATATCAGTTTATTTTATAGACTACTTATCTTATTAACATTGGATTTTTCCTAACCATGTTTTTTTTCAGGTAATTCCACACGCTTTCGCATCCTTATATCCTGCTGGTTGCTGTGTGTTTATAAAACTTGTTCATGCAATCGCCAATTGGTTATTCCTAGTTTTTGTCTTTAACATTGGGCTTCTTTAGCACAGTGAAAAACATGCATCGAGGGTAAGTTTAGGATGAAATATTGTTCTGTTGTTTCTGTTTGGTAAATCATACTTTGTTAACTACTTCGGAATGTTGATGCGTACAGTGGCAATGCAAAGAAGCAAAATGATAGTGCAAGACTTATTATAACTGCAACTGCGGGAATAATTGTTGGATACCTGATTGGTGTTAATTTTCCTTATGTTTCTCTTACCAAAGTAGGTTACTTTCAGATCTTGGATATTCATCTATTACACTAAAGAAAAAAGAAAGAAGAAACATCATCCATTTGATTAGACTTGATGTCTTGCAGATTGACTTACCTTCAAGCATTCAGTCATCATCTGAAAAACCAAATAACGAAGATCAATCAAAGGCTTTTCAACGTAACTTCCCTGAGAATCTTGGTTCGGTTAATACACCTGTAATACCTCAGGTATATTATTTATAAAATCCGTTTGATAAAAAACAAATGCTATGTTTTTTTGGTGTTCTCTCAGTAAGATTTCTATCAAGAAATATCTGGTTTTTGATTGTGCCTCATTACTATATGGTTCCAGATTTATGTTCCAACAAATCCCCGCGGTGCGGAAACATTACCTCCAGGAATTGTAGTTTCAGAAACAGATTTATATTTGCGAAGGTTATGGGGAAAACCTAGTGAGGTATGTATTCGAGATGTTTATTTAGAAACAATATTTTCTTTGGGTTATTTATCCAAGGAAAATGCTAGGTGGTTGTAAAATGATGGTTAGAGTAGCATAATTTTGAGCATAAAACGTACCTCTTAAATGTAGCCTTAGTTATGGTTATGGGCTATGTTTAGCAAAATCCATGGTCTAAAGAAGTTTCTTATTGACCTGATTTCAAGTCATATGTTAGGAAAACTCTATTAGTTATATTGCTCACCAAAGCATATGACATGATTCTTATCAATCTTTATTGGACCGAATTATGGTTATCTACCAATTTTTGCAGTTGGGATCGCTTAATAAACTTTCATAATGCTGTTGACGTTCACTTCTAGGTAAACTCTGTTGACGTATTATGTGTGTAATTTTCAGGATTTAAAGAAGAAGCCAAAGTACTTGGTAACTTTCACTGTTGGTTGGGATCAAAGAGACAATATCGACGCAGCAGTAAAAAAGGTTCCTTTTACAAGATAGTCACTTTTTATGTTTATTGGATTTAAAGGCTTAAATGTAATTTGAGAATACTGAGGTGTGGTCATGATTCTCTTAGTTTTCTGAGGAGTTCCAAATCTTGCTTTTTCACTATGATGGTCGAACAACAGAATGGGATCAATATGAATGGTCAAAGCAGTCAATTCATGTCAGTGTTAAGAGACAAACCAAATGGTATGCCTGTTGCAACAAATTTTGAGTGTTTACTACAGTTCGCATAAAGTTTTCATCTGCATTTTCCCTTTTCTCACATAACTTTTCTTATAGGTGGTATGCAAAGAGGTTTTTGCATCCAGATATTGTGGCAGCTTATGATTATATTTTCATTTGGGATGAGGATCTTGGTGTCAAACACTTCAATGCAGACATGTAGTTTTACTAATCTTTTCATTTCTAGTTTTTGATTCATCCATTATAACAAGCTCTAAGTTGTTTATTGTTGGTATTTCAGGTATATGAAAATAGTTAAGAAACATGGTTTGGAGATTTCTCAGCCTGGCCTTGAACCTGATAATGGATTAACATGGCAAATGACAAAGAGAAGAGGTGATAAAGAAATCCACAAGTAGGTTATCATTTTTATTTTGTTTTTCCTATTTTTCACTAGAAATATTGTAAGATCGCTACAATGTGTATTTGAAGAAGCTTTTTATACATAGAGTCGGAAATCTGACCCATTTTCTTATGAGGATTTGGTTTATGTTTTGTCTCTGATGGGTCAAATGAATAGAATTAAATCACTTTAATAGAAAACATATCAAGTGAGTCGAAAGTTGCCAAAAGTGTAAGGCCTCATAAATCAATTAAAAAAATATTAATATTGAGACAAGACAACTTCTATAACCATATTGATACACTAATCATTTAAAAGGGAAAAAGTGTATACGACCACCTCGTACCAATAATTATCCATTTTGACCCGTTACCCAACCCACCCATTTTGAGACCTCTATTCATATATATGGTCCTAGAGAGCCAAACTTAAGTTATATATGTCTTGATCTATCAACAGGGATACAGAAGAGAAACCAGGATGGTGCAGTGATCCCCATTTACCTCCATGTGCAGCGTATAAACTCTATCTCTCTCTCTTTTTTCATATTCCAATTCGCTAAATTCTTAGTTGCTATTAGGAGTTCTACATAAATGGCGTGGCAAGATTAAATATATTATATATGTTTCATGTTTTTCAGATTACATGTCCAATTAACCTTTATATATTATTAATTAAAATACATCTCACATGGGTTAATACCAAATTTGCTGTTTTTTCAGATTTGTAGAGATTATGGCTCCCGTGTTTTCGCGGGAAGCTTGGCGGTGTGTGTGGTACATGATTCAGGTAAGGATTTATTGTTGAATGTTCAATATGTGTAAGTTATATAATTAGAACTTTTCAAATAATTTCCTGTGTCTTTAGTTGAGTTTAGAGGCGGCAATTTCTACTAATTTACTTATTATTGGAGAACATAAAAGGGTTAGCTAGAAAGGAAGAGGGGTTAGATGGGTGGTTGAAAGTTGCCCGGTGTGTTTTTCTAGTGCATTCAACCTCCTAAATCACATTGTTAATAAATTTAGATTACTATTGAAAATAATAGCTTTTCTAATCATATCAAACACATTAAGCAATCATACGTGTATGGGTCAACATGACCGGTTTCTATACTAAAAAATACATGTATTGACCCATTAACCAACTTGCCTGACCATTCTATTTTACCACCTCTTGTCTAGTGTGACTCATCTGTCCACTGGTTATTTTAGTTACATTAATCCTATTTTTGGGTTTCTTGTGCACATGGAGAATGATTTGGTGCATGGATGGGGTTTGGATTTTGCTCTTAGAAGATGCGTCGAGGTTTGTTCCTTTTTTCTGCCTTTACTTCTCCATGTATAATTCCACCCTGAAGAGCTATTCTTCTTTAATAAATATTGTAACAAGTCCTTGTAGTCGATTACAGTATTACACAAATATCCTCTCATTTGTTTGTGGGAAATAGGTAAACCTTTTGTGTATCCTACTTCTAGCCATATGACACTCATGCGTAACTGTAAAAAGATTATATCCATTATCAAACATGTCATCTGATTTTCATAAAATATGTGTAAGCAATCAGTAGACTTGCATCATAATGGCTTAAGTTACTGATTTCCACATACATGGCATGTATTATGAGGGTAGTGTGTTACATCTTAATATAGTGTGTTTTCTTCTAACAGCCTGCGCATGAGAAAATCGGTGTGATAGATTCACAGTGGATTGTTCACCAAGTCATTCCTTCGCTGGTGAGTGTAACACATCATAACTTGTATTGTGTTCATTGTTCTTGTTTCATATTATATTCATGCCTAAACCTGGGTCGATTTAAGTTATGTTATATCTCTAGCAGGGCAAACAGATCAAATGAAAGAAATTAACCTAACTTGGAAATGGGCCTAAACTCTCCAAATTGTATATAATGTGCATATAATCTCTTAAATCATTTTAATAAAAAAGAATACATATTATTATTGAACTAATAAAATTTTGTAATCATTTTAGCTCTAATTAAATTTATAAAAAAGAATATAAAAGAATCTGGACAATATTATCTCAAGTCAACACAACACAACCCAACCCGGTCAGTTTCAACCTTCAACCTTCAACCATATCAATAAGTTACCCGTTATCATATGTTACTCAACTGACCATTTTTCTACCTCTAAGCTCATGGTTTGCGTATTTGATTTAGGGTCAAGTAACGAAGGCAGAATATGGATGGCAAGAGGTGAGTATGTAATATTTACATCTTCAGCCAGCTAGGGACACAATCAAGGTGCTAAGATTATACTAAAGATTTGTGTTCATTTCATAGGTAAAAGATAGATGCAAAGGTGAGTGGGCCCTATTTCAAGATCGGCTTGCCAAGGCGGATATAGCTTATCTCAGAGAGGCCAGAAAGGGCTAACCCCTTACTCATTTTGTAGCAATGTTTTTGTATAATTAACCCCTCGTTTAGCATAAAAAAGTGGTTCAAAGCTCAAATCCTCTCCATATGGTGTTTTGCTATATATACAGGCGTCATATCGTGTACATTCGGTCACAAAATGTGACATCGATATTTTAACACTTACACACACTATATCATTAGGCGGGTCTGGTCCAGTTATTAATAAAGAATGCCTGAAGTTTGTTATATGTAATACAATAATTGAAATGAGACTTTGGAGTGAAGAAAGCTGCTGCAGTTATCTACAAAGAGACAAGTTTTGAGACTTCATATTGTTTTGTTTCCTTTTCTGCATGAATTTATTTTATCATTACATTTCCTTTATATGAGATTTCAGGCTACAATTTATAGGTTGATTTGGTCCTTTCTTATATTTAGGTACGATTATATTAAATATGATATGGGTTAGATATAGTTGTTACAAAGCCATTGAATATGCTCCTCTGAAGTTGCTACTATTGAATATGCTATGATAGTAGTTAAGTTTATATGTTGATTTGGTCATTCTTTTTTATAGTAGCAGTTCACCCCATCGGCCCGTTCTACCCATTCGACATGGGTCTAGGTGAGGTGGTGGTCATTGTACCTCCCTCGTATTATCGTCTTCGAAAGTAAACTAAGTTGAATCTGTAAACAATTTGCTGGCAATGAATAAAGTAAATGTCACATTTTAATGTGTTTTCGTGCATTTGAATGCACTTCGACTCGCTCAGCCTAATTCTTTTTCGTTAAGTTCTTTAGCTTATCCCACGTTACCGGTTAAAGATAAGTTATTGTAGGAACCGTTCACATAAAATTATAAATAAACAATCTTTATTGATATATACAATACAAAGAAATATAAATTACAATTATAATTTTCTTTACAATTGAAAACTTTACAGAAATAGATGAACAAAATATAAAAGCTGAGGATCGTGTTTAACATGGGGCCCTTAAAACAAATTCCGAGCCTCCCAAGAGAACTCGTTTTGTTTCCCAGGGTACAACAGCCAAAGCAGATTGTACTGTCGGGATTGATCTAGAACCCGAATTTGTTTGTAGAAGAGAAACCAGAGAGATGGAGGATGTTCAGAGAACCTGTTTGCTGCAGATTTTCGTGTTGTTTGGTGTGTGTTTCTACTAAGCCACTCTTAGTATTTATAGGAGACTTTGAACTCCGTAACCGCCACTCAGTCATTAATCTGAAATCGTAACCGCCCATTTAATTCGTCATTAACAGCCATCAGTTTCGGTCAACACGTAACCGAAACTGTTAAGGCGGCTCTCAAGCGGCTCGCGGCGATGCGAGTGTGCGAAGTGCAAAGTGCGCCATCAAAGCGCCACATTGCGCCCACATGCCCACATGCCCACGCCGCGCGCGCGAGTGCGAGTGCGAGTTAAAGGTGCTTCGCACCCTTCGCGAATCTACTTAGTGTGATGCTTTAGGAAACAATGTAATCAAGAGGTTATAGAATATAAACCATTTTACATTCTTTCTTTCCTCCAATGTGGGACAACTTCCCACACCCATTAATTCCTAATGTCATTCAACACATTAATTTTCATTCAACACATTAATTTTATTGACTAAATATTAATACTCATATTAATATTATCAATAAATTTCCAATAATCCCCCACATGAATGGAAATCAATTCTTCAAAAAATTCAGCAGTCAAGTGTTGCAGTATAGGTAGGTGTTCCCTTTGAACCTTCCTTTATGACATATACTTAGTCTCCTAGTGGTGTGTAGACACGATGTCTTTGAACAGACCTTGTTTTATGTAGACAACAATATACATTCACACAACACTCTTCCTGGTTTGATCAATCCCTCATTGTCGTGTCCGTTAATGGTCATTGGACACTTTTCTGGTTCTGCGAGAGCTCTAGGATTTACGCCTCCCCACAAATCCATTCGAAGCGACCCCACTTCTCTCTAACATAGGTGATTCGATGAATCATTAAAAGCATCATAGTTGTATTGATTCTCACGAATCATCTACCCTTAATATGCTTAACCTCACTTTGGTCACTTGTTCGGGGTACTCCCCCAGAGTGAATGGACAAGGAAGTTCGTGGCTCCCTTTTAGTTTTAGGGTATTCCCCTAAAGTGACACCGTTGGTCATATGATTAAGTTGTCCTATTGAACCTAGATCTTGGGATCTCCAGTCAACTAGGTTAGGTTTCCCTCATATTCCCCTTTTCCGTGGGCTTTAGTCCCATTCCTCTTGACAACTTATAAACAAATTCTGTGCTTAAGCCTTTTGTTAACGGGTCTGCAATGTTATCTTTTGACTTGACATGGTCAATCGTGATAACACCCGTTGATATTAGTTGTCGTATTGTGTTATGTCTACACCTGATGTGCCTTGATTTGCCATTGTACATCGAGCTTTTAGCTCTACCGATTGCCGACTCACTATCACAATGTATGCAAATAGCCGATAACGGCTTTGGCCATCTTGGAATATCTTCCACAAATTGACGTAGCCATTCAGCCTCTTCTCCGGCCTTATCCAAAGCGATAAATTTCGATTCCATTGTGGATCTAGCTATAACCGTTTGCTTGGATGATCTCCAAGATATTGCTGCTCCACTAAATAAGAATACATACCCACTTGTTGATTTGGAATCTTTTATATCCGATATCCAGTTTGCATCAGTTTACCCTTCAATCACGGCTGGATGACGGGTATAGTGCAATCCATAGTCTCTTGTGTATCTTATGTATCTAAGCACCCTTGTTATACTCTTCCAATGTTCTGAGCTTGGATTACTAGTATGTCTGCTTAGCCTACTCACCGCGTATGCTAAGTCGGGTCTAGTACATGTCATTAGATACATTAGACTACCAATAATTCTTGAATACTCTAATTAAGCAACACCCTCACCTCTATTTTTCTTTAGATGTTGGGTGGTATCAACCGGAGAACGTACTACACGTGTGTCTCCCGAGTTGAATTTTTCAAGAATCTTGTCCACGTAGTGAGCTTGACTTAACACAAGACCATCTTGGGTTCGAATAATTTTCACTCCTAAAATTACATCCGCTAAACCCATGTCTTTCATGTCAAATCTTCCTTTCAACATATCCTTAGTAGATTTGATTATTTTATCATTACTCCCAATGATAAGCATATCATCCACATAAAGACATAAAATTACATAACCTCCCGGTGTATCTTTCACATATACACATTTGTCATACTCGTTTATTTTGAAACCGTTGTCAATCATGACACGATCAAACTTTTGGTGCCACTGTTTTGGAGCTTGCTTTAAGTCATACAATGACTTGACAAGTTTACATACTTTACCCTCTTGACCGTGGGTAGAGAAACCCTCAGGTTGCTCCATGTAAATCTCTTCTTCTAAATCGCCATTTAGAAATGCGGTTTTAACATCCATTTGATGTACTTCCAGATTTCTTAATGCCGCAATAGCAAGAACCATTCTTATGGAGGTTATGCGTGTCACAGGTGAGTAAGTATCAAAATAGTCTAGACCTTCCTTTTGTCTAAAACCTTTGACTACTAACCTTGCTTTGTATTTATCAATACTCCCATCGGCTTTCATCTTCTTTTTGAATATCCAACGATATCCAAGTGGTTTGCAACCAGGAGGAAGATCTACTAGCTCCCAAGTATGGTTGTGAAGAATTGAATCAATTTCATTCTTAATTGCCTCTTTCCATTGAGGTCCTTCCGAAGAAGATACCGCTTCACGGTAGGTATTAGGCTCACCCTCAACCATATAACTTACGAGTCTGGACCATAGGATTTCTCAACCCTTGCCCTTTTACTTCGTCTAAGTTCTCCCTCTTCAACCTCGGGTTGTTCATGTTGACTATCATGAACTATGTCATCAATTTGTGTTGATGAACTTGCACCTCCATCATCAAACCGAGTTGATGAAGATGCATGTGTTTGTCCTCGCATTGGAAACACATTTTCAAAATATGAAGCATTCCCCGGCCTTATCTCCATGATAGTGTTCTTTTGTACATCGGGATTCTTGGACTCATGTACAAGAAATCAATGTGCATTACTGTTTTGAGCATATCCAATGAATATGCAATCAACAGTTTTGGGTCCTAGTTTTTGAGCTTTTGGAGGTGGTACAATCACCTTAGCTAGGCACCCCCACACTTTAAGATAATTAGATGATGGTTTTCTACCCATCCATAACTCATAAGGGGTTACATCCCTTTTCTTAAGTGGTATTTTATTTAAAAGACAATTGGCCGAGAGAATAGCTTCCCCCCACATGTCATGGCTCATCCCAGAACTTATCAACATGGCATTCATCATCTCTTTTAAAGTACGGTTTTTTCGTTCTGCAATGCCATTTGATTGTGGTGAGTAAGGGGCCGTACATTCATGTATTATTCCACTTTTTGCACATAAATCGGCAAAAGGTGCAACATATTCACCACCTCTATCGCTTCTCAAAGCTTTAATTTTCTTGTTTAGTTGATTCTCAACTTCGTTTTTATACAAGATGAACTTGTCGATTGCCTCATCCTTACTTTTAAGTAAGTATACATAACAATATCTAGTGCAATCGTCAATAAACGTGATGAAATATTTATTGCCACCTCTTGTTGGGTGTGCTTTTAAATCACATACGTCGGTGTGAATTAAACCAAGGGTTTCGGTTATTCTTTCAATCGGTATAAATGATGATCTTGTAAGTTTTGCTTCAACGCATGTTTCGCATTTAGAGTTTGTGTCAATATGGAATGTAGGTATGCATTTTAAATTTATTAAACGATGAATAGAATTATAATTTACATGTCCTAGTCTACCATGCCAAACATTTGAAGACTCAAGCATATAAATAGAAGTAGTAGTCTTATTCATTTCATTTTTGATAATGGTTACATTCAACTTAAACATACCATTAAGGGCATAACCCTTACCCACATACATTTCACGCTTAGTAAGGACAAACTTGTCCGACTCAAACACTAAACGAAAACCAAACTTATTAAGCAACCATCCTGAAACAAGATTCTTGCGAATCTCCGGGACATACAAGGTGTTGCTCAAGGTGAGTTCCTTCCCGGAAGTCATCTTCAAGATCACATTTCCTTCGCCTTTGATGTCGGCCGTAGCTTTGTTACCCATATAAAGCTTTTCATCACCCGTAGCCTCTTTAAAGATGCTAAAAAGGCTCTTGTCACCACACACATGACGGGTAGCTCCCGTATCAATAAACCATCCATGCGGGTTGTCCCCCACGAGGTTGACTTCTTCCACCATTGCGGATAGCTCGGTGATCATTGCCACTAACGGTGCACCGTCTTCATGCACCATATGCGCACGCTCACGCTTTGGTTGCTTGCATTGATTAGTACGGTGCCCCGTTTCACTGCAATTATAACAAATACCTTGGAAAGGTGGAGGAGGGGGTTTCTTTTTCACAACCCCTTTCCTTGGTCCAAGGTTCACCTTAGCTTTTCCTATTGGCTTTTTCCCTTTACCCTTATAACCCTTTGATGACTACCCATATTCAACCACATTTGCTTTAGCCGTTGATTCTACACGAGTGCCTTTTTGAGCCATTTTGTTGTCTTTTTCAATTCGAAGACGAACAATAAGTTCATCCACAGTCATCTCCTTTTGTTTGAGCTTAAGATAATTTTTAAACTCTATCCAACTTGGAGGCAACTTTTCGATCATGGCTGCAACTTGAAACGTGTCATTGAGAGGCATCCCCTCGGCATGAATTTCATGAAGTATAACTTGTAACTCTTGAATTTGGCTAATCACAGTTTTTTCATCAACCATTTTAAAATTCAAGAACCGAGCCACAATAAATTTTTTACTACTGGCATCCTTGGTTTTATACTTCTTGTCTAAAGACTCCCATAATTCTTTGGCAGTCTTTATATTACAATACACGTTATATAATGAGTCACATAAACCATTTAAAACGTAATTGCGACAAAGAAATTCAGAATGTTTCCAAGCATCAATGGCACTCAAAGCTTGAGCATCGTCCCCTTCTTTAGGTAGGGGAGCAGTTTTCTCCAAGAACTGTGCTAAGTTCAAGGTGGTTAAATAGAAGAACATCTTCTGTTGCCATATTTTAAAATGGACACCCGTGAACTTTTCGGGTTTCTCAGCATGGTTTGCTACCGTGGTCGCTCCCACAGTTGTTGCAGTTAAAGGGGCTGATAAAGAGGAAGTCAAAGCACTTGAAGACATATTGATTGCTGTTTAACACAAACAGTTTAAGTTAGAACAATTTTTTTTTAAGATTGAAATACCAAACAAAATTAAATAATTTTTTTTTTCTTTTCTCAAACTATTTTTAGAATTCTATAAAATCCAACGAGAGATGTTCTAAGTCCAACTTTGAAGATCACCCGTGAATAAGAAACGAAAACAGAAAGAGGAAAAATTAGACTTTTAAAAACACGGATTAATTTATAAAAATTATATGAACGGTGTTTTTAAAATTTGTTTTAAGTTTGTAGGAACCGTTCACATAAAATTATAAATAAACAATCTTTATTGATATATACAATACAAAGAAATATAAATTACAATTACAATTTTCTTTACAATTGAAAACTTTATAGAAATAGATGAACAAAATATAAAAGCTGAGGATCGTGTTTAACACGGGGCCCTTAAAACAAATTCCGAGCCTCCCAGGAGAACTCGTTTTGTTTCCCAGGGTACAACAGCCAAAGCAGATTGTACTGCCTGGATTGATCTAGAACCCGAATTTGTTTGTAGAAGAGAAACCAGAGAGATGGAGGATGTTCAGAGAACCTGTTTGCTGTAGATTTTCGTGTTGTTTGGTGTGTGTTTCTACTAAGCCACTCTTAGTATTTATAGTAGACTTTGAACTCCGTAACCGCCACTCAGTCATTAATCTGAAATCGTAACCGCCCATTTAATTCGTCATTAACAGCCATCAGTTTCGGTTACACGTAACCGAAACTGTTACGAGTCGCGTATCAAGGTCAGACGCACCTGACCGGACCCTCGAACCAACCTTCAAAAATACTAAGACGGCTCTCAAGCGGCTCGCGGCGATCAAAGCGCCACATCATGCCCACATGCCCACGCCGCGCGCGCGCGTGTGCAGGTGCGAGTGCGAGTTAAGGGTGCTTCGCACCCTTCGCGAATCTACTTAGTGTGATGCTTTAGGAAACAATGTAATCAAGAGGTTATAGAATATAAACCATTTTACATTCTTTCTTTCCTCCAATGTGGGACAACTTCCCACACCCATTAATTCCTAATACTATTCAACACATTAATTTTCATTCAACACATTAATTTTATTGACTAAATATTAATACTCATATTAATATTATCAATAAATTTCCAACAGAGTTATGACCCAAATTGAACTGTTATGGGTAAATGGGTTCATATATTGAATATTCACTTTTAGAAACATACAGGCATTGGTATGGAAAGTGGAGATATAAACATGGAGGATATGACACCATCAAACTCATGCATCTCAAAAATGATTTACGGATTTCATTTTTAAGAGAACAAGAGTTATAGAAATTGGAGGCATAAACAGACATTTAAATTATAATGATGAACATTATGATACTCAAGATTCAGAAAATATAAAAAGTGAAGAAATTCAGAGCCTAAGAGCATTTAGGTCAGATTTCTCGATCTTTATCATTATTTTTAAATTACAAGAAAAACATAACAAAATTTTAATTTTATTTCTATATTAGATGTCACTATCCATCTCCATAACTATTATTTTATTCTTATAAGTGATTGTGAGTGAAAATTTAAAAAAAATAATAATTGGATATTATATGATTGAAATAAAGATATATATGGAGTAAGCTGATGTGAAGGATTTTAGAAATTGAATGAAGTTTTTAAAATTTATGGTTTTTTGTTAACTACGGGGATGATGATGGAAAAATCAATAATAATATAACATGAGTAAGTTACACGGATCATTTTTAAGATTTGCTCAAATTTCATCTTTTGTCTGTGGGAATGAAAAATTACAGTTTTAGTTTTAAGATTTGAAAAAAACATAACACGTTTCGTCCCTGTGTCAAATGGCCATTAACGTGTTTTGTTAAGTAGTTGAATATTGATCATTTTACCCTTTTTCTTTATCAGTCTCTTTTCAAACCAACCCATCTCAACCACCACCACCAATGGTGGCTGTGATGAGAGGTGTTGGTGCTAATGACGACTGTGACAATGAGTGATGGTGGTGTGGTGGTAGTTGAGATGTGTTGGTTTGAAAGAAACTGAGGAAGAAAAAAGATAAATTAGTTAATTTAAAGCTACTTAACGTAATAAATTGACGACCGTTTGACCCAGAGACGAAGCATATTATATTTTTTCAAACCTTAGGACTATATCTATAATTTTTCAATCTCAGAGACAAAAAATGAAATTTGAACAAACCTCAAGACGATCCGTTTACTCGTATAATAATAATAGTATGACAGTTTAAAGTATCGACCCATTTGTTTATGAAATGAATTGACTTGAGTGGTCTTTGCAGAATGAGAGAAGACGAGTGTTGTGTCCTAAAGATGGATGAAATCGCCCAGATGACCATGGGCGGGTGTTTCTGCCCGTACCAGTTACTGACTTTCCTTCTTCAACAATATTTATTATTATTATTATGATTTATGATACTAAGTTACTAAATTAAATTGTTATTTTCACTTGCACTCGACAATCAACAATCAGTATATCCATTTTTTTTTCAATTATATATTACTCTGTACATTAAATAAATTACAAAAATATTTCATGATAACAGGTTAATTACTTTACTTTCATTCTTGTATCTATTTCAATTTAGACGTAAATTTTACTCAATTTCATTTTTAAATTGAATTAAAAAAGTCAGAAAAAACAATACATAAAATAGGAAGGGCACTCGAAATCGAATAGAATTACAGAAATAGTCAATCGTCAACTATATGAACATGAACCGGTCAACGGTCAACATGTTGGGTATTGAAAGTTTCTTCACAATGTTTTCATACACATCTCAAAAGCAAAAAATCGAAGAATCAAAAGTCAAAACATGAAATAAAAGTCTAAAACACAAAAATTCATCCAAATTCAAAACAAACTCCTCATTTTCATTCTCAAAATTTGCAAATCGCAACCCGTTGTTACATAATAATCCGTCTAAAGTCTAAACTATCAAACCGATGAACAATCGTCCATAACAGTAAACGAAATCAGATCAAAATAACAAAACAAAGTAATATTCTCAAGGTAGATCTAACTATCTAAGAGTACGCATAAGAAATTAATAAGTATTAAGAAGTAAAAGAGCATTTACTGTTGTTAAAACTGATCATGTAGCATTCAAAATTGTGGATCAATCATCATCCATGATCCTCTGTTTCAGTCTTCGAATCCAATTATCTTCCACACAGCATTACGAACTCTACTCAGATCTCTTCCTTTCAACGTTCTACCAATTCCTTCATGAACCGAAAACGATGCGATCCTCACCTTCGCCAAATACTCGTGCGGCGGAATCAGGTGATCGTCACCGTACAATTCATCATCAAAATCACCGTCGTCGGTGCCGCCCTTACGATTCTCCGGCAGCTCCTTCTTCAGTATCACCGACCAATCCGGAACATCAATCGGTAGCGACAACGCAGTTCCTCTAACAGCTTTACGGTTCTCCGGTGACGGTATCGATTTCCTCGAGATTCGAGAACATGTTGAAGGTTTATGGAACTCCGGTGAGGATGCGACGTTGTTCCATATGTCGAATTCGTTGAACTCAAACATCAAATTAGCCGGAATAGTCGCCGGAGGGAGTTCGGTTTCGCCGGAGAAGTAGCGGTGGTTTGATCTGCCGGAGTAAGTTGTGGATGCTGCCATTGAAATTAATCTGAACTGAAAATTAGGTCAGATTCAGCTGTGAATGTGTGAGTTCTATCGTTTGATGAATTGATCACTTTTGTTTGCTTTTATAAAGCTATTTCTTTCTTCCTCTAAATTATTTGTTTGTCACCGAAACCGATTTGTTAGAAAATAAAATTATTTTGTTTGCATATGCTTCAATAATTCAGGATGCCGTTGTTGAACATTTGATAATTTTCATTTACTTTGAGTTACCAATTTTAATATTCTTTTGTCGTATCCAGACATTGTATATGAATTTATTATATTATATTCAACAAATTAAAGGGTGTCCGTAGTTATCCTTGATGGATAAACTCTTCCATGGAGATTCTTGTTGATATGTGACAGAATCATAATAATTTTTTTACCCGAATTATTATTTAATTATGTGTGATTAATCATGGTCGCTATTCATGAGTTACACATAAGGACATAAGGTCATGAGGGAGGGTGGAGTGAAGTGATTACATGTATGGGAAGAGGAAGATGAGGTGAAGGGCGAAGAGATTTGCATTATATTCGGGTGTTAAAGGTCGAAGAGTTCGAAATTATAAAAAGGAAGGAAGCAGGTTAGCAGGACGACTCCGTCCCTTTAGGATATAAGTATCAAACACTAGATAACAACTAAAAGATTTTCACTTGATCCCACTACATAGTAATTGATCCCCATCTTGTAAGCAATGACATTTTTGTCTGTGAGAGTGCCAAATTTTTTATTATTTATTTATTTATTTGAACAGCTGAAAGAAAGTATCAAATCTATTACTAATGCGGCTTTGAGTTTTCATAATTATACATGTTGTTCTCCTACGCCTATATGTTATGTTCTCGTGAGGGAGTGAGCATGTTCTTCTCATCAGTCGTGATGGGTGTCGCCCCATGTAATGTGAGTGTGGTCACGAACGTTGCACCTGTATTGAGCTTGAAACCATCAAAAAACTTGTCATGCAAGATCATTACACATCTGAAGCATGGAGTATAACACATAGTCTAATCTTTAACGCTTATCAACTACAACAAAAAGTATATAAAACAAATTATGATATTATGATGTTTTTGAGCTAAAATAATACCTTTAAACTTATAAGACATGAATATAATTTGAAAATCAGATATTTCTTTTGAACAACAATTGCTAGAATTTTCTTAGGATAATCTCCTTATAACCTTCATTAAAATTTGATCGCTTTACTTTTTGGTTACGATTTATGAAAAACACTATTTACAATCAGAACGCCATTTAAATTAATTCAAAAATTAGATAAACAAGTGAGAAGAGTTGTAATTAAATTAATGAAACTAGAGATAAGAAATTCAAGTTAACCACTTTGTTTAAAGCTTGGTAATCTAATTTTAAAATCGATTAAAATATTTAATCACATCCTAGTATTAATATAAAAATTATTTATATAGCAAAATCCAAATTTACAATGAAACTTTGTCCCATTCTTAACTTGTGGCAAAATAGAAAGTAGTTTGTCGGGATCCGAGTGATTAGTGTTGGTTGGTGATGGTGTTCATGGTTAGGGCACGTGTCCACTCATTTATAGAAGGTGATGGTTGAGTTGATGAGGTAAGGAGTCACGTGAAGTGGAGCCCTTGCATGTAACAACTTAACGTTTAGTCCGTTACAGTGTTTTGTCTCGTACATTAGTTTGTTTTATTTCGCCAACCCGGTCCACGTGGCCCTGAACCTCAGAGTCCGGGGATGTCGGGTCACATTAGACATGATGTAAGTATCGAGTTTTTTAATGAAACATAACATACATTTTAAGTTACATAAAATCACCAAAGTGATCATTTTATCAGGATGTGTTAGGTCGGTTAAGTCCGAAAACAGTTACACATATAAAATGCGTGAACCAATGGTCGTGTATATGATTGATTGTGTATAAGAACTTAATCCTATGAAATCAAAAGAGGCATAAATCAGTTGTCGTACATATCAACTTTTGCTCCGGTTTATTAATCTCTTACGCACTAAATGCTTGTCTTCTACGTAATCTGTAGTTGTTTAGATTTACTGCTAATTTTCTTCTACTTGTTATTTGATATTTCCTAGTTTTTCTTGTTTATAATTAGCATAGCTTATTACAGTTGCACTTTTATGTAAATTTCATGTTAACTAGCTTAGCAATAATTTATGTTAAACAAGTGTTATTGCTAGCATTATAATAAGTATTATTAGTATATGAAAATACAAAAATATTTTAATTTCTAAACAACTTTTTAAATAAAACCTTTAGTTATCACACAATGCTTGTCAAACTTAACAAATGGTATTTTTAGTTTATAGTAAATCACAGTAATTATAACATATAACTAAACTTTACATACCGTATATATAAAAATGCATATAGATGATCTCACACATATTCAAACACGTAGAGAAGAAACGAGTGACAAGGATGAAAAAGGGTGATGACTATTCACAAGGGACACATGGATACAGAAAATCTAGAAGGTAGTCCTTGTCGTAGGCGTGCTATACATTAATATTATGTCTAAGGAATTTTCTCTATGATCATGTGACACTCGACTTCATATTTCATAATCATCTTGTACGCGACTTTATAGTTGTGTTATTGCGTATCTATTTTCATATATGAAAGTTATGCAAGTGTATTGTTATTGTTAATAACAGTAAAAGTTGACAATTTTATTAGTTAAACTGTTAGTGATATTATTTACGAAATGTAAATGTGATTTATGTTAGTGTAAATTTTTTTACGATTATAAATTTACACGCACATATAAAACTTTTTTAGAATAAAGATTCTATGTCTGTCCAATCCCCAGTGGTGGTGGGGCCAACAAAGATGTAATATTTGTGTATACGTGTAATGATTTTATTCTAACAAAATATTGTGATTGATCTGAAAAGTTAACACCGTTATCATAATAATAAATGGTAACATTTGAACTCTCCCCTACATATGCGTACATATATAGTTTATATAATATACTATTATTTTAATTAAATTATACAAATAGTTCCTCTAATTTACATAAATAGTCTTATAATGTGAAAATACTAAAATGCCTTTAAACTTAATAGAAAATGTAACATTTGTTAGCAATAATACTCAAACAGTCAAACTTGTTACAAAATTACAATACAATATTAAATTTTAGCTATTACTTGATGATTTTATCTAAGCATATTATTTTTAATAAACCATATAGACCATTTAAGTAATTAACTCTATTATAACTTTATTAAAACAATATTAAATTTTAGCTATTACTTGATGATTTTATCGCTAGAAGATTAAAGTGACATCCTTTCTTATATCAGAATATTAAAGGCGAAAATCTCATTGTCATAAAAATTTCTAGCCCTAGAAAACCTATATTTTTATAAATTAACACAATATTAATCACGTTTTCTATATGTACCTTTAAAATCACTTAAAGTATTTTTATTCCTTCAAGGCTCCAACTCTCCAAGGCTCCAAAGACACTTTGAAATCTTAAGCCCTTAAACCCATCTAATAATATGTTTACATCTTATTTTACCCCTCAAGTGCCCTTCACTATGCTCATGAGACGGGCACTCCATTTTTGAACCCTTGAACCCTTTTAAAAAGAAGATGACACATGAAAAGTATTTATTGGATGGTTAAAATAATAAAATGTTTTTTTATGCAAGTTTACTCATGGGTTACCTAACCGTCTCCCAACCCTCCATCCCTACCCTTTTCACTAGAAATAATGTACCCCCTAAACCCTCCCAACACGTTGGCCCAATACTTAGGTGCTCCGGATGCTTCGAGTCATTCTCAAATACATCTTTAATTAAGCCCTTTAAGCCTTACAAGACACATACAAAAATGAAGAACACTCTTAATCCATTGTGCATTCGACTAATATCTTTCAGTTACTATCTCAATATGATCGTCAGAAATCAGGATCATCTAAAAGGTTTATTCATCTACAGCAGATTTTATTAAAATTTTCAAACATTGACATTATTTCCCTCCATTTTTTACTGCATCTTTTGTACGCTCATCAATCCAACAACCAATTTCCTCGTCTCGTTCCTATCAAACCACTTACGCCTTTATGGTTTACCTCCTTCGTTAGCTCCATCATTGCTCAAGCCTCAAATCCAACTCTAGCCCAAGCCCACATCCAAACCCTAGCGTCTTTCCCCTTTTAATTTTCATTCACATACCTTCAGCAATTCATCACACAGACCCTCACTCACCGAAACCCTAGCCGCCGTCGCTATCCATCCTCCAACAATGCCACCGAAGTTCGATCCATCACAAGTCGTCGACGTCTACGTCCGAGTCACCGGCGGCGAGGTCGGTGCCGCGAGTTCACTCGCTCCCAAAATCGGCCCACTCGGTCTCTCCCCAAAGAAGATCGGAGAAGACATCGCAAAGGAGACCGCAAAGGACTGGAAGGGCCTCCGAGTCACCGTCAAGCTCACCGTGCAGAACCGTCAGGCGAAGGTCTCCGTCGTCCCCTCCGCCGCGGCTCTCGTCATCAAGGCGCTGAAGGAGCCGGAGCGTGATCGGAAGAAGGTGAAGAACATCAAGCACAGCGGCAACATCTCGCTCGATGATGTGATTGAGATCGCGAAGATTATGAGATCTAGATCTATGGCCAAGGAGTTGCAAGGGACTGTGAAGGAGATACTTGGGACTTGTGTTTCGGTTGGGTGTACGGTTGATGGTAAGGATCCCAAGGATTTGCAGCAGGAGATTGCCGATGGAGATGTTGAGATTCCTCAGGATTGATCGATTGATTGATTGATTGATTGAGTGAAGATCGATTTGAGATCAAGTAAGAACGTTTGTTAGTTTTCTGCTTTATGTTATTGTCTGTTTAGTGTTTTATTAAGCTTTAGTTTTATCATATCAACATTTTGATGAGTGATTTTGGGGATAATGTTGCCTAATTGTTCGATTTTGAGCTCCAATTACATATCGTTGTCTCTTTTGTTATTTAATCTTATTGTTTAGGTGAATAATATGCTATATTGTCTTTTTAAATTGTCTGTTGCAACATGTTTTAGGGTTTTAGTAAATCTTTGAGCATTAGTTGGTCGTTAATTGAAGTGTTAATGATAGTTCATTTGTGGTTATTAGGGTTGATGCGAGCTAAAAATGAGGTTCATTTGGGTCTATGTCATTTATGGAATTGTGGCTACCCAGCTCAAAATGTGCTAGCTTTATAAAACGGGCTGTCGGGTTCCCGTGGGGCAGCAATAACAGCATTACCTTTAACCATTGTCTATCACCACCTTCTAGTTGTCGTTGCTGCCATCACCGCATCCACCTCTACCCCCTACTGCGGTCAAGGCATCAACGCGATGTAGTCTGTTGCCACGACCATGTTGCAGTGAGGGCTGCATTTACATTGCGGATGCTGCGATGCAACCATCATATCTTTGTCGCCCCACTTGCGACCATAAAAAAGTATGGCGTGTTAGTCTAGTTTGGTGTTTTTGTTTTCTAAAATGACTAATTTCAACCTGAGTCTATTCTACCCATTCTTGCCTGAACCAAATTGATACCGTTTTGAAACGATCTATTTTGATCTTAACCCTTTTTGCTTAAAAAATTTTGACTTGATTTTTTGCCAGCACCATTGTTGCTAGACCCTACTCCCATCCTCTTTGTTGTGATGCTCACCACATTAGTATCGCCAGTAGTCACCATACAAAATATAGGTTCTTAATCTAGTTTGACGTTCTCTTTTCTTAAATGACTCATTTTAGCCTGATTCTTTTTGTTGGAACCCATTTTAGTTAAATTCGGACTTTAACTCACTTTATACCCAGAGTTGGTGGTCATCGTCGAATTGGTAGTATTTAGCTGTTTAGTATACCGCAGTTTGTTTTGTTACTAGTTTGTTAGATGCTTGTGATTTTGAAATTCATAGGCATTCACTTGGCACAAAATGTAACAAAAAAGCTACTAAGCGAATGCACATGTGTGAGATAGCAGTACTCCTATTGGTCTAAGGGGCTGTTTGGTAACTTCTGAATGACGAAATGTTGAACCATTAAACCATTAAGTGCTGAACCAGTAAGAAGTCTGAATCATTAAGAGTTAGTATATTGTTTAACTATTCAGAGGTAAATGTCTGACCAATTCAGATAAGAGCTATTAATCATGTAGACTCAGTATAATGCTTAACCATTCAGAGGCAAAAATGCTTAACCATTCAGACATCTGCTCACAAAACAAACACTCTGAACTATTAAGTGCTGAACCATTTATACATCTGAACCATTAAGAAGCAAACAAACAGCCTTTAAGTCGAGTTCTTCACGACTTCACCCTTTCCAACTCAACATTATTTGGATAGCTTGATTTTTCTAAGCGCATCACATCTTAAGAGGTGAACATGTTGAATGGATTGGGCCGGATCAACGAATCTAAATGGTTCATTGGTTACATGAGTTGCCATAAGGAAATCGGTTGACACGCGGGGTATGCCACCTTTAACCCAAGTCCCAAAAACTTCTCAGCCCATATGTTACCTAAAGTTAGAGGTGCACATATTGGTGTTTCTCTCACTGGTTTGGGCCAATAAAGGCTACAACCGGTTCTTGGGTGAAATTGGTTTGGGTTTAATCCGGTTTCTCGGTGTAAGATAATCGGTTCAATTTGAAACCAGGTTATTAAGTTTAGTTTGGTTTTAGCAGTACAAACTACTCTTATACTAGTGGTTCGGTTTCAAACTAAATCACTAAAACCGATTTCATTATTGGTTCCATTCAGTTGCTTTTTTTTTTTTTTTTCCAACTCTACCCAAACTCACTAAACGTTAATAGCAACATGTTAACTTAGTGTCGTTTCATAAATTATCACATATATAAAAAGTATATGGTTAGTGTGAACAGTTTTTGACGATGAATTAAGGCTGACATAAGAAATTAAACACGACATAATAAGACACGAACACGACACGATAACTAATCGTGTCATTTTTTACAAACAAGAACATTAACCCATCTAGAATTTGATTATACGGTAAGATTTGTTAAGTGACATGATAAAAAATACATATTTATTGAAACAAAAGTTGCCAAAAGTCTAAAAATCTTAAATAAACATAATTTGTAACATGAAAAATCCTTAGACATAATTAAAATAATAAAAATCTTAATTAAAACATCACATAATCTACAACAAGTATGTTTACATGTGGA
Organism: Flaveria robusta; assembly: GCA_025506415.1. NCBI lineage: Eukaryota > Viridiplantae > Streptophyta > Magnoliopsida > Asterales > Asteraceae > Flaveria > Flaveria robusta. The sequence continues at coordinate 25,845,610 of CM046471.1, read as the reverse complement.
GTCTAAAGAGGCGTCAGAAGGAGGCTGAAGACTTGGTTAGTGATGCTATGGCAGGCGTATTCAATTGAATAGGCTGAGCAAAGAGTAGAGTTTATAAAGTAAACGTGAACATCAGTGAAATATATCAAAGATGTATATATTTAGTTATTTTAAATAAGTTAAAAATATAAACAAGATTTAATAGGTACGCTAACAGGTGTTTAACCTATTAAGACATGATTTTTATCGTGTCTTAAACATGTCGACTTGTTAATAACACGAAACTTGTTAATAACATGAAACTTGTTAATATCAAACATAAAATTTGTTAACTTCGTGTCATGTTAACTTTTTCGTGTCAAAAAATGTCAACCCTATGATAAAGGAAATAAATTAACATCAAGCAACAAAACGAGATATGCGTGCTTATGAAAAAGTTATGTTCTCATTTTATTATTTTCTTAAACTTGTATCATACTTAAACTTGAAACTTTATATTATCTTAAAATTAATGGATAATTTATAGAAGTATTACTATAGTTGATTTTAAAATAATTAATCTCATTTTATATTAAGTATTCTAGTTGAGTAATAATTGTGTATAGTTATTTAATTTTCAGTCATCCTCATAAAAGGTCATCAAAACAAATGCGATGTTGACATGGTTTAATGCAAAGAATATTCATTGTTCTGTTACATCAAGAGCATTCATATCTTATTTTTTTACCTTTGATATATTTAACTAAAAGTTATATATATTCATATAATTTGTTCATTTTTTTTAAACTTCTCATATCCCATTCTTTATATTTAACTTCAAATAATTAAATAGTACTTATTTATTTATATTTTTATTATTTCTTTTTCTTTCTTCTACTCACAAAAAAATATATAAAATATATATAAGAAATCAATAGTAGTTGCTAAATAGAATGAGATGGAGTACTAAACGCGGTCTCGTTATGTTCCATTCTTACAATGTTTATGGTATGACATTGTTGGGGCTCGGCTTAGTGCTGTAATGAGTGGAGCCATGTACTGAAATCGGCTTATCAAAAGGTTGGATTAAGTTGAGTCTAAATGAACTCTAACCTATATTAAAACTTATTATATATACAAACTTAAACCTAAGCTTCACATGTGAAGCATGACTAGGCTTACAAACTTAAACGAGTTTTATTATTTACATAAATTTCATTTAATAAATAAAAAGTATATTTACCTAATAATAATATTATTATATATAAAAATTATGATAAAAATAACTAAATAAAATATATCTTGACATACATAAATTTTATAATTATAAATGTATATAAAGTCATAAGCATGTGGATAAATAAAGTAATTAAATAATTATTAAATAATAAATTAGGTAAACCGGAGTTTACAAAACAACTCACAAGTCTAGTTTGAGCTTTAGAACTAAAGATAGAAATGATCTAAGCTCTGAACCTTTTAACTTAAAGTAGTCGGGTCTGAGCTTAAATTTTTTTCACTACAAAGCTCCAGTTAAGAAAGCAACTCACAAGTCTAGCTTAAGCTTTGGAAATAAAAATATAAAAGCTATAAAGGATATGAGCTTTGACTCACTTAACTTAACTAGCCGGGTCTGAGCTTAAAAATTTACTCATGAGTGAAGCTTGAGTTTATAAAATAACTGATGAGCCTAACTTGAACTTTAAAAATAAGTGAGAAATTACATATGAAAAAAAAAATTTAGGGGTATGAGTGAGAATTTTAGTGAAGCTTCACTCATGAGTAATTAAAATTTTTTTAAAATTAAAGTTCAATTAGATATATCCCAAAACACAAAAGAATAATTAAAAGTTTAGGGGTATGAGTGAGGATTTTAGTGAAGTACATGAATAGGAAAAAAAAATATTAGAAAACAACACCCACATTCAATTTAGTTAAGAGTAAATTAGAAGAAAAATTAGATTTATATTTGAAATTTATCAAAACTTAAAATAAGAAGAAATTGGAATGTTTTAAATGTATTATAACTTAAAATTAATTTTTTGATAGAACAATCATATTTGGTTTATGATCTAATGGTCTTGATTAAGAAGTTAAAATATGGTGACCAGTGACCACACTCCACAATGAGGGTGGGGGTGTTGACGGGTGGGAGTGGCGTTTTTTTGGTGGCAATAGGAAGGGATGAAGGTCGTATCATCAGCGATAGGGGTTAGAGTGGCGATAGCTATATGGTTTAGGATTGCAATTGTTTTTGTTGAAACCGATATAGAGAATCAGTTTTCGGTTAGGCAATATATCTTTTGTCTAGTACAACCCATTATACATTTAGCCCAATATAAAAGTGAGAAACCCGAGTAACCTCAAGTTTGAGGCTTTGAGCTGATGAACACTATCCTTTCAAATTTTTGGTTTTTTCGTTTGAAAATGGAACCCAGCCAAAACAAAATTTGGTTTTCGGTTCTGTTTTGTAAACTTTGAATTTCAGTTCGATGCGGTTTAAATATATATATATATATATATATATATATATATATATATATATATATATATACTATGTTATATCCCCGTGTATTACACGGGTTGAATAACAAAAATATTAAATATTTATTGATGATGAGTATGAATTGTAAAACGTTATTTTAATATAACATATGATTAAATTTAGTTATGGTTAAGTATTTTGATTTTTTTATTATTTTTAAAACTTTCATTTTAAAAAATTGCTTTGAAATTTTTTATTATTTTATCAGTATTTTGTTGTTTAGAAACTCCGGGTTTATTTTAAATAAATATTCTTTTATAAAACTTTTATTCTATAAAAAGATTGAATTTAAATATTTCATAATTTAAAAAAGCTTCATTTTTTGAGAAAATCATAGTTTTATAAAATTTTATTTTTGAAAAATATAATTTTTAATCAAAATACTTAGTTTTTATTTAATGAAAAAATATTTTCAAAATTATTAATTCAAGGACTTGAATTTATAATAGAGAGAGAAATAAAAATATTTGGAAATTAGTTACTTGATTTTTAAAAAATAAAATAAATAGTTTAGGCGGAAAAATAATTGGGAGAAGCATTGTGGTAATGCCATGTGTCCCACATTGTAAAGAATTATTAGTATAGATATATTTAAATCAAATAAACTTAAAACTGCACAGGTTAACACCCTTAAAAAAACCAACGTTGCAAAAATCGGGATTAATAGTTGATTAATCAGCGATTAATCGGAAATTGGCCGGCCACCTAGTAGTTTTGCTAATCGGCCAATTAATAGCTAGGCGGTCAACGGGGGTCAAAAGCGGACCTAGGCGGACTTTAGGCGGTCTTAATCGGCCAAAAATCTGTGATTCCGGCGACTTTCAAAAAATCCGGCTAAAACTCGGAAAATCCGGCTTAAAATTGGAAATTCCGGCCAAATATGTGCATTTATATATAAAACTGAACTTTTTTTTTATTAAAATCACATATAAAAATGTATGTATTTATATATAAAACTAAAAATTATATATAAAAATTCCAATCCGATTAATCTCGACTAATCCTGATTAATCTCGACTAATTCCGATTAATCCCAATTAATTCCGAGTCCCTACCTCGCCGCCCGACTAGCGCCTAGCGATTTTTAGAAAAAAACTAAAGTAGTTACATTTTTTATTATAAATTATTTACAACATTAAAATTCAGTAATAATAGAAAAAATTATTAAAATGTGGCCCAACGTTGCTGGGCGGTTTCATTCGATTTCGTGGTCATTGGTCGGTGTCACTGCGCTGGCAAGCTTATAATGACAACACTAAAAACATATTATTATTATTATTTTGTTTAAACTTTAAGGATAAACCTCTACTAATTAATAAAGATCTTGTCACTATATAAAATTAACGATAAATTATAACATGTATAATTGAACTGATTATTAAAATCTGTTGAATAATTAGAAGGCCAACTGGCCAAGTACGAAGTACCATAAAATCAAATCAAAGTTTGTAATTTAAATATGATATACTATGTTATAACCCCGTGTATTACACGGGTTAAATAAGAAAAAATACTAAGCATTTATTAACGAAGAGTTAGAAACTTTAAAACGTCAAATATAAAGGTACTTTGATTAGTTGATAAAACAGTTTTAATATTCTTAAAACTTTTGCTTTAAAAAGTTATTGCTTTAAAAAGATTTCGTTTTGTTTATTAATATCTCACTCTTAAAAAACTATAGGCTTGTTTTGTAAAAAATATTTTTATGTAAAACTTTTATTTTTTAAAAAGATTGATTTTAAAATTATTTCATAATTTAAAAAAGGTTTCACTGTTTTACAAAACAATCATAGTTTTAGACAATTTTGATTTTAAAAAAGTATATTTTTAATCAAAATATTTAGTTTTTATTTAATAAAAAAATATTTTTTAATAAGTTAATGATTAAAAAAGAATATGAATTTATAATATAGAGAGAGAAAAAGAAAAAAATTAAGAATTAGTTATTTGACTTTTTTAAAATGAAATAAATAGTTTGGGCGAGAAAACTAAGATAAGAAACCTTGTGGGAATGCCATATGTCACCACATGTAAAAGATTATTAGATTAGATTATAAATATTCTTTTTAAAATAACTTAGATTAAAATCATATTTTTTAGGAAAATATTTAGGATAACTTAGATTAAAATCATATTTTTTAGGAAAATTGGATTTTATGAATATGAAAAAAAGTATGTAACAATGATTTATGATTGTTTTTAAAAAAATAATTTTTCCTAAAGAAATCATGATTATATATTCCTAAAAATATATCAACTAATGAAGAATTTTAATAAAATATACAAAAGTATGTAAAAATTGTACGCAACTAAAGACTAGGAACAATTCAATTAAAAGCTAATTGTTCATAAACATGTAAATATTTCTTTGCGTAATGGTTTTGAAGGTTAAAAATATCAATAGAAAATTATTAAAAAATAAACGTTACCAAAAATATGAATACTATCATGAGATTCTAACTCTTCTAAAACCTATAAATGTACAATACCACACGCTTAACCATGACACAAGAGACTTCACTTGTGTATTGTCAACGCTCTTGTTATAATACGTGAAGAATTGACGTACTTATTTTTATCGACATTTCAACTTCAGATTATTTTTAAGAATTAACGCTGTTGCCACAACGCTGGGTCATAATAACTGGTTTCATAACACGTTTCACCCGTCTAGAAATTTACTCTATCCTAATTACAATCAGAAATCCAATTTTACTCTATCCTAAACTAAAAAGCGAAAAAAGGGAATAACAAATATATGAGTGATGGTCAACATCTGTGGCCCCCCGGTTGTTAGCACAAAACGCGTTTTGGCTACCAAATTTCTATAGGAAACTTCACTCTCATCACACCACCAACTTGTCTCTTGGTATCACATGAATCAGTGAGCCCCAATTATAGCTGTAATCCTCTAATCTTATCCAAATTTGTGCTTTTGATTTTCAATCATTGACAATTTTGTGAATACTTGACCAATTAATTCTTATTTTCAAAAGAGAAATAAAGAACAAGTGTCTGAAGTTCTTGTTCTTGCTTCTTCCACCATACAAAATTTCGAATTTTGGGTTCATGATCAGGTGGGTTTGTTCTTGATATATATTCTTTCATTGATTCTTTTGTTGGGTGTTGCTTATTCTCACTTTTTCTCTTGTGAAGTTTTCACCTTTAATGGAATTTCACAAATATGGATTTGTTGTATGGTTTATGTCCACCATGTGTTTGATAAAATGTTCCTTAGAGTTTGAGCCTAAAGATAACTATCTGATAGATTGTGGATCTGCTAGAAATACCTCTGTAGGTGATAGGATCTTCTTCTCAGACACTGCCAGTAATAATTTTCTTTCAAACCCTGATCAAGAATCTGTAAGTGCAGCAAATTCTGAACGAATTCCATCCATTTATGGATCTTCATTGCTTACAACTGCAAGAGTTTTCAATACAACATCCAACTTCACCTTTTCGATCAATCGCCATGGGCGCCACTTCATACGCCTGTATTTCTTCCCTTTTGATTCGGATAGTCGAATCTACAACCTCAGTACTAGTAAATTCTCTGTATCTGCTCAAGGTTTTACTCTACTCAGGGACTTCCAGCCAGATAGTACTCCTACTGTAAAGGAGTACTCTTTAAACATCACCTCTGATGAATTGGTCATCACTTTTGTTCCTTCTGACAATTCATTCGCCTTTCTAAATGCTTTAGAAGTTGTTTCTCACCCAGATGAACTCATCCCCCTTTCTGCCCGAACCATCGAGCTTCCAGAAAACTCTCAGAATTTGATCACACATGTACTAGAGTTAGTGGCTAGGATTAACATGGGTAACCAAACTGTTTCTCCTGATAATGATACTTTATGGCGACTTTGGAATTTAGATGGTCCCTTTATAAAGCAGAACAATTTCCTTCAGTTTGTTTCGAATTTGAGCGCTGTAAACTATACAGAAAATGGTACATCTGTTGATATTGCTCCATTATCCGTTTATGGCACTGCTACTAAACTAGATACCGAGGGTAGCCCTGATGCACTTCTTAATAACACTTGGTCTTTCAATGTGGTCCCGAGGTTTTCCTACTTTGTGCGATTTCATTTCTGTGATATTATCGAACACCCACATTCAGAACTGGTCCTCAATATTTACTTAAATTCAATGTCGGTCGTTAAGGATTTTAATCTCGGTCAACAGACGTCAAACATCTGGGGTGCTCCTTACTTCTTGGATGCTGTCACTAGGGTACACGAGAATGGCATGATAAATGTAAGCATTGGGACTAGCCATGCGAACGGGGCTTTCCCTCAAAGCATTCTTAACGGGCTTGAGATAATGAAAATAAGCAATTCTGAAGGCAATCTTGATGAAGTTGATAGTAGGATTGTGCCTTTGACTTCAGGGTCAAAACAGAAAGTTTGGATCATAGTCGCATCGGCTGCTGGAGCATTGTTACTTGTGGCTGTTTTGGGTTGTTTGATCTTCATCTTGTGCAGAAGAAATAAAAGAAAGGCATCAGATCCGAGCCACTTTACACAAGAAAAGTCGAGCCCAAATGAAAGTACCATTTTTTCAAAATCAAAGATTGGATACAGGTTTCCCCTAGTAGCAATTCAAGAAGCTACAGATAAGTTCAGTGAGAGTTTGATAATTGGAATTGGTGGTTTTGGGAAAGTTTATAAAGGAACATTATTTGATGGTACAAAAGTGGCTGTGAAAAGAGGAGTACCACAATCTCATCAAGGTTTAGCTGAATTTCGAACTGAAATCGAAATGTTATCCCAGTTTCGTCATCGTCATTTAGTATCTTTAATAGGATATTGTGACGAACGGGAAGAAATGATAATTATATACGAGTATATGGAAAACGGGACTTTGAAAAACCATCTGTATGGTTCAGATCTCCCTAAACTGAATTGGAGGCAAAGGCTCGAGATATGCATAGGTGCAGCAAGAGGACTTCATTATCTACATACGAGTTCTTCAAAAGCAATTATTCATCGCGATGTTAAATCCGCTAACATATTGTTAGATGAAAATTTCATGGCTAAAGTTGCTGACTTTGGGCTCTCAAAGAACGGGCCAGAGTTTGACCAGAGTCATGTTAGCACTGCAGTCAAAGGAAGTTTTGGTTATCTTGATCCTGAGTACATGACCAGACAACAACTGACAGAGAAATCCGATGTTTACTCTTTTGGGGTGGTTATGTTTGAGATTTTATCTGGGAGGCCCGTCATTGACCCGTCTCGCCCACGAGGAATGGTCAGTTTGGTCGAATGGGTCAAAGAGTTGCAGAAGAAAGATGAATTAGAGAAAGTTATTGACCCGTATCTAGTTGGAAAGATGAAAATGGAGTCTTTGAAGAAGTTTGTGGACATTGCTGATAAATGCTTAGCGGATGAAGGTATTGATAGGCCTACAATGGGAACTGTTTTATGGAATCTTGAGTACGCGCTTCAACTTGAAGGAATCGAAATAACAACGCGTCAAACGGCTCAAACAGTCAACGATCCCGCAAAAATACATGCGGAGAATAGTGTTAGTGGCCCGGCGTTCACTGAAGGAAGTTTGGGTGATCTTGATGGTGTCTCAATGAGCAGAGTTTTTTCAAAGATGGTTAAAGGTGAGGACCAAGATATGAGGTAGAGGCAGTTGACTCATTTGTTGTTGATTAGGGAAATATGTATAATTTATCATTAAAAGATATGAATAGTAGTTTGTTATTATGTTTTTTTTTTCTTCTTTTTGGCATGATACTAAGGAGCTTTGCAACATGTAAGTTTTTGTTTTAATCACTGATATGAACTGCTATTTCAAAATGTTTTCATAATTGTAACAGTTATTGAATTGGAGTTTAGAGAGGAGTTATACACATATATTAAAACAAAATAACTAAAAACCCAACATAATTTGACATGTAAATAATGTTGAAGAGACCTAATACCAAACTTCATCTAGCAACAATCAACAGACTTATAAATCAATATTCTTGGTGAAATTCTAACTCACAAGTTTAAAGATTTTACACATCCACAGATATCACAGTCACATTATTAGAAGAAAGCGCGACTACCGTAGAATACACGCCCCCCGTCTTTCTTCTTGTTCTCGATCTTCAAATCGTTCTTCGGTCGTTGAACATGTTCTTGGGCTTCAATTGCGTCGAGGTTCATGGGAAGCTTCATTTTAGCCAAAGACTCGGTAAATTGATGCATACTTCTCATATACATATCAACAATCTGTTGCTGCATCTCGGATTCTTCCTTTACCTCTTTCTTTTCAGTCGATACAGTCTTCCCTTTGGGACATGAACTTTCTACATTAGCAGAGTTAGAGGATTCGCCCGCTAAGGCGTTCTTTTTATCCAAGGAGTCGGCGGAGTTCCTGTCATCGCTTAAACTGGTGATAGTAGAGCTAAAGAACCCGGAGTTGTCGTTGGGAGAAATGGAGCCAGAGTTTGCAGCCATTTCACAGTCATCAACAGGAATAGGATGATCTGACCCCAAGCAAAGAAAGGAGCCGGGGCCAATGAGCCCGGGCTTGGCGCCTGAGCAATGACCGAAATACTCAGACACCATCTGTTGATTCTCTTTAACTACACTGATATCTGGGAATTCAATTCTTGAATACTCAATAGGATCTAGCAACACGACCTGAGACGATAACGATGAATCAGGGATGCTGTGTTTGAAGGGTGAATTGGTGCTCAATGAAAGACCCAATTTGACAGTTCCAGCAGGAGAATGGAACAGATCAGTTGAAGAAAGACTAAAATCTTGAGTCAATTCTCCATTTTCATGAATCAGAGAAAGAGGAACTAAAGAAAACCCCAACAGTTGATCTTCCATCAGACTCTTGGCCCTGCTCAGCATCCACATTTCGCACTTAAGAACAGCATCAAATTGGTTGATTTTGATCACCAATTTCTCATTGAATTCAGGGTTTTTACCCCCGCCATCAATGATCCTAGTGGAGAAGGTCTCGTCAGGGTTATAGGTAAGTGAGAATTTAGCATAAACATCTTGATTTTCGTAAATACATATGTTATGAATGTTTCTAGCATGATGAACGAAGATTTCCAGAATTCCAGAGAATTCAGTGGCACCTTCGGTGGGATTGTACCGAAACTGAGTGGTTTGATCGTAAGAATCCATCCGGAGATTATTTTGAAGAAGAGAAAGTTGAATGAGATGGAGAAGAGGGTATAGAAAACATACTCTGTATATCAAGAAAAAGCGATGAAATCAGATGAATTGAAGGGAAAGCATTAAGTTGTAACTGTTCCTTGAAGGATAAAAAGATTGAGATTGAGATTGAAATTGGGGAAGATGAATTGAAGCAACAGCATATGAATGTGTAGAGAGAGAGAAGGATTTGAGTTGATTTTTTGGGAGGGGGGGTGAGTGGGGGAAGTAGGTGGGGTAAAGCAAGGAAGAAAAATGATCATATGGTATGATGGTGTGAGTGGTTGAATTGCTGTTCAAATTGTTGTTGCTTATTTCCCTCTCCACTTATGTTTCTTTTTATATTTATATATAAACTAAAAACCACCGGAAAAAAAACTCGTCAAAAAATTAGACGTAAAAATATTAAACCATACACAATTGTTACGCCTTGTTAATGTGCAAAAATTAAACCAAAACGTAAAACGCAACGGGACCGTTAAACGAAATAAAATAGAGGTAAAACGTTGAACCACATATGTTAACTCAAAAGTTTTAGGTCGAAACGTAAAAACAAAAATATTGTAAAAGATGACATGTATATGAGACCAAAGATGAAAGTGAAAAAAAATAAACTATTAGGGTTAATAGTAAAAAATCTAAAGAAAAAACAAAAATAAAACCTATAAAACATGATGTACAAGTAATAATACATAACCAAGTTGAAAATTAGTAATATATGTACAAAATTTTTTCAGAACTTAAAAAATAATTAGAATCGTCATAACTAATATAAATCATAGATCAAATTTATATTTATTTTAAAATAAAGGATAAGAAGACATTTTTACATCTAATTGTTGTTGGTTATTTGATATAATTGTTTTATTACTTATAGTATTTACTTGTACGTAATTTAAATCGTATCTTATATTAGAATATTGTTTTATAACTAAATTTTTTTATTATCTTTAATATTTTATTTACGCAGATTGCTAAAGCTAATTTTACACGTGAAAAACTATGTTACTTTTATTTGAAAGGTACCTCTATTTTTAAATAGTAAAATTGGTAGACGGTATAATTTAATTTTAATCATCACAAATATTTGTTAATTAAGTTTGCATTAATATAATCTTAATCATTGTATTATATTTTAATTTGTCCATAAATACCCACCATCACCCCCCACAAACACCACACTTAACTCACAAAACCATTTCATCACTTCTCACTTCCACCACAAAGCCATGACTAAAGACATAGAAGTGGCTGAGCACCAGGCCGCCGGTAGCGACTACGCCACCAAGGACTACCACGAACCGCCCCGGCCCCCTTATTCGACGCCGAAGAACTCACCAAATGGTCATTATACCGCGCCTTAATCGCGGAGTTCATTGCCACTCTCCTCTTCCTCTACGTCACGGTCTTGACCGTCATCGGTTACAAAAGCCAGACCGATCCTAACCTCAACACCGATCAGTGCGGCGGCGTCGGCATCCTCGGCATCGCGTGGGCCTTTGGGGGCATGATCTTCATCCTTGTGTACTGCACTGCTGGTATCTCTGGTAAAAACTTCAGCCTCTTCATCTATAACTACCTTTTGGTTAATAAAATAAAGTAACAAACTAACGGGTGTTTGCTAAAATGAGCCAGGAGGACACATTAACCCCGCGGTGACGTTCGGGTTGTTCATCGCGAGGAAGGTGTCGTTGATAAGGGCGTTGGGGTACATGATAGCGCAGTGTTTGGGTGCCATTTGTGGTGTGGGGTTGGTGAAGGCTTTCCAGAGCTCGTACTATAACCGCTATGGCGGTGGTGCGAACGAGTTGGCCGATGGTTACAACAAGGGGACCGGGCTTGGGGCGGAGATCATCGGGACGTTTGTTCTTGTTTACGCTGTGTTTTCGGCTACTGATCCTAAGAGAAACACTCGTGACTCCCATGTTCCCGTAAGCACTTTTATCGTTAGAAATGACAAAAAAAAAAAAAAAAAATTGTCAAACAAATAAAACCTGAAACATTTGGGACGGATATTTAGATATGAAATTAGTTATAAAAATTTTCACGGGTTTGTCTACTATTAGGTTATATACTTATTATCCGAAAATGATTTAGAACATGTCTACTCACTTAAACCAACCATATTGTTATATTGTAGTTAACATTATCTTAAACAAATATAATAAGTTTGCTTTGAAGAATTGAAGGTATTAGAAACCTGAAATATTAATTGTATTATCATAAAATAAATCCCAACCTGTAATGTTTAATCGTATAAGATCATAATGAATATACCTGATATCTTTATGAAAATTCTCTCTGTTTTACATTAAAATAAAAATGCTAATTAATATTCTAATTTACAAAATTGAATATGCGAAGGTATTGGCACCACTGCCTATCGGATTTGCCGTATTCATGGTGCACTTGGCCACCATTCCGATCACCGGCACCGGTATCAACCCCGCCAGAAGCTTCGGCGCCGCGGTGATTTACAACAACGAGAAGGCCTGGGATGACCAAGTATGCATTTTTCTTTTGCCTAAATTGTTACTTATTTACATTAGTTTTAGCTTATTGTTTTGTTTATTTGAATGATTTGATATTTTGATTTCAATATTGCAGTGGATATTCTGGGTCGGACCATTCATCGGAGCCTTCGCCGCTGCAGTCTATCACCAGTTTGTACTCAGAGCCGCCGCGATCAAAGCACTTGGTTCGTTCAGAAGTAATGCTTAAGCTTGAAAGATGTTCATTCATGATTGTTAAGACGTTATTGCCTTGTATATGTTTGAAAACAAAGGGGTTTGAATTCATGTAATTGTATTTTATGTTCTTTCAAGTCATGTTTAATTTGTAAAATGCAAGTGTTATCATTTTTTTTATCAAATAATTTCAAGATCAAAATGTGTGAGATAGGAAATTTATAAGAGCTTATAAGATATAATTAAGAAAAATGGATAATGTCAAAAATTAAGATTGTTGGGTTCCGTTTATACGTTAGGTAGGGGCCCCTTTTCGTTTAACTAACAAAAATGGATAATGTCATAATCACTTTAAAAGATATAATTCCCTTTATTTAGTTAGGTGTTAATATACGTTACCCTTTAGGCATATTCTTTTGTTATTCGATTACAAAAGATAAATGTCAAATGATAGTATAATACTATTGACAAGTCAAGTAAACATGTTTGCTTGTAAAACGTGAACAATCTTTCATAAGCACTAAAGAAGATACGAAACAGATTAATTCGAAGTATAAAATGTATATTTTTATATATTTATATACCATCACATCATAAGTGTCAAGGCAATCTCACAAGTCACAAGTAACTCTTTAATTATGAATCAGTAATAATAGGGCTTTTAGGCAAATTATAGATAGCTACTTTGTAAATTTAAAAAGAATCTAATTATCCAAAATTAAGACCGAAAGGTTCAATTAATAAAAATAGTTTTTTAGGTTGTTAAAGGATAGCTTGATAGTAAACGATGTATTTTCTAACTAAATAGTTATGGGTATAAATCTTTTACTGTGCAGGTTTGATGATTAGTTTTTTGCCAAAAGAAATTGTTAGTTAAAAAAAAGATTTTACACATATTCTTACCAGAAAGTTTATCCTAAAGCATCTCTTCTTCATGTGCGTTACAAAAATGTCTCAAATTAATTAAATACATATCTCTATCAAAGAGATAAGTTGAGGATTTTATAGGTGACTTTATTGATTAGCGTTCTTGAGCTTAAGCAAACAACAAATATATATCCATACTACTATATAAAATAAAATTTTAGAATACAAGTGTAATTTTATAAAAAAAAAATTCTTTAAACTCTTAATACATTTTTTTAAGCATTAGTTACAAGTGTTTCATACAATTATTACTATTTTGCGTCTCATTTAATAAACTTTTTTTAATTAATACATATTATTAATACATTATTTAATAATATAAGATTATTTAATTCACTATATTATATATTATATTATTTATAATACTTAACATGAAATATTTTATTCTTAAAATAAAGTACTTACAATATAGTGGCAGGTAAACGAACAACAAGTTGCGCCGCGACCCCTTTTTGAATAGCAAACCCAATTTTACTAAAAACAAAGTTTTGAGACTTAAAGGTTGAAAAATTACTATGCATGACCTGCTGAACACTGTTTAGAAGGTCCACAGGCTGAGGTGCTAGAAAATCAAACGTATCAAAAGCAAAAGGGATAAATTAACATTTAAATTTATTAATAAGTATTATATTAACTGTATAATTACTAAATACTTTTATTATATAATAATAATGATAGTTAAATTTATAAATAAGTATTATCTTATTTGAATATTTTTTTTAACGGCTGGTTAGTGATTACTAATTAGTATCACCAAGTTAGTAATATTCGTCAATGCCAAGGTTTGAACCTTGAACATCTAAGAGAGGCCACGCCTACCACCTCCCCCTTAACCACTAGGCCAAGAGATCATTACTAAACACTTTTATAATAAAGCATTTAACTGTAATTACTAATTTTATAATAATGATGACAATAATAATCTATATTTATATTATTATATAAAACATTTGATAAGGACATATTTGTAATTTTACTCAAAGTTTAAGAAACCTAATATAATTTTTAAAACATAAGATACAAATGTTATATACAATAGTTTATAATTTACTCATATTTAATAAATTTCTTTCAATTAATATATTATTTAATATATATTTATTTTAAGTATATCTTATTTATAATATTTTAAATTAATATTAAAATATATACATTTATTATTTATAATTTTATAGCTTAATACTATTTGAATTTAAGTATTGTTTTATTTAAACACTTAAGCATATAATCACTAAATATTTACATAGTTGTAATAATAATAATATTACCCAAATATATCAATGTTTAAGACAGATCGAAGAAGAGGCTCGAAAACACCCGTTGCATCACTACATATAACATACAGAAAAAATTATGAGTAGTGAATTTGTATGTTTTTTTAATGTTACCATAATAATTTTTTTTCTTCAAATTAATAAAAAACTTATTTTGTTTTTTTATAATTTTATATTATTTTAAAACTAACCACAACACCTTCTCTCTCTTTGTTTTTCTTCTTCCAAATTTACACCTACTCATTTTGCCTTTTTAAAAGTTTTATATTTAACTTTCAGGTTATGTTAAATTTATATTTAATCACCTGTTTTTTTTTTTAAATTTTATACTTAAGCCTTCGAGTTATTTAAAATTTATATTTAATCACCTGAAATTTTTTTAGTTTTATATTTAAGCCTTCAAGTTATGATAATTTTTTATGTTAATTAATTGTACAATAAAGCTCGTTAACTATAGTAAAGTCTTCATTTAGGCATCCGCTATTTTTCTTCTTTGTTTTGAGGTGTTTAATTTTTTATAATATTTTTTCAATTAGATTTTTTAAAAGCGTTTCGCACGTAATTTTTTTTCGAGTGGTTAATATTAATGTATAAATTATTAGAATTAAATCTTTTAACTTTTATAATCACCACTGCATAATGCGGGTTACACCTACTGGTACTATTAAAAAAAGTTCATGGGGGTGTGGGCAACCTCGTGCCTAAGCACTAGGCCCGCCCCTGCTCAGCTTTCAACTTTCAAATCCTTAATTTGATTACTATCTAATGTTAACATACACAAAATAACAATTAACAACTAAAACTACAAATTAAACCCTAACCTAACATCTAAGTTCATCCCTCTTGTGCTAGATAAATAAATACAAACTGCACATGATTTCATAAACTCTAAAATTTAAAATCAAAAGTGAAATACTAAAAAATTTAATAGAATACCATACACAAGTTAATCTTAATTTTATTTGGGCGTTTAATAGTATATTAACTGAAGTTTTTTAAATTTCAGTGTATCCCGTTACGTACAACGATGAATTTTTTTTACAATTCGAAACAAAAGTTTAAGGGTAACTCGAGCTATCCCTTACCTCTTAGGTGGTGTTTGTTTTTTCCCAAAAAGTCTTCCTGACCACTTTTGTCTGCACCGCGCAGACCACGGGCAGAGGTTTACATCTGCAAATTGTTTGTTTTTTGGAAGACCTTTCATTAAAAAAGGTCTGCCTGACCTCTTTTTGGCACAGACTTTATATGATGTCTTCTCATCTCTTCTCACATTCACCTCCACCTTCACCCTAACCCATTCCCCCTTCCTTCCCCTCCCGTAGAAATCCAACCACCACCACCACCGCCGATGCCGGCGGCCGTTCCCCCTCCACGTTCATCGCACGTCCCCCTCCCCCTTCCACGCTCATCGCACGTTCCCCTTCTCCCTCCACGTTCCTCGCGCGTCGGTGGGTTTCGACATCACGGTGGGCGGTGGGTTCCGACATCCGGCGCTAGGTTTCGACATCACGGTGGGCTGTGGGTTCCGACATGGCGGTGGGTGACGCTGTGACGATGGCGGAGGTGGGTTACGACATCCGGCGGCGGCGGCGGGTACGTTGATGGTGGCCGGAGCTGCGTGAAGGGTTCCAACATCCAACGGTGGCCGGAGCTCCGGCAAAGGTGGGTTTGTGGCTGGTGGTTCTGTTGATGGTGGTGGTGGTGGTGGTGGACGGTGTTGCAGCACTTTCCAGAAGTTAAAAACAAACAGTCTTCTTCTTGCAGACTGTAGAGGTTTGGTCCACCTCTTCTGCTACAGATGTCTGCAGATGTGATACGCAGACTGAAGACATTTTATCTCTTCAAAAACAAACAGCACCTTAATAAGTCCGCATTTACACCCAAGTGTGATGTAAATAGCCTATTTTTAAAAAGTTGTGTGTTAAAGTCTCGAAACAAATAGTGCATATTTAGTAGTGGATTAAAAATATGTATAAATTACACTTTAAAAAAAAATAAAGGTACATTGTCAACGCCGGAGATTCTGTCATGGTTAGGCTGCTTCCCAAACCGACGGCGATTCAATCTCATATCCTCCACCTTTCCACCATCTCTCTTCACTTCAATAACAGATCTACCAAACATTTCACATTCATCTTCAACAATCACTAAACCTTCACAATAATGGCGATCAACACACTACTTCACATTTTCTCCTTCGCACTCCTCCTCACTCTCACCGTCTCTTCTACAGATCCACCGCCACCGTCTCCTCCACCACAATCAGCTTCAGACGACTCAATTTCACTATCTTCCTCATCTCCTTCACCTTCGATATATTCTCCACCGTCAGATCTATCAGATCCTCCGTCGTTCGGCGGAGGCTAGTGATGTATCCGCCGGAGTGAAGAGCGAAGAACCGACGGAATCGGCGTCCGGCGGGATGAGCGGAGGGAAGAAGGTCGGTGTGGCGATTGGATTGATCGCCGCCGCGTGTGTCGTTGGAGTCGGAGGAGTTTTGTACCGCAAACGGCAGCAGAATATCCGGCGGGCACGGTACAGTCAGGCGGCACGATTGGAGTTTTAACAGATAAGTTTTTTTGATCTTGATTTTGATTGAATTTTGGTTTGTACATTTAGATCTAGATCTGCGGATTCAAAGTATCGTATCATAAAGTTAACGATTCGTATTCATCGCATCGATTCGTATGCAAATTGCGGTTTTCTGCTGTTAGGAGTTGTTAGTTATAGATGAGATTGTTATCCTAATTCCTACATCAGTGTTTGTTGATGGTGAAAATGTGAACAGTTGATGATCATCTCATGCACCAAATTGTATGTGGAAATAATAATTTAATATTATTTTTTTTGACTCTGCCTAATTACTCACCAACAAACTTAGAGTGCGTTTGGTTCGTAGAATTTGTTGGAATTAGAATTGGAATTAGAAGGAATTGTAATTGGAATTCAATATTTTCCAAAGAAATTGAAATTCAAGGGAATTGAAATTTATAAATGAAATTCAAATTTCAAATGCATTATTAGTGACAAAACACTTATAAAGGATTTGAAATTTATCACTAATTGCAAACCACCACCACCTCCATGATTACTGATCTCCGCCGCTACATACCATCGGCCACCACCGCCGTCACCACCAGCAATTGACCGCGACCACCAACCGTGCCCAACGACCACGCCCGTTGCTAAAAATCGATCGTACCCAACCGTTGCTGCCAACCGGTCAAGCACGCTGTCGAAAACCGACGGTCGCTATTGAGTGCGTCTAAAACCGACGCGGTTCGGCGATGATAGTCGGTGGTCAACTGCGGGCGCTGTCGGTGGAGACGACCGTTTATAGACGCACATGCGGTTAACAGTGACCGTCGATTGTCGACAAGGATGACAGCACGATCGGTTATTGTCGGGTTTGGGTTATCGACGACTATTGGTGGTCAGATAGCGGCAGTCGGGCGACGGTCGGAGGCCAGGTAGCGGCAGTGGGGGGGGGGCGGCGGCCAGGTAGCGGCAGTCGGGGGTGGCGGCGGCCAGGTAGCGGCAGGGGGGGCGGGGCCGGCGACGGTCAGGTAGCGACAGCGGTTGAGGGCGACGGTGGCGGGGGGGGGGGGGGCAGCGGTCTGGGGCGGCGGGCGGGAGGCGGCCGGGCGGCGGCGGCGGTTGTTGGTAGCCTTGGTTGGTGGTGGGTGGCGGTTGGTGGCGGAGTCGCGGGTCGGTGAAATTTGAAATCCTTCATAATTTGGAAGGATTTTGAAATCCTTCATTTGAAGGAATTTGAGGAAATCAATTCCAATTCCAATTTCAATTCCTTTCGTAACCAAACACGTTAAGAATGGAATTCGAATTCCAATTCCAACAAATTCCTACCAACCAAACACAATGACCAATGGAATTCAGATTCCAATTCCATTAAATTCCATCGAATTCCTGCATACCAAACGTCCCATTAGGATGTAACTGAAATACAATATTAACATGAGAAATGATATATGATATTAATAAAAGTTTATAAGAAAATATATGTAATTCCTTTGATATTAATTGCTATTATTATTATTATTTTTTAAGTAGTTGAACTATACTATTATAATAAATCTGATAGAATGACGTGATAATTTTACCCATATTTTAAGAACCCGTATCAAAAGTCTCAAGCTAAATTTTCTTATACTCTTATTTTTATTCCTAAACAAATCTAAAAAGTTTAGAGATGGTTTAATTTTTGAATAAAATTATTTGTCGTATTATGTATAAGTAATATGTTGATCCTTGTAACCAACTTCAGTACAAATATCATGTTTTCGAAAAAGACAAGAATGATTTTTGCTTAATTAAACATACATTTTAATATATATTTTACTTTTTTTTACGTAAAATTTAGTTTACCGCTTCATGTACTTTTTGACTATTTGTTTCTTTTCTAACCTTCAAATACAACAAGAAATAACACTCATTACGAAAAATTACTAGTAATATTGGTGAATCTATAAACTTTTAATAGCATAGAAATCATGCTACTACCTATACTATTGCATAAGTTTAATTTGAACATATAGCTTGTCTGTTATTTGTTGTTTAGTGGGGTTTGCCACAAAGTTGAAATCAAAAAAGGTACACAATAATATAATACTAATTTGAAAATCATGTTAGACTCATGAATTTTACACAAACTTAAAATTTAACCTCACACAAACTTAAAATTTAACAAGAACAGATATATTATTTATGAAAAATATAGATATAAATGTTGGTTCAGTTGTTTTGGTTTGTTTCTCTATTATGGTTTAGTTTTTCTATTCGCACCTAACTGGCACAAGGTTGCTTATAATCAACCCAAACAAACCAATGAGTTTTATGTTAATTTTGTGTGTATCAGAAATTCACACTCTATTAAAATACTATTATTTACCATAACACACTATTCCAAAGTTCAAGTGTATATATGAATCATTAAGTGGGAATCAGAAATTGTTTTTTAAGAAAAGCAATAACTTTTTGAAACCGAGTAAAAATTTAAACATGTACTTTCTATAAAGGTTACTTGTGTAAAATTATCCAATAGTAAACCAATTATTTAACGGTCAATATTTATTCTACACAAGATGGATTATGGAACAAAATGTTCGAAGAATCTCAACACAACTAAGCAAACTTACTTCTGTTAGTAAGTTTTAAGCTTTCTCCTTAATTATATTTTGGTATGAGGGGGAGACAATGGTAGCGTAGCGGTGGTGGTGGTGATGGAGATTCGTTTGAAGATGATTCCAGATTGTAAACATCCGGGGGACCCATACACAACGGCTAGGATGGCGGTGGTGCGCTGTTGAACGCCAACGATAGTGACAATGGAATTGTTGGTGTAATTTCGACTGATGAAGAATCTCTTTGCCTGCTATACCACCATCTTCTAAACTTCAATACTTCCACAACAATTGACCTGCCACATATTGCTATTGCACAACCCGCAAGCATTGCAAGAAAAATCGATAAAATTGGTGGAACATTAACCTACATGTCATTTAAACAATGAGTATGTCCATGAAACAAATATAATGATCAGTCATATATCATTAAATTCATTTACAATGTCTAAGAGTAGTTTCTTTAAAATAACATAAATATAATGATTCCCCTTACCATGGAGTAAAAAACATGCGCGAAAATAACGACTAAGGAGAACTGGATCAATGCGTATAGCCAAGCAAATCTTTTTTTAACTATAGATAAAATCAAAGTCTTTAGGTTAGTTATTCGATCTCACTAAACCAATATATGATAACGATTTTAACAGTGTCATGTGACAAAAAGACAACTGCAAAAATCCAGATTTCACCCATAATATATATATAAAATTATTTTAGAAACAAATTTAATACGGTTTTCAAGTTTATCTAGATATCTAACTAGTAAAGTTTTGTTTAGTTTGTTTTGCGTTTTGGTTCATGGTATTTTTTATTTTGTTAGCATGTGAGGTTGTTAAACTTATAGGCTAATAATCTTTTTACATAATCCCAAATTGTGAAACCAAACTGAATCCAAATCGGCTTTTGTTTAAAACTATAATAAGTGTTACTAATGCTTTAGTTTATAAACCGTCCAAACTGCGCTATAAACACCCCTATGTAAAATCAGATGTAAGACCCACAAAATAGAGACAGGATCACCGCATATTTTTCTCTGTCTTTTTTGTGAAGTAGAAGGCTTACCCATGGCAGAAGAAGTCATGGATGAAAGAACCCCTAATACACAAGAAAATGGAAGAGACAGAGCAATTGAACCTAAACCCATCTTCCCAACCTTCACAAGAACACAATGTATCAAAAAAAAATCACCATAAATCAAATGAAAAAGAGCATGTTTGGGAACCGAATTCGTTTAAAACCAAACTAAATTCATTCTCCCAAACACATCCCTATAATAATGCACACAAATCTTTACCAGAAGCTGCTCAAGAAAGCAAAAGTATGCAAGCGCGTTAACAATAACAAGAGTCGGCATTTCTTGCCACACCCTATAGATATCACTGCCAAAATCACAAACAAACAAACATAAGTTGCTAAATTTAAGTCTATATTTAAAAAAAGATTGAAACTTGCCTGTATGCGTTGACTTCAATATGGTGGTCATGGGTTGCATTAGCATCATTATCTTGGTTTATAACACTATTTTGGATTCTTAGAAGTGTAACAGGTAGATTTTCAACATCTTGATGACACACATCACACATTTTGTTACCTTTTAT
Organism: Flaveria robusta; assembly: GCA_025506415.1. NCBI lineage: Eukaryota > Viridiplantae > Streptophyta > Magnoliopsida > Asterales > Asteraceae > Flaveria > Flaveria robusta. The sequence continues at coordinate 25,824,308 of CM046471.1, read as the reverse complement.
GCTAAACCATTTTATGGCACATTCTTTATGAGCTAATGCAAGTTCACCTTTGCAACTGCATTCCATCTTCAAGGTTTCTCCACCTTCACATAGTTCAACATAACATATCCTGCAAATGGCCTCTTCTTCGGCTATATCATCAGCATTAGCTTCATAGACATCAAACCATTTGTCACAAGTCATCAAAGTACTTTCAGAATTATGTATTGAAGGATAAATGACATAAAAATAATATCTTTGTGAGACTGTAGAGATAATTTGTAGAATGAAAATACAATTAAGCAGTAAATAAGTTATTCTGTTTCACAAAGTAATCAATTTTGTTAATTGCTGCTATAAAACTAACTGACCTCCTAAGCAATCCAAAAAATCAACAGTTAAAAACTATAGATAATAAGTTTTAAAATGCAAATCCAAACACCCCTTTTGTATAGATCATTACTTCATTAGAAGTAAACAAACTTACCATCATCATCAGTAGGAATATTGGTTGGTGTCATGCCATCAAACTCTTTCACCCGTGAAGCTTTCGTGATCAAACGGTAAAAGGAATTCGATCTCTTCATACGCATGTTTTCATTGAGGATTGGGACAGATTGAGATCGAGGGATATGCTCGTGGAATTTAGTCTAGAATAATCAAACATTTAGCATTTTCATTTCATGAGAAACTAAAACAACTCAAACTGGTTGAAGTCATCCAAATTTTAATTTTAATGCTTTTAATCTCCTAAATCTTCTTTTATTCAAAGATTAGATTTCTATTTTAATCAGTATTAACACATTAATTATTTATGAAAAATGGAATAACAAGTGTTTGTAGGTCAACCCACCTGACCAGGCCCGTTTCAAACCGACTAAAAAAATGACTTGTTCCAACCCAAATTCGTGTCACCCATTACCCAACCCACCAGACCAGTAGACAGATGAGCATGTGATCAAGCTACATGCTTACATTTTATAGCAAAAAAAGGGACTAGAGGGTCAAAATCCTATCAACTCACTTGCAAATCAAGTGAACCACCTGATCTTCTTAACCCAGGCTCTAGGTCCGACTGTCCAATCGGGGTAAAAGATCGAGATGGTGTTGTCATCTTCGTAAACATTTTTGAAAGTGACCATGATCTTGTAATAGACGCTTTCTCTCGTGGTAAGAAACAAGAGGCTGCTGGAATTATCACATCTGTAACAGTATTTTTATTCTTAAAACTCAGTTTTGGTAAAAGTTTTTTCTTTAAAGATATATTTTTGGATGAACAAGTTTCGGGTGATGCTGCCACATTCACTTTCTTATGAAACCGAGGCGGTGGAGGAGGCGCTGGAGGCATTTTTATCTGAACAAATTCATGAGAGGAAGAAGACTGTAATGTTCTTGATGGTATCTCCAATATCAGATTTTGTTCTCTCAGATAGTTTTCACCCTAAAACACAAACAAGAAAACAAAGATATCTAAAGATTTTGATTGAAGAATTGATGTAATTTAAAATGAACAATTGGTCTCAAGAATCTTTAAATGATATAAGCTATAAAGAATAAAGTCGTCGCCTTTTTCCTTAAATGTTTTGACCATCAGTTTACATTTATTTTATGGGTCCTGCTTCTGTGGGACCCATGAAAACGGAGAAAAACAGTATAAACGAATGAAACCTAAGCATTACCACATCATCGACAACTTATAAAGAAACATTAGCACAATTTAGAGATTTTGACAAAAGGAAATGCAGTCACAATTATTCTGCACTAACAAAAGCATTGGAAGTTTATGTGATGCTTACAATAGCCACAAAGTGTCGAATCGAAAGCGCCTTTCTTTAAAATTTCTAGTCCTATAACATATGCCCTTAAAAGTTGTAATCATATGGCTTTGATTAAACAGGATTATATATAATCTGGAAGCAAGATAACGTTATTCCTGTGAATGGATGCTTCTCAAGAGAGTCAACAAAGTGGTCAAGAAATATCATGAGTAGTACAAATCTTGATACACAAGCTATATGCTCAAAATTTCATAATTTTAAGAGAAAAAGTTTTAATTAAAAAGAAAAAAAAACTACTTTTGCAGACTGCACCTAGAGGGCGTGACGGGTCAACCCTCATATCTCTCGTGTGGCTTCCAAGAGCAATCTATGGTCCAATATCAATATAGCATCCCTGTCTGTAGTAATTTGGTGGTTTTAGGGATCAAAAAGTGTTTTTCTGATTTACATGAAATTATTCAAGAATCAAAGTTGAAAACAATTGAAACAATTTCAATTCATATTCTTTTGACACAATGACACCTGAAAACATACAGCTCAAATTCAAAAATTCCTGCAACATTTGACTATGTTTGACTATTAATATAATGTCTAAAACACCCTTACCTATCCTTGAAGCCAGAAATATCATGAAAACAATAAAATAAACAAGATCAGCTGCAAAATAGGTTCATGTGATCATTTCTCAGCATCCCAATTGAGTTAACCACAACTTGTATGATTAAAAGCAAGAACACCAATACTTTTGTAACTATGAGAATGGGTAAATCAGTACTTTGATCAAAACATATTGCTGTAAATAAAACAGTAATTTGATCAAAACCTAGAGGGTTCGAATTTAGTGTTTTAAGATCAAAACGATTCTAAAAATGATTTGCAGCTGATCATCAACATACCCGAATACTTATATATCAAGAAGATTATAACTGTAGTAATAAAATTTGAACTTAAAAGTGACCCATTTACAATTTCAACTAAAGAGAGCAAATTTAAATCAAAGACGAAAAACTAAGAAAAAAAGGGGTAGAAATGAACACCAACCATTTGAATTGGAAATGTGACTTCTTCAATTTGGGAAGATCTTGAATCATGCCCTCGATCACCTGTAGATTCAATGGAATTACTTTCTTTAAAAATCATGATTTCATGCAGCAATTTGATATGGGTTTTGATCTTTTTGGGGCACCCAGAGGAAGAGGGGGAATGTTCTAAAGAGAAGCATGTATTAATATGTACAAAGAGGGAGTTGATTTTAGAATAATATATGTTTAACGGGAAGAACCGCATCATATATTTGTATGTAATGTTTTAAATATTTGATAACCACTCTCACTTTTTATTAATATTATTTTAATTATCTTTTATGTGTTATGTAAAATTATATCGTATGATTATCGTAACAGCTAGTATGTTTATGGGATGAATGCACTCTTATGTATATTATTTTTTTTAAACGGTTAGATGTTACTTTAGCTTTCATACTCTATCTAGTCTACATATCTAATTTATACTAACTTATTATAGACGGTGCTAAAAACAATAACCATACAAACTCTAAATGTCTTTCTCGTTAGACCCAACATGCCAACCCCTCACCCTTTAGGAACTTTATATATATCATTTGTTTTTATGTTTCTGTTTGATATAGTTGATAAGGTTATTATTATATTGGGTTATTGGATTTTAATAATCCCAAGTTTCATTTATTGTTGGGGATTAATCACAACTCAATAAATGTTTTAAGATACTTTTAACTTTGAACTTATTTTCCTCCAATGATCCCTTACTAACTGAGAGTTAACATCCGTTAGTTTTTTTTTTTTTTTTTTTTTTTATGAAATGGGGCTAACATTGAGCCATTTTTCAATTTTGTCGCTGCCCAACCTCCATCAAGTTTGTTTTTCAGTGTCTAGCCTCCAACGTCACCTGAAATATACCTTCAATGAGTCAAGTGGTTAAGATCAGAAGGTGAAGATTGACGGATTTTAAGATGCAGAAGTTTCAGATTGACGAATCAAATGGTTGATTTTAATTTTTACTTAGTGTTTTGGCCATATAAACAATCTATGCCATCGAAAAACTAATGGTGTTAATTCTCAGTTAGTAAGAGATCGTTAAAGGAAATAAGCTCAAAGTTGGGAGTGACTAGAAATATTTCTTGAATTGTGATTAATCCCGACCAATAAATAAATATTAGGATTTTTAAAATCCAATAACCTTATTGTATACAAAGAAAATTATAAAAACAATCATATTTTGTTATGTTTTTTAGTTACGTTAGTCTTCATTTTTGTAGTAACTAGTACATAATCTATTTATATTTTATGCATCATTACAAATATATTTATACGTGTAAATAATATAATATTTTTTTACTTTTGTGTATATAATTGCACTATTTTACTATGCATATACTTTCACATTTTTTTACTCCGTTAAAATATGGGTTGGGTATATACATTTATGACGGTGCATCAAGATTACGAATATATATATATATAACTTGGTATGCTCTATTAACTCACGTATATGTACACCATAGAAAAAAGAATTATTTTTACGATTTTATGTTATGTTTAGTATATGTGTTCAACTAAGTTTATGAAATTCTAGGTGTACAAATGGATCAGTTTAAGTTTCATTCATTTATTTTGGTAAGTAACATAATTTATTGTTTTTCAAAAAGACAATGCATTTGCTTGTTTAATTCATTTGTGTATATATTAGGTTCATTAATCATGAAAACATATAAATTGTTTTTGGTATTCGCCGATTTATTAGGTCGGGTGTAGACAAGACCGTACCCCACTTTCTCTTTTCCATTTCTCTATACTTAAAAATTTATTTATTTTCTATCTTTTCAAATTAAGTTAAAATGATATATGTAAATATTAGAAAATATTCAAATAGAAAAAATTTTAAAATTAAAAAGTATAAAATTAATTTTAACCATCAATCTTTTTAATCAGTAGTTAAAACTAAAACATCTAACAACCTGGCCACCTGGGTATGCATACAAAACCCAATAACACATTAGAACTTTAAATTCTGATAAAATACTAATTTATTTTTGGACCAAGATTTACAAATTATTAATCTAAAAGATATTTGATTATATTTTCTACTTAAATTTCAATACAATATTGACTTCCAAACCTTTACAAATCAGAAGAAACAATCCCGACAAAAAAAAAAAGTTGAAGAACAGCGTTCATTGACGGAACAACCATGAGAACGCAGTACTAGCAGGGAAATTTTATGATTTGCGTATCTAAATTATTGTTTAATTTTAATATTTCTTTGTTTTTTCTCATACATCAAGTTGTTTTTCGGTTTTTCAAACAAAATCATATTCTTATCGGTTATTCAACAAAATGGAACCGGTTTACCCGGTTAAAAAACGAATCGATTAAGTAACCATAAGGTTCAGTTTCAGTTTTCAGATTTAGATTATCTGATTTTCGGTTCTAACCGGTTCCGGTCCGATTCTAACGGGTTCAAACCGGTTGCACACCCTATTCAATAATATTATTAAAAATTTGGGCTAGAATGTTTTGGGTTCTAATACTTATTATATTCATCATGTAGTGAGCCCAATCTAATGGGCCTTATTATTTACGACTTATTATACACATCATGTCGTTTCAGGTAAGCTGCTCAGAAGACGAGAAATGACGACGGAGCAAAAACCTCAAAAAGGAAGAAGCAAAAAAGGGGAATCATCTCCGGCGACGGCGAAACCCAACGGCAAACGGAAAATCAAGAACGGCGTCCTACCGGAGGAACTTCCGATCACCCACTCTTCAAGCTCCAATCTTCACAACAACAAGAATAATCGACCAAAACCAAAGTCAAAATCAAAATCAAAACCAAAACCAAAATCATCGAAAGAAGAAGAACAACAAGTGGAAGCTTCTGGAAAAGATGAGGTTTTAGATCATCGTGTACAGGTACCCCCGGAGGCGAATGGCATTGAAGGTTCGAAGAAGAAGAATAAGGAGAAAAGTAAGAAAGAGGGTAATGAGGAGAAAGACGATGGGTTGTTGTATCAGATTCCGATGAGTCGAGTGAGTCGGATAATTAAGAGTGAAGATCCTAACATTCGTATTACTCAAGAAGCAGTTTACGTTATTAATAAAGCTTCGGTATGACTAATTTCTCTTGTTTTTTTTCTGATGAATTAGGGTTCTATATCTTATACGTTAGAGTAAATAGGGATAACAAATTACCAAGTGCTATTAGTGTTCTGACTTTTTGTTTAATATCATCATTCATGAGAATTATAGTTAGCTTGTATACTTAAGCAGAAAAATCAAGACATCTGAGGATTGGGTGGATGTTGGGTTAGGTTTTCCATCATTGGGTTATTCGATTACTCCTTTGATACTGGTGCTAAACTAAAGTTCTAAACTTTGTTACTTGGATGATTGATGCAGCATTGCATTATATCAAATTATGAAACTTATTGTATCTGAAGTCACCATTTCGTTTCTAGCATATATGTTCTTGAATATAAAGCCATCTTAAGCAGTTATTTCTGACTGTCTCAAGAAAAGACCATCAGAAGAATGAAAAGCTATCTTGAGTTATGTACAATTGATGACTTATAAGTTATAACCATTCTTAGTACTAGAAAATTAGTGATATGCTTGGATTTGCTAAACTTCAACTTATGAAAACTATCGAAATATTTAAGACCATGTTCCCTTAACGTGCAATTCGTGTCTAACCGAGTAGGAGACGTAAATAAATCAATGAAGGTTTCATTTTAACAAATTTAAACAGTTGAACATAATATCTTTATTGAACATCAAACTATACTACCTTTTATTAAATCATGGATTCATGGTAACCAAAACTGATTTTAACCATTTTTTACTAGTTTGAGATGTTTGTCAACTTGATTTGCAACATTAACCGAAATCTGAGTGCTCTTTAATGTCTCGATGATAGCAAAAGATTATTTGCAAGGTATAAACAAACAAAAAAAGATAAGTAAATGTATAAGTCTTTTGATGTTAAAATAAATTGTTAGAGTCATCATTCATTTCTACTACAATCTAAATTCTTGTGATTACCATGTGGGTGTAGGAAAATTTTCTGCAGTTGTTTACTACCGAAGCTTATGCTGGTGCTTTTCTGGATCGTAAGAAATATATTGATTACAAACACCTTTGTAAGTGCTCTGCCTTTGGCATCATTAATGTGGTATTTTGATTTTTTTTCTTTTATATAGTTACAATAGTTATATCTGCATTTTTTTTGAAAATATTAAATTCAAGCTTATCTTATTCAATCATTTCATGTGGGCATCATAGTTAGGAATTTTTCTTGAGGTTTATATGATTTAGCAAACCCAACCCTATTAATGGCAAGGCTTGTTTGAACAGAGTTAGATTTGGGCTATGAATTACTAGCAGGCAAACGAGTAAATTAAGTTACCATAGAATAGATTAGAACGAAGTTGTCAAATCTTGCCCAATGTGTATTTTCAATGCACAAAACCTCTTAAATCATTCTATTTTTTAGATGCTAGATTAATTTTGGAGGTGATTATCACACGCTAAGTACTTAAAATTGGGTTTTGAATCATCTATAATTGTCAAACGGGTCAATTAAGTAACAATACAATAGATTTGTATGAAAGAGGTCAAAAATTCACCCAATGTATATCTTCAAAGCATTAGACCTCCTAAATTAATTTAGAGTAAATTACACGGACAGGCCTTGTGGTTTGCACGTATTTCAGGTTTAGTTCTCACTTTGAAAAAATTACAGAAGAGGACCTGAAATATACTTACCCATTTTGACCCACCCCCTGCCCGTTTTACCACCTCTAGTGTTGGGACCTTAGATTGTCTAAAACTCATGTAATTTTGAGTTTAATAGCTGTAGTGCATTATAATATTGATTCAGCCCTTTGAAAAGATAGTATTTTTATATTTAAATTTCTAGGATGCGTACTTTATAAACATAATTTCAATTAAACATGTTAATGTCTAATATTATTTTGTAATTTGTGTCATTGAACCAGCATCAGTCGTTAGTAAGCGGAAAAGATTCGACTTTCTTTCAGGTACCTTATGAACCAGACGACACATCTTTTTTAGCTTTTCGGTTTGGTAATTTGTTTATGTCGTCATGCATGTAGATTTTGTTCCAGAGAAAGTTAAAGCAGAGGACGCATTAGCAGAATCACAAACAGTGGAGAACTAAAGCGGGCCTCTGGATCAATAGATGTCACATGGCTTGTGTTTTGTAATGCTAGATTATATTCTTGTTTTTGTAAAATTAATGTGTAATTTTGATGTTATCTGTAATGAAAGAATGTTGTATGAAACTTTGCTTGGTTTAGTCAAGAATGGAATCACTTAGGATGGGTGGTGTTCTTGCTGGTACCACCTTTAACACATCAGATTTCTATCCTGATTTTTTGATGAAAAGCTTTCGTTTTAGACCCATAAGCTCAAATAAATATTTTGGAGATTAGCTTTTTAGCCATGAGTGGCAATGAGAGTATAATCTGTGATTGATTAAGTTCATTCATCATATGCTTAAATTTGGTATTTAGCTTCATGTAGGCTTGATGAGTTTGTTTAAATCCATTATTAAGTCATTATTGTGATTATAAGCAAGTTGATTATTTTCATTGTGAGAAGACTCTAATCATAAGATTCGTGTTAAGCAATAGAAAAGGTTGAGTCAAGATTAGCATGGTAAACTTTTGAAGACAAAAAAAAATGTTCTAAATAAAAAAATGGTAGGTTTTTTCGTAAGCAATACCAACACCTTATGTCCAACGTTCTTGTTGGTTATTATGTGTATCTCAATAGTCATAATAACTAAGACACCATCATCACCATTCAGACGATGGGCATCCCTACAACCGCACTATCCATAGTGGTTTCTGTTTCAGCACGACAGAGAGATTGAGAAGTTGTAGTTGCATTCTAAAATCAAAATGTTTTCTTTTATTATTGTACGTTGACGTGATATGCATGTTACCACCTCAAGGTGGACTAGGTAAACGACTTGGGCTCTCCAATGGAGTAAATCTGCGAGTAAACCTGCAAGTGCAAGTTGCATTACCTTCTATGGGTTTCTGGGACAGGGGTGTCACAAACCAGTTTACAAGTCCGGTAATACACAAGTATTGTTTATTTTGCACCTTGGAATATCTTGGATTTGCCATGTAACTTTCTTTGCTTCAACTCGTTCATGCTATAATTCTACAATACACGTAGAACAAAATTGAAAACAAAGTATGAGATCACATCCCAACTAGAGTTGTTTAAATAGCATGCGACTAATAGTCTACCTGTACCTTATTATCTTGCATAAACTAGTTCATTATAAACTCAAGAGTTGGTTTGGCTCCACTTATAAGTATATGAACTAATTTTAAGCTAAACGTGGCTTGCTTGTATAAAAACTCAAGCTAATTTAGTTCTAGCTAATCTAGCTTGGCTTGTACACTACTAATTTGCTATGGTATTATTTAAAACTTTTATAGCTTTATATCGCTATTAGTCGTTATTTAAGAGTTTTATAAAGAGAAATGTATAAAGTCATCAAAACTAAAATGATACATAAACAAATAAAAAATAAAAAGCGTAACTCCTTAATCTATAAACAAACACATGTCAAGACAGACGTAGTATAAATTTAACTTTTAACCTGATTTGAAATATCAAGTCAAGTTGACTCTAACTCGTATTATTATTGGCTAGAGCCCCCACCAATTGCAGATTGAGTTGAACTCCAGTGATTAAATAGCCCTAATCCCAACTGTCAAGACATTGATACCATTTTCTTTAAGCTTTTACCAAATCCTCCACAAACGTCCAACCAATACAGGCTCATAGCTTTATTATTACCAACTAATTATAATGTGTACTTCATAAATATTGGGTGTTTGCTGCTTTACTATTAAAGAAAACTAAATATACAAAAAACTATTTGAAAAAAATCCCACCACACAATTACATTCTTTAATTATTAAAAAAAAGAAAAAACTCGAAAACAAAACTGCTACATTATATAGTTGGATCATGGATGGTCTTCAAACTTCAAAGGCCCATAAGCCCAAACCAATTATTCTTACATTATGTAATAACGTCAAAATCAGCCCAAAACAGAGAAGAAAATACAAGTTACTAAACCAATACTATAACAAGTGGAAAACTCGATCATCAACCGGTTTATCTGAAACCGGAGCTGCCAGGTTTCAAAGGAGCACAAGTGTCGGAACTGCTGACCTGGCCATCGGAACTTCCGGGCCTCATCCAAACCTTTACATGTCCATCCCGACTAGCCGTAATGATGGACTCGCGAGAGAAGATTAGACCAGATAAAGGTTCAGTATGAACACGGTGAGCCACCAATGGTGCCAGCTTAGGGACGTCTTTTGTGCTGGGAGCCGGTTGGAGGGTACCTACAGGGACCACACTGTCCCAATGGGATGACGGGGTCCTACTGTATGTGGGAGACCCACCAGGCGGACGGCGAAGTGGCACTACGAGTTCATCCATTGCAAGATCCCAAAGTAAGAGTTGTGTATCCTGCAGAATTTACATTGGTTACCATCAGTTAAGAGGGAAATATTTCAATTGAATTAAAGCTGCTTGTGAAGGTTATAAGCAGGATAAGAGATGGCATGATTGGTGAGTTGAGGGTGTTGGGCAGTGAGTCAACATATTATAATTTGTACGGGTCAAGCTGGACAGGTTGAGTTGGCCCGTAAACCCCTTCCTGTCTTTTTCTACAAATAATTATGATACGAAAAACTGAAAACTCTATAATACTTGAAATCTTTGAATGAAACAACTTAGGAGGTTGCATGCATTAAGAGCGTACCTGACCAACAGAACCAAATCTATACACTGCATTTTCAGATTCGCCTTCTGAAGTTTGCGGTGACCAATATGGATCAAAAGCAACTCCGCTAACCTGCAGGTCATCTAGTCCAAAACAGTAAGAAAAATCCTTCATTATTTTATCCTTTTTATCTATTCTTTTATCCAGAAACAAAATGAGCCTTTGCAATGTAGAAACTCGAAAGAGAAGGCTCATTTTATAAAAGATGAAAAAAATTATTTTTTTGGTATGGGTTGGGTTGGCCCAAATCACTTTAATAATTGGCATATAAGATATTAGTATAAACAAAAAATAGACTCACTTTTTAAACATAATGATTTAGGAGGTTTTATGCATTAAAAATACACTTTTGAGACATTACACATTTGACCTGTTCCCTTGTAAGTTCTTATTTTTACCCTTTCAACCTGTTAGAAATAAAACCTAATGCAAATTGACCCATTCATAAGTAAATGGATCCAAATAAATTACCCATGAGTTGTGACCCTCTCCCCAGGCTACCACTTTTCTGTCTTCCATACTCCAAACCTGAACCAGATCATCTTCCCCACCAGTCAAAATGTACTTTCCATCAGAACTGAGTAAAAATGATTAAGAATTTATTTTCCACTTCAAGTAGAACAAGCATGATTTAAGGAAATTCAGTACAAATCATACAGGATGCTTTTACCTCCAGGCACAACATAGAAGTGCACTATAGTAACTTTTGCCACCGCATATCAATTGTTCATTTAAGAAATCAAATACCCGTAAATAACCTATATGAGAAGAAATAATATAAAAAACAAGAATTGAAAGAATCGACTTAATTACATATTAACATAGCACCTAAAGAACTTTACCATCTCTGCCAACAGTTGCTAAATATCTTCCATCAGCTGAAAATGCAATTGCATTAATAGGACCTTGGCAGATATGCCATCTAGCAATGGGATTACTCTGTTTGACGAGATATATTACTTAAATAATGGTAATTGGGATTTGCGATATATTTATTAACTTCCATCAAAAAGGCAAAAACGAAAGAAAAGGACGGGAGATAAAGTGTTAGATTTCCAAAAAATAACAAATTAATTCATCCGAAAAAAGCACCAGTGTGATATTATTTCTAATCAGTGAGACCTAACATGAACCAGTTGACAGTACAGAATCCTTATTGTTTGTATGTTCTTGTTATCAAGAAAAGTTTATCATGTACCTTACTAGAACGTGCATGTGCAACAGAGAACTGGGTTTGATCCTTGATTACAGGGAATGTAGAATCACCAGGACCATCTTTGCTCTAAATATTTTGAGGGAAAAAAATGTATTAAATGAAATTCATTAAAGGATAAAGCAGCACCTAGAATGATATAGAAAAACATATATAATTTAATTGACGCTTGCCTTCTCATAAACATACAAGTTACCATCTGCATGAGCAGCAACAAAAGCACCATCACGTTCAGGTATCCATGCAACACTAGTGCATCGACTGTTGAGAAAAGCCAGTTTATGATTATTGAAACAGTTATTCATGAATGTGGTCAACAACATTTACATAATGACCAGTTGGTCAACTATAATGGTTTATTATAGTAGTGAGGTATATATACGAGTGAAATTTACAAGCAAACTTAAAAGATGTTTACTTCGCAGGACATAACTGTAAGGTATATTACCGTATGTCAGCATCAATGGAAAAAACATTATGCTTTATACAGTAAAAATCAAAGGCACCTTATAACATGAAAAGAAGAATTATCAAAAAGGGAGATTGAATTTCTCTTGATATCTTACATTCTTACCTATTGTTAAGGGCTCCATCTTTGTTATAATGATGAGCACCGACTAGCTTCTTTCCAATATCTTGCAATTGCAGTCTCAAAGATCCCGAGTATACTACAAACAATAAATGCCAGAGAATAAGTGAGGAAGCTGATATGAAAAGTCCACATGGATCATGGAATTAGGGGAAATGAATTACCATCTCCTGTGTTCAAGCCAATTAGCAAATCATGCCCATCTTTGGCTTTGGAATCAAATGCATGACAAATAGGGTTCGAGCTACCAAAACTAATTGATTTTACTGGATCCTGGAAAAAATATACATTCTATCAGTTAAAACTCAATCCAAATAAACAAATAATCAACCATGAAGTTGCATTCAAAACTTTAGAGTATCGTAATCACCTTTTCTTCCGAATTTAGCTCTGTAATATATAAAGCATCTCCAACATTGAATATCAAATAAGTCCCTTTACCCTCAGAAGTATTTGAACCAATTGTAGAACTTCCACCGTTATTCAAACCACCCAAATGCCCACTCTTACTCGCTCCACCATTTGCTTTACTCCCGGTCCCGTTTCCTCCCACAAATCCAAGCATTCGACTCCCATTTCCACTACTTCCTAAGAACTTCGATGTCACATATTTCACTCCACTACTCGCAACACTATAAGTCGAGCTAGGCTGTAAGGCAGGCAAATTCGATGCAGCCTGCACCGGTTGATCCTTGAGCTGTGCTAAAGTTATCTAAACACTCACAAAATAAGATCACATCACTGAATTTGCAACAATACTCACATCAAAAAAGGTACTAGACTCAAAACCAGAAACGAAATCACAGCTTATTTCCAGACATATATTGTTGATCCTTGAGGTGTGCTAAAGTTATCTAAACACTCACAAAATAATATCCCATCACTAAATTTGCAGCAATATTCACATCAAGCAAGGTACTAAAATCAACACTAGAAATGAAATTACAACTTATTTCCAGAACAAATATAGCTGATCCTCGAGGTGTGCTAAAGTTATCTAAACACTCACAAAATAAAATCTCATCACCCAATTTGCAACAATACTCACATCAAGCTAGGTACTAGAATCAACACCAGAAACGAAACTACATCTTATTTCCAGAACAGTTATTGCTGATCCTTGATATAACCTAGGGTTTGTGTTATCATTTTAGCAGCATCAATCACTAAAACCTAATTCCAATTTCAATCGCAATTTAACAACATCTACACATACGAATGAGAGATTGATAGTTACAGACTTAAAATTAATCGACCTAAGCATATACGAATTCCGATAACTGTATCTACGATACGATTACCTGAGTGATGGATTTCGCTAGGGCGTAGGGAAGGAGAGACGAAGGATGAGTTTTATCGTGCTGAAGCTTGTACCGGCCTTCGGGAGTTTTGAAGAAGTTTTTGAGGCCGGTGGATTGGGCGGCGTTGTTGGAGGAAGAGGAGGCGGAGGGTGCGGCTGCGGCGGCGGTGGTGGTGGCGGCGGAGCCGTTACTGATCATGGTGGCGATGAGTGAGAGTGATCGGAAGGAGGAGGTTCATGGCAATCGGGAAGCTTCTTCGGCCATTGGTGAAGGTTTTGTACTTTGGAGTTGCAGGTCAATCGGCTGTTCAGAGACGATGCGGACGCTCCCCTTTTTGAGTTTTTTTCCCCTATGCCTTTTTTATTTCTTGTATTTTATTATATCACGTTTTCACATCTTTGTAATTCTTAATGTTTTTAAAACTAACAGGTTAAATCTGACATGAACCAAAGACAATATGAACATTAGTATGACACGGATTTAAAATTTATAGTAGATATGTGAATTTGAACATGACATGAGTTTTCACAGGTTGGAAAGAACACGTGTTTGGTCTGAAGTTCTATATACTTTTATTGTTTTCATGTATTAGTACTATAATATTGAGAGCGAATTTTGAAGCAATTGATAAAATTGTCATTTTATGACGTTGAAGTCATAAGTTCAAATCGTGAGAATCACTTTCTTGCGTAAAGTGTAGTGTATATCGGATCGTGAAGCTATTCGACTCCTTGACATGAGCCATACGTAAATTAAAAGTTTAGTCAAACATCAAATGCGTCTTTTTTAATATTATAATATTATAGATTTATAGATAGCAAGTACAAATGTATATGAAAGAATTACGTTAAAATTACCCTATGCCGATTCTCATTTTTTAATCTTTTTATATTGTAACATGAAGTAGATAAATAAGTTAAACATGTCAAATCATAAATCTATCAGATCAACCTGTATGGATTTTCGTGCTCAATTCAACCATTGTACTCTTTTTTATAATTTACACCTTCAAGAGTAGATACCTATTGATTATTATGTTTTTTTTTTTTCTAATGATTAAATATCTCATATACTTTAGATTGCAAAACAGTCAATATTTAAGGATATAGTTTACGTCTTAACTTCTTATATTATAGCATTATTGTTAACCACTTATTTGATGCAAGTAACCTTGTAAAATAGTTTAGTCAATATAATAATGTTATTTAATTTCCAATTTATACACACTTGACTAAAGTTTTCAAAGTACTATACCTTCATAATAGGATGATCACATCATTGTAATATTCAAACTCATGATTTATACCAAGAAAAATATAATTTATAAAGTTCTCACAAACACATGTGCATCATTATTAAGGTGTACTTGTATTTTATCAGTACAAGTCTTTTAAGAAATATGCTTGTCAATATTATGCAAAATATTTTCATGACAAGCTCCATCATCTTCATCTTTCATACTACTTCTTATCTTTATCTTTGTCCTTGGATGCTTTTTCATTTATTGCAAATTTACTTGTATCATAGAAAACACACTACGTAAATAAATGGTTATAACTTAAACACCAAAGAATATCGATTAAGAAAAACTTATATGTTAAAAGAATTCATATTAAAGTTTTTATTTTTATTTTATCAGTACAAGTCTTTTAAGAAATATGCTTGTCAATATTATGCAAAATATTTTCATGACAAGCTCCATCATCTTCATCTTTCATACTACTTCTTATCTTTATCTTTGTCCTTGGATGCTTTTTCATTTATTGCAAATTTACTTGTATCATAGAAAACACACTACGTAAATAAATGGTTATAACTTAAACACCAAAGAATATCGATTAAGAAAAACTTATATGTTAAAAGAATTCATATTAAAGTTTTTATTTTTATTTATATCTCTATTATTTAAAGACATCATCTATTTACACCTCTTCATCTCTAATTTTTAGAGTTTTATGAATGTTAATTCACTAAATAGTTAAACTCATTATTACTTTAGTTTTTATATTGTATGTGAAAGAGAAAAAGAATGTTTACAAGTAGATAAAGATATAGATGGATGATAAGATACGATATGTTAAACAAAATATAAGGTATTTTTTTTTTAAGTATGAGCCTTCATTTATTTTCTAGAAACTAACACTTCGGGACAATAGTACTTGAATGCGTGAATGAGATCTTTCTTTTCTCTTTGGGCCAAAAGCATGACCCTTGCATCACCACTTTATTTTATTTGAGCAACAAAACTTGGTCCCCGCTCTTTGCCTCTAGATTTCTGGAGTGGTCCAAATGGCCATATTGCTAAAATTAAAAAGAGCGTACCCGATATTTTTTATCTTCCGTTTTGTGCATGGTTGTCTGGTTGAGGGAGGGTCTGATCATTTTGCGAACTGAGGTACGTAGTCTTATCCTAAACTTTGTGTAAAATGTTGTTTCCCATGACTTAAACGCATTACCTTAAGGTTACTGACAATAAAACAACCTTAACAGTTTTTTCAAAGTTCGCCCTCCAAATGCGCCATAATATTCTTAGATTAATTTACATTTTATTGTTGTTTTGTGTAATGTGAGGTCTTTTACTAGGCTTTTTAACCGATTTGTCTTGAAATTTTTTTTGTAAAAAAAGGTCCTAAAGTTAACCATAAATTTATTTCATTCAATATCATACATTCTTTATGCTTGTTTCACAATTAAGTAAACAGAATCAATGGTGCTCTTTCATATCTTCTTCTAGTTGTCAAGTCTTGTCGTCCTCCTTAATGTTTCCATATAACTTTGTTTAATGACAGCACAAACCCTACACCCGACCGTGATAAAATACTTCAAAACTGCCGTCCAAGCCCGAAGCCCCTTTGGAAAGTTGTTTCTTTGCCTTTTATTCCTTTGTTTGATGCAGCCCATTTGTCAAGCCCATAATTAAATAAGCAGCCCACTTAAATCCAATTGAAAGTTCACTCTTTTTTAATTCTCATAAAGAAACATGAGAAACAAAAATAATTAATGCATAAATGAGGTTCCAAGTTTGACCCATTCACTAACATATCTCTTAGTCTCACACCTTGCCCTGAGTCCTCTTGCAAGGCACTCTTGTCATGGGTTGAAGCGTCTTACCTCATGCGGGCACTCTTGTGATAGCTTGAATGTCTCATCTTCTGTCTTAGGAGGTCGTGTGGAGGGTTTGGATGTTTCACCCCCCGTCTCACCTTCTTCAATCTCAATGCTTTTTCAAGTGTTTGAAATCCTGCCAGGGCGTTAAACATTTTAACATGGAGTTGGAGATCTTCTCCCTATCATTGAGTATATATTGTGATAATTTATGATTTAACATATAGATAAAAAAACACATCACATCAAATGGTAGTCATTCTTTCAGCTTAATTGATACGTAAGTCTCTATTTATTTAGGATAATAAAATAAAATTATGTTTGATAAAATTATTTTGTATCAAACATGTTAAAGAAAACAAAGAAAATAACCCATATTGTATTGACGGTAATTGAAATCCACAACCTGGTTACATTCAAATATTCACAACTTGTTATTATTTCTATGCCCGTTGCCAAACCACAAATATGCAAAAACTATGTTAATTTATAGTCTACAATTGTTTCTTACATGCCTTTATAATCTATTTTACTCGTGTTAGAAAACATACGAATTATCACATATGTTTTCTATTTACAATTGACACAATTAAAATATTACCAAGCAAAACTATAAATCAAAGATATATTTAGAATAAAGCATCGCTTAAAAAAATCATCTTATTAAAGTAATTGATACATATAAGTATCTTTGATGATAAACCCCAACAACCACTCACATCACCTCACCTAAGGCCGCCTCTTATGAGGTGCTGGCCGCTGGGTGACGACCATACAGGACCCATTTTCTAGAGGGGCCCAAATTATTATTTTTCTTATTTATGTATCTTAGGTTGATTTATTCTACAATTACGTTTCGTCTCTTCTAGCAGGACCCAAAAAAATTAAACTAAAATTTTTAAAATTCTACTAAACAAACATACTACACATCGATTAACATATATAAAAAAATTATTAATTAAGTACTAATTATTAACTGGATTAGATGTCTCATTAATTCTTATAAACCCAATAAGCCATCATTTTATAGCACAATATCCATTTTTAAATGAATTAGCTCATCTACCATTAACTCCGTATTCATTTAACCCAATACCTTTTTAAACCCTTAAAAGGTTAACATAATTAACAATTAATTCTTTAGAGTGCCAATTCTAAAATTGAAGACCCGAAGGCACAATCAGTCGATCACCCACTGCACATCGCTAATTATACATTTTAATATTATTTGTTGTGTGATCTAGTTATATTTATCAAATTTATTTACAAGTTCATTGTAAATAAAATAGATACACAGATCATATAAAATCATTCCCGCATTACCTACTTTTATTTATTATATATAGATGGTGAAAAATATTATGACTTTGGTTCTAAGTTTGAGGGCATCTTTGAGCCGGGCCTTCTCATAACAAATTCTGCAATTTGAGACCATATGCAATCATGCAAACCAACTTTTATCAGAGAACCCTCCAACATCCCTTGTGTTTTTCCTGTCTTTACAAGCAAAAGGAGTCGTGCGATTACCACATTTAAGTACGATTTGTTTTACATAAAATAGTTTGAGTTTGAGCTCGATTTGTTTCTAGCTCTACGTGTAAAGCTTGAGCTCGACTCGGTAAGCTTTTCTTGGACTCATATAAGCACTCCACTACTAGAAAAAAAATTCCAACGCATATTTCTGTCACAAGTGTGTAGGAAAACCACATTCGCAACACACTTGTTACGCAAATTTTTTGTCGGAAAAATATTTGTTGGAAACAGTGTTTGCTACACAGCACTTAATGGTTTCAATTTTATTTAACCTTAGTCGCAATTGTGTCACAACTTACTACGCATGTGTGATAAAACCTTGAGTTTTTAAAGTTTTGTCACTTTGTTGTAGGAAGTTTGTAGGAAATGTAGGGTTTTAGTTTTTGTATCGGAAGTTACGACACAAATTTTTTTGCTACAGATTTCCATAGCAAACAACGCTGTTTTCTAGAAGTGCTCATCAATTTGAAGATTTAACAATCTGATATCAAGTAGCTTATGAATGCCTCTATCTTCAACTTACACATGTATTAGCAAACTTGATAGACTTATAAGGAGTTGGTAGAAGCAAACTAAATCTCAATACAAAAATATAAATTAATTAGACCATCCTTAATTTGAATTAACTTGTTACAGTGTTACAACTAATGATATAATTTGAACCAAATGTCGCGTTTAGATAGTTGAAATTGGCTTTCTAACTATATTCACTAATTATTACCAACTTTCACTTGTTGACGCTTTTGACTAAAAAAGCCTTACCGTAACAAAGATTTAGATGCATACTTTTATTTCCATAAACACCTTACCGTACAAAGATTTAGATGCATACTTTTATTTTCATAAACAGGATGTTTTTCCACATTGAACAACTTTATGATTACCCTTATGAAGAGTCGAATCGCTCGTGAGTTAGTTAAATGCTAAATTGAGTCTAACTCAAACACAAAGTTTTTTTTAACAAACGACATAGTGGTCATACAAATATGATGTTATATATAATTATAATTACAAATATATAAAATAATTATGTAAAAGTTACTTAAATAATAAAAAAATTTAAGCTTGTAAAAGTACTGGTTAAGAGCGAAAATAAATCTTTTTAAAGTTAAACATTTATATAAGTGTTTATGCAAATCTTACAAATTTTTCTTGAAATTGATTCTATATGAAACACGACGAATATGTTTATCCTTGTATCTACACGGCCAGTAGTCATTTGACGCAGTGGTTTCCCTTAGGGAAGGTCGTCGGTTCGAGTTTCGCTCATAGTATAAATGCTTTTGTTGAGCTAATTGGTTTATAAAGTTATAAGTTTTCTATCGATCAGATGATAGGAGATCCTTGTTGAGAAACAAATTAATAAACCAAATTAAATTGGCACTTATCATTTAAAACAGAGTCATACAATTATCATTACAAAAATATATATATGTTCATAAGTATATATAGTGTATGTATATTTTTTGAACGACAAATCTATCCTACTTTTACTACTAAATTACTTCATATTATATTATGCCTGGTTTTAAACCCAAGACCTTTTCTTTAATAAGCAAAAACCTCTATCAAATGAACTAACCCTATATTGTTTATAGTGTATGTATATGTGTGGAGTGATTTAAAAGTTTCCTCCCTCCATAAATTCCCTCCATCCACCATTGCCTCTCAACCATTTCCCAATAAAATTCCTTTAAAAACAAGTTTAAAAAAATGACATCATCACATCACTACTTTACATTCCCACTATGTCTATTACTCATCCTCCACACCACCACCATTACCACCACCATCGCCGCCGCATCTCCACCACCACCACCACCCACCAACATCACCAAAATCCTACAAAAATCCAACCAGTTCACCATCCTCCTCCGCCTCTTCCACATGACCCAACTCGACGACCAAATCAACACCCAACTCAACAACTCCGACCAAGGCCTCACCGTCTTCGCACCCACCGACAACGCGTTCTCCGGCATGAACTCCGGCGCCCTCAACTCCCTCTCCGACCAACAAAAGGTCCAATTGGTCCAGTTTCATGTTATTCCGATGTTCCTCTCGACCTCACAGTTTCAAACCGTTAGTAACCCCTTAAGAACACAAGCTGGCGACACTACTCCTTACATGTTTCCGATGAACGTCACCACCGCCGGCAGCCAGGTGAATGTATCCACCGGAGTTGTTGATGCCACTCTGGGAAATGCTATTTACAGTGATGGTGATCTTGCGGTGTATCAAGTGGAGAAGGTGTTGTTGCCCATGAGGATGTTTGGTCCTCCGGCGCCGGCGCCGGCGATTGTACCGGAGAAAAAAGATAAGAAGTCCAATGCCGGTGACGGTGACGGTGACGGTGAAGATTCTCCGGCCGCCGGCGACGGTGGTGTCAGTGCCGATGACTCCGGTGTTATTGGTTTCGATCAGAGTTTGTGTGGCTTCATTACGGTCTTCCTTGTGATGTTTTATTTGTGATATCGGACGGTCAAGATTGGGCCAGCTTGGATTACGTATTGGGTCCCACTTATGTGATTTTCTTTTTATTTATATATTTACGCTTTTTGAAATATTTACAAGTTTATAGCCTTTGTGATCCAGTGATCCTACCATCTATTTTGTAAACCTTTTACGATGAATTTGAAGTAAAATAGTACCAGGGTATTTAACTTGGTCCGGATATTAATAATTTTTCTAAGTTTATAAGTTTTTCTAATTTTATAACATGAGAATTATATTTTCTATGAAGGAAGAATATAATAATTAAGTAATATGTATAAAGTAATGTTGTATGTGCATGCTAGATGGGTTATGAATGAATAATACGAATTATCGTCTACATTCGCTTATAAGTTTATTTTTAGTTTAAGTATAATTATATTAAATGATTATCATAATTATGTATTTATTTACTTTTAAGAAATGCATTTTTAAAATAATTAAGTACTTCGATGATTTTATTTGTGTAAAATGACATTAGTTTAACTCTTAATCTTCGTAGTAACAATTTTGAGTCTTACACCGTCATGTATATATACTTGTAACAATCACTATACTTTAAAAGAGAAGTGACAGAATAATGACAGCTGTTCATTGGTTTTTTTTTAATAAAATCCCAAACCTTTTAAAGAAATGAATACAATTTTGTTGGAAACAATTAACTAAAAAGTCATTTGGTTTGATGTTACGTTAAGAGGTTGGGTGCAAACAATATGTCCTGGGTTTGAATTTGGTTAGCACCTTCTTTTTTTCTTTTTCTTTATTTTTTTAGTTTTATTTTTATTCAGCAAAATGATTTTGTGAACATTATTATATAAGATTGAATCTTTGTTTTGTTAGAGTTTGGTTGTGTAACTTTTGTTTTTTTGTTCTTTTTGGTTTTATTTTGGGTTAATAAAATGATTATGTTATCTTTAGTACGAAGTATGTGTAAGAGCTTTATGATAAGTTGAAAGTCGCGGGTTTTTTTAAATCTTTTTGGTCCTTAGGTTTTATGTTGAAATAACAGTTGTTGCAATATTTTTGACATCCGCGTTTTAATGTTTGGGTTATGTGCGCAAAGAGCTCGAGGAAAAATCTAGTTATAACAAATAATAAAATTTTGTTTCATTTCTATGTATATGCATTTAATATTTCTCACCCATTAAATTGCAGCAACTTTACATAATATCAACCAAGTTTTAAAAGTAATCAAATTAAGTCACTTAAGTTTAAAAGTTGTTCTAATTAAGGCACTTAACTTTTCTACTTTAATTAAATTACAAGGTTTTAATATATTTTTAGCATTATTTTTTTTTGTTTCAATTAGGAACTTTTTTCTTTTTTTGATGCTGATTTAGAGCGATAACGTGAATTTTAGTTTATATATATATATTAAATATAATTAATATGTTTTTAAATTTTTTTAATATAAGTACTTGGTAATCCAGACTCGCACATATTCCCATTCATTTTTTTCTTGATGCAATAAATGGATTATAACTCGATTTGATGGTTTACTATCTAATTTGAGCGAAATATATGAGTAATTTAATTGAAATAATTTTAAACTTAATTATTATATGACATTTTCCATTAAAATTACTATAATAAAGTTTCAAAGTTTATATATGAGAATTGACTTAGTTTTTTTTGAACGGCAAATATGCGACCCTAATTTGAAAAATAGGTGTTATCTTAATCGAGCCCACATATTCGTTTCAAATCAATATAATTTAGATATTGTCATTAAACATGTGAAAAATAACTATGTGAGTAACAACCGGGAACATGTGGGGAACTATCAGCCCCGACCACGGCCCGGATGAAAACCGTTAAATATTTTAGTGTATGATCATAATATCCATCAAATTAGGAACTATGAAGTGCATGCTTGTTTAACTTTATCATGATTTTCAACATTATAATATTATACCTTATAATATTTAGGGGCGAAGCCCCTAAGTAATAGGGATTTCAAGAGGCCAACATCCCCTTAGTGTAAGTCCAGGGGTAGCGCCTCTAGAAGTGGGGTTCAAGGGGTGGTAGCCCTACGCGAGATCCAAGGGGCAAAGCCCCTGGTTGGGGTCAAGCTGTTAAAACAACGCATTTTAAGCCATTATGATTTAAAAAATGTATTAAAAATATGTTTCTTTTAAATGGCCAATTTTATTTATTTTAAAATGGCTTTATTAAAAATGTATTAAAAAATATTTTTCTGGAATTTCACATGTGAAATCCGGGCTTGAAAAAGACACAATTTTAAGCGATTATGATTTAGAAAATGAAAACTGCCAAATGGTAGTTAAGGACCCTAATCTCTAAAAATCAAATTGCAGACATTTGGTTATTCCTCTCTCTTTTGAATTCTCTACTTTTGGTTCACGAAAATCACACAATCATTCATATTAGTTCTTGATCTCGTCTGAGTTATATCCAATTGATTTATTCGGGTGAACCACTAAATAGTTTTGATATGAAAGTTATCTTCATGATTCTCAGATTATCCAATCTTTGATTTTAAGTTTCCTACAAAAACCATTGGCGGAGCTAGGATTATTTTTCAATAGGGTCACTATTATTCTGTGATCACATTTGTTACAACTTGATGTTAGAAAATTCAGGTCGGGTTATTTTGGATCCGGTCACATAATAAAACACATGAATACCATAATAAAAAATAAGCCTAATCAACATTTAAAGGTTCGTTCAATGTCAATTTCCGCTAATCATATCTAGTTTCAACTAATATTAGAAGTTGATCATTAGTTGGAAAAGGAAAAGGAAACTAATGTGGTGCAATAGGCAGTGTAGATTAGGGGTGTGTTTTTTACCCGAACCCGAATACCGAACCCGAACAATATCAACCCGAACCCGATTAAAGACAAACCCGAGCAACCCAACCCGATTATCACATCAAACCGAACCCGATTATTATAAATGGTTTGGTATTTGGGTTGACTTTGTGAAAATCGGGTCAACCCGATTAACCCGAATCTTAGTTTTTAAATATTTTAAGATTTATATATGTGTGTATATGTAATGTGTGTTATTCTACGGTTTACAAAAGTTAAAAATAATGTTTTTTAAACTTTATATATCATTGTTATGGTTCAATTCTATACTGTATACTTTAAAAATAGTCAAAATATAACGTTTTTAAACATTTAAATATACATAATAAAATGAATGTAAATATGTATAAATATTTCGATCAAGATAATAAACAAAGTTATATTTGATAGCACATACGAAATCTTATACATGTATTTTGATCACATACGTACTCCTTAGATAAAAGTTTGAGATGAAAAATAATTTAAATTTTAATATTTAGCGTAAACCCGATTATTGATTAACCCGACCCGAAAAACCCGAAAACCAAAACCCGAGAACCGATTATATATTATGTATTTGGTTTGGTTTTCGGGTTGAATTTCTACACCTAAAAACCCGAGGAACCCGACCCGAAGAACCCGAGACCCGATTAAAACACCCGAAGAACACCCCTAGTGTAGATACTATGTGTAATTAATAAAAACTCATGACACCTCAATTTCACCGTTAGCTTCAATTCAAATTTTACTCCGCACAATAGAAATTTTAAACAGACTAGTAGTGATACTAGCTAGGAGAAAAGCAAACCTTTTGAAGAAACAAACTTTTTACCTAGTAAAATTCCTAGATTCTGGTTTGCAAATGAAGTAAAAAATTCACATAAAGTTGCGTATCAAGGAACAATTTGCACCTAGTATAAATCCTAGATTCTGTTGTGCAAATGAGGTCAAAGTTTTGTCTCTCCTTAACAAGTCGATTCGATTTCAATTATCCTAACACTACCCTCAAGTCTTCTAAGACATAGAACACAATGACGAAAACCTCAACATCATGATGATGATTTCGTGGTTTATGTTTGATTCACAAACTTCATTGAGGCCTAATTAAGAAACCCTAACCAAGAAATTAATAGACGAATTTAAACTGGTAATTTTTTATTTTTAGATGTTTAATCTTCAAGTTGGGATGATGAAATATCGTTTAATCTTCAAGATGCAACTAGCAATGGTCGCTGGTGGTCGATATAGAAACAGAAGGTGAATGGTTTTTGATTTCTTCATTAGGAGAGAGCGGGTACGATTAAAAACATAAATTATAATCCCTTTTTATATTTAAAAGATATACGGCTTCTGCCATGTATGAGAATTGGATTTGGGGGGGGGGGGGGGGGGGGGGATAATAACAAAAATCCCTTCAAACATAGGAATCGAACTCGTGACCTATAATGAAAGATAACGCCGATTAACCAACTTAATTAATTGGACACAAGAGAATGTTGACTACCATCTTCACAAAAAATTTTAATGGGCTATTCTTTCTAAAACTAAGGGGTTACAGTTTTGTCGCTACCTTATTTTACATATGAATATTTACCGGGCTTAATCAAATGATTTTATGGATCGAAAGTTACAATGTACTAGCTTCTACCTTAAAGGTAAAAAGAAAAGAGGGGAATAGGGTTAGATAATGTTCACAGACGAAACAGTAAGAAGAATAGTAACAGTTGTGCATGCAGAACCATGAAATTCTATAAAAGACATGTTCCTTTGTTTCACTCTTTTTTGTCTTCTCCTCCCTCATGATCTGACAATTCACAAGATCCTCTTATCTTTCTAAAGAATATTAATTTCCTATTTTTATCTTTCTAACAATACAAAACTAAAAACAATAACTTTTCAAACCTGCAAAATTGGAGTTATTACACTGTCTAGCTTTAAAAAAAGCAAGATTTTTCTTTTTTCTAACTCTTGCAAGTACAACAATTTTGTGAGTGTAATAGGTGTCTTTTGTTTATAACATGTACAATCAAAACATGACTAGAACATCAAATACAATGATACATTGACGTTGCTTCAAAATAATGTGTTCTTATTATTTATCCAGAATATTTTAGATATTGTTATTATGCCACGTGTGTGTATAATATGAGCAAGCCCTTTAATATAAAACTAGTTTTATAAGCAAGTCTATCTATTGATTTAAGTTTTAATTAAGTATGATATACAAGTCGATTATAAAAATTAAGTTTAAGACTAGTCAAAACTACAAAAACCTTAAGTATATCTATCTATTGTAAAGTGTGATATATAATATATGCGATTATATAACTGAATAATCGTGTCTTGTTCTCTATTACGGAAATGTGTTTAGATATCAATTATCAATTATACATGTATATTAAACTAAAAATTCTTAGTAACTTTAGAATTCAATCGGACACTTCAAACTATTTAATTTGATACTTCATTATCTTTACTACTAGTTGTGCTTATCTTCTAATTAATTTTCATTGGGAAATACCAACAAATTAGCTTAGACATCGATGAATTAAAACTTTATAATTGCTTAGATGCCTCTAAGATTTTCACAATATTCTTAAATGTAAAATGTTTTAGACTTCTGAAACAGTTTAATTAGGTTAACTAATTATAAAGACTATAAATTTATTAACATATATGATTAAAATATATACAAAAAAATGATTAATTAGTTACTAAAACAAATTTAGGATTCTATTTGATCTCTAACTTTACTCAAATGTAGCATTTTAGCAATGTGAAATATACACTAACCAAACTTGCTAAAACTTATAACTATCGCAAATAGTGACAGAAATCCATCATATCCTACCGTAGCTAAAAGCCACAAAGCGTCACATACAATTTTCCCGACGCTAAAACCGTCACTAAATAGGCTTTTCGTGACTCCTATTAAATTGATTAAAACCAATAGTAGAAGTCGCAAACTTACTCAACTCTTGTTGCAAGTTAAACGATAAACTCCTATCATTTCTTGCAACACCCAAAAAGTCTCTAGTGAAATCACCATCCCCAAATCCACCACCACCGGCTCCTCCGCTTTCCGGCGGTCCATCCGCCGCCGCCATCGCCATCAATCTAACACCAGAATCTGTGCTTCTTGTTGACCCCATTTGAGCTGCCTTTTGTAGAAGAGCGGTGGCTGACGAGTTAGCCACCGGTGGCACCGGTGGCGGTGGCGGTGGCGCCGGTGGTAAGCTTGAATACATGAGATTGTTTTGTGGTGTTGAACTAGAACCACCACCAAAGGTATACATTGAATTCACTTGCATTTCCTTTTGGGCATATTGATGATCTTCTTCTTTTAAAGATAACGTCTCTTGTGGTAATCCATTGTATCTATTCAACCAATTCGCCATTAGTTCCGGTGGTAGCATTCCGCCATTGTTGTAGTTTGAGCTTGATGACCCTAAAAACGTTGAGTTGTTAGGGTTATCTAACCATATCGGAAGTCTTGAGTTGCCACCATTGGTGTCAATGTTACTCTCTAAACCACCACCAAAACCACCGTGCATCTGCCTATCACCGCCGCCACCGTCGTTCATCATCATCAAGTCATTCCGAAAGCTCACGTTCCCCATGTTTGGAACCATTGGACGTGATGCAATTCTTGAATTTTCCTCCATTAAAGCGTCACAAAATGCTCTATGTGTTATGAAGCTATCCTTCCTGTTTTTGCATACACACAGAGTCAAATATTAGAATCTATACATAAAACGTACCGTCACTTAGCTACAGCTTTGCACAGGGTTCTGAAAAGGGTCAGAATGGATCATTTCACGATATATGTACGCATACAACTAGAAAAATGACCTTAATGCAATCTTTAAAAAACAACTTTCTAAGAAAATTGCATTTATAAATTAAAAGGTTTTGTTATATATATAACAAAAACGTTGCATTAGATCTGACACAACTTCATCTAATGCAACTTTTGACAAAAATATTGTTTTAAGTTAATGTAACTTTTTTAAATCCTAATGCAATTTTTTTAGTATCTAATGCAACATATTACAAGAGTAATATTAGCTTTATTTTGTTATACCCACACATTTGGTGTATAGAAAGTTATTTCCAACGGCTTGAATCCCATGGCCTCAAATAGAATGATGAATAGGATAATTAACCTAAACATACCGTGAAAAGAGTGTTCCACAATCGCATTTGTACTCTCTAGTACCACAAATCTTGCTATGAGCTTTCCAATCTGATTGAACCGCATATTTCTTCGAACACTTTTCGCACTTCCACTTCTTTTCTCCATGTTTCCGGCTATAATGCTTCTTAACTCCGGTGAGATCTCCGAGAGCTCGAGAAGGGTCATGATGCACACAAGTTTTCTCCGGGCAAATGTAAACTTTCTTCTTTACCACTTCATTTTTGTTTCTTTGCTTAAGCTTCCATGGCAAGTTATGTCCTCTTCTATGAAGCTGTAGATTCTGATCTCTTTGAAAACCCTTGTTGCATATCTCGCATACGAATCGATTGGTAGCCATTAGAGATGTTGGTGATAAAGCAATCACCTCAGCTTCTGGATCTGTAGAAATTGGATACAGTTAGGTATATCAAATGCAACTACGAATCACACAAACACAAGCAAGAGTCAAACGGAATGAACAACAAATTAATTAAAGTGGTTCAGTCGGTATGACCTATGTCAGTATGCTACAAATAGGGTGTGTATTAGTTAGGTGATAAGAATAGTGTATATAGGACTAATCTGTGCATCTTAATATCATTAATTATATATTAACAAATTAACCACAACTGGGCCTAATGAGGATATAACTAATCAAAATCATTAAAATGGTTAAAGAAAGAAACTGAGTATTTGTTTTACCTGGATTACCGGCTTGATTACGCTTTCGTTTACCTGAAACTGAAGAATTATGATTAGGGTTAGGGTTTGAGATGGGGTCATGGATGAAGGAGGTAAGTGTAGAAGGTGGTGATGAAAACCCATCACCAGACATCATCTTTATCGAATCTTTAACGAGTAAAACAACAAATTGAAGGTAAATAGTGATGAAAAACAAGAGCTTTTGATTAATAATCAGCTAAGAACATGAACAGATGAAGAAGAAGAAGATGATAATATGATTGCTGTAACTGATCAAGTGTTCTTCACAGATGAATTGAGAAAACTTAGATAAAGAAAGAAATTATTAAGTCCATGGATTTTTGTTTGAGTTTTGAAAGAAGCTGTGAGACAACTGCAGATTGTTGTGTGTTTTTGCCTTTGTTTGGATTATACAATATACATGTATATCGTAGAGAAAAAAATCAAAAAGGCACACACATGATAGCAGATGGCTGCATGAATAAGATAATATTTTTGTTTCTCTCTCACATACAACACACAGAAGGTGAGAGAGAGAGAGAGAGAGGTGTAATGGAGTGAGCCTTATCCTCCATGCAGAGTGGGCCAATCATGGGCTCAATTTCCACCACGTCTTTCTACCTCAAAATATCATCAGTTTTTTTTTTTTTTTTTAACCCATTATTGGAAAACTTTGGATGTTTTCGTCAGAAATTCTTATGATAAATTGACGTACTTTCAATTAAATAGTTATGTTTCAAATCTTACTGAGTAGATAAACAACAAAGAATGTATGTTCACTAGTTAAAAAGAGGTTAGAAAACTCGCGATAACTGTCAATATCATGTTTAATTAACGGTTTTTTAATGATATAGTTCTTCTCAAAGTTGTTTACTTAACGTAAAAGTTCCTGAAAAATCTAACACATAAAGAATTTTGTTCAAGGGTTCCGAGTTTTTGTTGTAATCTACGATGATCTTCATAAGGTATATTATTATTTTTTTTTTGTAGCGTTACATATTTTGAACTTAGGTCATCTGTAGTCAAGTCGAGAAAAAAGGGATCTCAAACTGGTGAAAGAAGTCTCCGACCGGGAACCAACGGTCCCCCAATTTCCTTGGAAAATTTTGAGGCAAAAATCGGTGATATATCAATCACCGATTCATGAGAAAATGGGACGATTATTTCTACTTGTAGATATGAATTAATAGTTGTACATATAATTATATTTCGCAAATGAAGAAAATAAGAAATATTTACTAGTAAAATTAGAAGAATGGAAAAATGAGAAAACTATTGATGTGACACTGATGCAACATTTTGGAAAAATAAGAAAACAAGATGTATGACCTTAAAACGAGTGTCTCTAGGTTTATTATGTTAGTGTCAATTTTTGTGGAATGAGCTCAAAGCAACTTGGATAAATATAAAGAAAAAACACATACACAATCGAAAGTACAGTTACAAGCAAACCGACCGGAAGGAAATCAAACTAAAGGACTAGCATCATATGAGATATGCTTGTAATAACCATACTTTTGATTGTGTGTTCTATTTGTTCTTTATATTTATCCAAGTTGCTTTGAGCTCATTCCACAAAAGTTGACAGCTAGTTTGCAACTCCTAACTTGGTTGTATGATATAATAGATTTGACTAGTTTTTAATCGAAAAATTGATATAGCCTAGTATAGTTTGTTCATAATTAATATCTTGCTAATAATGTGATTACGACATATTATAAAATAAAAAGATGTGATGAGACAGAAAAAGAAGTGATATCATTATCTTGTAATTAAGATGATGAATTAAGCAGAAAAAGTAGAATAAGATAACATATAATAACACATTATTCTTATATTTAAAGAACAACGTAAAGAATAGTGATTTTAAATAGATGGACCGTCGATTTTCTTATCTACAGAGGGAAAGAGGTTTGTAATACTTTGTTTACACGTGTCATTCTGTGTCAAGAAAGAAAGAGAAGAATACAAGAACAGACCTATGGTGAAGATATGTGATCATATGAGTAAAAAATTTAACAAGTCAAAGGATGTTTAAAATGCATTAAAATATAACTTTTTAAATAGTTTATCATGCTTAAAAGTTATATGTTTTGATCTAAACTTGCATTATTGAGCAAAGAAACAACGCCGATCAATGATTCCATTAGCCATTCATCAGTAAATAGCCGTTCATCAGTAAACATGGTTACCGATGAAATACTATTTGAAAAGTAGACGCGAGTAATCTCTTTTTTTGACTAATTGCCCACTGAATTTTCCAAGGAGTACCAAGGCTTTATTTCTCAATGAATCAACATCAAAAGTCCGTCTAGGCAGGTGCTTGTTTCCGATGGCATACCAACAACTAACCTGCCCTTTGTATTCCATCATTAAAATTAATTAAATAATTTTTAATACAAATCTCGAAATTAATTGCAATAAAGCTAATTAAACCAAAATGCAATTTTCGCTATGATGGAGAGTTTCTTTTAGCTCTAAGCTCTAATCTCGTTCCTTAAGGTTACTTCGAAAAATATGACCATAATAGAGAGTTAAATACAATATACGAATTAATTATGCTTTCATTTTAATTATTCTTGTTAAGGTTAAGGTTAGGATATTCGTAAAACCACTTTAAGGTTGATATTTTACATAGTTTGTTAATATCTGATATATATACACATATGTAAAACATCTTAAAAATTAAAGACTTAATTTACTTTTTTATAAATCAATGGTTTGTTTCTTGAAATAAATATATTGTCTATGTAATGATCCTGGTCCATTCTTGTTATACTTTTATAATTAGTTAACCATTAATTCACAGTTTTTTACGAGAGATGTATTAATCTATGTAGTTTTGTTCAATAATTGTTATTGGGTTTGTATCAGTTAATTCATGTTAGGTTAATTAGTACTCGATCTGTCAAGAATTGATGGCCTAACGTTTGAGACTGCGAGAGGAACCAAACGGATGAGGGTGAAAACGTGATCGGATTAGTGGGGCTGATTTAATTTGTGTGTTTTGTCATTGAGAAAAATTGATTCTTTTAATACCTATGACTCTATGACTTTAATTACACTTTTTCAAAAAGTTGATCATATGACAATTTAATGATATTACTGCATCAATTTAAATTTTGCTATTTACTTTACTGGTATTAAGGTGCTAGAACTAATTTAATCATAAAGATAGTAATTCAATTATAAAGACGGTATGAATTTTTATCTTTATATTATCATAAAAGAGTAAGGGTGGGGGGCGCATCCGTTGTGAAGGAGCGGTGGCACCCCACGCCGTGCGGTAACACTACCGCTGACCACCCACGCCGCTTCATTTTGTTGTTTCACGGTATTCCCATGCCGGGTGCCACACCTCTTTTTTGACCCTTAGCCGACCGTTGCCAAATGTGATTCGTGTGTATGTGATGTGGGCACCCCCACTCTAACTAAGGGGGAAACATAGTAGTATGATATTTTGCTTTATTAATATTTTTTTGTTTCATTCTTCTACTTAATAGCTATTATAATTATTAATAATATTATTTAATTTTTTTATAAACTAAAAATATTTTTTAATAAATTTAAAAAGAGCTATTAATTTTAATTAATGTTATTTATAAAGAAACAAACTTTTATATAATAAAAAACTTTTGTAAAGCATCAAACTCATTTAAAAATACAAAATATTTAAAAATTAGTGTTTTTAAAAAGTAAAATATTTATAAATAAAAAGTAATTAATATTAAGAGTTGTAATAACGATTTTTTAAAACGGTTTGTTTTGAAACAAAATATTTTTTTAATAAAAAATTTTAAGAAATTAATATCATTGTTTTATTACTTATAGTTTTTACTTATACATAATTTCAATAATATCTAATCTTAAAATATATTTTATAATAAATAAATTTTATTTTTTAATATTTTATTTGTTTAATCTTGTAATATATGAGTTAATAAAACTAATATATATTATGATATTAGATTAGTTTGAAAAAAGAATGATGGTTAGTTTAGACATCATAATCAATCAATTGATCATTATTTGTTTAATATCAATATCAATTATGCGCATATAATTATTTAAGAACTTGATCACCAAAAAGTATAGGTGACCGTGTTGGATTAGACCAACTAATTATAATATGTTATTGATTAAGTTCTTTAGTTTTATAGTTCTTCAGTTTTATTTAGATTTATATGAAATAGATGATTTTTAGTTTGATTTTTTTTCATTAACTCACTAAACTGTAATTATCTTATTAGACTGGACGTAATGATGCTCTAGCGGGCGTTAAATTTGCTGATGTGAACACAATTAGGGTGCAAAACCACAACCTTCTAGTTAAAGAAGGGTTTCAAACTAATGTTTACCTAAACCTTTAACGAGCTCTAAAGAAGATGAATTTACTTTTTTTTTCACTTTTAACAATCTTTAACTAAAAAAAAGATTTTAAACCCACTACATTTGATTTAAAATGATTTTAATAAATTTATATTTACCTATGTGACATTTTAACTAAATAAACTATTACACATATTCTTATAAGGTTCAATTATATTTTATATGTTTATACAAAAACAAATTAGAGAACTAACCGGCTGAAAAAATGTTTAAATTAACATTATCATTAAAATGATGAATTAGTTGGCTTATGACATCATCATCCCTTTTAATTGAAATGTCTTAAAATTCATAGATTTCAGGGAGGGTTTAATGAGAAAAAAAAAACAGTTGTAATCACAAATTTTAATTTCAAAGAAAAAGAAAAAAAAAAAAAAAAAAAAAAAAAAAAAAAAACCGCAACCATACAATTTCAGCATATAAAAAGAAAGAAAAGTAAAATAAAAAATGTCACATTTCACAAGTGGAATCGATGTGTTTTACAAAAAAATTTTTCATTTCACAAGTAAATTCAACGTGGCGTTTTTTTTTTGTTTTTTCTTAATTGCGACGAAATAAGGGTTTTTTTAAATTAAAATGTGTGGCTGGTATTGTTTAACTAGTTTTTTTTTGGTCTTTTTGTTTGTACCCCCCTCTTTGGTGGTTTGTAGTAGTTTTAAACAGAATTTAAGATCAATGCTACTTTTATCCGTTTATCGAGATTAAAAATAAATTAATCTGTAATAGTCTAGTTTACCTATATATGAAAAAAGGAGTCTGATGAACAGTGCGTTGCACCTGCGATGCATGGGGTACAACTAGGAGATGCACCCACCTACTTCACTCCTTATAACTTGTTTTCAGACCGAATGCATATGGATGTGTGCTAGTTTAAAGCAGGCGGTGCATGGTGGTGGCTTTGCGGTCGCCGGTGGTACCAAAGAGGCGAATGGTCGCCGGCTTCCTCCCGCCTATGTCACCGACCTTCTCCCTTGGTGAAGAGGTGAATGGTCGCCGCCGCCGCCGCCTGCCTCCCACCGATGACCGGCCAGTCGTTTTGGATCTCATGGTCGTCACCGCCTGCCTCACGCGAAACACTGGCCTTTGGTCATCATCATCTGTTTACTCCGTCGCTCTATTTGGATGTGTGCTGGTTTTTTTACAATGGAAGCAGGCGGTGTATGGTGGTGGCTTTGCGGTGGTCGGTGGTGCCGAGGAGGCGAATAGTCGCCAGCTTCCTCCCGCCTACGTCACCGACATTCTCCCTTGGTGATGAGGCGAATGGTCGCCGCCTGCCTCCAGCAGATGACCGGTCGGTCGTTGTGGATCTCATGGCCGCCGCCGCCTGCCCCACGCGGAACACCGGCCTTTGGTCGTCATCATCTCTTTCCTCCGTCGCTCCATTTCACCCCTACGTCCTTTGATTTGGGTTTTGAGATAGAAAGACGGTTGTCATGTGACCGCCGTCGTCTACCTCACGCAACCGCCGTCGCTGTCTGGACGGTGCGATTACCCCCACCTACCTCCGGCGAAGCTCGACCGGTGCGTTGGGTTGTGTATGGTGGTCGTTCTCCACATTCGGTTGCCTGCTATGCGGTTCTCTTTTACCATATTTTTTTGGGTTTTTTTGTTGGTCTTGATGAGGGTTGGTTTCGGCTGCTGATTCGTCGATGATGGTGATGGCCAAATCATCTGAGACACTTGGGTTTTCATGTTTGCTCCTAGTTGTGCTTCTATGGCTCTGTTTAAGGTTTTGTGCCCTAGATGTAAATGGCAGTGTTGATGACGATAAACCTATGTTTGTCCGAGATCATTGCGCTCATTTGAGAGCCAAAAAAAAGTCATTATATGGGTTTTGACATGTATGAACCATGAATTCAAAGATTGAATGGCTATGATGACACAAGTTTCGATCGGTATTCATTGTTATGGCGTGGCGATGGAACATTTCGCAGCCACCATGAACTATAACTTCTGAGCTTTCTGTTACATATGTTGTCAAAAAAACTCATGTATACGATATGATCTTGGCCCCTAAATATTTATCTTTGTGTTGCTGCTGCTATGGTCATGCCTGTTTGTTTAGGTTGTTGTTTCGAGGTGTTAGTGTTGTAAACTAAACGTTAGGGCTGTGATGAAAACTGAGCCTTAATAATAAATTGGAATCATATAGTTGTGTTTTGGTTGAGTTTATAACGAAATGGATTTTTTCCGATAAAACTGTAATTGTATCTGTAGTGGATGTCGCGTTTTATACGTGTAATCGTCAAGTCTGCCACCAAACACGTGTTGCTATTATAGATCAAAACATCGCACAACGCGCGACTTGGAATATAGCTAGTTTATTTTAAATAGTTAAATCTAGAATGTTATATTTAAAATCTATTATTTGTTAAAGATAAATTCAATGGTTTTATGGTGTATAGAACACAAGAAACACAACGTTGGATGCGAAACTAAATATAATTAAGTTTTAGATTAGTAAACGTTAATCATTACAAAAATTAAATCTTTCTACTTTAATAAAATAGTATTTTGAGATGACACGTGGCGGCATCACATTCACTCTCATCAAAATTTTTCCGCTTCTTTCTGCTATTAAATAATTACCTTAATTATTAATAATATTATTTAATTTTTTTGGAACAAAAATAATTTTTTTAATAAATTTAAAAAAAGATCTTCTTATTAATGTTATTTTTAAAAATAATTTTTATAGAATAATAAATTTTTACAAAGCATCAAACTTTATTAAAATTAGTGTTTTTAAAAGGTTAATTTTTATAAACAAAAAATATTTAAAATTAAAATTTATAATAAGAAAATTTTTAAAAATGATATTTTTTAATACGGTTTGTTTTGAAACAAAATATTTATTGTTTTTTTGGAAAAAAAGTTTTAAACCAAAAGTTTAAAAAGTTGATATAGTTGTTTTATTACATATTGTTTTTCCTATACGTAATTTCAATTATATTTTATCGTAAAATATCGTTTTATACTTGATAAATTTTTATTATATTTAATATTTTATTTGTTCAACCCGTGTAATACACGGGTTACTAAAGCTAGTATATTATATTTTGGGTTTATGCGTTTAATAAATGAGTATTCTTTGAGTTATACTATAATAAAATGGTTCTATGATTTGATTACTTTTTGTTAGAGTTATATTAACAATTTTAACAGTAATTAATGTATGTATTTATAGATAGGGGCTATATGTGTCAAATTGTAAAGTGTAAGGACTATATGTGTCAATTTTGATTCCTAGTTTGTTAGCGAGTCGGTTTGAGGATTAAGAGCTATGATAAGAAGCTCTAATTTGTTAGGGTTTTTTTACTGATTGTTTATATAGTCTTTGATTTAATAACAATCAAATAAAATTTAGGTTTGATTAATCTTGTTTCCTTATTTCGTGTTTGATTTGATTTTAATAGTTTTACTTTATTAAGTATGTTTGGTTGCCTCTTACTTTTGTTTTTATAATATAGTAGAACTTGTACCCTAAATCATCCTCTTAGAAGAAAAAAAAAAAAAGATTGCGAATATTTTGGATGCAAAAAGGGACACAGAAAATGTGAAAGCCCTTAACAGCCTTGATTGGTGACAAAGTTAAAAAATGATGATGCTATAATTGGTACTAAAATAAATGTATAACTACATTGTACCTAATAGGTCTACCCTGAGTTTGGAATAATTGCTCATACTAGGATCACAAGTACAAAGATTTCTTAAGGGAAGAAAATAGTCCAATAGATAAAAGAAGAGTTCTCACAAAACTAAGGTAAGAAAATTATTGTTTTGTCATCTCCCACTTATCCAACATCGTGTGTTGTTCCATACAAATAGCGTTTGAAAAGAATGTAGTGTTAGATGAGAAATATATGTATACAAAACTAATGTGGGAACTAACTTGGCGTGTTTGAGTGGTTGTTGGGTTTGGTATTGGAGACGCTCTTAAGAAAGATTTAAGGATCAAATGTGAAAAAAGAAATAAAAATTGATGTAACACTAATATAATATATAAAAATTGTAAAAAACGGGAGCGCGATTAAAGGTGACACCCTCCACTCTAACCATACTAAAATATCCTACTTTATACACAATTTTATTGTACATTGTGAACTTGCAAACTTATGCTTTGATGTACTAAAGTTTTAACACTTAGTTTTTATCTATCAACATGAAACATGTTTGTTGTAGATACGTTACAAGAATTTTGCTACACGAACTTTTTTTAAATATAAAATTACCTTTACTTTGGTTTTTAATTTTTTTTCCAAATTTTAGAACCAGAACAACTATATTTGCCATCCCAACTAATCCTACAAACACCACACATAGCACTATCATCGACGACCATCCATCTCCATACCCGTCCTCTCTCTCTCTCTCTCTTACTCGTAGGTTTGAATATTCTGATGATCAACTTCTAGGTTTCCATTTGGATCGTCATCCACCAAGTAACACATATCAGAATTAAAGGGGTTGTGTCTAATAACATAAATGTGTGTAAAAATTTGTTTATCCTCGTGTGGTTGAAAGTTCAAGTTCAAAACATACAAGATGTGTGAAAGTAAAAAAATACGACTAGAGGTCAGTGAGCTAGCCTTCTATAAAGAATAAAAAAAATACGAGTAAGACGGCGAAAATTCAAACATGTAGCAAACACTAAGATAGAAAGGGTCATTTTTCTAGTGTTTCATTTTCATTTGTTTCATGGTCTTATTTCTTTGGATGAATTGTCTATCATATTACAAATTAATAATGCTATATGTACATGTTTCATGAGTTTACAAGACAATATTATATTTTACCGATGGTGACCAGACAGTGAGACATGGTTTGATTAGATGGAGATGTGAATGGTTGTGGTCCATGATGTTCATGGAACTAATTAATTATACGAACTATTTAAAGAACAATAACTTAAGATAGTTAAAATACAATCCGTCGTATAATTCGACGATGTGATGACTTATGTGATTGTCATATCAGTAGATATATATTATAAAACTACAAATTTAGCAAACCAATTAAATCAAAATGCAAGTCATAAATATTTCATACATGAAAAGGAAACATTTGATGTTCACTGCATAGTGTACAAACACATGTAAACTTGAATACATTTGTAGTTAATTATTTAAAAGGTATTCAAACAAAGTTTGATGATTTAATGGTTAAAACTGTAACAACATTCACAGTAGATTTTATATTTTTATGTGAGTGTGCGTCTTATATTGTGAGTGATGGTTGTGAGTTGAAAAAGAAAAAAACACGATACAATTCCCATAAATTTTTAATATTTTTGGAAGTGTTTGCGAGTAAAAGAGAGAAAATATAATGACAAAGGATCATAAAAAAAATAAGGATTATAAATAACACAATCAACTTTTTTTATTCATTTTTTTCAATTGCATAAATGTTTACCCGTAATTAAAGCTATATATATTTTTCGGTTGCATTAACTTAACTCAAATAAGGAATAAAAACTGTTAAAATTTATATAAATATTTTATACTAACTGTAGTAAACTTGTGTATTATACGGATTGAATATATAAATTATTAAACAGAATGAAAATTAATATTATAACATGATATTAATTATAAGATAAAATATGATTGCAATTACGTATAAGTAAGTTATATAAGTAATAAAACAATGATATCAACTTTTTAAAATTTTGTTTCAAACTTTTTTTTGTTTTTTAGAAAAAAAATAAACATTTTGTTTAAAAACTAGACGTTTTAATACTATGTCATTTTTAAATTTTCCCTTATTATAACTTCCAATTTTAGTTATTTTTTGTTTATAAAAAATTTACCTTTTAAAAACACCAGTTATAAAAATGTTTTGAACTTTTAAAAAATTTGATGTTTTAGAATTTTTTTTATTTTATAAATATTTATTTCTTTAGAAATAACATTAATAAAAAAATATTTTTCTTAATTTATTACAAAACTATTTGTAATCTAAAAAAGATATAAATAATATTATAATTAGTTAATGTAATTATTTAATAGGAAAAAGAGCCGGGAAAATTTTGATGAGATTGAATGTGGTTTTACCACGTGTCCATTTAGTTACTTTTGTTTATAAAAATAAAAAGATGGATTACCAAAGTTATAATTTTAAATTAATGTACCCAACGCTATACACTGGCTCTCGCTGTAGATAGTTGGACGACGTGATTTCGATATTCCTATTCATCCTGTTTTGTTTTTAATAGTGTATATTTAGTTCATTAACTTAACTAAAAATAAGAAATAAAAACTGTCATAATTTTTATAAATATTTTATATGTGTGACCAAATTTACAATTTTAAATTAAGGTATCCAACGCCATACACCAGTTCTCACCATAAATTACAAAGTTGGACGGTGTGATTTCGAAAATCACTATCCATATATTATGTTTTGTTTTTAATATAATATAATACAATATGACATTGCACAGCACGGCACGGCGCACGAAACAAGAAACGATACAATACAAAACTATACGAAACAATACGATACGATAGTCAAAGTTATATTTATTTCTTTTATATTTCATGGTTAGAATAAAATAGGTCGACGTCCATGACAGCAGTGACACATATTTGTCACGCTAGTTTTGGGTCCCTCAAAAGGAACTCATCTCAAAACATGTCTAGTATACAAATACGGATCAGAATGGGCTAAAGGGCTTGCTATGGTCTGGGCCCAGTGAACAACAAACATGCATTATGACTTTGTAAAATAATGCATTTATCATTAACTAATTTTAATAAATTCGTACATTACACGAATTTAATAAATAAAATAATAAATAAAATTAAAAATTTTTAATAATAAAATGATATTTTTATATAAAATATGATTGAAATCTTTTTTATTATAAATTGGATAAAATATTTTGATTTAAAAAGAACATTTTAAAAAATATCATTTATAAAAGCTTTTTTATTATAACTTCTAATTTAGATTATTTTATAGAAATTTTAGTTTTAAAAAAATCAATTTTAAATATCTCGTATTAATAAAAAAGTTTGACTTAAAAAAATCTTATTTTATAAAAATTTGTTTCTTTAGAAATAATATTAATAAAAAGATCTTTTTTTTAATTTATTACAAATTATTTTAATATAAAAAAGAATTAAATAATATTAGTAATTAATATGATTATTTAATAGGAGTGAGAGCCAATAAAAACTTGATTAAGATGAATGTGATGATTAAATATGTCTTTTTTATTTACCATTTTATTAAAATAGAAAAATATTATCATCATTAATAACGATTTACAAAGCGTTAAAGAATAAGTCATCCAATCTTTTTGTGTCACGTACGTTATCATCCTTTTGTTAATTTATATTCTTTTACGTGGACTCATATTCACAGGAGTTCTTATTTATTGTTTACATGTTTTTTTAATAGATTTTTTGTATAAGGTTTTTCATCTATTATTTTATAGTTACTATATCTTCAACTCGTTTTACTACATATTTAAACAGATATATATATATATATATGTATATATATATATGTATATATATATATGTATATATGTATATGTATATATGTATATATGTATATATATATGTATATGTATATATATATGTATATATATACATATGTATATATATATATATGTATATATATAGAGGAGGGATCCTAAAAAAACCACAAAGTTATGAGAAAACTAGAGAAAACCAATGAAAACGGTCACATAATATATAAATTTTTTTATCACCACCCTCTATATATATGTGTGAGTATATACATAAATAAAAATATCGATCAAATGAAAACCGTAGCTTGGTTTTCCATATACGTCACACATAGGTTACGTATACGTAACCATTTTTCATTTGACATAGTGTTACGTATACGTAAGACTCTTCATTCTCGTATGTATGCTCAAAATATTTGTACTAAATACTTAAATAACATCTTAACAATTAAAATAACAAAAAAATTATGAATTATGTTATTGGTTTCCTTGGTTTTCTTTGGTTTTCACATAACTATTGGTTTTCTCAGGAACTCTCCCTATATATATATATATATTATATATATATATATATATATATATATATATATATATATATATATATATATATAGATCTTGTTTAAACATTTTCACCATCCTAACGTTACATATCTTTTGTTAGAGCTCTCTTCTTACGGTATCTATAGCACACGTATTTAACAGAAAAAATAGAAGTAATTATTTTTCACAATATCTCAAAATCGACAAAGAAGAAAAGCAATGAATCAATGGTAAACATATTTTCCTGTACTTACAAGACAACTATATACTCGTTCTTTTATCGAATGAAAATTCTTTAGGAACTCGTATTGTCACCTCATGTTCAGGAACCACTACCATCTGTGACGAACTAGGATCGATGGTCTCGTTACTCTGGTCCATAGATCCTAGTTCTATCCTCTGGTGAGGACTTGTGGGCATCTCAATGTCCTGACGTTGGTGATAAGTTGGTGATGGCGAACCATCTGTATCCCAGTTATCAGTATCGAAGTTTGACCTAGGAGACATTTGGTAGCTATCATTGTCGTTTTTGTAGTTACGTAAAAGATGGACAGGTGACATGCCATGAGTCGGGGTCCCTGGTCTACTTGACACTGGGCTCACTTGACCCGACTTCTTGTTTCTTTTAATTTGTTTCCTCGCCGTTTGGTGCCACGATCTTAAAGCCGTCGCAACTGTATCGTTGAAAACCGTCGGCTTCATAGTCGATCCCATCTACATTTTTATGCAAATATTTTAAATAAGTTGATTTAACATGTATTAATTGTAAGTTTTATACTATTAATTTTGTAGCATATAAAATCGTGTTATTTATTACCTGTGTGACAAGAGCATAAAGAGGAAGAGTGACATAACTGCATAGGATCTGAACAACCACCCTAGCAAATGAAAATAGCAACAATTAGTTTCTAGTAATTATTACTACTTTTTTTAAAAAAATTACATATTAAATAAACGTTAGTAAAATTCTATAACAACTCACCCCGTTGTGATGCTGATGGCGACGTCTTCCGTTTGGTCATGAAAACAAGAATCCAACCCAAACTCATACTGTTTTACACGAAAATAATATTTTAGAGAGACGAAAAATGGTATGTATATTCATGAGGAAGACGAGTCAAATCGGGCTTGATTAAGCTCGTTTCAAGTATTATGTCCTAGAACTCAAATTAATGTTAATTATAAGTTTAAGTTTGGTTTGAATAACTCGACTCGGCTCGTTTATTTATATATAATAAATATTCATCATGTATATTATGTAGTATTTTTGAATATTTTGGTACAAAAATAAGATTATATGATATTATGTAAATATGATTACATTTTACTCAAGAGCCAAATCAACATCAACGTTTGTTTTTCAAGCTCTTATTTATTAAATGGATTCCAATTTAATTAGGCTTGAGTTCGTTGATGCTTATTTAATATCAAATCAATTAAAGATTTTAGTGAGTGGATCTTGACTAACTGTTAACTAGCAACTTGACTTGCTCACAACTGTTAAATAAGATTTTTATTTGAATGATAGAATTTTCGAATCTTACCCAAGTCCATGCAAAGAAGGCAACTTGAAAAGCATTCTGTAACATACCAAATAAAGCAAAATTCATCAGATGTTATATATCATTACTTAATTATATATAAATATAATAATAAGAAAGTGTTCAAATGTTAACATTTTATTATTATGATAATCGTATTATTCTATTGAAATAAATCTATTATAAAATGACATCATTTACTACGTTATAGACGAAAGTGTACAACAATTTTCTCCTTAAGTACAACTTTTAGTGCATGGTATACAAGCAAACCTGAAAGAGGACAAAGTTAAGGAGATATAGGATGAGACGAGGGCGGTTGAACCAGAAAAGGTCATCACCAGGCTTAACCACAGGTACACCTTGGACGACCTCTCCTCTCTCTTGAATAGTCAAACCCATTTTTGTAATGATCACTTGTAGTTTGGTCCCAATAAGCAAAACAAGCTGTAAAATTATTTTATAAACTTTAAAATAACACACAAAAATATTTCAATTAACTTAATAAATAAGTAAACAATGAGCTAATAACAAAGAAATATAAGCATATACTTACAACTAATGGTATGAATGGGAGCCACAAATGAGAATACCACCCTGTTTACAAAGAAAAAAAAAAGTCAATACTTTTGACCAGAAGACAAACACTTTATGAAAGAATTTTGTTAATTCCAAAACAGTTTCAGAAAAGTAAAGTGAATTTTTAATTATATCCTATTTTTATTAAAATTAATAATCATATTTGTAAGACCCCCAATTATGATATCATTAATAGTTTTTAAGATATAAGCTTAGAACTATTAATCTTTTTTATATAACTTTTGACTTCTTAAATGACCTCGAACAAAACTTGGTTAGATATTTATAAATCACCGGAATTTAGTGAGAGCTAATATTTTATCATTACTTAAACGTAATACGTTATAGTTATTTTACTTATATTTAGCAGAGTAATATGATTAGTTTGTGATAAATTTAAAGATGTGATTGCTTGAATATATATATAATAATGTAAAAGAACAAATAAATATCAATTGTTACCAACGTACCGTGGGTATTAAAGAGTATGAAGGCAACGGCGAATAACCAAATTGGTGGACTGTTAACAAAATTATTTCAATAAGTTAATATTGTTAAAAAAATGGAACTCAAACTATATATAATTTTAAATATGTTGACAAACATGCTACCTTATACCAACAACGGTTTTGAAGTCTTCTTCGAGTGATCTCTTTATGTATTTTTGAAAGTCAAATCTCGATTGATTTTGTGGGCCGAGATGTGCCTAAACACGATGCCAAAACAAGTTAGCTTGGAAGAGAATCACGATTACTTACGATAGTTAGTAGAGACTTGTCGTGCTATATAAACTTATATAAAAATTTACCATGATGAATCCGTGTCTAAGAGTGAGATAATCAACTTTAGGGACCGATCGGACAAATTGTCTAAAAAAACATACCTGAAATTATAAATACAAAACAATTAGATATGTCAATAAAGGAATAAGAGACATTACATATTAAAAAACACATTCCATTGTTAATTTGTCACATCAGTTTTCATGTTGATAATATTTTAGAAATTAATACATAAAAAACTATTAAACATATGTGATTTTGAATTAAGGTATGAATAATTAATATGAATATTAAGTTTCAAAGTAAGAGAACATAATTAGATGCCTACTAAAATAGTTAAGAAAAATCCTTATTTTGATTAAATTTATACCTTAGATATCCTTAGTTAATAAAGAAAAGTACTACCTCAAATTGAAATAGTATAAAAAAAGTGGATATCCATTTATACTTTTTGTATTATGAAACGATGTTGTTACTTATACCACATAACTATCTAAACTAATTAATGACAAAGAAGTTGACATTTCTTCTTGTTATATATAAAAGTCTTTTCTAGATAGAAGTTCATCACCGAAGTTGACTTTAGTTTATTGTCTATATCGTAGCAAGTATATATTGTCATGGATTCGGAAAGATAGAGTGGGTAAACATAAAACCAATTTTAATTTCAAAACTAATAGTCTTTCAAAAAAATAATTCAAAACTAATATAAAGTAGTTGTTTAATCATATAGTCTACCACCATTCTCTCTCTCATATGTGTTTAGCGTATAAGTGTTTATTCAGTTATCATGAATATCTACTTAAAATTAATTTTATATCGAGGAGCAGACATATTAATAAATGAAAAAATAACTGTTTTTGTAAGATGGACTTACGATCCACACTAGAATGGGAGATTTGCTCCAAACGTTCATATGCCTTCTTCCAAATGATGTGTCTCTTGCAAATCTAAACCTCTCTG
Source organism: Flaveria robusta (assembly GCA_025506415.1). NCBI lineage: Eukaryota > Viridiplantae > Streptophyta > Magnoliopsida > Asterales > Asteraceae > Flaveria > Flaveria robusta. Next base: position 25,779,471 of record CM046471.1, on the reverse strand, counting down.
GATCTGTAAGTATACATGAGTATATACATTAACAATCAAATATATTATAATGTTGTTGTTCAAGAACATGAATTGAATACAATAACAAATGAACAAAAAGTCATCATTTGAATATGGTTTTCCAATAGTTTCAACATATTATGCATATATACCCGTATATTTTTGAATAATACATTGACAAATGAACAAACCACTTTTTATATGGTTTTTACAATAATAGATAGCATTTAGTTCATACGTACCATGAGAGAATTGATACTCTATAGTTCTCGTCTCGTTCTCCCAATGCTTCCATTTTCTCATCTATACATACATATTATGTCATAAAATACCATCAATTTCTAATTTCCATGTGTGTATAACAACTAGTACCACTAAAAAAAAAGGCATAAGACAGTTTTTTCGTCCCAAATAGTCATGTCTATAGTAGTGATGCTAGCATTTAACATTGAAATCGAATAAAATGAATTTTACCTTAGCTTGTCCTAAGACCATAGTGATAACACTATAAATAACATGAAAGAGAGCGAGAGCGAAGATGAGTATATGGAGTTGATGAACCCCGTCATACGACATGAATGATACTTTTCCCTGTAAATTTTGAATTCATGTTATAAAGACATATTAAGTAAAGAAACATATAAATCGTTGATTTTTAATATAAACCATCGTGTTTGACTAATACAATAAAAAAAAAAAAAAAACTAAAAGACATTTAGTCATGGCAAACGACCCTAAAATAAAGAAACTCGAATCATTGTAATTTTAACAAAAGTTGATAAATTTATTTGCATAGGCAGACAATCTTGCAACAGAAGCAAACTCCAATGTTTTAGAAATGACATAAATATTTTAATGAATAAAAAAAATTATATTGGCGTACAATAGGCGAAACAAAGATGAGATATTTAATATGGTTCATTATTTATATAAAAAATTAAATGTTAATTATTCAAGCTATAACACATTAATTAACATAATAAATTATTTATAGAAACAATTTTATCAACGACATCATAGTAACTTTCATTTGTTTACAAGCCTAGCTAGAAGGGCAATCCATCTGCATAAGCTTCGTATATATACATTTTGATTTCATTCACAATTATTATTGTAAATAAAATAAGAAAAAATATAAACGAAAGCTTTTATAGTAAGAAAAAATATAAACGAAAGTTATAAGTGTTATTGATTAAAATGCAAATATAAATTATTATCATCTATGTTATGACTTATTGAATATATACCTCTTTTGCACACTTATCTTCATCGCTGCTAGTACTAGTGGCCAACATCCGTCGTGCCCCGTCGGCCATCTCTGACCAATCAAGCAATCTCCGGCGACTCTCACCGCTGTCTTCCGCCACTGCTTCCTCCTGTTTCCGGGGGCACGGGTGCCAACCCGCGGCGGCACTCTCTGGTATACAAATATTCGTAATCGGCGTCGTCCCCGCGGTTAACAGCAACGATATAAACCCCAACAACATAAGCTCTACAACATCATGCATGCAACCCCATAAATCAACAACTAAAAAAAAAAATAATATTAATCAAATCATTAACAACTCATACCTGCTTTGATCTTCTCTACAGATTCATATAAAGCCTTCTTTCTTTTCTTCTTCAGCCACTGCAAATGATCATTCAAATCGATTAAACATAAACGGCTAAACCCTAAAAGACTTAAAGATTTGCTTAAAGATTGATTATTTGATGATAACAAATACATACATGTCCGATCATATGTATGATTTGTTCGATGAAAATGGAGATGACGATGAAGACGAAAGCTACAGTCGCCACCGCCCACGTCGGCGTTTCCTCCAACGACGGACCACTTTTTCCGGCCATCGGAATCTTCTGATTTCAACTTAACTTTATCTCTATGAAATTATTGGAAGAAATATATGGTGAAATTGGGGGACTAAAAGTAATAATAATTTACAAATGTTTGTAATATGATTGTTTCCGCTTTTGTGATGGATTTATAGGAGTTTTGAGTTCGTAAAAGTGATGAAAATATAGAGAGTCAAAGAGTTGACTTTTCTAATAGACGCGTGCATGAAAGGAGAACGAATAACCCTAGTGGCTACTTTGTTTGACTCAACTTTCCAGGGGTAGTATTGGAATTCTAGTTGGTTCTCAAGGTTTTTTTTTATTTAATTTATTAATACTTTCACCGTTTGTGAAAGTATAAAACAATGTTGACGACTACTTCTTAATGTAGGAAAAATGATAATGTAATCGAGTTATCAACTTTCACTTGTATTTTATAATTACGTACTCAAGTTACGGCATGATACTTATCATACTTCTAAGGATTAGTTCATGCTTTCTTTAATTTATATGATATATATATATTTCAAATAATTTCATTTCACCGATTAAAACTTATAACATCAAATATGGTCACGTTAGAGATGGTAAGATAACAAATGACTATTGTTAAGTAACTAGTGTTGATACTCATGCGTTGCACACACAACGTTGAACCATAAAACATTAATGAAAATAAGATTGCCGATTCTCCACGTGTCACGAGTTACGACTTGCTTCACTCGTTCCGGCGTAAACAAGACTGGGTTCTCCCATATTTCTGCGTAAACATGACTTAGTTTTGAATAAAGCTTTAGATAAAAGTAAATGCAAAGGTGTTCAAAGTCGTAAATTTATGTTGATAAAATTTAAAACTTTTTAAAAAAACAAACCCATTTAATAATTTAATATTGAAATGTTGACAAAAATTGAAACCACCTAAACAAATTTTTGGCATTTGGAAAATTTATATAAAAATTCAAAACTGCAAAGAAACTACTGAAACGACAAATTTGTTGCAAGAGTTGAGTAGTAACAAAGAAAATAAAATAATTAATATATATATCTATATATATATGAAAGAAAAAAAAAAGCACACGTGAGACTTGTATAAGTACATGCATTTTGTATGATTAATAGAAAATAAATAGTACAAGTGTTGTACAAGTTGCATTAGAAAATCCTAAAAGATAACAAGTGTCAAAATTTTATAACAATCTACGATACTAAATATAGAATATAAATCATCAACCATCCTAGTTGATTTTTTTTAACCACCAACATGGCTATGCTCTATGCTCTAATATTAATAAATAATTATATAGAAATGATTTTTAATTGCAAATTACCAATCCCTTTAGTTGTTCAAGACCCACTCACAATTAGCAATTCTAATAACAAATTAAATTTTAATATCATAAAAATACTTTTAACGTTTACTTTTATAGTCAAACAATCTTACTCGAATAAATATCATAAGCTTGCATCCCGATCTTTTTATCTTTCTTTTTCACAGTTCAATCACAATAATTGACTGGGTTGAAAGCTCTTGACTTCCACTCGATTTCTTACAAGAATGTATGTTTTTTCATTTCACTTATAATCATCAATTTAAGTAAAAAACACTGCAAAAAAATAAATTAACCTAACAAATTTCACTCATAGCAAAATTATTGGTATAATCTGAAGAGGACGTGGTGAAAGCAAGATGTTTTCTTTGTCCTACAGATTAGAGAGGCTACTCTTATTGAAACCCTAGGCTTGAAAAATCCTTTTCCATGTACATTAGAAAGACTACACCCTGTTAGAGCTAGCATAAAAGATCAGATAAGACACGATAATCTGACATGCTAGACACGAAAACGACACGATAGCTTATCGTGTCATTTTTTTCAAACATGAACACGAATTTGTTTAAAAAAAAAACAGGTTACACAAAATAAAATGTTTAGAAACCTGTTTAAGAAGCATGTAATTTTTTAATTTAATAACAAGTAGCACCAATATTAGATCTTCAATTTGCAGGTCTTTCAAATAAACTTCTAGTAGTTGTTGTGGAAATTTGAAAACTAAAAGTTGAACTTACAAGACAAACTATGGTGGTGATGGTCAGTCACCGACTCGCCGGACGTCGGGATCGATGAGATCAATGGCTGATGATGGTGAATGGACAAGATAGATCGCCGGTGGTGATGGTGAACTGGTTCGATGAAGGACTACTGTGACTGTGGGTTGTTGCTCTGGAGGTTAGGATGTGGTGAACTGAGTCGATGGTTGGCTGGTCCCTTCAAGGCTTGAAGATAGCAGAGAATGATGGTCGATGGAGATGGAGATTGCAAGTTTGGGAGGGTTTCTTTATGAGTAGAGCGGCGGTGGGTGTATGGGAGGTTGAGGGTAGGGTTTTGTTTTTACTTTTTAATAATATGTATATTTAATTATTTTTAAAAGTTAAGAATTACAAACAAGTTATTAACATGTCTTAACAGGTTAACAAATATTTAACTTGTTTAGACATGAATTTTATCGTGTTTTAATGTGTCGATCTTTTCAAGACACGAAACCTGTTAAGCACAAATTAATTATAAACTAGCCAAACCAATCAAATTTGTTCAGGTAAGTCCAGTTCAGATGGTTTATGAACACCCTTAGTCTTAATAGAAACTTTTGAAAATTTGTTAAGAGCATCAGTTAGTCTTTAAAATCAATGATGTTTAACGTGTTTGAATACAATGTCGGCCGGTGCATATGACATTTGATCCCTCATATATTGAAAACAATATAAATTTAGCAAGTTTTATTATTAAAATTAGGCAAATTGGATTTTAATAATCCAAACTATTACCTATTGGCTGATAATAATCCATATTATTAATTTGGCCGGTAACACTCTCAACTTTCACTTTTATTACTAACAATAGTCCCGATGATATTATTTTCAATTTTTCACGTTTGATTTGAACTCGATTCCAGTCGCAATATTGATTATAAACGAAATGAAGAAACATACAAGTTAAATTGAGCCTAAAGTAAATACAAATCGAACGTTAAAAATTGAAAATTATGTCACTAAGACTGTTATTGGTAACAAAAGTTAAAGTTGGGAGTGTTGATGGCCAAATTAATAGTATGGATTATTACCGGCTAATAGGTAATAGTTTGGATTATTAAAATCCAATTTGCCTTAAAAATATATATTTATCTCACTATAATTTTTTTCTTTTTTCTTCATACTAAGTACTTGATTATTGGAATACAAAAGTACTAAAAACTCTGTTACATACCCTTGTTAACAACAAAAATATGGTTTCTCGAACGTATTGTCAGAGGGGACGTCATCGGACCTATTGTAGTTGCAGTGAAATTATTTGGGTTTAAATTTCATATTGGTCAGTTTAAAAAAACATGAGATGATTTTTTTAACGGCTAATTAGATCACTAATTAATGAGTCATTGGTCCACCCGCTCATCTCCTTAAATACAAAACATAAGATCACACTCAGGAGCAAACTCACATTAAATTAAAAACTCCACAACCCACATGAAACTCTTTATTATTTTTATTACAGATGAGATTTAAACATAAAACGTTCACATTCTTGGCTTCTATTTTAATGAGATGATTGTTTGATTTGGTTTTTAGAAGGCATGGACTGTTTCATGAATAATGGTCAATTCCCTGCAAATCATGACCCAATCATTGACACTGCTTTGAGGAAATTTTCTTCAGTTTAATTAATATGAAACTTGTTCTTTTCAAATTTGATTCGTATACGCCGTTGAAGAAAGCTCGTTAACAATTTCAAACCTTCACCATTTCTTTAAATCAACAAAAAGAATATAAACAATTATTGACTTGTATTAAAGCATATGATAAAATATATAATTACTGCTTTAATATTTTAAACATTATTTTTTGGATTTTTGTATACTCGTTTAACCATTGCATCAAAGCGGGTATAGTGGACGTGAAAATGTCTACAACGGAGGTTGTGAACGTGAGTTTTACCGTCATTTATTAAAGCTCAAGTTAAAATTTAAACTTATTTTGTATGTTTTTTTTTGTTACATTGTTAAGTTTGAGTTGAAACTTGAAACTTTTGAATGCATTATTAGTTTTGTACTAGAATGCAATATGAAACCGAGCCGAACCGAGCAAAACCGAGTGCTCGGTTATAAACTGAACCGAGTTCGAGAGAGCATTTTTCGCTCGATTTCTTAAATTCGAACCGAACCGAGCGGCTCGGTTTGTAAACGAACCAAGTTCGAGAGAGCCTTCGTTCGGTTCGGTACGGTTTGTGAACAGCCCTAGCACTCACACGTAAATACCTAATAATAATATGGTAGGAGGGTGGAAAAAAGATAGTTATATAAATGTTTTATCTGTTGTGACTAAAACAGTATGTATATGTTTTTATAGTTCTTGTAGTTATTTACCTATATATTAATTTTGCAAGTTGATGAATAGTGTTCTAGGGGTATTATTGGTATTTCAAAGCATAAACACGTGATGACCTCTTCAAGTCTCTGTCTTTTCTCATTTTCTTCTATGAAACCTGCACACTCCATTTTGGTTTCTTCAAGATATGCTCGGTGATGCCTGCTCCCTTCATCGCCTCTATATATCCCTTTTTCACTTTCTTCAGAGAAAGAGAGAGATGGGGTTGGGGTCTGGTGTCTACACCCCCGCGGTGGGCTTTCATCTTGTCCCTGTCGTTTGTTGTGAGTTCTGGGTTCTGGGTTTCGACCCATTTCGTGAAGGTGATAAAAGCGTTTCTGGCCGTTGTAGGTGGTAACCTATCTGTCTTACATGAAATCTGACGCCGGCGTGTGGTGCATGTGGTGATTCTGGTGAGTGGTGGTCGGTTATCGTCTTGTGGGGGCTTTGGGGATTTCTTGCTTGACCGAATTTCGGCAACGGCTGCGTCGATGTAATGAGATTGCCGCCTCTGCCCCCCCCCCCCCCCGAATCGCCGCCGCCACTGGCTGCGTGCACGGGTTCCCAGCCCGCCTTTGATTTCCGTGCCCTAGGTGGCGACGGTCGAGGCGAATGCACCGCCGGCTGTGGTGCTTGTTGTGTTTTTCTTATTTCTGTTTTTGCACAGTAGTCACCATCGCCTCGGTGCCTCGACGGCGATGATCTGTTGCTCATGGCATGATGCTTGGCCTCATATTTTAATGTTGGGTATGTGATTGTTAACTGGTCGACGATGGTTTTTTAGGCCTTCATGTTCTTGCTTTGATTCCATTGATGAATATTCGTGTTTGTGTAAAATTTAGATCTGCAAATATTGGTTGTCAATGATGATGACTCTAGGATCATCTAAGATGTGGCTGTGATGATTTCATGAACTTGATGTTGCCTAATGACACTGACGCTATCAATGATATATGGTTGCGTTGTCTCTGGTTTGTGTGTGATAAAGTTTGCTGGCTGTGATGATCGGAACATATTATCTTGTCGTGGCAGCCATCTTTTGATGGATTGCAGCCATTGATAGTGACCAAATCTGAGCCTAAACATTATTATCGTATATATTGAAAGAGATTGGAAATGAATAGAGAACTTCATGTTCTTCTGGTGAAAATAAATGGTCCGTTGTGTATTTGCAATTGCAACAACTCAGTGAATATAAGCTATGGTTTTTTAGTTGGTATTTGAAAATACTGTTGACCTCGGTTACTTTGTGGCTGTGATGATACATCGAAACTGGTTTTGGTTGTCCTGGCTTGGCAACCATTTAGGTTTGCAGCCGCAACCTACCATCGGTTCTGAGCCAACCTGTCATTTCTGGTTGCATTGATTCAGCTGTCATTTTCGATGTTCAGTAGCAACCGACAAAAACCTCGGTTGATAAACACTAGTAACATTTATATTTTAATTTTGATAGATATTACGAACCAAACATGATTACTTAGCGGTTAATGAAATACTTGTTATTGTAATTCTTCTAACGTATTCTAAAAATCTTCTATGAACATCAACATTGTGTGTTTATAAAATAAAACTGATTAAAATATTCTAATATTTTGTCTTGAATTCTTTAAGACAATATAAACAATCAAACAATGTGAATGTGAACAATATTATGATGATCCATTATACACTAGGACAAAAGGAAAATGCACATGGCTTTGATTGTGTAGTATGCAACCCATAATTGTTAATCATGTCAACAAGACTTTTACCTAATCCCCACCAAAGTTACTGAAAACCCAACAAAGAAGCAACAATCAACACTCTTTTCTATTGAACATGTTGAGAAAAAATGAACTATTTATGTTCTAAAAAACAAACCATTCAAAACAAGTCAATTATCAAGAAACTAGCATCATCATGCATACCTTGGGTTCTCTTTCTTAAAAGTACTTTTAAAGATAATTTTTAATTTACTCTTATTAACTAGTTATAAATGCATCTTAAAGGATCTAAGCCTTGAGTTTTTGGATAGAGAAGATACATCTTACCATCAAAATATCTTTTGAGACTTTTCATGAAAGTCTTGGACCCTTGATAATTAAGACTTGAAAAGAGTAAGTCTTGCTACCAACGCTGTCTCAAGGAATGGTACCATTGGTATAATTATGTTTGCACTTCATAATTACTAAGTTATCAATAATCCTTAGAATTATTATCCATTTTGTGTTATATATTTGTGATTTGCTTTGCAAGGATCATCCCTTTGATCCTATGTTTTTCCTTATTGTTACGATTACTAGAGAAGAGAGAGAGAGAGAGAGATGGAGAGAGGGAAAAAGATAGAGAGAGAGAGATTACCACTGCCAATAACTAGTTTATCTAAATTTGAATTTTTGTTGAACAACCATATATATAAATATGAAATTTAATGATTTTAAATATAATCTTTTAAAAATATAACAGTACTCAATCTTAAACCAAATTAAGTGAGATTTATAGTTCAAATCGTAAATTATATGAATGTTATTTTATTTTTTTAATTTTATATAATTAACAGTCAAATAAATCTCAATAATTTTTTTATGACTTTAATCATGTCAATTGTTCATTTAATGTTACTATCTGGTTAAAAATAGTTTAGTAAACCTATTTACTTATTAAGCATCTAAATTTATTTTTTGGTAATTTCATGAATAACTTACTATATCTTGTTAAGGATGAAAGTACAGATACCGAATAATCAAATAATAATTGAGAAAGCCAAGTCGAATAAGTAGAACCAACTAAGAAACTGAAGGTATGGTTGTTTGGATTATGACCAAACCACAAACCAATTTAATCGAATAGAAACCGACTTAATCAAGCAAAGTATGGTCACATATTTAAAATTTTGGTTGACCGATTTCACTTTAACCATCTAAAAGCAATAATTCATTAACCAAAACTTTTAATGTAAATAAAACGTTTGAGTAACAAATTTTTAGAATAACTAAAAAATTTCTAGTTTGTTGAATGCACAAAAGTTTGTAGAATGGTGAAAATAATTGATGAATTGGAAATTTTTTTTTACGAGGTCTCAATTTATTGATAAATTTGAATAATTAACTTGAGAAAATAAAAAAGCTATAATAGAATAAATATCAATAAAAGGTTATATTTTTATAAAATAACTAAATTGATCAATTAATTAATAAAACTTATGATAAATATATAACATTAAATTGATGAAAATAATAAATAAATATAGAATAAAAGAAAAAGAATATAACCGTAAAAGTTACACATTGCCTCCATAGTCCATTGATAGCAATGAGTAATGACAAAATAGTTAATTTTTAAAAAACTAACTAAAAGTTTTAATGTTAGTGAAAAAAACGAAACGTGTGACACATAATGAACATAAAAATATTTACTGTAATTTTACAAAATAAAAGATAACTAGTATATTATTTTTTTATTGTAATAATACTTACAATTAAGAATGATGTGAAAGCAATGCGATACAAATACGATAATTTCGTTGGTTAGAAGAATAATTATATGTAGGTGTTAGTCACACCCTTTTGAATTTTTATTATCCCTATTTTGAAAAAATCAAATCAAAGGAATTGTTTTTATTTATTTTTTTAAAAGAGCAAGTTGTTTGGTTTGTTTTAGGCCTTTTCGTATGACATATTAGTGCTACATCAACTTTTTCTTTTTAATTTTTTCTAATTTTTTTCAGTTTGTAGGGTGTTGTCTAATCTCCACCCATCTTTCTCAAGGTGCATATGCATAGTACAACTCTCATACCAGCAATTAAGTTGGAGAGGCCCGATGAATATTCATCGGATCGGGGGCTTTATTTTGAAGCCGGGTTCAGGGAAGGAGGCGTTCCCACCCGGATCTAGATTTCCACACCCTCTCTCATTTTCCTGTGTGATCATAGTATGAAAAAGAATTAACATTAGTTATTTTAAAATTTTAAAATGAGATTCAAAAAGTAAATTGATGAGCGGTATGTTTAACACAGCTTTTACAGAAAAGAAAAAAAAAATTAATAACATAAGCTTTATGTTTATCTCGAGATTGTAAAAGTTAGAAATTGTGTGTGTATATATATAACATAATATATAATGAAAATAAGACAAAAAATGGAAAAAACAAAACTAGAAAAACCACATTAAAATTATATAAAAGAGAATTAACAAAATATAAGTTTAAAAAATCGGATAAAACCTCCCCATATTCGAACTTAGGTGGATGGGAGAGACAATACAACCTGATCTAACTTCACCAACAAGCTTTTTAGTGTTAACTCTTCGTAAGAAAGCTTTTAATACTTATAGAAAATCGGCCTAGAAGGAAAAACAAAACAAAAAAGGACCAATAACCAAATGACATCACCGCCAAAGACCACCTAATTTGCAAGTTGTAGGTTGCAGATCAAGAAGAATAAATGAAGGGGCGATGGTGTGGTTGTCGAAGGGTGGGCCGTCGACCCACCACCTTAACACTACCACATCATCGCCTTAACATGACCGATTGACTGAAGGCGGGTTTCATCGAAGGGGGTCGGTGGTTTTGGGTAGAGAAAAAAGAAGGAAGATTGAGGATGGTATTATGCGAGAGTGTCGAAGAAAAGATCGAGAATGCTTGTGGGTTGCAGGTTTCCGACAACGAGTTGTGGTGGTGGTTTCTGACGAAGAAAAAGGAGAATGGAATGGGAAGGAAGGGAAGAGAAGAATAAAGTGTTCCTCAAATTTATAAAATTAATTGTGTAATATATATCTTTATTTATTATTTGTTTTAACTGACAACTATTAGCCATGCACGTCAGAGACCACCTGTTTCACGATTTGACAAAAGGTTAAATTAATGAAATAATTTTTTAAAAGTTAAAATCAATACAACAATATCACATGAACCAACCATGTAATTAATTCTATTAAATATGACATAATATTATATTAATCAAGATGTGACAGCTTTGAATAAACCATATAACTTAATACCTAACTTTGATGCAATAAGTTAAAGGAAGTTGTGTCTGATTTTGATAATGTAAAAAAGTGATTTATATTTTGAATTGGCAGAAAAGTGATTCTTACTCATCAACTTTTCTTGTGTGCCATGACGGTGTGATAAAAACAAAAGATTCGTTAACTTGAATGAAATTGACGATATTGTTAGAGTAATACTGGAAATAAATAAAACATTTCTTTATCATTTGGTTTATCAACTATATATTAAATTATATTTTGTTTTATCATTTTGTTTATCGACTAGATATTAAAGTTGGTATGAGTATTGTAAGAGAGATTTATTTTCTACGATAAAGCTTGTTAATACAAATTTACGAATGCCGGTGAATTTTTGAATGCTTGTGTAATTCATATAATAAAAAAGAAGCACTTGTAGCTATTACAATTAAAGCTATAATTGGCTATTCAAAATAAGAGAACACACAAGGGAAAAGTGTAGGATGTATCTTTTGTTCATCATATTTAATTAAATTTAATGATCGATGCTCACATTAATCTTTTCTTTATTAACATCATCGATAAAAATTTCTGGACCCAGCATCGTTTATTATGTTGTCTTTATTTTGTTCATCATTTTAGCAAGATTTAACGATTACTTTACATAGTTAATATAATTTTCTTGCATCCTAGCAGCGCAATTTAAAAAAAAAACCTTATTTTCAAATTTAATATAAAAATCAACAAAGCATATACGTAGCCCTTTGAAAGTTAGTTGATTATTGTCAACATTTTAGTTCAAACTAATGAAACATCAAATGATGGAGGTGTTGTATACATTTGACGAGAACTCAACCTTTTGTGGTTAGACGTTGGTTTCTTTCCCTTTCTTTTTCTACACCATGAAATGTTGATACTAGTTGCATATATATCTATCTTTGATGTTGACACCCATTATTTTTCTTTGGGCATTTCGTATGGACAATATAGCTTTATCCGGCGCTAGAAGATAGTTGCTTTCTCTGACGAAACAAATACATGTAGGGAGCTTTCGACAAACTTCTAACTGGGAAAATGACCTATACTTTAACTAGAAATTTCTGAGAGGTTTTTCACAAGTTTTCGGATGGATTTTTCATCCATTAGTGAATTTTTTAGAATTTGTTTACTTTCGTATATGGTTTTGTCATACATGAAGTAAAAAGTTTTAAAACGGTTTCTGACGAACATATTTTCCTCAAAAACATATTGAAGCGGGTATAACAATCAATATTGATTTTTAATAAAGTGAAAATCTAGAAAAACTTAGTATCAAGTGATATAGCTCAGGGTTAACAAACGCTAAAGTATATGGAAAAGATTGCTTAAGATATTACTTTTTAGAACAAAATTTCATTAAACAGCGTGTTACAAACTCGAATGAAGATGTGTAAAACAAAGTGTTGTGTTTATATGTCTAGACATAAGATCCAAAAATATTGTCATCGATAAATGATTTTAAAGAGTCCCACGTAGTTGATATATATCTTGTGGAGTGGCATAAACTATAAAGGACCGTTTGGTTCGCAGAATATTTTACAAAAAAATTGAAATGAAATCTTGTTAAAATTAATAGCATGTTTGGTTAGTCAATTTTTGTTGGAATTCAAATGTTTACTTTGAACATTGCATTAGATTGTTGAATATTCCAGAGGCAAGTGAAAAAAAATATAAATTCCAATAAATGTAGTAAAAATTTTCAATTCTAATTTCATTTGTTTTTGGATAGAAAATTTTTCGATTCTATTTTCAATTCCTGATAATTCTGTAAACTAGATGAGGCTTAATCATATTATGCTTGTTTATAAAAATTATTTAATGTTATGTTATTGAAATATTGAATACTTTTTAATATATATACATAAGGATGTATATTGCTTTAAAAGTTAAACGACATTTACATATTTTACCTTTCTAAAATCATTAATTATGTTTTTACCAAAGCCAAAAAAATCAATTATATATTTCTTATTTTTAAAACATACATATTACATATCTACACATTTTATTAGAATTACTTATTGACTTACTTGTATTTTTATTAAGGTACTTTACACATATCTCTTACTAAGACTATCAATTATATATTTGCTCAAGTTCGAGTCTTCTATATAAATACAAACAATAAAAATCATATCTCCAAGTACAAAAGTTTAAAACTTCATTAGAACAACAATTACCGATAATTAAATTTACATCTCCAAACACAAAACACAATTGTCAGAGTTTTGAACAATTATAATAACAAAACATAATACGTAAAAAAATTGAGTAAAAAACAAGTTGAAATAGTAATTTGATAGGTTAGTGTTAAATGAAATAGATAAATATGTAATATATTTTTCCACTCTAATAGAAAGATAAATAGGGATGACATGTGTCAGCATTACATTTCTTCTTATCAAAAATTTTTCACTTCTCTTTACTATTAAATTACTACATTAATTACTAATAATATTATTTAATTTTTTTCAGATTAAAAATAGTTATTTAATAAATTAAAAAAGATATTTATTTATTAATACTAAAAATAAATTTTCTTCTAAAACATAAAACTTTTTAAAAAACACGAGATATTTTAACATTGATGTTTATAAAAGTAAACGTTTTAAACAAAAAATAATTAAATTAGGAGTTATAGTAAGGATTTTTATTTTTAATGATATTTTTTAAAATGGTTTGTTTCGAAATAAAATGTTTAATTTATTCTCAAAAAAAATTAAAAAATTGATATCATTTATTACTTAAAGTCCTTATAATTGATAAATTTTCATTCTATTTAATATTTTATTTATTCAACTCGTGTAATACACAGGTTTATTTATTAGAAAATGAAAATATGTAATTGATTTTTTAGCTTGGGAAAATATGTAATTTATGGTATTGTATATGGACTCAAAACCAATCAAAGTGCATATATATGATATTTTATAAGTAATATACTAAAAATATTATATTATATTTTAAGAATTGTAATTTATTCAAATGTCAAATAATTTATAAAAATGTATAGAATATTTTTTTGAAGATACCGGAACCAAAACTAAAACCAAAGCGAAAATCAAAACTGAAGTGAAAACCGAAAAAACCTAAACGGGAATCAAAGTAAAAACCAAAAAAAGCAAAACCAAATGGTTATTAAATTCAAAAACTGAAATATCGATTTTTGGTTTCGGTTTTAAACCAAAACCGAACCAAATAGACCCATGCACCCTAAGGACACATAGTCAGTTTACGATTTTAAACCAACGGAAAAACAAAGTTGTCTAGATATTAATGGAATACTAATAAAATAATTTTAATCGATAAAATTGTCATAATAAATAAAATATTTTTCTCGTAGACAGAGATCTAACAATTACCAATGCATACTGCAACCTTTAGTTATTGTATACACAAAAATTAATTCAACCGATCCCATGATATTAAGTTTTTTCTTTCACTTTTTTTTTTTCTTATAAACCGTTTCACACTTACAATGTAAAACGCAAGCTCACCATTTAACTGACCTTTTTAGATTGAATGGTACCACTGCGTGAAAAAACCGCTCAAAGTAGCAAAGCGCCATTTAAGTTAATACTTATTATTGTTACTATTACTACTAATACTAATATTATTATAATGATCGTCATTTTTATTTAAGAGAGATTTTCTTGTTTGATTTGTAAGATTTGTTTGGAATTTGAATTCCAATAATAACATGTTTGCCATACGATCTAGTCACACACACACATGTTAAACTCGAGATGCTTCCCTTTTAGCATGCACCTTTGCCATATGATCTAGCCACAGGCATGTTAACTTTTAGCTACTAGATATTTAACCATATAGGCATATAGTTTGTAAAATCGTTTGGACCAGTTAACCGTCTAACCAATTGGCAGTTGGTTTATTTTTCAAAAATCACATTTATTAATAAAATTCAACACAATTTAGTGGGTCCATCCTGTCTACCAATTTCACAACTTCATCACCTGATATGTCCAATAAATGTATATCTTGAGTGGTCTGACTTTTAGTATTATTAAGAAACCAAACCTCGAGTGAACAATTTTTGAACCTTTCAATTGAGATTCACTTATCTTCCTTCTATTTAGTAAATTAACGAATACCACAACTTTTCATTTATTTAATTAAATAAAGAACATAAACCTCATGTCCCATCCACTCATTTAGTCTTGTGAGATTTGTTTACGATCATTTACATATCTAACCTAATAATATTTTACATGTGATGTCACATGGTATTCTCACAAACCTTCTCATCTTTATTTTCTTGCTCAAACTATTTATTATATTTTAAAAATTCAAATAATTAATTCTCAATTTTTTCTCTTTCTCTCTCTATATTATAAATCTATATCCTTTTTTAATTATTAACTTATTAAAAAATATTTTTTTATTAAATAAAAACTAAGTATTTTGATTAAAATATACTTTTTTAAATCAAAATTGTCTAAAACTATTATTTTTTTCTAAAACAACGAAACCTTTTTAAATTATGAAATATTTTAAAATCAATTTTTTTAAAAAATAAAAGTTTTACATAAAATATTTTTTACAAAACAAACCCACAGATTTTAAAGAGTGAGATATTGATAAACGAAACGAAATTTTTTCAAAGCAATAACTTTTTAAAACGAAAGTTTTAAGAATATTAAAAGTGTTTTATCAGCTAATCAAAGTATCTTGTTTAACGCTTCAATTTATTATGCTCGTAGACAACCTATCTTTTTTTCATTTTCCTGCATCTTAGTATTTGGTTTTCTGGTTCTAATTTAGGAGTATTTGGTATTAGCTTATTCAAGCCAAAAATCAACATCCCCCTATTGGGCTAAATTTAACATCCACCACCACGCATCACCAACCCTTTCCTTGTACCGCAAGTCATGCACCGTCATCACTCTGCACCGTTAGTAGTTAGGGTAGTTAAGTTAGTTACTGTTAAATCGATGTTAGTTGGTTAAATAACTGTCATTTGTAAGGGTATATATACCCCTCTTGTATCCAACGTTTGCATGTGTACGTATGATCAATAATAGCAAGTTTCTCTCAAATTTATCTTTTACACATCATAATTAGTGAATGTATTGATTCCTCAATACCAACACCCCCTACGCTTGTAATTTTGAATGCACCAAGAATAATAATCTCAACCCGCATAGCCCACGAGAGTACTTTCATATAATTCAAACAACATAAAAATAAATTCCCAAAAACCGAATTTTATAACGAAAAACTGATCCAAATACATCCATGCAAGCTTTTATTCAGAAAGCAGAAACAGTTTATGTAGAAAGAATATAATTCTTCAAGCAGGCATAAGCAAGCAGATATCCGGGCGCACCTAGGCGTTCGGTTAGGGCATCTGGAAGTGACACAAGGTGACCAACTTACAAAGGCGAGTGTAAGGTGCGCACACCTGGCTCGACCCTGGGCACATTATTCTTTTTACCCGACTCTATCATATCCAAATAACTTGAAAGTTAGAAATGTTCAAATCTAGGTAGCGTAAATTTTTAGTCCGATAGTGTAAATTTTTATATAAATATCGAGTTCGTCTCCTAAAAAAATTTAATTTCACCCTCGTCCTCTTTACGAAAATAGTTTAAGCTCCGCAACCGCCACATTTCACCAATGTCCTCAACTCACCTCACACAATAAGCACAAAAAACACGCATTGACATCGAATATCTCAAACAATATACACAAAATTAAAATAATACCTTGCAACTGGCCACCAAATGATCCATCTCTAACTCCATACATAAATAGTCCTCTACGCCCTAACAGCTAAATCCTCCACTATCAACCAAACCGATAGAAAACGATCATCTGCTTCAATTTTCCAATCAAAAACGTTCAAACGCAAATCACAATCAATATATTACTTGAATGCAGCAATATCACACGGAGATAGTGACTAAAAATAACCCCAAATTGGGCGATATTTACACCGATGATGACGAAATAGGAGGTTAGTGATGTGTGTCTATGAAGTCAAGAGTCTTAAGTCGCCGACGTATAATTTATCTCTTTATTGATTATTTATTTCGCTCTTTTTTGATTGAATGACGGAGCCGAAGGTGATATTTCATACTAGCTTTAGTAAACCCGTATAGTACACGGGTTGAATAACAAATATTAAATAGAATAAAAATTTATAATTTATAAATCGATATTATTAAATAAGATATGATTGAAATATATTATATAATAAATAAAATAAAAGTTTTATTTCAACAAAAAACATTTTAAAATTTGTCATACCAAAAATTTTTTTTATTGTAACTCTCAATTTTAATTATTTTTTGTTTATTTAAAATTTACTTTTTAAAAACACCAATTATAAAATATTTTGTATTTTCATAAAAGTTTGATGTTCTAAAAAATTTTCTAATTTTATGAAAAATTATTTTCTTAAAAATAACATTAGTAAAAAGATCTCTTTCTTAATTTATTAAAAAACTATTGTTAATAATTAATGTGATTATTAAATAGGAGAGAGAAGCGGGAAAAAAATTTGTGAAAAGTAATATGGTGTTGATAAGTGTCCCTTATAGATACCTTTTTCTCAGAGTAGGGAGATTTCCCCTCGTTGTATTACGTGTTTAAACGGGCGTGAAATGATGGTTTGCAATTTGGTTTAATTCATGAAAACACATCCGGGGTTCGATTATGTGTGGTTTCGTGCACTTTAGGATCCATGTGTCCTCTTCCAGATCTTCGTTTTGCCCGTATTATGTGGGCTAGGAGTATGGTTGTTCAAATAACTCGACACTCGAAACTTGCTCGAAACTCGCTCGAAACAATCTCGAAAAGTTGCTCGTTCGATTTTGGCTCAGTTGTAAACGAGCCACTAGGTTCGGTTTGTAAACGAACCGAGCACAAGCAAAGGCAAGCTCGCTCGGTTTCGCTCCAATTATTTATAAATATAACTTATATATATTATATATATGTAATATGTAATATGCTAGTTTATTTATTTAGAGTTTAATACATTACCATTTTAATTATTTGCTATTTTACCTTTAGTCCCTTTTAACTTTTTTAAACATCAATTTTTGGATTGTTGTATACCCGTTTAAACATTACATCAAAGCGGGTATAGTGGACGTGAAAATGTCTACAATGGAGGTTGTGGACGTGAGTTTTAACGTCATTTATTAAAGTTTAAGTTAAAATTTAAACATATTTTATATGTTTTCTTTTGTTACATTGTTGAGTTTGATTTGAAACTTGAAACTTTTAGAATGCATTATTAGTTTTGTACTAGATTGCAATATGAAACCGAGCAAAACCGAACCGAGTTCGAGCAAGCATTTTTAGCTCGATTTCTTAAATTCGAACCGAACCGAGCAGCTTGGTTTGTAAACAAACCGAGTTCGAGCGAGCCTTCGTTTGCTTCGGTTCGATTCGTGAACAGCCCTAGCTAGGAGTTATTTGCATTTTAGTACCTGTTGTGTTAGAAGTTTTAAATGAGCCCCTTAAAATCGGATTTAGTGCTTATTAGCCCTTGCAAATTTGAAGCCCTGATGGTGCAAAAATAGTTCATTTTTGTTTCTGTTACTATTAGAATTACAGTTTGTGTATCGACTTGTATATGTGAAACAAAATAGTAGAAATAGGTAGATATATTTTTGTTAGGATAATTTAGAGTAAATTACACGGATCATCCCTACGGTTTGTTTATATTTCATCTTTCACCCTTATGATTGAAAAATTACATGTTTAGCTCTAAGGTTTGAGAAAACGTAACATTTTTTTGTACCTATGATGGATGGCCGTTAAAAAAAATCCATTAATTGTGTATCGAATGACTATTTTACCCTTTAGTTAGAAAAAAATATAAACTTATTAAAAATAGCATACCCCACCCCAACTCCCACCCCCACCCCGTACCCCACTTCATCTTCTTTCTCAATGAAGTTTTGTAACAAAACCACCATCACCTACCTCCCGTCTTTGCAGCCTCCACCACCACCACGTACCAGCATCTCCGGTAACCACCACCACCAGATACCCCCATCTCCAGCAAGCACCACCACCACAACATACCCCTAGGGTCTGCTCATTGTCTTTTGTCGCCCCAATCGAACTAAAAAAAATAGGGTCCTTTTAAAAATAACATTTTATTAAAACCCTTCTTCTTTATATAGGCTTAGGACGGGCAAAAATAAGCTCAAAAGTAAGCACAAGCAATTAGTAATGACCTACCAAATTAGTAATGAACTATCAAAGCAATTAGTAATAAATTTTCAAAGCACTTAACAAGTCATTTTAGTTAGTAATGAACTATCTAACCTTTACTATCAAATAGGTAATGAGCCATTGGACGAGAAATCAAAAGAAATGTAATAACCTATTACCTAATCAAAATAGTAATGAGCTATCAAAGCAGGCAGCCATTCAATTATTCAAATTTCTAATTAGTAAAAAGCAATGAGCTATCTAACCTTAAGATTTGAGTGTCAAATTAGCATGAACTAATCTCAATATGCTATGTTGCTCAGTCATTGCCAATCTCAATCTGCTAGACTGCTAATCGATCGATTATCTAGAATTCAAAAATCAAGATTCAACTTTCAAAACTTAAGAACACTACTTGGCTGCTTGTTTAGTTGTTTATGGGTTAGATTCGTGCTTACTGATATTATTTGTGCAACAACAACTCCCAATAGTGCATTTCATCGCCCATCAGAAATTGGATTATAGTCCAGTGTGTGATGCGTGGAGAAGTGGAACAGGCATGAGGCTTGTGTGCGGTGAGAGTTGAGACGAGTAGAACTATTCGGTAAATTGTAACCGGCTAACCGCCCCATCATCAATTGTGTGAGAGTGGAGACTGGGCAGTGGCCGGTGAGACTCTTAGAACTTGGAACAGCCCAACAGCCGATGTAATTGGAAGAATGAACGGCTAGGGCAACCCGAAATTACAAACATATGATTTTAGGACCAATATAAAGCAAATTCATATAAAATGGGGGCCTTTAACTTTTGGGGGGCCAAAGCCCAATGCACCACACCCTATTAATTTAGGTCAGCCTTGCATACCCCCATCGTCAACACCTTCCATCTTTGCGAGTTGCGACCCACCACCCCAACGTGAACCATACTCACAAGCTTAGTCTCTTACCACCTCCACCATCCCATTATCTCCACCACCATCGACCATCTCAGGCAAGAGTTGATGTGGATCTATTATGGGATATATACAGCGGACTCGAAGGTGGGACAATGACCACCTCCACCATCGGCCACCAAAACCCACAAATCACACCGATTTTGGCAGCGGCGGCGAAGGTAGGACAATGGCTGTATAAACAGGGGCAAGGTGGTATGGAGGTAGTGGAGCTAGTGGTTTGTTTTTCAAATGCTTCAAATGTGATGGTGGTGGCAAGGTTGGGCGCGATAGTGGCAAGGTGGGGTTGCGGTGGTGACTAGGTGGGGCTACGGTGGCAATGTCGGACCATAAACTCAGGTGAGGGGGAGGGGTACGGGTGTGGCGGGTTTTATTTTATTATTATTAAGACTTAGGAGTAAAATCGTCATTCTTAAATTTTAACGTCAAAAGCTAACAGACGTTAGACTGAAGGACCAAAAGTGTTATATATTTTCAAACCTTAAGACTAAACATGTAATTCTTTAATTCCAGGTACAAAAAGTGAGATTGAAGCAAACCACAGGGACAATCCGTGTAATTTACTCGATAATTAAATTAGGTCTTGACATGTGAGGTCAACTGGGACGGTGAATAAAACAACATTTGCTACGAACAATTTGTAAATTTGTGTCGTATTAGAATGTAAATTAAATTGCCACTGTGTTAGGATTGGTAATGTTTGCAAACTGTATATGTTGATTTAACTTTAAAGTGCAGTATTGAAGATCTAGTTGGTTTATTTCGTATAAAGTCTATTTTTCATGAAATAAAAATTAAGGTTTGAACTCATGCTAATTATATTGATTTCATATACACGTATAAAAATAACTAAATTATAAATTTATAAAACTTAGTTGCAAAAAATAACCAGTTTCTGAATATTTAAGGATTATTGAATTTATCATTTATCACTAACAAAAGTCCATCATTCATAGTGTTTATAGTTTTTTACAAGCTTTCATTGTTTGCATACAAATATTTTTAAGTCACAGTTGAACATATATATGGATTCAATGGGTCCATGGTGTGGCCCAAGTATCTAACGCAACCATACTCCTTTGTCCTCATATAACCACATAACATGCAACACCTGTTGTTTATATACAAATATTCAAGTCACCACTCAAACATATGGATTCACTTTATAACGTATTCATGTCACCTTTTTTTTCTTTCTATTTCACCCTATTAGCCAATCTTAGTATATGTTTATTTATTTAAGGTCTTGTATTGTAATTATCTTATTCTTGATGTATGCTTTGTGTATATTAGTAGTGTAATTATCTTATCTTATTCATAGGTGTCAGTATTATCATCATCCCTCTAAGGAACAAAAGAAAGGTTTTGTTTGGTATAAGTTAATGAAATAGATTAAGGAATGAAATAAATGAGAGAATTTAATGGATGAAAAAATAAAATAAGTCATTATATTCTATTGACATATTTATTTACCCTTTAGTAAATGAAATGAACCATTACTTTGTGTTGTTTGTTAGATAGAAAAATACGAAATAATGAAATAGAAAAGTGGTTATGATGATTACTCAGTTAATAATCACTCAAGTTATACGCATAACACATAGATGTTATAAAAAAAGTTAATTTTTTTAAAAAGTATAGCAATATTATACTCATATTAAAAAATATAAAATGTCTGATTTTAGGATGTATTTAAAAAAAATATTATATAAAAAAGTTATATGCGTTGGAAAAAATGATGAAATTAAAAAAATCAATATCTATGCCTAATGCATAGATTTTTTAAAACTGGTATAATTATATATTTCCTGAATCTCATTCGCTATAATCTTCCATGGATTCTCATCTTTTAACTCCTACCCTCCTTAACGGTAAAATATTGTCGTTACTCGTCACCGCTTACAACTTACCAATTACCAATTTACCTTGGGGCCATGGGGTGGGCTCTATGAGAATCTATGACAATGTAAGTGAATCTAAGCATTTAGGCCCATAAATATTTAAGGGCCCGAGATTGTTAGTTTTTCACTTAAAAATATAAATATTTGAGATTTGATTATTTAAGATATAAATTATTTTTAAACTTCAAAGCTGTAAAATTTTTAGTTGTCAATTTCAAGCTATATATAGGATGATGAAGTTTTTGATGCAATGTTTAAAGACAATTGTTTATGTATAAAAATTTAAAAGTTTCGTGGTTATGATAAATGAATATTTTAAGTTTAAGAATTATTTATTTGATGTGCAAATTTAACTGTGATGTCCTCCTGAAAACAATGTTTTAAAATACTGCGATAATGGAATGATGTCTCTCGCATATAATTAATGGTTCAAATCCTGTTGTATACAAATGATATATTTAATGGAATGATGTCTCTCGCATATAATTAATGGTTCAAATCCTGTTAAACCTTTAAGTCCATTAATATTTTTACTAGTTTTGTCCACTTTCATATACCCAATCTAAACCCAATTTAAAACTCAATTTAAAAAAAAAATGCGACTAAGGTACTTAGCGACAGAAGACGATCGGCTCCTCCGCAATACAAAAAGGATAAGTTTTAAAGGACCTAATTTACATAGGGGCTATTAGCTTTACATTATATACGAGTTATTAACTTTATATTCTATACAAATTTTATAAATTTTTACACGCTGGTTATTGATTTTATATTATAAGGACCAATTCCTTATAACTTGCTAGCTAGGTACCCAAAAGTTTTCGAGGATTCTCGGAGAATGATCAAGCTAGGTTAAAAGTTAATTGCTAAAGTTATATTCATCTGCATACAAATTACTATTAATACAATTGATTAAGTAAAAATAAAATAATGCATACACCGTGATATAGAAAACTAAAAAACGTATCATTCAATACATATACTACTATTAAGTTGTTATTAAATTATAATCCATCGAGAAGAAACGTATCTATAAAATTTAAAAAGTAAGTGTCGATGAAAACCACTTAAAAAACAGTACAGTAGATTAAGGATGGTGGTCATATGAAAAAGTTGCAGAGATGAGAAGTGATGGATGGAACATAACATCTGAACATTTTGGAATGCTTTGACATGACCTCTCACTGCAATATCCCTTTTGTTCCTCTGCCCCAACCCACCCAAATAAATGCTACACAAATAATTGATTTAGTACTATAATACTATATATATTTTTATCTTTTAGGATGTAGTAGTTACATATTTACGAGTAGTGAATAAATTCTAAATGCAATAGTTATAAGATCAAAACTTAGTTTCTTTAATATAAAAATTACGTAATTAGAGAAAGAAAATAACTGTTTTTAAAATTACCGTTAGAGCATGAGGAGAGCTTGTGGGCCATCCAGAAAGTTTAGGTTTCTTGTGATAGTTAAAATTTAAGAGTCTGTTTGACAATATCTGAATAATTAAGTGCTAAACCAATAATAGTTCTGAACTATTAAGTGTTGAACTATTAAAAGATCTGAAACATTAAGAGCTAGCATATCGCTTAACTATTCAAAGGCAAATGTCTGACAAATTCAGATAACAGTTCTTAACCATTCAGCATTAGACATCTTAACCATTCAGCATTAGTATAATGATTAACCATTCAGATGTAAATGTCTGAACCATTCAGACATTTGCTCGTGAAACAAACAGTCTGAACCATTAAGTGCTGAATCGCTGAATCATTCAGACATCTGAACCATTAAGATACTGATTAAGAGGCTGCTAAACAGCCCCTTAGTGATACTTTAAGAAATTTTCTAAGTATGTAATAGGTCATAATAAAATTTTACATTCGCCTCAACTACTTTACAAAACTTTGGGTGTTAAACTATTAAAAGACTATAAGGTTAGATATCAATATAAATACAATTTTTTACTAGTCAACACCACTCCCATCTAGTAATGATCTTGTGTGGGCTTAATTCATTGTTACTTTCTTTTAAATTAAAAACATTCTTGAGCAAGTTATAAATTTCTAAACAATTTTCTTTTGCTAAATACTAATAATCCAATTTTACTTAGCTAGCAACTAACTTCTTTATTTTGGCTTTTTATAAAATTTTTCATCCTCACCAAGATTTTATAAACTGCTATAATAAAAGGATAAATAGAGAGCACACATGGCATCATCACATTCATACTCACCAAGTTTTCCTCGTCTTTATCTCCTATTAAATAATAATATTAATTACTAATATTATTTAATTTTTTTATATTAAAATAATTTGAAATAAATTAATAAAAAGATTTTATTATTAATCTTATTTCTTAAAAAATAAATTTTTATAAAATAAGAAATTTTTTTATAAAAATCACTTTTTTAAAATACGAAATATTTAAAATTAATTTTTTCTAAAAAGTAAAATTTTATAAAATAATTAAATTTAGGATTTATATATACACCTTGTTAATATATGTAATATAATTAACTAACATAAAGTTAGGGTAAGAGATCCAGATTGTATTTAATATGTCTTTTTTGAACACTTATATATATATTATTTATAACTTAAAATATAAAATACTTAAGATTATAATTTAAATTGATATGTAAGTATTTGTTTTTATACAAAAGATCAATAACAACAACAAAAAAATTAATCACAATAATAAGAAACAACATTAAAATTGTAAACTTATATACACAAAATATGATATCAATGAATTCAATTTAACATTATTTGAACCCGCAACACATTACAATTTTACAATGTAAGTGAAATAGAGATAACACATACAAATTTAGATGTTGTCTTAATCTCCAATAGCATACATACACTTTGCACCAGTTAAAACTTATTAAAAACAGTCGTACTAGAAAAACGACATAAGAAACCGACACCCAAATTTCAAAGTCATCCTTCAAAAAGTGTTTTTGAAATAATGTTGCAATAGATAGTCACTTACAAATTCTCTATCAGATTACGACTCAAAAGTTACATGGTCCAAATGTACTACACTTGTGCAATAAAGTTAAGATAGATAGATTCATTGCTCAATCTCAGAAGCAGCTTCATCTTCTTCAACTTCAAAACAACAATCAACAAATTCAAAAGCTCCATGCCCATTTCCAAAGGCCTTCACGTGATCTTTCAAAGACCTTTTATGCTTAAAATCTGATCCACAGTTGCAATACCAAAGCTTCCCACAGTTCTTCTCATGGGTTCGCCAATCCCCACGAACCGCAAATGTTTTATCGCACTTGTGGCACGTGAAAGGCTTGTCCCCATGTTTCCTCTTGTAATGTGTTTGAAGGGTTCTGAAATCTTTGAGGGGTTTAGCCCTTGGGTGATCAATGTTGTTGAAGCACCCTGGTGCACAACAGTAGCATGGTAGTTTAAGCATGGCTGTTGGTTGTCTTCCTCTTAGTGATTCTGGACCTCTTCTGTATTGAGATCCATGCCCCCACATATGCATCTTTATGTACAATATACATGCATAAATTAAGCCCCAATTGGCAAAAGAAGATGATCGATCAATTACAAGATTTACTTGGAGAATATATAAATTTTCTAAATTGAAATAGACAAAAATCAAGGTTTTATGAGGTTTACTGGTTTAGCAATCTTAAGGTCATGTGTACTAGTTAGACGATGAAAAACCACAAGATAGTACGTTAAATGATGAGGGAAATTATAAAATGATTTGAGAGTATAGAAGAAGAGATTGATGTTGGACAACAATATTCAGTTGACCAGAGATTTTTTAGTAATATGAAAGCCAACATGATTATATCAAGGCCTATTTTGTCGTTTTTAAAATTCACACATTTATGAGTTAATTACACAAATAACTATAGGCATCTAGCAAAATAATACTAATATGTTGTATTGTCCATCTCAAATGATAAAGATTCAAATCCTATAAACAAATAGTCATCGCTTAAGATACTTAGTTTTAATTTTTATAACAAGTTGAGTTCGAACATTAAGTAACTTGCTTTAAAAAGATCTGTCAGTTCAGTAAAATGATCAGTTTTATAAAATTAACGACTATGCTTTTTTTTTTTATACTAAAGTTATTGTTATTAAAGAAAGCTTGTTGCAAAATGAAAACTTACTAACTTGTATATCTTACTTTTTAAATTGAACATTAAAGGTCTTAATAGGACGAAAACCTGTAACTAACTCTCTTTTCTATTTTCAATTCATGAACTTGTACTACAGCTACAAAATAAGTTTATATTATATAAGAAATTTAGGGCTTTCCATTTCTTTTTGAGAAAATTCACAAAATGTTATTCAAATAATTCTTCTCAAAATGTTCCTTCAAACAAGACATCAGCGTCTCCTTAGCTTGGGCAGACGCCTCTACAACGCTGATGGATGCCTTCACAGAACACATTTATGATTTTGAGTGGCTAGGCGTCCGCATCCGGTCTAAGAAAACACCATCGCTTTGTCTGGAGAAAACATTTTAAAAAGAAAATCTTGATGTACAATTTAAATAAATTTTAAGTTAAAAAACATTTTAACCATTTTCTTTTCTTTTTCTTCACTAGAAGAACACAAATTTCAAGAAATAAAGAAGAGACATGATCATGTCTTGTCAAATCACAGATATACTCATAACCCCTCTTATTTTCTGACCAAAAAAAGCATGATCTCCAGTTGGATCAAAGTCTAGTCAAATCCCCTCAATTAATCATTGCAAGAACAGAATGAAAAAGGGTGCATGTTAATCTTAACCTAAAGACACATGCATTCAAAATTTAAAGATTTGTATACTATATAGAGAATGAATTAGGGTTAAAAACCTGCATATTATTGTATCTGTTGAAAGTCTTGGAGCAAAGATGGCAAGAAAACTGATTTGGACCAATGAGAATCTGAGATGGAGTAGGGATCCAATACTGACCCATGTTGATTGTGCTTGCAACACACCCATTGATCAAGGGTGCACCTTTAATATTATCATCTTCTTTACAATCATCACTACTTATTTGAGCATAATTGGTGGATGATCTTGAAATTAGATCAGCTTCAGAAAGTGTGATGCTTGGGAGTCCAAGATGTAAAGATACAGTCACACTATTACTTTCAGGGAAATTATGAGCAGCTGCTGTGGTGGTTGTACTACATGCATCAGTGATGGTACTAGGGTTTTGTTGATAGAAATTAAGTCTTTTTGTTGGGCTTAATCTGAGGAGAGGGAGAGCTTCTTTTACAGGTGGAGATGGAGGTTGAACAGATGAAGAAGATGAAGAAGAAGAAGAAGAGATGTATAATTGAGAGTGAGGGTTGAGCAACCATGAAGAATTGAGATAAGTGGGATGAGAGTTATCATTGCTCATGTTTTTAGAAACCAAAAGCAAACTTCAGATTAAGAGGCAGATGGTTTATACAACAAAAGATGTGTTATGTATATTTTAAAGAGGGAGAGAGAGAGAGGACCTGAAAGATGAGAGGTAAAACACTGCAGAAAATAGGTTTACAAACATTTGAAGCTCTTCTTGAGACAACACAAATGGAGACAGATCATTAATTCATTAAAAGCTAGTCTCTCTCTCCACACAAAGGGCAATCATATAAAAATTGTTGTAGTCTATTATCTAAGTTGTACATAGTGATGTTACTTTTTATAAGATTGAGAGTCTGAGTCTCAAGGTAAACAATGACGTATAACTAGGAGTGGATTTGTGCACTTATTGTTTTAAAAAAATCGTTGTGGTCTCTCTCAAGTGATGAGGATTTAAGTTTTTGTAAACAATATTTAAGGTTTAGGATAGATTTAGTGGTTGTGTGAGTTCGTCGTTAAAAAAACTACACAAACCATAAAAATTAACCCTTATATTAATTAGGAACCGTCGGATACTGTAAGGATTATTTTAAGTTTTTTATTTTTACCATTTGAGTTTTTTATTTATTTATTTATTTATTTATTTATTTACATAATGGCCTAGGTACAATATGTAAATCATATAATACACACTTTTCTTCTACATGTATCCAAACCCTTGTCATATGTTACAACCCTAGCACCATCTATATTTACCTTTATATATCACACTGACTCTATCTCTCCTATTATTCTCCCCTTTCTCTGACAAAATGAAGACGGTGAAGAAGATGATGAAGATAACAACGCTGAAGACGAACCTTCTCCATCACTCAGCCGATTGAATTGATTGTCACATGCGGTGAGTTTGACTTCGTTATGCCTATTATACCTAAGTGTGCATTGATGAGCTTACATAATTATATCCATGTAAGTTAGTTATCAGAGAGAGTGAGTTGTATGTGAAGCTAATTTTGATTTGATCAATAAGATATTTCTAAAACATTTGTGATTTAACAACAATGATGTGGAGCTAAGGTTGTATAGTAAGAGTATACGTAAAATACCACAGGGGATTATTCATATTCAAGCAAGATTCAATAATACCATTGTAACTGATATAGTTGTACGAGGGCGGGTGGTATCTTGGTCCTCTTCCGGTACTTGTGGCTTCCGAGGTACAAAAAGATGGATACCATTTGCTGCTCAAATCACAGTGAAAGACACTATTCGTGCAATAGTAAATCAAAGTATGCAACAAGCAGAAGTCATGATTAAAGGTCCCTGCATCAGAAGAGACGCAAAATTTCAAGCTATTCGCAGAAGTAGTATACTATTAACTTTTGTACGAGATGCAAACCCCCAAAGAAAAAATGTGTGTAGAAATAAAAATTGAAGATATTTCAATAGCAAGAGGGTGTGTGCACTCAGTGTGTAAGTAAACAGTAGGAAGTTCATGTAATATGACAAAGTGTGAACAATATGTTGTGAAGTGTCAATGGTAAACAATATGGGTCATACGTAGAAGATTGTCCAAGCACAATAAGCTGCAGTTCCTAGATGCAGCTAACACCTTCGTGTGGAAAAAGCATGTGGTTTTAAATAAATAAATGTGTTTTTAATATAAGTATGAGTGTTACTTAGTGGGACATAATAAATGGATGAAGAACGGGTGTGTGGTGTGTATTTGTGTCAACAGTGAGGTGTGCAAGTACGGTGAGTGATTTGCTATAGGTAAATCTTAAATAAACATTTAATAAGTGGCGCTGAAAGTTCAAACGTTATTTTTGATAAGCAATGTACTTTAGAAACTACAGACTTATCTTATCACCAATTCACCAAAGACTAAACTGTTTTAGTAAGTGTTTTAAGATGAGTGTAGGTGTAAAGTTACGGAACATCAATCTTCGAGGTAACTGACAAGGACACTTTACAACTAGATTAGTACTTCGTGTATTTTTAAAGTGAGAAATGGTAACGTAAGCTATGTAACATGTGTTTTTAAGTCTTTCGTTATGTGTAATAAGTAAATCCAACTTAAGTCACGTGCTTTGGTTTCAAGGTGTAACATAGTATTTTATGTTCTATCATTTCAACCCTCAAATTTAAGAGGGAAATAGATTGGGAGTAATCTTACAAACACAATATTTTAATCAATCTTTTTTCTAATATTATTTTGTGGTCTTCAAAAGGTTAGCGGATATAATTATTTTTAATGTATAATGTTTTATAGAAACTTTAATATGAACTTATGTTGTGTTTATTTTTTATTATCTTAATTATCTTAATTTAACTTTATTAAAAAACCAAACTGTATCAAAATATGAAATAAAAAACTTATTTAAGTTTGAATGAAATTAAGGGTTTTTTATAAAATTTATATTGAAACATAAAAAAATAAACATATTCCTCTTTTTAAGTTGAGAAGTAAATTAAACTATAATAATAATAATAATAATAATAATAATAATAATAATAATAATTATTATATTATTATTATTATTATTATTATTATTATTATTATTATTATTACTACTACTATTACTATTATTATAATAATAATAATTATAATAATAATAATAATAATAATAATAATAATAATAATATTATTATTATTATTATTATTATTATTATTATTATTATTATTATTATTATTATTATTATTATTATTATTATTATAATTATAAGTATAGTATAAGGTTAGATAATTGGACAAAATGTAAGAGAGAAGTCCCACAACTAAAGTTGTGAGTTCTAACCACTCAAAGGTGAAATAATAAAGAAAATGCTAAGAAAAAAAATTACTTGGACTAAATGTGTAATTTCCTTATCGCATCACTCAATCCTCGTTTGCTATAAATTTTAAAGTATCCTTTAATTTCTACTAAACATACATGTGATTAAAGTTAATTATTAATTAAGGTGGACCCACAAAGTTTGTGAGGGAACTAGATGAAAGGATATGTTTAGCAACATCCTATTAAAAAATAAAAGATTGGTTAAACGTTCCATTTATATGTAAAATACTAAAATGCATCCTCTTGTAATTAAATAAAATTAGTAGAAAAAATATGTGACTATTTGAGTATAAAAATGACCCATCTAGTAAGCACAAGTAGCAAACTAATCCGAAATTAACAGGAAAGACGTACGTTTAACACAAATACTAAAAATAAAATAGAGAGATAGTTTAGCTTCTCATTTGGTAGAGATCGAGGATGCAATAATAATAAAACTGTATGTTGGCCCAGCTTAAAGTGGGGGCAAAAGAAGACAAATTGGAGAAATAATAAGAATTTATTATTAATGTGTGGTCATATGCAACGCTCCAAAAGACATGAATGAGAGTACTGTTTGATCACTTCACTGTTCATGAGGAACGAAACAATTGACAACCCACACATGTTTTGGTCGTTCTATTGTACTTCACTTCTGCCTTATTACTCGATATACTGGTTGCGATCTGCAGTGATTCAAATATAAGATTAGTAATTAAGGATAATATATATACTTTTTTGGAGGTATAGCATATATAGTCTGATTAAAAAGATGAAAAACCTTACATAAAAGTAAAAAGTATTTTAGAACACTTGTAATAGAATCAAACGAACTTAGATTTAACTTATTACAGCGATGCTGGACCGTTGAATCCACCGTCACCCCAAGAACCTAACTCCCACCACCCCCCACCAAAAAATAGCAAACTAAAACCTAACGGTTAAAACCTAAACCCTATTGCTAGATCTAAACACTAAAATTTAAAAGCTAAAAGTTAATCTTAAAAGCTAAGAACGTAGATTTTGACGAGCCGTTTCCAACATCGCTGAAATGAGTTAATTAAACCAAGTTAGTTTGGGCTGTTATGAGTTTTTTTTTTTTTTTAATTAATTAGGCTTTTTACAATTTTTCTTAATTTTTGTAACACTCGACTTCTCGTACCATCAATATTGCCGCTTTACCCATAAGAAGCTCACGGATTTGCTTTTGGTTGCCCAGGTGAAAATTTTCCAGGGAGGTCACCCAACCCTGGATTACTCCCATCTGAGCACGCTTAACTGTAGAGTTCTCCTCTCATCCACAGCCAATACGCCCAAAACGCGTTGGTGATATTAAAGACCAGACATTGCTTATGAACTGAAAATCTCTCCTGTACACGGTCGATGTAAGAAATATGTAGGGTGTCACAATTTTAGCTTAACCTAATACTAGTTATACAATAGTCGATATATATTTTGTAACATCCGACCACTCATACCACAAATATTGTCCGCTTTACCCACGAGTAGTTTACGAATTTGCTTTTGTTGCCTGGATGAAAACTTCTCAGGGGGGTCATTCATCCCTAAATTGCTGTCACCTAAGCACACGCTTAACTGTGAAGTTCTTCTCTTATCCGCAACCAAAGTTTAAAACTAAAGCTATAGAATGGCAAATATTTTGTGAAAGTAATGAGCGAGAGCCTGAAATTTAAGGATCGAAGAATGAGCGGTTGATGTTAGAGAACACGCATGGCTAAAGCGTACAAATCAAGTCATTGATTCTAAGTAGTTTTCGGATCGATCATCAGTTTAGATTTAGGTATCAAACTAACGACTTTGAATATACCTTGTCGTTGAGACATTATGGGCCGGTTTAATAAAATGATCTAGGATGTTTTAGGCATTTTAAATACTTTATGAACAACATTCCGGCCGTCATCCATACTATATATGTTTCTTCACTTTTGACGTGTTGGACCAATCAGAAACCCAAATCAACCCGTTTAGCTATAATTTGTTTTGAAATTGCAGACTCGAGCTAATCCACTTTATATGATATTTTAGGGTGCAACATAACCAAATTCGAAAAAACCAAAATGCATTCTTGCAGTAAAATTGATAATTGAGCATAATTGATGTTTGAAAATCAAGAATCAAGACGGTTTTTGGTGGGGACTTTTCATATGTCGTAATTGATGTTTGACTAGTCTTGATCAACCGTTCTAGATTTCCGAATCATTCAAATTGCGAATTCTTTGATTTGTATGCATTCAAGATTGGCTGAATTAGGTTTAACGCATTTTTTGATTAATATTTCAAAATTTGGTTTTCGATTCCAATTTGTTTTGAACCAATGAAGTCAACTTCTTAAGAGAGTCTACCTATGGACAAATACCTCTCTCACTCCAAAGTCTATAGATCCTTGCTGCAATCTTGGCTTCGGATGGACCGTTTGTGATGGCCGGCCTGTATGTAATATCCGGGTGAGGGTGCTAGAAAAGCGTTACCATGTAGGCATTATGTAAAGTAGCAAGCCTAAGTAAAAAAAAAAAAAATGTAATGGATAGAAAATGTGAGCAAAAAATATA
The DNA here is from genome assembly GCA_025506415.1 of Flaveria robusta. Taxonomy (NCBI): domain Eukaryota; kingdom Viridiplantae; phylum Streptophyta; class Magnoliopsida; order Asterales; family Asteraceae; genus Flaveria; species Flaveria robusta. The sequence goes on along the minus strand of CM046471.1, from coordinate 25,746,479 downwards.
TAGGCGAAGACGTGTCATAATATAATTGAGTAATAGGTATAAATGATAAAAAAAAATAAAAATAAAAATAAAAATAAATTTATCCTCATCACCTCTTGACTAAATAATTAAAAAGCCAATTTATTCACGTTATCACTTTCTTAATTCGATATATCAGAAGTTTGAATTCACATCGAAACATATAGTTTTATTATTATTATCTAGTTTCAACGTGACTAAATTCTAGAGTATTTTAACTTTTATCACTTTCTTAATTTATGGAATTAAATCTCAAACGATGTGACACGAAAATAGTCCGATCAAACAAAAAGAACACACGTAGAATATAATTGTATGTTTATTAAAATTCACCAAGTAAGAAATTTACAGATGGCATCGGCGGTCAAACGTCAAAAGTCAAAAAACATTTGGATACAACTTCGTTGGTAGTAAATTTTTGACCGCAGACAAGAATATTCCATGACTTTTCACATGAAATCTTCACCGTCCATTCTTCAAGCCCATACTGAATCTAGCATGTCAAACCGCACCATATATATAAGCCCATATACTCGAAATGGTCGCTTCATATTATATTCTTCTGCTTACACTATATTTCTTCCAACTGCTCCTACAACATCAAACACCAAGGTATTTTCTGTCTTCTGAGTAAACAAATGATAAAGTTCGTTTAGCGAATGAATATAAAACATGTTATTTATTTTACTAAAAGAACATGTATGCATCTTTCCTAAAGTTGTTTACATTTGTTTATTAAGATTCGTTTATGTTTGTTTACATATGTATTTGAATAAGTTGAGCGTCACCCGTTTAAAACCATATCCAACTTGTATTGTTGTTTATCTTTAAAATGTTACTTGTGTGATACTGTTATTTATACTTTGATCATAATATTGTTACATTTTAACCCGTGTCAATTTGTGTTTGTTTTATGTTATGTTTGTATTTCTGTATGTTTGTTTTTATAATACTAATGAACAAACATAAAACATGAATAAGTCCGTTTTTTACACAGACATGACAGATAAATTCATTTTAATTGTTCGTATTCACGCATTTGTTCGATTAAAGTGTTATGAACTAACAAGAACGAGCCTTCTTTCATGTGAATGAACTTTTCTTGTTCGTTTAGTTCATCCACAAGTCTATTCGTATCTTTAAATGTTAATATTAGGCATTTTGCGTGGCAGAAAAAGTCTACATCTAGTACCGATGATTTGGGTGATACGCCCCAGGTTCTTTTTGTCAAGCGTGACAACCTCAGAACTAGAAGTAATAGGATTCATTCTCATAATATAATAATAAAGTAAAAAAGATCTAATTTTTTGCGAAAATTCTCGCATTCAAAATAAATGTCCGAAGAGTTTTGCTAAATTTCGGTACAGTGTTCTTCGTTTTACATGATAATTGTTTGCTAAAGTTCGTGTGCACATTATTGTTCATCATGTGTTGCAATTGTTATTATTATAATTACCATATGTGTGCTCTGTTTCCTGAATAATAACACATATGCAGAAATTTGATTTCAAACACATGGCCGATCAGAACAAACACACAGGACGTTCCATGAGCAAATCCGCATACGGGTATTATTATTCAAACCCAATGTTTCAGTATCCAGTTGCAACACGATCATCATTAGCCGCAAACGATTCACCAGTTTTCGTTCAAGCTCCATCAGAGAAAGGGTTGGGTGGGTTCGCCATCGACTTTCTTATGGGTGGAGTTTCAGGTGCTGTTTCCAAATCTGCAGCTGCTCCGATCGAACGCGTGAAGCTTTTGATTCAAAACCAAGATGAAATGATCAAAATGGGTCGTCTTTCGGAACCTTACAAGGGTATTGGAGAGTGTTTTACTAGAACAGTTAAGGATGAAGGAGTTTTGTCTTTCTGGAGAGGAAACGGCACTAATGTCATCCGTTACTTCCCTACTCAGGTATGTTATACTCTTGAAATAACAGATTGGTTCGGGTTATGTTTTATTAATATCTAACGGGTCGAAAGGTGAAGTACCCAAAAGATTTCATATTTCTATTGAAATATTGTAACTTTCTTGAAAGATCTTCAAAATGATGATGTGGAGCTAGCATGTTAATAGCTAATAACTTTGATCATGTTGACTGTTTAATGTTTTTGTGATGCTGATGTGACATATTAAAATTGTCATTTTGTGACGCTGATATGACATTTGAGAAAATGGGGTTTGAATCAACCTGACCTGTTTAATTTGTTTCTGATACATAGAAAAGATGTGAATTTTTCATTTTGCTACTTCTTCTCATAAATCTGCTTAGATATGGAACATGCATCTAAATTCACTTTCTTCTTGTTGTGGAGGCCCTTAACTTTGCATTCAAGGACTACTTTAAGAGTTTGTTCAACTATAAGAAAGACCGCGATGGCTACTGGAAGTGGTTTGCTGGGAACCTTGGATCCGGTGGCGCTGCTGGTGCTACCTCCTCACTATTCACCTACTCTTTGGATTATGCTCGAACTCGTTTGGCAAATGATGCCAAGGCTGCAAAGACCGGAGGGGAGAGACAGTTTAACGGTTTGATAGATGTATACAGGAAGACTATAGCATCAGATGGTGTGGTTGGGCTATACCGCGGATTCAACATTTCATGTGTTGGTATTATCGTGTACCGTGGCTTGTACTTTGGATTGTATGATTCTTTGAAGCCCGTTCTTCTCACCGGTTCATTACAGGTTAGTAAATTATCTTTTCTGTTGTTGGGTAGCGGGTCAAAACAGATTTGTCATGTTTAGCAGGGGATATAAGTAGAGTTGGGTTGACCGACTAATATTTTTGCAAATCTTTATTCTTTCCAGAAAACAATAAATGCAAATGTAATCAATACGTCTAGAAATTACACTTTAGACTACTTTCAACCCGTTTGGATCATTCTTTAGCTAAAACTTTTGGTTTGACTCTTTAGATTATGACACATTATTCTTTTATTATGTGTAAACGTTCAGGATAACTTTTTGGCTAGCTTTGCTCTTGGTTGGGCAATTACAAACGGTGCTGGTCTTGCCTCATACCCAATCGACACAGTGCGTAGACGAATGATGATGACATCTGGTGAAGCGGTCAAGTACAAGAGCTCTCTTGACGCGTTCAATCAAATCATAAAGAACGAGGGTGCGAAATCATTGTTCAAGGGCGCAGGGGCGAACATACTGCGTGCCGTAGCGGGTGCCGGTGTGCTTGCTGGTTATGACAAGCTTCAGGTCATTGTTTTTGGCAAGAAGTATTAAGTTAAAAAAAAAACAAAAACAAAAGGTCTTGTAATATTAATTTTTAAAGGTATGTTTGTAAGGTAATATGATGATGATGATGAAATCTTTCCTGAGTTTTGATGTGTACAAGGTTTAGTCTTTTAAGCATTTGGTCTCTATAGAATATTTTTAGTTCAGAATCAGATCGAGATTCTGAATTATACTCAAAAGTACTATGTATTTTTTATTTATTATTTATGAGTGTAATGAGAATAATTAAATTTTATGATAAATACTATTACAAGAAATTTTACACTTTATCACTGTTTGATTGTCCGGTAACATGGGACCCAATTATAAGACAAAGGATTAATAAGACAAAGAAACACAAGTTAGTAAATGTGGTTATATCTCCTAACCTAGAAATCTCCATCGAAGTAGAATTAAAGCTTGAAAACAACAATAGGGAAAGAGACTTGAAAGGCATGTACTCCTAATAATTGGGGTTGTGATTTCGATGATTGTTTTTCTTCACATCCATGTCATTTCTTTTCAGGATATACGTGCTAGCTAATGGTTATACGGTCTTTCTATTATATTTAAAAAAAAGTTATTGTTAAAATTTCATAAAGCGGTTATACTGATGTTATTAAAAATGTAAAATAAAATAGCACAACTTAATTTGTTTTGTCATTAAAAAAAAATACCAGAGTGAAGTTATATAATAATTAATATTAAAACTTTGATTATTATTTGCAAGTTTATTTGATCTTATATAACTTCTCGAATTCAAAATAAATCACCCCCTAACATGAAGGAGGCAATGTCACCGGAAAACCGATTTTCGTTCTGATCGTGTCCACATTCATGGTAGATCAACCTAAAATGGTGGGAACAACAACACGACATAATGTTATTAGGAAAACCTAACTGATGTTCATCTTTCAGATCACAAATTCCCATCTGTAATCCCTAATTTCACATAATTCAATTCAATTGTCTCCATCTCTATCCGTCATTTACACCCATTTCATATCAGTACTCAATCACTCCATTGATACCGACCCCATTGTCTTCTACTCACTGCTTCATCTAATCTTCATCCCCATTTCGTTTTCTTACGCTAGACGACATTATTCCCCCTTTAGATCGACGAATTTTGCTTCTGTATCTGTTTCAATCATTATCCCCCTTTTTGATCGAGGGATTTTAACAAACCCTTGTCGGATTCATGATTTGTTGTAGTGAAAGTGGTTTTAAGTTAGGTATTTTGTTCAATTTGAGATGGGGTTTGGCTATTTTTGCATATAAGTAATCACAAGCGTTCATAATTCTTGGAACAATAAGAAATTCTTTATCTTGTAGAAGATGAAGAATAAGATTCTTGCTGTTGTGATTTTGGGTTTGATTTGTGAGAATGTTGCTGGTAAGGAATGCACCAACACTCCAACTGAGCTCTCATCACACAGTTTTCGACACCAATTGTTGAACACGAACAATGATACGTGGAAAGAACAAGTGTTGTTGTCTCATAACCATTTGACTCCTAGTGATGATGCTGCTTGGGCCAGTTTGCTCCCTAGGAAAGTGTTGAAACCGGAAGATGAATATGGGTGGATGATGATGTATAGACAGATGAAAAATCAAGGAGTTAAGTCTCAAGTTTCTGCGGATTTCTTGAATGAAGTTCCTTTAGGTGATGTGAGATTGGACCTTGATTCAATTCATGGTCAAGCTCAACAAACCAATTTGGAATACTTGTTGATGTTTGATGTTGATAGATTGGTTTGGAACTTTAGAAAAACAGCTGGTTTGCCTACGCCGAGCATTACATATGGTGGTTGGGAGGCACCGGATCAAGAGCTTCGTGGTCATTTTGTAGGTTTGTGTACTTCCCAAGTGTTACTTGGTTGTTTTCTTTACATGTTTGTGTTTGTTTATGTGATAATATGATATCTTGATTGGACTTGTTTGACTTGTATGTGAAACTACATGAAAGATTTGTTGTATGATAAAAAGTTCACTAATTTAACATCTTTTTTGTGAAATATTATCAGGGCATTACTTGAGTGCTACAGCTTTAATGTGGGCAAGCACAGGTCACAAGACTTTAAAAGAAAAAATGACTCAGTTGGTATCTGCACTCGGTGATTGTCAAGAAAAGATGGGTACAGGGTACCTCTCTGCATTCCCGACTGAGTTTTTTGATCGTGTTGAAGCTAGTCGACCAGTTTGGGCTCCATATTACACCATTCACAAAGTAAAATTTACTGTTTTTAAAGATTTTATGCGTCTCTTTTTTGGAGTTTTGGATCATATTTTCTTGTAACTCCCAGATAATGGCAGGTTTAGTTGATCAATATGTTTTCGCCGGTAACAATCAAGCTCTAAAAATGGTTACGAAGATGGCAGATTATTTCTGCAAACGTGTGCAAAACGTGATCGCCATGTACACTATCGAAAGACACTGGCAATCTTTAAATGAAGAAAGTGGTGGGATGAATGATGTCATGTATCGACTGTACACCATAACAGTATGTTGAAAATCGGACATCATTCATTTTGTTGTTTGCTTGTTAAGGATATTCAATAAAGGACCAACTTTAACTAGAGAACTATATAAACTTCCGTACCTATTGCTTTAACTATGACACATAAGATAGTTATGTTAGTGCATAACCACAAATCCTTATCTCTCTTGTACTCTATAACATTGGTTCTATATTGGATGTGTCCCGTTTACTTATGATTTTGTATGTCATCAAATGTGCTTCTTATTCTTACAGGGTGATACAAAGCATTTATTATTGGCTAATCTTTTTGACAAACCATGCTTTCTTGGACCGCTCGCTATAAAGGTAAGATTTATGTAATTGTGATTCTTTTTCTCGTATAATATAGGTAATTTATACGTAACAAAGAACGCTTGTAGGCTGATGAGTTGTCTGGTTTTCATGCCAATACACATATTCCAATTGTTGTTGGATCACAAATGCGGTATGAAGTTACTGGTGATCCTATCTACAAGGTATATACATGTATGCTAAGATGATATTAGCGTACAGATACAACTTTTTATTAAAAAAAATACGTGACTGTTTTTGCACTATATTCTTTCAGGAAATCGGGCTGTTTTTCATGGATGCTGTTAACTCTTCTCACATGTATGCTACTGGAGGGACATCAATCAACGAGTTCTGGTAAATATAGGAAATGATCAGCTTCTTTTGTAAAAAAGTTTCATTTCTAAGTAATGAGCTATAATGGTCACTTTACAATTTACTTCTTTCAAATACGAACATTTTACACATTTTTAAAAGTGTGAAAACTTTCATGTATCGAACTGTTGGTTGGTTTTCTTAGGTCTGACCCAAAACGACTAGCGACTACCTTGGAGATGGAGAATGAAGAATCATGCACCACTTATAACATGTTAAAGGTATGGTGATAATAAAAAAATTAATCTTATGTTCCTTTGTCACATTATCAATAAATTCACATTTGTTTGTTATATAGGTCTCTAGAAATTTGTTTAGATGGACCAAAGAAATGGCTTATGCAGATTATTATGAACGAGCGATGACTAATGGCGTCTTGAGTATTCAAAGAGGAAAAGAACCCGGGATTATGATATATATGTTGCCATTAGGCCCAGGAATGTCAAAAGTTTCAGGATTTCATAAATGGGGAACACCTTTTGATTCTTTCTGGTGTTGTTATGGAACAGGTTTGGATATTTGATTTTTTTTTTAATTGTTCTCATATACGCTATGCAAAAAAGTTTTTATTGACAGTTATAACCTCTTGTTTTTTTCAATCATTTATGTAGGGATCGAATCATTCTCAAAGTTAGGTGATTCGATTTACTTTGAAGAAGCGGGAAAGGATCCTGGGCTTTACATCATTCAGTACATATCAAGCTCAGTTAACTGGAAACTTGGGCAGATCTTTCTCGATCAGAAAGTAATGCCTGCTGTATCATGGGACCCGCGCCTTCGAGTGACAACTACAATCACCTCAAAGAAGGTAAAAAGTTGTAATACGCTGAAAATATTACATTTGTCATTTATCTTGTTCGTTTGTAAACACAAGCTATATGTTTTATGTAGAAAGGCTCGTCGTCTACTTTGAATTTCAGAATACCATTTTGGACTACATTGAATGCAATAAGCAACACTTCATGGTCAGGGTATTCCTCTAACATCTAAAGGTATGAATCTTTTAATCGTGGGATAATGTATGCATATGTCGCACAAATATCACCCAAATTTTAAAATTTGTCCTTTCAATACGTTTTCTTTTGACAACCATAAGAACCCATTGGGAAAACTCACCGGACTCCATCAATAACTGCTAACCTGTAGCACCTGGTAAAGTGCAACTTATGCTAAGCAAGTGATCGGCTTAAGGCATTTAAACATCAGGCACATTTTGATACCTGGGTTGACTATGTATATGTTATCCTTTACTCAAAACTAAATCTTTAAAATATGAAGATTTTTAAAGTTAAGTTATGAAGCTTCTTAAAATTTTTTGATGTAGGTAAGTTCTTATCAGTCACGAAAAAATGGAGCACATCAGACGTTATTACGCTTGAACTCCAATAACACTTAGAATGGAGGCTATTCAAGGTAATATTATTCATCTTTTACACGTTTAAAGTCGTAAAACAGCTTATAAGGTTAGTCTATTGACTAAAACAGCAATGTTAATGTTCCAGATGATCTGTCTGACTATGCATCTCTTCACACAATATTATTCGGCCCATATCTGCTCGTTGGCTTGACCACTGGTGATTCCGACCTAAAACCAGCCTCGAGTTCTCTTCCTGACTGGATCACTCCGGTTCCATCAGATTACAATTCCCAGTTAATCTCTCTTTCTCAAGAAACCGAGAAGTCAATAGTTGCTCTAGCACACTCCAACATCTCCATCAAAATGGTGAACTTCCCCGCCCCGGGAACTAATGATTCTGTATTCTCAACATTTAGAATCATTTTAGCAGATCCCAAAGATAATATGTCATCACTCAAGGATGCTATAGGTAAAACCATCATGTTAGAACCTTACAGCCAACCCGGGATGTTAGTTGTACATCAAGGTAACGAACAAGGGCTTGGAATCAGCAGTTCCTGTGATCAGCAGAATGCAGTATTCCGGTTAGTGGATGGAAATGAAGGAATGGTTAGATTAGAGTCTTTAAACCAAAAGAGTTGCTTTGTGCATAGTTTGGACGGGATGGTGAAACTGAGGTGCGATTCGGGTGAACCGGATTCGGGCTTTGTGACGGCAACCAGTTTCAAGGTAAACAGTGGAATCAGCAGTTACCATCCTATTAGCTTTGTGGCAAAAGGGTTGAACATGAATTATCTTCTGCAGCCATTATTGAGTTTGAGAGATGAACAATATACAGTTTACTTCAAAATTCTCTCCTAAAGATTGTTGTTGAAGTAGGACTGGAGATTAGTCCTCTACTACTTAATAAGTCGGGCCGGGCGGACCTTATTGTCTTAGGTCCCAAGTTATCCATCTTCGTCATCTCGTGCCATGTATCGTTGTTGTTATACAAAATTGTTGTACACTCTCTGTTTTTATTATGACCATCGTTAAGTTTTGATATATAAACACACTTAAAGACTATGACAATAAACGGGTCAAACCATCCAAACGGATCCATTTAAGTATTTAACTAAAGTAATCCGCAGCTTTTACTTCATATCATATAAAAAACATATAGGATTGATGTCTGAAAATCTCATCACTTGATGTTAAAAAGTCTAGTTACAGCTTACGCCTAGGGCTTAGGCCTGATCATGTTGATCAAGGATTAACGGGCAACAAAGTTTTTGAATTTTAATCAACAAATAAGGCAGAAAAAAAAATGCAATTGGAAGCCTACTCTTTATCAGAGCCAGGTTTCGATCCTGGGACCTGTGGGTTATGGGCCCACCACGCTTCCGCTGCGCCACTCTGATTTGTTGTTTTTACATAGAGCTTATAAAGAAATATATAGTAGACAAAATATCAAAACTCAAAAGTAAATACATACTTTGTGTAATTATATTTTCGTAACCAACTAAGAATAATTCGTAGTTGACAACTAACAAACTAATTTAATTTCATAAAATCACTTGATTGTTTAAAGAATTTGTTAAACTGAAAGTAATCTTGTTTTGACTAATCATATTCAGTTCAATTCAACTGAAACAGAGTTCAAATGTCTATCGAATTCACCCATCATTAATGCATTGATCATAAACAAAATCAAAATCAAAACTTGAAGAACTTTATATTCATCAAAAATTCGAATTACATTGACAATCACAAAACATATGCAAATTACATGATGAAATTCAACACCAAACTCTAAGCTCTCTCACCTCGAATCCTCCTCGCAAGCTGAATATCTTTGGGCATAATCGTGACCCTCTTGGCATGAATCGCACAAAGATTCGTATCCTCAAACAACCCAACAAGATACGCTTCTGCAGCCTCCTGAAGTGCCGCAACAGCGGAGCTTTGAAACCGGAGATCCGTCTTGAAATCCTGAGCGATCTCCCTCACAAGCCTCTGAAACGGAAGCTTACGAATCAACAACTCAGTGCTCTTCTGGTACTTCCTGATCTCCCTCAATGCGACAGTCCCCGGCCGGAATCTGTGGGGCTTCTTCACGCCTCCGGTCGCCGGAGCCGACTTCCGGGCGGCTTTGGTGGCTAGCTGCTTTCTTGGGGCTTTTCCTCCTGTTGATTTTCTTGCAGTTTGCTTTGTTCGGGCCATTGAGAATGAGTGTTGATTTGGGGGAATAATAATAATAATAATCGGATGAAATTTGATGGATTGTTGTTTGAGGGTGGAGAGGTGTTTTATATTGGTAAAGGGCGGGAAGTTTTGAAATTTTGGTGGGTTTTAAGGATGTTTTGAGCCGTTGGATTGAAGATAAATGGTTTGGTGTAAAGGTAATGGATCGTGATCCGTGTGGTGTGGATTTTCACCAATAATATGCGAGTTAATATTTTTAACGATCATAATTGTTTTTGATAATGTTGAATTGAAAATTTTGATACTACATTTCATGACAATTTATACTTTTTGTCCTTTATATTTTATAGAGATTTTGGTATTAACAGAAGAGATTATGATTTTTTTTGGGAGAACAGATTGGTTTTTTAGCGATTCAGATATAATTTGTTAAACTTGATTTATGTATCAGTTTATAGAATTTCTTCTTACAAGAATAAAATGGAATCCAGACTTATTATACCGAGCTAAGTGATGAAAAGGTATTTTGTTTTATTTTCTAGCTTTTGCTGATATGAAGAGGTATTTTGTTGATGCTGATGTTGATGAGCTTATCAAACTTTAAATGAAGCTCTAAATGATAATTTGTATTTCGTTGTACTTAATTTATGATTTTATAATTTGTTAAACTTATTTTTGTAAGTTTTTAATTAAATTGTGAGTTTGAACTTGAAACTTGAATGCTTTGAAATTATCTAATATTGTATCAATGCAATATTGTAATTTGGACCATTAAACTTTAAAGCTTTATACTACATGTTGACTTGAAACCGAGTGAAAACGAGTCGATCAATTATAAACCGAACCGAGTTCGTGCAACAATATCTCGCTCGATTGTGTAAATTCAATCCAAGTTGAGTTGCTCGATTTGTAAACCTGAGTGAGTTCAAGTAAACCTTTGCTTGGTTCGGCTCCTTATCGTATTAAAATTGCTTTTGTATCATTAAAGTTGTTTAAATTGCTAAAAGGACTAGCAATAAAGTGCAATAAATGTATAATTTATGCGTTGGAAATTTTGGGTGGGTAATGGGTTATTGATGAAAACGGGATCCTAAAAAGATCCATATATAAAACGATATCTTACTATCCAAGCCCACATCCAATAGGCCCAAGACAACAATGTGAAAGTGTGAAACTCATTCGACTCTCATGTACTTCCTATTCATGGAGACTCAACATCAAAATCACTAAACTCTAATGGTTGTCCATCTCCATCAACACTACTTCACTTAAGTAACCTTCATTGTCCACCATTCAAAGTCCAACTTGTTCCCTATAATGCAATCAAGAATCACTAAAAGGAACTTTACAAGAAGATTTTAATGTGGATAGATATACCGAAGACCATATATTTAAGTGTTCTCTAGGGTTACCAATAGAGCCAAAATTCACAACATAGATGGGGATAAATGCTGCACTTCTCCAATCAATGCACGTCTAAGCCTTAAACTTGGTTGATATAAATCGTTAACTGATCTTGGTTAATGTGCATGTGCTTTAGTTTTCGAGGATTTTTGTGTTTTTTGTTGGTTATAATTTTATCCGATGAATTTATCAATCATAAAATTTGTTTCTATTAAAAAAAATACATGAATGTCTAAATAGAATAAAAACAACCTAGACAGAACACCAAAGTTGTAAGTTCCTGATTTTGAGTTGTAATAGTGATGACCAGGTGATTTATAAGTATAAGTACTAGTTATATTCAAGTACGTATTTTTATGTCTTAAAGTAGCCCTAATTGGTTCATTTTAAAATTTAAATGATTTAAGGGATCACGAGTTAAATATAAAGTTTAATTTGGATTAATACATCATATCTAAAGTGGCCCTAATTGGTACAAGGCATCCACTTCTGTCTGTGTAGACACAAGCGTCGTGTCCAGATGAGACATTTTAAGAAGAAATTTATGAGAGAAGTATTTTTAGAGAAAGAGAAGGGAAAGGGATATTTAGTGAATTTTCTCATTTAAAATTAGTAGTTCTCAGGTTACGAGAAGTGTTTCATCAACCTGAACCTAGCAGTGATTATCTCTTAATTCTTGTTTGCCAAAAAAATTTTAATTCTTTATAACTAGATTATTATCCCGTTTATTACACGGATAGCATAAATAAATATTAAATAGTTAGTAACAAATATTTATGAATTATAAAATAATATATTGAGATATGATATTATTAAAATTACGTACAATTAATAACTTTAAATAATAAAACAACGTTATCATTTTTTTAACTTTTATTTTTAATTTTTTGAAAGTTTTTTTGTTTCAAAACAAAACGTTTTTAAAAATGCTATTTTTAAAGTTTTTCTTATAAAAAGTTTGAATATTAATAATTTTTGTTTCATAAAAAAATTTATTTTTTAAAGACACAAGTTTTAAAAATATTTTATATTTTTAAAAAAGTTTAATCTTTCAATTAAATGTTTTATTTTATAGAAAATTGTTTATTTAGAAATTACATTTATAAAAGGATTTCTTTTCTTAATTTAAAAAAAAAATAATCTTAAATGAATTAAATAAAATTATTAGTAGTTAATGCAATTATTAATTATGAGAGAGAAACGAGAAAATAAAATTTATAAGCTTTATAATTGTGTCATGTATCACAAAAAAACCTTCTTTTATTAGTATTGATAGATTAAGTTCCATAATCAAATCATAGCATGAGTGTACGTCCAAATAGAAATAATTAAATAGTCAAATAAGACGTGTGACACTAACTACATGCTCATTTGTGAATTATCCTACTTACCTAGACTATTTAGGTTTTTACATGAACTTAACCACAAATCATCAATTAGTATAAATGTATAAACTTCGAATTTTGTTGGGTAATCATAATAACTTATTACTGAAAATCTCATAATTTCAATAACTAGTTGTGTGCTTCGAAAAAATTCACAAATTAACACAAATTTCAAGAGTCAACAAAATCGTCAACAATAGCAAATCATCTATGTTAACTCGTTACTGAAAATCTCATAATTCCAATAACTAGTTGTTTGCTTGGAAAAAATTCACAAATTAGCACAAATTTCAAGAGTCAACAAAATCGTCAACAGTAGCAAATCATCTATGTTAACGTATTGAAGCAAGCAATGGATGAAGAAAATACGCCCACACATCTTGAGCACAAAATGGATATAACTTTGTTTCAATCTATAACTATTTAAATACATTCAAATGTTTTATAAAATCTCAAAAGAGAGGTATCAGTCATCAAATGAAGGGAGTGACAAGAGCCAAATCATCTATATAAGAAAATATACTTCCCCATAACAAGCTTTGATCTATCTATATTCTGATCAAGATAAGGCAGCTTCAATGCTCATATTTTTAATGCTAAAAGGTTAAAAGATATACCTAAAGCTAGTTTTTAAAACCATTATGAAGACCTATTCTTCAAAGAATAAAATTACATAGGAGTGGTATACATGTCACTGCCATATCATAGAAGTTTTAAATTATAAGCAAGTCAATAGAGAACGATCTACACAAATGAGGTATCAGTCATCAAATGGAGGTAGTGACAAGAGCCAAATCATCTATATAAGAAAAGATACTTCCCCATAACAAGCTTAGATCTCTTTATATTCTGATCAAGATAACGCAACTTTAATGCTCATATTTTTAATGCTAAAAGGTTAAAAGATATGTCTAAAGCTAGTTTTTAAAACCATTGTGAAGACCTATTCTTCAAAGAATAAAATTACATGGGAGTGCTATACATGTCATCAGGGCCGGCCCAATAAGGTTATTGGGCCAGGCGGTGGCCTAAGGCCTTCACATGTTGAGGGCCTCAAGTTTTTTTCAGTATTTGGGCTAGGGTAATTACAGTTTTAGGTTAGCTATTACGTTTTGGGTTAACTGTTCTATTTTAGGCCAGACTAGGCTTGGTATTAATTTTAGTTTTTAAAACTTGGGCCTGCTAGGGTACTCCGCCAAATATAAGCTATTTAGTTTATTTTTGCCAGTCCCAAGCCCGGATAAAGGAGGAGGGTTTTTATTAAAAACTTAAGAAAAAGGCCTTCAAAATTAACCCCGCCTTAGGCCACTAAAATGGTTGAGCCGACCTGCATGTCATTGCCATATCATGCATCAACCGTCAGAGTAACATCGATGTATGTCACGACTTATCTTGCATCAATTATACTATTACTTGACATCTTGTTTATTTAAGCGAGTTCTTCTCCACATTTTCCTAGACCCTTATATGCATTTTTAACCTAGAATTCTAATTAGTCTTATCTTAGTGATCCTTATTTAGTAAATCTAACACATTGTATACTGGCCCAATACAATACTAATACTCACCATACCATGAAGCACTTGAAGAGCACCGCGATCATGTGTGAAAGGCGGGAGTCATTTAATGTGGCCATCTACCTCGCAATGAACCACTATAAAAACAACATTTAATCCCGAGGTAAGTACACACTATGCTATCTTTGATCATCTTCACCCACTTAAAAAAACTCATACTTATTCTTATGTTAGAGTTTGGTCATGAAAATCTTGACCCATGAAGATGCTAACAGTAATTTCTTTCTTGTACACAACCCCTCACCTATAATCTAATTAGGCATTACCCGACTCAAGATTGAATGACTCTCAGTTGACCACCCAAACATATTCCCAACCACAATTTCTGCACCATACTTCAAAATGTCATGACGTTAAAGAATATTACAATTTAATTATAAAATAAAGCATATATAATTATTACGCTTAAATATGTCAAAATTTTCATCATTAGACCAAAATGGAGTAACTATACTATTGTTTAGATATGTAATTATTGTTCAAACCCACAATCTATTTTTTAATTTATAAAAAAATAAGAACCGTTAATTAGAATTATGGAATAAATAACAAAGTACAAAGTCCCTTCCTCCATTTTCTTTTAACATATAAAAATGTATCTTGCAAAAGTTTACCAGTAAGTTAGATATGTTGGAAATTTAAACTAAATTGAGTTAAAACCTCAATTTAACAGAGAAGTATATATTAAATATATGTTTGAAGAATCAATTTGATCAAATATATAACTAATTAGTTTGGTATAAAGAAAAGCATTCAAAGGTTTGATTTTGTTGAAAATAAAACAACAGTATCATGGCTATGCACGTTGTAAGTCACTGTAGATGCAACTATTAAATGTTAATACGTTATAGTATATAATTTAAAGCTAAAGAAGCAGAATACTATATTTTAATTCAAAATCAGAGAACTTTTCAAGAAAGCAATAGAAACGTAAATACTTGCATTTTGAAATTTGATTTGGAGTAAAAATTAACTTTATATGTATAATGGTCTGATGATTTGCCATGCTAACCTTTCATGCTTTCTTTCATTGTGTTTGCATCTCATGTGTCTGTAACTTTTCATATGTCCTGTTGAACTTACTATGTCTTATTAGTGCATTTTTTCAAGTTTTATGGTTATCTTATTTCCATGATAAGCAATCTTATTTTTTACTTCTGTAGCTATGGCTATTGGATGGTGCAAAATAATTGAAGATGACAATGGAGGATGGCCATTGGATGGTTTAAGATATTTTATCTTGGTTGGACGTTTATACAGTGTCGATAGAAATTTGTGTAATTGTCAATATAAAGAGTTTTTTCGTTTGATTTGTGTCGAGAACTCGAATAAACTTTTGTTAATATTGAGAATCTTTGATAGAAATTTAAAGTTTGATCTGTGTTTGCATCGATATTTATATGTTTTTGTTAATATTGGTATATATAAAAAACAAGATTTTTAAATAAGTAAATTTTAATTTGTTGCAAGAAATTTGCAACGACATTGCGACCAAAAACGGCTGCAAGTCTGCCGTTTCAAATCGGCCGCAAGTCTACTGTCGCAAATAGGTTGCGAAAAGTGGCGGTTGCAGAAAGCATTGGTTGCAAAAGGTCGCAAAACCAGTGGTACCAAAGCCATCGCAGAATTTGCCACGACAGTAGCGGTCTCAAGATACGGTTGCAAGCATAAGAGCGGTCGCAAAATGGTCGCAGTAAACCAACTGAGACATGTGTTTTTCCTACCCCATTTTTTGTTGCAAATGGGCAATCACAACCGTTTTGCGACCGGAAAGACGGTCACAAATGCTCAATTTTCTAGTAGTGATATATAATATACCATGGTTATACTATTGATAAAATACATCGAGTATTATCATGCTTTCTGCATTGCTCATCTTGATTCTAAACTAATTAAATTAGCTTGAAACAGATGGTTTATTAATTAGAAAATTTGTTTCTATTAAAAAAATACACGAATGTCTAAATGGAATAATAACAACCTAGATAGAACGTTGCAAGTTTCTAATTTTGTGTTGTTATAATTATGAGCCGGTAACGTACTAATTGTATTCAAGTACTTATTTTTATGTCTTAAAGTAGCCCTAATTGATTCATTTTAAAGTTTAAATGTTTTAAGAGATCACAAGTTACATATAAAGTTTAAATTGGATTAATCTATCATATCTTTTAAGGTTGCCCTAATTGGTTCATACTTAGAGTTGACATGTTTTTAAAAGACCATGAGTTATTTATAAAGTTCAATTTCGATTAATGTATCATTGACCATGTAATTGAATATATATTCTAGTTTGAATTAATAATTATTGAATTATATCTCAGTTGTATTAAGTCAACATAACTTGAAGTATAGTTCTTGTAATCACTTTACAATTAGTCAACTATTTATTCATATCTATATGAATTCAAAATTGGTAGTTATCAGGTTACAATAAGTGTTTCATTAATCTGGGCCTAGGAGTGATCATCTTTTAATTCTTGTTTGCAAAAAAGCTTTTAATATATTTATAATTAAGTTTCATAATCCGATCAAAGTTTGAGTGTATGTCCACGTAGAAATAGTTAAATAATCAAATAAGACGTGTGACTCTAACTACATGCTCATCATGTGACTTGTCCCACCCACCTAGATTATTTAGGTTTTTGCATAGACTTAACGACAAGCCATCAAATAGTATGAATGTATAAAGTTTGATTTTGATGGGTAATCATAATAACTTGTTAGTGAAAATCTCATAATTCCAATAACTAGTTGTGTGGTTGGAAAAATTCACAAATTGACACAAATTTCTAGAGTCAACAAAATCGTCAACAATAGCAAATCATCCATGTTAATATGAAGCAAGCAATGGATGAAGAAAATACGTCCACACATCTTGAATACAAAAATGTTTTTTTTTATATTAATTTTTTTTTGGGGTGGGGGTGGGGTTCAATGAGAGGAGAAGTTTAAATTACGACTAAGTCAATAGAGGACAATCTACACGAATGAGGTAACAGGAGGTAGTGACAAGAGCCAAATCACCTATGTAAGAAAATATACTTCCCCATATCAAGCTTAGATCTCTCTATATTCTATCCAATAAATCACAACTTCAATGCTCTTGACCTTTTAATGCTAAAAGGTTAAAGGATATGCTTAAAGTTAGCTTTCGAAACCATTGTAAAGACCTATTCTTCAAAGAATAAAACTAGATAGGAGTGCTACACTTGTCATTGTCATATCATGCATTAATCATCAGAGTAAGATGTGTGCTACGACTTATCTTGCATCAATTGTACTATTACTTGACATATTTTGCCTTCTTTCACATCTTGGTTATTTAAGTGAGTTCTTCTCCACATTTTCCTAGACCCTTTCATGCACTTTTAACCTAGAATTTTAATAAGTCTTATGTTAGTTATCTTTAATTAGTAAATCTAGCCCATTGTGTACCGACCCAATACAATGCTAATACTCACAGTACCACAAAGCACTTGAAGAGAACCAATCATGTGTGAAAGGCAGGAGTCATTTAATGTGTCCATCTACCTCGTAGAGAACCACTATAAAAACAACATTTAATCCCGAGAATAAGTACACGCTATGCTACATTTGCTCCTATTCACCTACTTAGAAGACTCATACTTATTCTTACGTTAGAGTTTGGTTGGGAAAACCTCAACCCATGAAGAGACTAAGGGGAAGTTTGGTTCACAGAATTCTCAGTAATTGAAATTGGAAAATTTTCCATCCAAAATCATGTTTGGTTGGTCAACGGACGGAATTGGAATTGGAAAATTTTCCCTCATTCATTGGAATTTACATTCCTTCCACTTAACTATGGAATGTTTAACAATCCAATGGAATGTTCAAAATTAAAATTCCAATTCACTCAAAATTGACCAACCAAACACGTGGTCAACTTCAACAACATTCCAATTCCAATTCCAATTCCAAATTTTCAATTCTAATTCCTTTGCAAAATATTCTGCGAACCAAACGGCCCCTAAGAGTTTTCTTATTTCTTGTACACACCCCTCACTTGTAACCTAATTAGGCATTATCTGACCCAAGTTTGCATGACTCTCAGATTGACCACTTAAAAATACTCCCAACCACAATTTCTGCACCATACTTAATGTCATGACGCAAAGAAAATTACAATTTAATTATAATATAAAGCATACATAATTATTACGTTTTAATATGTCAAAATTTTCATGATTTAGAGCAAAATGGAGTAATTATACTATTGTTTAGATATGTAATTATTGTTCAAACCCACAATCTATTTTTGATATTATAAAAAATTAAGAACCAGTAAATAGAATTATGGAATAAATAACAAAGTTACAAAGTCCGTTCCTCCATTTCTTAACTTAACATATACAAATGGTTCTTGCAAAAGTTCACCAGTAAGTTAGATATGCTGGAAATTTAAACCAAATTGAGTTAAAACCTCAATTTAACTGAGAAGTTTATATTAAAAATATGTTTGAAGAATCAATTTGATCAAATAATATATATATATATATACTAGTTTTAGTAACCCGTGTATTACACGGGTTGAATATATAAAATATTAAATAGAATAAAATTTTATTAATTATAAAATAATATTTTAAGATAAGATATGGTTGAAATTATGTAAGAACTATAAGTAATAAAATAATGGTATCAAGTTATCAACTTTTTAAACTTTTTTTATTTAAAAAAAACTAAATATTTTGTTTCAAAACAAAATATTTTAAAAAATTTATTATTATAACTCTCGGTTATCACTAATTTTTAGGATATTTTGTATTTTGAAAAAAGTTTGATTCTTTAGAAAAATTTCTTATTCTATAAAAATTTATTTCTTTATAAATAAAATTAATTAAAAGATTCATTTTTTTAATTTATTAAAAGTATTTTTAGTCTATAAAAAATTATATAATATTATTAGTAATTATAGTAACTATTAAATAGGAGAGAGAAGCAGAAAAATTTTAATGAGAATCAACGTGGTGTTGCCACGTGTCCCTTTTAGTTACTCTTTTATTATAATATAAAGATAAAGATATATATATATATATATATATATATATATATATATATATATGTATATATATATATATATGTATATTATATATAACTAATTAGTTTGGAATAACGAAAAGCATTCAAAGGTTTGATTTTGTTGAAAATAATACAACAGTATCAATCATGGGCTATGCACGTTGTAAGTCACTGTAGATACAAATATTAAATGTTAATATGTTATTGTAATTAATTTAAAGCTAAAGAAGCCGAATACTAGTACTTCAATTCAAACTAGAGAACTTTGCAAGAAAGCAATGGAAACGTAAATATATACTTCCATTTTTAAATTTGATTTGGAGTCAAAATTAACTTTATGAAGATTCATATTTGATTGGAATCATATAATATATACCATGATTCATACTGTTGATAAAACACACTTGAGTACATATCATGCTTTCTACACCGCTTATCTTGATTATAAACTTGTTAAACTCGAAACAGATGGTTTACACAGTGTGAAAACAATGAAAAGATCGAGCCTATATAATATTCATAAAAACTCAAATCAATATTCAGTTTTACAAACATATATAAACCAAAGCGAACAATAATTATCAAAATAACATCAACTTAACCCTACTGGTGGTTGTAATTGGTGATGTTTAACCCTTCATGAATGTTGTTGAGTGGATCTTTATCAAGTATATAATGTTCAATTTGTTACTACATATTTCCGTTGTAAATATATTCGCCGCTAATTCTTTTGCAGTAGATTTACCAAGGTTAAGTTTTTGTGATGGATAGATATGATGATGGTTTTACGATAGAATTGTGACAAATTTAAGATTGTTGCAAATAGGACGTTGATTGATCGGTCGCTAGTTTTGCGCACTTACTAGGTATGTATGTTTGGTAATAAAGATAAATCTTATATCTAAAACATGATAAAGATAAACCTTAGTTTTCTTTTTTTAACAGGAATGCATGATCATGTTTTAGAAAATAAATGCTATCTTAATTGGGTTCACCTATGTGTTTTTCAGCCGGTATTGCACCCCCAATCCCCTTAAAAGAAACTTCACAACTGATAAAATCTTTTGGCTCAACATAAAGCATTATTGCTCCAAAGCGCAACTCGAACCCAAGACATTCTATTTTTAATTGGTTTAATTTATATTTGAATATATAACTTTGTTTATTAGTGATTATTATTTTCAAATAAAGTTTTAACTTATGTATTCAGAGTTGTAATTTTATCATTTTTTATTTATATAAAAGACTCGAGCTTGACAAAATATGTAATTGATGTTTTTAAGAAGGGAAATATATAAATATAACATAGTAAAAATATGAATACAATAATCATTCATTTAATAATATTAATAAAACTAGTAAATATGCAATATATATGTCTAAGAAAAAAAGAAATATGTAATTTAGTTATTTAGTTTGGTTAAATATGTAATTAATGAGTTTAAAAAGGAGAAATATATAAATGTTCCTTATTTAAATTAGTTTATTATAGTAAACTAGCTTTAGTAACCCATATATTACACGTTTTAAATAAAATAAAATATTATTAATTATAAAACGATATTTTAAGATATGATATAATTAAAATTACGTATTAGTAAGGTTATAAATAATAAAACAATGATATTAACCTTTTAATCTTTTTATATAAAAAGATTAAATATTTTATTTCAAAACAAACTGTTTATAAAAAAATTCATTATTATAACTCCCAATTTAAATTATTATTTATTTTTAAAATTTTACTCTTTTAAAAGCTCTAATTTTAATATATTTTAATGTTTTAAAAAAATTATTATTTTATAAAAATTTATTTATTTATAAATAACATTAATAAAAAAAACTTTTTTTAATTTATTAAAAAATATTTTTAGTTTATATAGAAATTAAATAATATTGTTAGTACTTATAATAACTATTAAATAGGAGAGATAAACGAAAAAAAATTAATAAGCAGCAATGTAATGCTACTATGTGTCCTCTCATTTAACATTTTATTATAATAAAAATATGCATATCTTTTAACTTTTTGGGTTATGTGTAAAATATATATATGCAAATTCCATATGGTGAAGTTTATGAAAATCTACATGTAGCCAATGACGTATTACAACTTATAAATTTGTTTCGGGGCTCTAAAAATACCAAAAAGTTAGGAGGCCAATAATGAAATTTGTATTATAAACCTTCATCTTTTATCTAAGCTAAACACATGCAACACAAAATAAAAAGTTTATTATTGGTGGAACCAATATTTTTTTATGAATGTTTTTATATTAAACCTCAAATATGTCATCCACGTATATATAACCCTATATAAATTGGAGGCTTTAAGCTAAATCTTTATTTACTTTGTTCTTGAGCCACCCATGGTATCAGTCAAAATCTATGATCCTCTTCTTTTCCCCTTCTTTCAGCCAGTATGACTTACGTTCTAGTCGTTGATCTTAACTATTTTTCTCACCAACAGTGCAAGTCTCACTTCAACAACCCTTCTCTTCTTTAGATTGTTTGCATGGTGCTATAAAGGACTCAAAACATGGACTAGGAATGCAAAGAAACAAATATAATTAATCCAAATTATCAACTAATTGATTATTAGCTTAATTTGATGTAGGTTGGATTCGTTATATTAAAGCTGGACAATCCACATACGACTTTTATATTTTTCTAAGTGATAATCTTGACTCATGAAGTGCTAAGAAACAACTCACGGCCTTTCGTTCTAGTTCCGAGTTTGAGTACTGTGTCAAGGTAAATACTATTGATGAAATCATCTCAATAACTCACTTTCTTCATGAACTCCATAAACTACCATCGAATCATCCTACCCTTTTGTGTGATAATCATAGTGCTTTATTCTTAAGTCAAAATCATGTTTCCTATAAACATGCTAACATCATTGTTATTGAAAATTATTTCATTGGGGTACTTGTCTCCTTCAATGGTTATTCACAGTTTATTCTCACTAAACTTTAAATAGCAGTCATATTGACCGAATGCCTTTCACATCTTCTATTTGAATATTATCACGATGTGCTTCATATTTGTCCATAATCTCTTCACATAAGGGGAATATTATATATTAATATTCTATTAATAATCATGAGAGAAACAAACCTTAATTTTATTTAAATTAGTTTATTTTAGACAACGTATTTTCTAAATATTTTGCTTATATATATATATCTCTGTTGTAAATTGATTATAAATACACCTTCAACCATGATAATGGAAATTTGAAAGGGTGAATGAGCTTGTCCATGGGAACATTGTCTCATCAACCAACATGATCTCTCTTATTTTTTTCACATGCCACACACACTCTCTCTTACCTCCCTCCCTCCCTCTCGCCGCCCCTCTAATAAAACCTGTCAAAACCCACCCTTTTAGAAGGATTTCTCCTTCACGAGCATCCTCCAATGTTGTCTCACCAACAAACGGCTCTTCATTATCATCTTAGGGTAGATGTCTCGTCAAAGATGGTATATCAAAACATATATGAAAAAACATAAACTTTGTTCCCTAACCTTAAATAATAGGAGCATATATTCATTTTATGTAGTTAATTAATCTCAGGTAACAAAGGTTAATTAATAATTAATCAATCCATCTAGCGTTACCACTTACAAGTATTTAAACCTACACCGTTTAATTGAAATGTGAGGGTAAAAGACAAGCATCATACCATTAAACTACTATGTCATGAGTATTTCATATAGATGTCACATTGACTCTCATAATCCAAAGTAGTATTAATAAGTTGGATATCATATGCTTCGAATTCCACAATTCAAACTTAGACATTACCATAGTTAATAAATAATGGAAAAACTTTCCTTAATAATTGGTGGTGCTTTTTCAAATCATCATTTTGACAATAACACTAGTGTTCGGATTTTATATTTACACAATTATTGATGGATGCTTCCAATGAGCAAGATTCCTTTTCGAATAGCATCATCATATTTGCAAACGTTACACAACAATGGTAAGCAAAACAACCCATGTTATTGCCACATATTTCCATGCTACTGAAGTCATGTTCATTTCTTTCACCTTCTTGATCATATCGACCCCTTTTCTTCGGATTCTTGATCTCGTCGGGCAGTTCTTGATCATTTTGATATAAGTTTGCATGTCGTGAACACATAAAATGTCGTCTATCTTGAAGAATTCCATCAGATTCACACCCTTTTTCACTATTGTATCTATCGTGATGCTAGATATTTCATTTGCTTCATCTTCATATGTCTTTAGACGATCGAGTAATAACTCAATACCGACGTGAGTGTAACAATCACTCCTCCAAGCACTAAAAGTCTCGTTGAATATAATCCCAGGGAGCTTTGTTATAGGATCATTTGCATTAACAATTCTAAGAACTTTCACTCCCAACTCCTCGCACCGTTTCTTGAAATGGACATTCCCAACCCTTGGTCCTGCAAATGAAAAAACAGTTAATGGGACCGAGGGTTGTTTTAGACCAACTTCTGCTATGTCATAAGCTAGTAGCAGAGCCAATGAACTACCCATGCTATGTCCCACTAACGTTATGCTTAGCTCTTCGCTTTTATATTTTCTCAAAATCCGAGAGATTTCAGAAAGAAGTTGCTCTCGACAACTTCCCAGACCAAATCTGACATTGGTCTCGGACGAAGTATACAAGTTGAGAAAACCGGCCTCAACCATGATATCAGG
The DNA here is from genome assembly GCA_025506415.1 of Flaveria robusta. Taxonomy (NCBI): domain Eukaryota; kingdom Viridiplantae; phylum Streptophyta; class Magnoliopsida; order Asterales; family Asteraceae; genus Flaveria; species Flaveria robusta. Next base: position 25,722,392 of record CM046471.1, on the reverse strand, counting down.
TTTTGGATCATAAGGATCCAACCTTGCTGGAGATAGCGAACTCATCAAGTTCGCTATCCATTCATTATAAGTAACCGTCCCCCGGAAGGTTACCAAAATATCCCTCCTTCCAATCCTCTTCACCTCGTCATCCGACGACACCGCAATGTACCCCACCCACCGGGCACACGAACCACCGTTTTGGACCGGAATGCTGATGTCAGCTGTGGCATAGACATACTTCGTAACCTCGTACCCGCAGTCTCCCCACCCGACCTCTACAAACATTCGATTCTTGTTGTGCTTGCAGTTCAAGTAACGGCTCGAATTAGGGTTTAGATCAAAAGCATCGTAGCACGCGGTGACAAACTTGCCATACCGGATTATTTCACGTTGGAGAAGAGGATTCAAGGGTTGAATGAGATTATCCCAATTGTTTAAACCTTGAATATCCCTCCATTTAAGAGGTAAACAACTAGTAGAATCGTTAGAAACCCTAGCTGGTGAAAGTGATGAGGGTAAAGATGTAATTGTAACAGTACTGCAACAGATCTTCTTGGTGACATTAGGTTTTGATGGATATAGTTTTTCAGGGTTGAACATCTTTTCATGATTAAGTGGGAACTTGACAAGATTCATGCACGAAGTGTGTATCATGTTAAGCAATGATTTAGAGGCCATAGGTTTATGATCAGAGTGAAAGATGAAGATATTGATGATCTAAATCTGAAGCATGTTCAGCAAGACTTTGACTCTGATCTTAAGCAAAAGGTCAGATATGGTGAAACCATATATATAATTATGCATATGTGTATAGGCTTCATCATATTGGGTGGGGTTAAATGTCTTTACAATTGAATATATATATATATATATATATATATATATATATATATATATATATATATATATATAGGGGAGGGTTCCTGAGAAAACTAATAATTATGTGAAAATAAAAAAAAATATTTTTTTGTTATTTTAATTGCTAAAATGTTATTTAAGTATTTGGTACATATATATTGAGCATACATACGAGAATGAAGAGTTTTACGTATACGTAACACTATATCGAATGAAAAATAGTTACGTATACATAACCTATATGTGGCGTATATGTAAAACCATGCTACGGTTTTTATTTAATCCATACCCTTATTTATATATATTTACACATATATATAGAGGGTAGTGATAAAAAAATTTACAAATTATGTGGTCGGTTTCATTGGTTTTATCTAGTTTTCTCATAACTTTATGGTTTTTTTAGGATCCCTCCTATATATATATATATATATATATATATATATATATATATATATATATATATATATATAACAAATTGACAGCCTTTAATTTGCTTCAACGGTTTTAATTAGTGGGCATCAAGAGGTCAAAACATTATAGTTGTAACAAAAGTCTAGAAACTTTAGTTGGTAATTACATAGAAATATAGAATGAATATATGATTTTTTTATAACATGTATTTTAAATCGATTTTAAGGGAATAAATGGAGCCCGACTTTAAATTTAATGTATATACAAAAATGAAGTTTGTTTAACTAAAATATTCATTTTTTTTTGTTAATCAAGCGATGGTTGTATTATCCAATGGTGTGTTTATGTGTTGCGGATGTGAAATCTTATATAAACATCTAATAAGTGGTTTTAGAAGTTAATTGTTTGTTTAAAAAATATAAGTTTGATCTGATACATTGTAGACTCATGAGCGAAACTAACATGTTTTAGCACGCGTCATGTAGTGAGTCTAGGCAAGCAATGCCAGGATATTTTTGTGCTATCTGGTGACAATAAAAATCACAATAGCTTTTGCGTTTATTTTATTTTTAATGTTTGAACTTGTTATATGAACGATGAAATATGGAATTTAAGTGCTTTCATTGTGTGTGTCAAATTAATCGAATTAACCATACCAAACCAAATGTTATTAATGCATAATAAATTTAGAATACTACTCATCATTTTACTAGAATTCCATATGTTAACATTTTTAATTTATATTCATAAAAATATATTTACATAGTAAAATTCTATTGTGTATAGAATGAACCTCCTAAACAAACAAAAGTAATGCAAGACGCGCACACGCATTGTTGTATGCACACCCCAACTTCGATTTAGGTTTTGGTGTGATCTTAAAAACGAACCGTATCATAGACATCCTTATAAAGTTGGTTTAAATCTAGCCTAACTATAATTTATTAGTTAAAAGTTTGGTTAAAAGCATATGATAAATATATTGGTTAATTAACTGAAATTAACCAAAATTAACCATAATCGGCGGTTAACCGAAATATGGTTAACCGAAATATCGGTTGTGGGTACGGTTTGGAAAATGGTATTAACCGCACTAACGGTTTTGGTTTCGAAAATGATCTTAACCGCATCGAACCGCACCGTACACACCCTTCATGTGTGATTAGTAAATCCACTAAAGTCAAATGACATGGTTAAGTTTCAAATAAATAATAATAATTACTAAATAGTAACAAAGATGCACATATGGCTCATTTATTTCACATATATAAAATTTTTTACATTTATAAAAAAAATTCCCAACTTTGAAAAACATATTAAAAGTTCAGTATTTTTTTCATATAAAAAACTTTAAGTTGTTTTAATAAAATTTAAAAAAAAATTAATTACTATTAGATGCAATTTTCCAAACTATGATTATAACAAAACTTTTTTGCATTAAATTTTGCTAGGGATAAAAGCATATAAATAGCCAAGTTTTAAATATTGTTTCAACAAAGTCATTTATATTTTTTCTACCATAGCTCAAGTTTAAATATAGTATTTTGATATTGTAAAAATTAAAGACTTATGAATTTGGTTACCATATAGTGCTTACCTAGTAATTACCTTTTTAAGTAGAATTGAATAGACATTAATGAACCTTCTTGATTATTGTTTAGTGATGTTTTTTTTAATCACCTTCTATTTTAGGTTAAACTTGAATAAATTATTACAAAACGATAAAAAAATTTCATTTATCTTATCAGGTCACTTATTTAAAGAAAGTTAACATTTAAAAAAAAATTAACATATATAAATAATATCAAAAAACTAGAACATATAAATAATTTCAACTCTTCAAACTCTGTTCACAATTATAATGTTAGCTTTGTTAAATTTTAGATGGATGCTTTAAAAGTTGTTTTAAAACAAAACTTAATTAATTTATTATAATCAACTACGGTATCTATGAGTAAATTATAAAATCATTCAAATGTAAATAGTATATATCTAAGTATGAATCGTGTATATATAAACACTAAGGAATTAACTATTTATATCTACAAATCGCATGGATGGCGAGAAATTAAATAAAAGGGGGATATGTAGAACTTTGTTGTCTTGTGGACACGTGTCGTGGCATACTGGTCGGTGAGTTGACAAAAACTAAAAGTCCCAAATGAAATCAAATAATAATATGCGGCTGCGGCTGCGGCTGCGAACGCCAATGCGAATGTAAACGAGCGCGGTAAGCATGATTATAAACCTCTAGAAACCCTTCGCGCATTCCATTGATACACAACAATATTTTTATATTTCTTGTTTTATTATTTATAATATATTATAATTAAGGTTTGTTGTTATGACTCGATACGGAGAGAATAAGAAAAATAATACATATATAGAATATCTATACTAATAAATGATTACATGTGGTGACACATGTCATTACTAGATCTCACCTCACAAAAACTTTCCCGCCTAACCTTTCTTTAACAAATTTTCCACAAATCATGTTATATTTCATTACTTGAAGTTTTTTATTTTATTTTAATTTTTTTTTAACGACAAGTGTGAAGTTTTTATTTTTTTAATTACCTCAATCACACCAACCATTTCTAGGAATTTTGAATCTATGATATCAATCATCTTAAACCTTATTTAACCCTTTAAACCTTATGATCACAAATCCTTATTTTTATATAATCGATTTAAAAAAAAACGATAGAGTTTAAATATTTTTGTTTACATATTTGAATTATATATTTATAACTTTTAACCCGTGTGATACACGGGCTAATAACCTAGTTAAGTATATTTTTTTCAATTACAAATGACACTGATTCATTACTATAACTTAAAAAGAAAGGCCGATAGGGTTTCTCACCGGCCTTTCTTCCCCTTCTATTTTTTATCTTTGCATTTTCAGCCCTCGATACTTCTTAAAAACTTAGTAAAATATCACTTTTGCCCCCCTTAAGTTTCTAAAGCTTCGAGTTTACCCCTATGCAATATAAATTCAAGTCCGTTTACGTTTAGACATAATTAGAAACGACTCGGGTCAAATATAAAATGTTCCCATGCTTAACTCTATACACTTTAAGACCGCCTACGTTTCAACATGCGTCTACGTTTTGACGTAAATTTTGTTCAGAAATAAGTTGGTCAAATATAAAACGTTTTAATGCTTATTTTTATGTACGCTTTGAGTTAACCTATGTTTCGACATTGGTTTGTTTGGAAACTCGTCGGGTCAATATAATACTTTTTCATTTACTATACGTTTGGATGTAAATTTAGTTCGAAAAAGGTCGGAACGATTGTAAGTCTATTTATTACTCAAAAAGATATAAAGAGGTTTATGTATATTTATGAATAATAAAATCTTTTTTTCTTTTTATACTATTATTTATTACTTAAATATGTTTAGTATATATAATAATTTTATTTGATATGTTATCTATAACATATATTAGATTATACATACATATAATCTACTATGTAACTTTTTATTTTCAACCCATGTAACACACGAGTATCTAACCTAGTAAAGTAACGTAGTAATTTGAGTTACTTTTCTTAAGAGAAAAAAAACATAAACATCTCATATCCAAAAATAGATATCGCACATCATCTTTCTACTCTAATAAAAGAGTATCTTGAGATGACACGTGGCGGCACCACATTCATTCTCAATAAAATTTTCCCGCCTCTCTCCCTTATTAAATAATTACCTTAATTATTAATGATATTATTTAACTTTTTTTAGAACAAAAATAGTTTTTTTTTAATAAATTTAGAAAAAGATCTTCTTATTAATATTATTTCTAAAAATAATTTTTATAGAATAAGAAACTTTTACAAAACATCAAACTTTTTTAAAATTAGTGTTTTTAAAAAGTTAATTTTTTATAAAAAAAATAATTAAACTTGAAATTTATAATAAGAAAATTTTTAAAATGATATTTTTAATACGTTTTGTTTTGAAACACAATATTTTTTATTTTTTTTGGAAAAAAAATTTTGAAATAAAAGTTTAAAAAGTTGATATAATTGTTTTATTACATATTGTTCTTACTATACGTAATTTCAATTATATTTTATCGTAAAATATCTTTTTATACTTGATAAATATTTATTATATTTAATATTTTATTTGTTTAACCCGTGTAATACACGGGTTTACTAAGGCTAGTTCTATCTATATCGGTGATTACATAATATAATTCAAAAAGCTAAACCATTAAACCTTAAAAATATAGAATTAAAGGCTAAACACTAAAAGTAAGATCGTAGAATTCGACGAGCCAATTTTAAAACCCTAAAGCTAAACATTAAAAGTTAAACTTTAAAATCTAAAACCTAAAATACTAAAGCACTCTAAAATTTAGGATCGTAGAGTTTGAAATTAGATTCCAGTACCACTGTAAAGAATTTCACTAAAGTTCGTTAATTTGAGTTGATTTATGATTGTTAAGGATTTTTAACTTTAAGAGTCTTTTTATTTGAATCTATTCTTAGAAAAAATAACAACCCTTAATTTTTCAATCAAAAAATTTTAATAATCTATTTCCTCTAATAAAAGAATAAATGAGGGGGACAATGGCAGCATCATATTCCTTCTTATCAAAATTTTTTTTTGCTTCTCTTTATTATTTAATAGTTACTATAATTACTGATAATATTATTTAATTTTTTAAAGACTAAAAATACTTTTCAATAAATTATAAAAAAGTTCTTTTTATTAATGTTAATTATAAAAAAATATTTTTTTATAATATAAGAAATTTTTTTAAAACACTAAACTATTTTAAAATGGGTGATTTCAAAAAGTAAATTTAAAAAAGAAATAATTAAAATCAGGAGCTAAAATAATTGAAAATTTTTAAAACAATTTGTTTTGAAACAAAAGTATGAAAAGTTAATATCACTGTTTTATTACTTATAGCCTTACTAATACGTAATTTCAATTGCATATTATCTTATAATATTGTTTCATAACTAATAAAATTTTATTTTATTTAATATTTTATTTTTAACTTATGTAATACAAGGGTTACTAAATCTAGTATTCTAATAAAAAAGTTAAAGCAATTTTTTGATATTATTTTTTTTATGTAAAGTACATATTATAACAAACCAACATATTAAGTAGACCTCACTCATAATAGAACTATTTACAAGATTTGAAAGGGGTAATATGAGGTATTGGGCAAGGCTCCTTAGGCTTAAAAGCCTAAAAAAGGATTCGTAGTCATTTATAAACTGCCACAAACGAACTTTAAATGAACTTATTTTAGCATCATTAGAAACGACTTGTTGAACCCTACGATTTCACTTATGATTTAGCTTTTAAGTGTTAGATTTTAGGTGTTTGCCTATTAAGGGTAGGAACCAGCTCACCATATATACAATTAAGCTTTTTGGGTCTAGTTTTACGCTTTTAAGTTTAGAGTTTTTACTTTACGGTTTACGGATTAATGTTTAAAGTTTAAAGTTTAGCGTTTGATGAGCCGGTTCCAACAATAATGAAATGAATTCTATAGAGTTTAGCCTAAAAATCTGGTTTTAGATAACTCGATCCACCATATTTTTTACTTACTTAGAAAATCATAAAAAAATAAAGTTGTATAGTACAAGGTTTTTGTAATTGTCTCCAGCTCGCTGTTTTTTGACACTAACTACTGACTTTGCATTTCAAAGTCGATCTTTTTTGTTGTGAACATAACTTTGCTGTTTTCCGCCCCAACCCGTAGTTGTTTGCATAAAAATCCAAAACATGAAAACCCAACAAAATGGCGTGAATCAGGACTCTTATTTAATTAATAATATTATTGTATCTTAAATTACAGTATTTAATGGTTAAATTTTAAATGCTTATGTGGTTGATGAATGGTTCACCATTTAAAACGTAAATATTATGTTTAAAGACAGTTTGTAGATAGTCATTTTTTCAGAACACATATTTAGCTATCATCATCCTCATCATAATAATAAAAGAGTGTGAGTGACTGATGTAAACAAGTAAATAACCTATCTTCTTTTGCTTAATATGTAAGTAAACAAATATTTTGATGTTATAACTTAAAATCCTGCAGTTATTGAAAGCATTGAGTTAACTTTAAGGTGGCCTGATGGAAATACAAAACTGACTAATTAACTAAATTCATCACGAAGTCAAAACTAGTAAAAATTAACATATATTTGTACAAGTTATATTATTATATAAATAATTTATCTAATTAATATTAGACCGCTAAACAGATGTTTTAATGAGACTAAAACATTGACTAATTATTTTGATATTCCTAATAGCAAATATAACTATAATTTCTATATCATAATAACAAATTTTTTAGAGATTTTAGGATTAATAATCACAAAAAAATAATAGACGATGTTATTTAATGTGAGACTATTTGGGAGCATATATCAAAATAGGGAAGTATACAAAGTAGAATTTACATGCGAAGTGTACGAAGTTGTCTCAGTCATTCATCATTGACATATGCGACTAAAGGTTGGGTTTAAATAAAAATCAAAAGAAATTATAAAAATCAAAAAACTAAATTTTCACCTTTGATGTATTACAATTAATGCTTCATATTCTTTTAAATAAAAAATAAAAGCTTGTACGCTTGTGGTACCATGTACACAAAAAGTAAAAAAAAAATAGCCATTGATATATTAAATGTGAAGATTTGATTTATTAGTTTTCATAATTTATTTTGATTTCATTTAAAACCAACCCTGCGACTAAAAACCCTTGGGTGAGAATTTTGTCCCTTCTTTAAAAAAGTTAATTCTGTCATTTTACAAATAAAAGCTTAAAATACATTTTTGTAAAATGTTTTGTGTAATAATTTATGAATAACGTAAGTTTTATCATGTATTACGCAAGTTATAATAATATATATGCAAGAAAATTATTTGTATAAAAATTTATGAAATGACGCAAGTTATATCATTTATTAAGCTAGTTATAAATATATATACGTAAGGTTCTAAACATATTACACAAGATATTCAAAACTAGCTTTATGCCATGTAAAACTAGTTCTACGTCATTCAAAACTAGTTACAAGCCATTCGAAAGTTAGATTGAAATCATATAAGTTATGCATTTATCGCCACGTAAGGTTCTAAATGTATGCTCAAACCATTCAAAAACTAGTCTTAAGTAATTCAAAACTAAATATAAGCCATTCAAGATTCTAAATAAATTACGTAAGGTTTTTAATAAGCTATTCAATGTTCTTAATAAATTTCGCTGGTTAGAATATTAAAAGGCAAGATTCGTAATAAATTACGTAAGCCATCAATACACAACAGTTGTAATATCACGCAAAAAGAAACAAAAACAAATTGGAGGACAAAAATACCCATCCGTGTAAAAACACAGAAAACCCCACGACGCTCTCCTGTTACTTTGCACACTTCGTACGGTTTCTCCACCTTATATAGTAAACTTTCTCTATCAAAATTAATGTTATCATATGTTGTTTTTGAACATACACGTTCAATATATGCGCGGCTCAACCACCCATAAAGCCATCAACCGAAAAAGTGAAAATAACAACAAAAGAACCATAGTTTATATATGGATGACTCGATCTATCGTGGAACGACTATGTCATGTATATGTGAATGGAAGGAGTTAAACTTATGATTTTCCAGGTCATGCAACAAATCTAACTGCAAGATTAAAATGCTTAATCTACAAAGATAAGTAGATTAAGATTAAAAATAAAGAATAGGAGGTTAATGCAAGATTATTCTCAAGACTAAAGAAAACGAAAGTATGATCAAAACAAGTTGGAAGATCAGTAAGACATAAAATATGATAAAAATTATATTGACCATTGAAAGGCCAGTTTTATATAATAATAATAGTCTTATAACACAAATAGAATTAACTGCTGTTATTTTAAAACTAATAATTTTTTTTGAGTGTCTATAAAATACTTAGAAGTGTTTTATATTAGATATATTTGTTAGTATAGTCTTCCATACGTACGAGAAAGTCTTGCAACATATTTTAGTCTTGAAAACTCGATAGATACAATTGACAATATAATCAATCATTTGAAAATCTGGAAAAAGTTTAATTACAAGGGCAGTCTTATAATTAAAAGTTATTTGATTTTGAGCTTAAACATGGCCCTTTTATTGTTTTAAAGGATATAACAATTTGGTCACTGTGTCATATATGTCAGGTTATTGTGTAAAATATGTCAATATATAAAATATTTTTCATTACTTTGTTTTTATGTTTAGAATATTTCATGTTATTTTTGTTATTATTTTTGATATAGTGTTATTGAATTTTTGTAATATTAACCTTCATTTATTAGTCAGGACTAATCACAACCCAGGAAATATTCACAAACATTTTTAATGTTAAATTTATTTTTTTTTCCAATGATCACTTACTAACTAAGAGTTAGCCCCCTTAGTTTTTTGATAACGTAGACTGCCTATGTGGTCAAAACACTAAACAAAAAGTTGAAATCTACAATCGAGTTCGTTAATCAGAAATTTCTGCACCATGAAATCCGTTAATCTTCACCTCCCGATTTGAACCACTTGACTTGTTGGACGTGGATTTCAGGTGACAAGAGAAACGTGACATAAAAAAAAAAGACCTAATGGAGGCTAGGCGGCCGCGGGGAAGTTTAAAAAATGACTTAAAATTGGCCCTATTTCATCAAAAAGCCTAACATGGGTTAACTCTTAGTTACTAAGTATGGTTGAAGAAAAATAAGCTAAAATTTGAGAGTGTATATAAATTTTTTTTGAGTTATGATTAATCCTAACCAATAAATGAAATTTAGGATTATTAAAATCCAATAACCATTTAATATATGATATAAAGTTGTTATTTTATTATTATGTTTTACAATTATAATTACACAATATTGTTATTTCACCAAAGTGTTTTCAAAACTCATTATTTATTAGAAAACACCTTGTTCAGAAAAAAAACAATGATATGTAGAAAAAACACAATAAAACATTTTGTCATTGTATTTTACGTGTTATATCATTTTGTGTTATTTTATTATTATTTTTAATATATTAGATAACCTAGTTGTTAACTATCATTGTGTTTAGCATAATAGAAACACACAATAATATTATTTCATCATTACGTTTTTCAGAATTCATCATTTCATAAAAACACAACTATGTTCAGGAAAACAAAATAACAAACGAAAGACACAATAAACTACAAGAAAGAAACAACGAAGAACAAAAATCATATGAGTGTAATTTTTAAATAAATAAAAAGCTTGTTTTTTGGTGTAATTTTTATAAAAATATAATATTGTATATAAAAGTTATGAATGCTTAAAAAAAAGTAGGAAAACTTGAAAGAAAAATAAAAAAAGTTACCATATCTAAAATATTTTTCTAACTAACTCTTTTTACAATTTAATCTCAACTATTGATTAAAAAGATTAATAGTTAAGATTATTTTTTTACAGGTTTTAGATTCTAATCCCTTTTTATGGAACAATTATCTAATTATAAGACATGCCAATAACATCTGAAAGTATCTTACAACGAAATTGATGAACTTTGATATTTTAGAGTTTTGAAAACGATAAAAAAAATCTGAAAAACGGTTGGTTCTTAAGTTAACAAGTGCTGATGGAGAGCATGACTTGACTCTGCATTGATGCATGGTAGCGTCCACCATGGTGGTTTGTGTACTCTTTAAAAAATTTCTTTCATCCTATTTTAACAAGCATTACTCCGTTTTAGAACGAAAGAAAGTAAAACAACAACGAATAAAAGATAATACACAACTAAGATAGATACTAGAAAATAAGAAAGTATGCAATTAACAAATTAGAAATTCAACAAAAACAAGATAAATGGCCCCCTTCAATACAGTGGTCAAGGAAGACCAACTACTAAAAAGTGAATATTATTTTAACGCAAAGTTTTAAACGAGTAATAGGAAAAACAAATAAATCAAAGTCTTCTAGTGATATTATATGCTGGTCCTATGGTTAGGAAAATGAGGCGAGTTAGAGTGAAAGGGGTTTAAACACCAAACTTTCCAACACAAATAGCTTTTATAATGTTTATGACTCTTTATTATTGAAATAAAAGAACTATAATTGAGTAGCAAAATCATTCAAAAAAATTAAATGAAAAACTAAAATAAAGAACACACTTCGTTTTTCAATATTTTTTGTATGCAGCGAATAGTGATGCTCTAGGATTAATAGCCCAAATGGAATATGGAGAACCTTCAAATTGAATTACGTGAGATTAGGTTAGTATCGTTTGTTGGAAAGTCAATTGAGGTGGACCTTTAACATGCATGCCAACATTTTTCCTACTTTTAACATGTTACACGTTTTCTCGCTTTAACTATTCACTGATTTAGAGAGATTTAGATAATAAGTTCGATAAGTGATTTGAATGAACTGTTACAAGATCTTGATCACTGAATTTAGCTAGAAAGTCCGCTTGAAATATGTTTATAGTGTATTTTTTTTTCTTTTTTTTTTTCTTGCAAGCCCCCTCAAGTTATCTATATGTACTCTTATGTACACTTATGTATCTGTTTCTTTTAAATGGACTGATGGATATATATAGTCCTGTACTTAGCCTGTGCAACCAAATATCATTTGCACTCTCTCTTTGTAGATTATATGATTATTATAACTTCACCTTCAAATACCTCCTCCATTACTAAATTGATTCTTCTATTTTCATAATAATTTTGAATACACATTCTAACAACCCCTAATTCACTCATAATAGATACATTAATTTTATCTCTTTTATTCAAATTAAAAAACATAATTAAAAATATATTTCCTGTGAATACATCATCTTTAAAACTTATAATCAAATTATAAAAGATTTATAATAACCCATCAAATTTAGAAAAAGCTACTATTCATTCTTCATCAAATTATTATAAGTGTATAAAATAAAAGAAAAAACAAGTAATATAAATGTTAGTTTATAACCGAGCCAAAAATCAAATGTGCATTTTTCGAGCATTTTCCGAACGAGCATTGAGCAAGCGTCTAGCGGTGCGATTTGGACAGTTCTACATACATCCATATTGCCAGATTAGTTATATTTTTCATTATTTAGACTATTTGTTGTTGACAGGCAACCAGGGGCGCAAGCCACCTAGCTTTTCCACCTCGCACAGCGTAATAAGGTAGCGCGATTAGGGCGCGAGCAAGCCAGTCGTGAGCGTGGTAGCTGGGAAAAAAGAGCTGTTGGGCCTTGGGATGAGAAAAAAAAAAGCCGTTGGGCTCTATTAAATTTAAAAAAAATTAAAATTTTATATTTTACCCTATAAATACTACCCCATATTTTATAAAAAAGATCACCACATTCTAATCTATTTTCTCCCATTTCTCTCTTGAATTTTTTAAAAACCCTTTCCGCTAAAAATGTCGAGTAATTGGGGTGGTTCGTTCATTTTTACAAACTTTACGTTTAGTCAATTTGGTTATATCCCGACAAGTTCATTCTGAAGACACAACCAACTCAAAATGAGTCGCCGGTTGAAGATGTTCCTAATGTTCAAGCAAAGAGACGCTCTCATTACAAGACTACAGGAGGATCGAGCGGGAGGGTTAAGTTAACCGCAAGGGTCGGGGCTTCGTAAATGGAAAAATACTCCTTCGTAAAGAGAGGAGAAAATTATTTTGTGCTTTGCTTGGATTAATGTATCCGAAGATTGCTAAGCCACTATTTTGTTAATTATTTTTTTAACTTTATTTATTTTTTAAATTTTTATTCAATATTTTTTGTAGCCAACTACCAAAATCAAAGGTGTTTTGGGCGAAAATTAGGGAGTATTTCTACGAGCAATTTGGTACTAGGGAACACAGCGCCTATACGATTTCAAGTCGTTGGGCCGAAGTTCGTAAATATGTCGGATTATTTACAAATTACATAATCGAAATAGTCGCAAAATACGGTCAAGTTTAAATTAACAAGTTTTATGAATTTACTCGTGAAGAGTGAAAACAAGAGATTTTTAAAAAATATGACGTGAATAAAGTTTTTTACGATGATTATTTGTGGAAATACTTAAGGGGTGTTTTTATTACACAGATTGAAAATATAAAAATGATATATAACTTATAAATATATATATATTTTTATGATTAAGTTACGTATTATATATAACAATAAAAATAAAAGTTGCCTTTATAATATATAAACTTTCACATACTTCTTTGAATATTATAACACTAGCCTAAACACCCGTGTGGTACACGTGGTTGAAAAAGTTAAATTTAAAATAAAGTAATTTACATGCATTGTCCTTATGTTATGTAATAATTTTAAAAGTATTTAAAGTTTAAAAGTTTTGAATATGATTTTCTTTTTTTTTTTTTCCATCTATGGTCCCAAGTTTTATTAGTTAACAATTAATAATATTAAAATTTATGAAATTGACATTTTACCCGTGTCGTACCATCAATTTAATTTACCTTTAAAACTATAGTATTATTTTTACTAAGGAAAACTTTATATTCTTGTTTTTCAAAAGTTTATTAATGTTTAATATTTTTATTATTTCATTATTAATATATTTATTATATAATAAAATACATTTTAAATACAAGAATAAATTTTTTAGAAATATTTTATATAATGTTTGCTTTTTAACGTGTTTAAGCCGTCCATTTTGAAATGTTGTTCTTAATACCGTTTGATATTTTAAATATGTTTATAAAACTATTTGGTTTTCTAAAGTTTTTCTTAAACCATTTATATTTTAAAGCATCCTTAAAAAACAACCATTTTTTTAAACATAGTTTTTAGAAACAATTAATTTTCAAATGGCATTTTTAATATTTTTTTAAAAAAATATATTTAGAAAATGAATAATTACAAAAATTAAATTTAAAAAACCTAATGGTTTTAAAAAAGACAATAATTTTTTTAAAATGTATCTTTAAAAAATTAGTAAGTTTTAAGAGAGACATTTAAAAATTTAAAATCTTTAGAGAAACATTTAAAAACCTGAACAATCTAAAAATGATATTTTTAAAAATAATTTTTATTTAAATAAAGCGTAATTTACATTGATGATCTTTGTAGGTAAAATAATCATTTTAAAAAATTTAACATTACTAACTAAACTTACAGAATAATAACCAATGGTAGATAAATATAATATCTGAGACTATATTTAAAATTTTAAAAGTTTAAGAACCAAATTCAATTTTTTTACCAAACTACAAGACCCATTCATGTAATATACTATTTAAAATAGATAGAAATATAAACTATCGGTTACTATTAATAAGTCTTAAATATATACACATGCGAATATCGATTAAATAAATGTGTATACATGTAAATTAAATAAAATAATTAAATAAATATAAAACAATATTAATGTTTATAAATATCTAAAAAACTTTTTCATAAAATCTTAGATTTAATTGCAGATTGAATTTGAAATTTAAAAATTTAAAGTTTTTAAATTTCTTGTTTCAATTATTAAATTTTAAAATCTAATTTTGGAATGTTGCTTAATTAGACATTAAATATTATTTAAGAATTTTCTTTTAAAATCATATGACTAATAAAATGACACATGGCATTTGTATGTTGTGAAGATGCCATGTGGCAATGTATTAGCTAAAATCTTGCCATGTGGCAAAACCTATTTTCTTTTATTACATATTAAGATTAAGATATAATTGACCTGTATAAATTATAACACACAGTTGATTTGTGTAAATCAAAAGCTGCCTGTCTCAAAATCACAGTAACCTATATATAAATATATTAATAGATTTTTTTTTACTTTTTAACTTTATAATCAAATCTTATTTTGCTATCAAAGTATGTGTAATTTAAAATAATATGATTGAAAAATTTACTTGATAATAGTAGAAAATTTAAATTAAAAAATCAATATATAAAAACAAAAATGAATTATAAATTTAGTTTCTTAAAATAAAAGAGTTAATTAAAATAATAGGCGGAAAATTTTTTTCAAGAATTAACAGAAGAGTATCATGTGTCAACTCTAGTTACACTTTTATTACATACTATATTATTATATACTATAGATATCAATAAGTGTTTTTTTTTCCTTTTAACTTTTTAATAGAATATTATTTTGCTATCAATGTATGTATAATTCAAAATATTATGATTAAAAAATTTAGTTGATAATAATAAAATTTTAAATTTAAAAATCAATATATAAAAACTAAAATGAATTATTAATTTACTTTCTTAGAATAAAAAAGTTAACTAGAATAATATATGAATTTAAACAAGAAAGTTTTTTCAAAGAGTTACAGAAAAATGTCATGTGACATCTCTAGTTTACATATTTTCAACCCGTGTAAATAAAGTTTTTGACAAAAATTATTTTTATATATCTCATAGTTAGTTTGCTTTTCTATTTATTATTTTTTTATTGTGTGTTTTTTTATTTATTATGTTTTTAATAAATTTTATTTTATTATAATGTTTAACTTTATATTAACTTTATCTTATTGTTTTACATTTTAAGAATGTTTTATTTATATTTGGTGTTACACACATACACATGCATATAAGATTAGCAAAAAACAATAAAAAATGAACAATGGAAACTAATCTAGCTTGACAATGTAATAACATTTAAATGTTATAGTAAAAATGTATTTAACCTAAAAAAAGTTTAATAAGTAATGTGGACTTGACACGTGTCTTTCTATTGTTTTAAAAAGGAGGGTATTTTTAATCGTTGTATTAAATATATCAGTTTATTGTGTAATATATTTTACATCATTTGTTATACGTATTTATCATTGTATTTTATGTTTTAGATCATTTTGTGTTATTATTATTATTGTTTCTATCGATTATACAAAACTTGTTACCTATTATTGTGTTTTACAATTATAAGTACATAATAATATAATTTCATCAATGTGCTTATCAAAACTCATAAGGTTGAAAATAACACAATCTGTTATTTTTGTCATTGTTTTATTATACATTTATAAACTTGTTGTTATCTATCATTGTGTTTTATAATTAAAAGTATACAATGATATTATTTCACCAATGTATTTTTCAAAACTTATATTATTCAAGATTACATAATGACGATAAAAAACACAACGAAACATTGTGTTATTTTGTCGTTGTCTTTAATGTATTAGATTAATTAATTATTAATTTATTGTTATGTTTTACAAATTAGACATATATAAAAATGTTATTCCATCATTACATATTTTTTAAAATTTATCATTTTAGAGAAACACAACAGTATTTAGAAAATTTATTAACTAATAAAAAAACACAATAAACTACATTAAAAGATATAATGACGAGATATAAGCTTACAAAACATGAAAAAAATTATAAAAAATTTATATAATAATATTGTACTTGTTTTTAAAGTTAAAAAACACTCGTTTTTATGGTATAATTTTTAATATAAAAAATGTCGTACATATGGTTTGTACAAGAACTATATACACATATACACATATATGTATGTATATATAGGAGAGTATTCTATGCAGAATATAGTTTTTTGTAAGAACAACAAGACCAAATTAATATAAATCTTTTATTTTATCAGTTAATTTTATAAATATAAGAAAATTATCGAAATGCAAAAATATACATCTATTTTGATATTTAAAATAACATATATGAACATAATTTGTTTATATATTAAACCTTACATAACTATCTATACTAATATAAAAAAATTTTATGTTAACACATGACTCAATTATAGACCTTTTAAATCTTTTTTCTCGTTTCTCTCTATTAATAAATAATTGTATTAACTACTAATAATTTTATTTATTCATTTTTAAGATTAAAAATATTTTTTTTATAAATTAAGAAATATTTCTAAAATATCAAACTTTTTTTTAAAGAAGTATTAATTATTTTAAAACTTCTATTTTTTAAAAAATAATTTTTTTATAAACAAAAATAATTAAAATTTAAAGTTATGATATGAAAATATTTTAAAATGACATTTTTAAGGGACATTTACATATTTCCACCTCCTAAACTCATTAATTAATTATTTATCCAAACTAAAAATTTAATTACATATATCCCCTTTTTGAAACATTTGTATTGCATATTTACACGTCTTGTTAAAATTAGTTATTGAATGATTATTGTATCCATATTTTTACTATGTTATTTTTAAATTATTTTCAAAACTTTATTTCAAAAGAATAATCACTGATAATCAAAATTATGTCTCCAGATACAAAATGCATTCCTCAAGTTTTAAATAATTATAATAAAAAAAATCATTAATAAGTAAAATCTTTTAGTAAAAACAAGATAAAATATTTATTTGATAGGTTGATTTTAACAAAATAGATAAATATGTAATAAGTATATATTAGGAGGGGGATTATGTAATTGATTTTATGTCTTGGCAAAATATGTAATTTATAGTCTTAATAAGGGGAAATATGTAAAAATCTGTTTTTTTTTTTTTTTTTTTTTTTAAACGGTTTGTTTTGAAACAAAATGTTTAAACACATTTTTAAAAAACAAAACAAAATAAAAAATAAAGTTCAAAAAATAACATCGTTGTTATTTAATACTTTTTTTTGGATAATATCTTTAAAATTTTAAAATATTTTGGATATTTAAAATAAACATTTTATAATTTTTTCTAGAAATACGTTAAGTTCTTTCTAAAATATAAAAAATCGTTTTCAAAAGCATTTAATTATTCAACTAAAATATAAATATTATTTGTTTCGTTAAACTTTTTCAAATAACGACGTAACTATTTATTTTAGTTTCTTTTGTCTTTTTAAAGTTTAGTATGAAAACATTTTATTTTTCTCTATTACAAATTATAAAACCGCTATTGTATAAACGCTTCAAAATATACAACTTTGATTTACAACTTTGATTTACAACTATCACTACAAAAAAAATTGCTAGCACTAACTTAATTGTTTTTGATTGTGTTAATCATTCATGTTTTTCATTTAAATTTCGTTTAAAAGAGATTAGCGGTTTAACGTGCTAAAACATGCGGGTCTTAATATAGATGCATTTATTTAACGACTCCCTGTGGTTAAAAAATCATGTTGCTGTTTCTTTTGTTAAACTATTCCATCACAATGCACTAGGAAATTTTTCTAGTTCCTTTTAAAAAACTTATGAAGAAATAAAATGAAAAGACATTTTGATTTAAACATGTTAAAAAAATCAAAATACATCTCAGATTTTTATACACTGATTAGTCATTTAAAAATCGTTGTTTGTAAGACGTTTTGAAAGAAAATAATATATACTTTTGGAAACTAAAGTTCTATTTAAAAATTTTCTTGAAATTTAAAAATATGATCCCTAAAAATAATTAAAAAGACAACTTAAATTTTATTTCCCTAAAAATAATATAAGAAAAGTTTCAATTATATGTTATCTTAAAAATATTAATTGTAGCTAATAAAATTTTATTTTCCTTATTATTTTTTATTCAACCCGTGTAATACACGGGTTTACTAAACTAGTATAATACTAAAAAAATAATTTGGGGGGACACTTGGCACATTTCTAGGACCCTTAAGTTTTTTTTCCCACCTTTCTATCATCTTAAATAATTACCAAAATTAAGAAAGATTAAATAATTTTAATTTTTTTTAGATTACAAATATTTTTTTAATAAATTAGAAAAGATATTTTTTTTATTAATGTTATTTCTATAAAAATTTTCTACTCTAATAAAAGAGTAACTAAGAGAGACACATATAGCACCACATTCTTTCTTACTAAAATTTCCCCGCTAATCTCTCCTATTAGATAATTACATAAATTACTAATAATATTATTTTATTTTATTTAGATTAAAAATAGTTTTATTTTACTAATAATATTATTTTATTTTATTTTACATTAATCATGTCTTATTTTATAATATCGTTTAATAATTAATAATTTTTTTATTTTATTTAATATTTTATTTTTTTCAACCCGTGTAATACACTGGTTTAGTAAAGTTACTCTATACTAATAAACCAGAATGTATAAAACTCACATGATATATTTGTGCACTATCCATCTTGGATATAGACACGTATTATTACTAGAATAAAAGTTAACTATTTAATAATACATTAAATGCTAATGATTCTTTGTATACTTTCCAAAATATAAAAAAGATTTTTTTTTTGATAAATTAAAAACATGTTTCTTTTTATTAAAAAGATAACTTTAAAAACAAAAATTTATGAAACATGAAGTCTTTTTTAAACAAGAACTTAAAAAAAAATTACATAAAAATATGAAGTGTTTAAAAAACAATTTTTTAAAGCCTTTATGAATGAAAGTGCACCAAAATGTATACGATGATAGTCACGTTGAAACAAAATGTTTATATTTTATATATTAAATTTTAAAACTTATAATAGGACAATAAAAAAATTTACAAAGTTGTGAATATTTAAAAGAAACAAACATATATGTAAAGTGTATAAGAGTACATATAGATAGCTTGAGGAGGTTTGACAGAAAAAAAAAAAAATAGAACATACATTAAAAAAGAAACTAAGTTATGCATTAAACATTTGTGCGTGAAATTCACTATGGTTTTTAATCTATACTAATAAATGATTACATGTGGTGACACATGTCATCACCAGATCTCACCTCACAAAAACTTTCTCGTCTAAACTTTTTTAACAAATTTTTCAAAAATCATGCTATATTTCTTACTTGAAGTTTTTTATTTTATTTTAATTTTTTTTAAACGACAAGTGTGAAGTTTTTATTTTTTTAACTACATCAATCACAACAACCATTTCTAGGAATTTTGAATCTATGATATCAATCATCTCAAATCTTATTTAACCCTTTAAACCTTATGATCACAAATCTTTATTTTTATATGATCGATTTAAAATAAAAATGATAGAGTTTAAATATTTCTGTTTACATATTTGAATTATAAATATCTAACTTTTAACCCGTTTTTAACCCGTGTGATACACGAGCTAATAACCTAGTATATATATAAAACTCGTTAGTGTTGCGGCGCGTTATGACAGATACCATGATAATTAAAAAATATATTTAATATTTCTTTCAAAGAAGTGGACCTAATATATAAGAATAATAATTTTAATGATAATAGTTGGAAAATAATTTATAATAATAACTAGTGTTTTCCCTCGTGCGTAGCGCGAGGGAGTTTGATTGTTTTGTCATGTCTTAAGCAATGTGATTTTATTCGTTGTCGGTTTGGCTTATCGAAAATCATAAATACGAGTACGGATACAAAAAAAATACTTGATTTTAAATACGACTCCGTTTTCAAAATAACTATATCAACATACAAATCTAAAACGACATCACATTCCGTTGGATCGAAAAAACGAGATCACATTCCGTTGGATCAAACTCTATCAACATTTTGAGCTCTCCTTAACAGATTTGTTTTGGACCTGCTACACCTCAAGAAGTAGGAGATTTATAAGTCTAGCAAACTAACGACTCCCTCAAAATTAAGGTGTAGCACTACTGCATGTGGTTTCTTTTCAATACATGCATACCACAAAACGGACTTTTAGTTGTACTGCAGTCAAGTTCTTCAATGTCGTTATCATTCGCCACTTCAAACGGCGATACATGCACCACATAATCAGGAAGTCGGAGTGGTCACCGGTCCCCTCCTCCTCCGCTCTCTCAGTCGTCTCCATCTTCTTTATCTTTAAATCCCCAATTTCATCTTTCATGTTATCAATTTAGATGATATGTAGACACAGTTACAAGCTAATTGTGTTCATTTGAGTCATATGTATGCATCTTTTATTTTGCTAAGAATGTTCATTGTATGAAACGACTATAAATGATAAATAATTTAATGGGAGCCTTAACTAACTAAAAAACTGGTTGCTTGATTATTTTATACGCATATGCATAGGACGCAATAGGCATTATAAATGTCCATGAAAATGCAATAGATGATAGACATATAAATATGTATGCTTAATTTTTAGGGAAATCAACCTGATGCACTATAGGATTCATAATGAGAAATCAATATATTCTTAATTAATGCTACTCAGGGAAATCTACTTGATGCACTATAGGATTCATAATGAGAAATTAATATATTCTTAATGCTACTCGAATCAAAGGAACTAATCTAAGTATATATTCACTTCTCAAGTGTTCCTAATAGTGTGTACTGCGTTCCTTATTTATTTAATTTCATTAGAAACTTAGTTTCAAACAAATCAACTCTTTCTTTTAGATTAAGTGATGTTAATTTGGAGGTCTATTACAATATTAGGTCAATAAATATTATATAGAGTTTTGATGATGATAATTACTTGTTATATTTAGAGATATATTTAGTTATAAAAATTGAACATTAGTTCGTAAATTAAGGCATTTTTCACTTAGTGAGCATATGAAGAGGTAAGTTTCAAGAGATAAGATACATGTCAGTTAACTATAAAAGCAAAAATTGGTTAGCATAAGCTGTAGGAACACCATTCACGAAATAAAGATAACAATTTTATTAATCAAATACCTAGATTACAAGAGATAATGTAAAAGATTAAGTACTAGTTATAAATAAAATTAAAACAAAATATAAATAAACTAATGAAACAAAAAAAAAAAAAAAAAAAACAGATATGATGGCTGAGATTATAAGCACCCGAAAATACATCGGAAACAAGAGCACCCAAGGCAAAGAAAACTGGAAATACTTCAGAATGTGTGTTCTTTTTTAAAGCATGTAAGTTATCTTTACCAATAAACTAAAATGTTTAGAAGCCATATGATACTTTTCTACATTATTTACCTAGACTTCACTTTGGATTTGAATACATGTCGTTACTAGAATAAAAGTTAATCATTTAATGATACATTAAATGCTAATGATTATTTATATACTTTCTAAAATATAAATGGGTTTTTTTTTGATAAATTAAAAACATGTTTCTTTTTATCAAAAACATAATTTTTTAAAACAAAAATTTTATGAAATAGTTTTTTTTAAGATAGAGAACTTTTAAAAAACGACATTGTTTAAAAAAGTATTTTTAAAAACTTTGCAATTTTTAAGAAAACAATTTTTTAAAACAAGATATTTTTAAGGACGAAAGTTAGGAAAAATGTTGTTATTATTTTATTACCAGTTAGTTTTATACATAATTTTAATCATATTTTATATCAAAAAATTATTTTATAATTTCTAAATATTAATAAAAAACTATTAATTTAAATTTTCATTCAACCTGTGTTTACTAAACTAGTAGTCTAATAAATAATTACATATGTAAACACATGTTATAATCATATTTATTTTCTCATTCATATTCTGCCGAAACTACTATTCCCATTTAAAAGTCAAATAACAAGTTTTTAGTTTTGTTTTATCTCTCTTATATTATATATCCAGGCCATTCTTGTGACACCCTACATACTTCCCACATCAATCGTGCACGGGAGATATTCATGGTTCATAAGCAATGATCTGTCTATAATATCACTAACGTGTTTTGGGCGTATTGGCTGTGGATGAGAGAATAACTTCACAGTTAAGCGTGCTCAGGTGGGAGCAATCCAGGGATGGGTGACCTCCCTGGGAAGTCTTCATTCGGGTAACCAAAAGTAAATTTGTGAGCTCATCGTGGGCAAAGCGGACAATATTTGGTGTTACGAGAGGCCGGGTGTTACAGATTGGTATCAGAGCCACTCCTGTGCCATTCGGGATGGTGGGACAAACCTCACCGGGGATGGTGAGTGAGTGCTCGGGCTCATCGAGTACGATGAGTTCAAAGGAGGGAAGTTTTCACCCGAGCAACCAAAAGCAAATCCGTGAGCTGCTCGTGCGCGAAGCGGACAATATTGTTGATACGAGAGGCCGGGTGTTACAATTCTTAAATCAATAATTTCTAATTATATTCTTTCATTAAATAAAAACTAAGTATATATTTTGATCAACATACACTTTTTGAAAACAAAAGTTTTTAAATCTATGATTTTTTTTCTAAAACAATAAAAAAATTTTAAATTATGAAATATTTTAAAATCGATTTTTATAAAGAATATAAATTTTATATAAAACACTTTTTACAAAAAAAAAATTTGAGTTAAAACCCAGAATTTCAAACAACGAGATATTGATTGAAATTGAAATTTTTTAAAGCAATAATTTTAAAACGAAAGTTTTAAAAATAATAAAAATATTTTATCAAATAATCATAGTATTACTCATATTTAATTTTAATCATATCATATATCAAAATAGCGTTTTCCAGTTCTTAACTCTTCATTAATAACTGTTTAGTATTTTTATTATTAAACCCGTGTAATACACGAGTTTATAGCCTAGTTAGCTATATAACTAGCGACATTAATTAGAAACTGATAGTTTCCATTTTAATCTTTTGATCTATTTTGGTAAAAGAAATTCCAACTTTAATCAAAGTTGTAGGCATCAAACGAAAATAAATGATTATTGCCATTGATTGGTGTTTGGTTGTAATTTATGGTAGGTTTTGATATATATATATATATATATATATAAATCGAGTTTTGTCTTAAATAAGTGTTTGTGGAAAACTTATTTATCGAAATGGATGTATTGTAAAAATTTTACTAAAATGAATGTTTTTAATAAAGTTTCTTTTTCACACATCATTTAATTGGATTACGAGTAATATATAATTAAAAAGGATAGTCTTTACAAAAAGTTAAGGAATATATCTAATCAAATTAAAATAAAAAATTGTTAGGACGTTTTAAAATGTATTTGTGAACAATGTCTTTGACTTTTTTTCTTCAAAATAAATAAGATATTTAAAGTATTTTTCTGCTAGAAATAAATAAACTAAATGAAAATATGTTTTGATCATACTATCATAAAACATTTCTAAAGAAGTGTATTTGTATTTTCCATTATAAATGCTTTTTATTATTATGGTTTAGAAAGAAACCTTTAGTTTTTTATATGTTTTATTTATTTCCTGTAGAAAAGACGTTTTAATTTGTTCATTTTTTTCAAGTCGATTTGTTTAAAACCGTTCGTTTTTCTAGATGTATGTTTTTAAAACCATTTGTTTTGAATTATTTTTAAATCCTTTGCCTTTTCTAAATATATACTCTATAACTTTTTTATTTTTCTCTCTAAAGATCTTTTCTAAACCTTCTATAGATTGGAACAAATTGGTATTCAAATAACTTAACAAAAAATCGAATGGTTTTAAGTAAGATATTAAAAAATAACTAAACAGTTTAAAAGGAATGTTTTAGAATACTAAACTGTTTTAATGGAAAAAAACCAAACGTCTTATATAATATTACTATCAGCGAAATATAATTTTTTTATATTTTATTTAGTTCTTGTAGAAAAATAATTTAAAAACTTTATCTATTTCTGAAGAAAAAAGTCAAAGACATTGTTTACATGTACATTATAAAAATGTCGTAATAAATTTTTTTTTAATTTGATTAGATTTTTCACTTAACTTTTTGTAAAGAATATCTTTTTAAATATATATTACTCTTAATGCATTTAAATGAGAAGTGAGAAATTTTTTTTCTAAAAACATCTATTTTAGTAAATATTTTATAAAATACCTATTTTGATAAATAAGTTTTCCATCAACATCCATTTGAAAAAAAAAATCCATATAAATCATATTTTTTGAAGAATTAGAGATTATGTGTTAAAAACCTAATTGTTAGTTACATATGAGATTCCATATATTCAAACATGGGCGGAGCATAGTTGGTGTAAATTTTAGTCCGTTAGTGTTAAATTTAGTCCGGTAGTGTAAATTTTTATATAAAACTCGAGTTCGCCCCCCATAAAAAGAAACAATTTCGCCCGCGCCCGCCTTACGGCAATGTTCAAGCTCCGTCACTAAATATATATGTATAATTTAAGTTTTGTGACTAGAGGCTAGAGTATGATAGTTGGGCTACCACTTATTAGAAGTCTAGAAAGTTGATATATAACTATAACTTTTATCCGAGGGCCCGTCGAAAGAATGCGTGGACAAACGAAAGTGCATCTTTATATTGGATAGATAGATGATTTATTCAGACTAAAAACATAATAATTCTTTTAAAAATATTTTTCATCTTTTATTGACTTTTATGTAAGAAAAATTACCGAAAATGGGATACAGATAATAGGATGAGGTGATGCTAGTAAACATGTACTCATTAAATGCACCAAGTTCATGAAGTGGGTTTGTATTGATTATACTACCTTAGCACATGATAATATTTATTTAGTAAGGTAGCCAATAATTCCTATAGTATGGGAGTAAAAATTTATTTACTGTTTATGATGATGTTTTCCATTAGAAGAAAACGTGTAAGTGGCAGTAGTGATCAGTCACGAATGTGCAATCAAATAACTACATTTACTATGCTAAAAGTTTACATTGATGCTGTAACCTACTTTTAATAAATTAAAATACTCCTAATAAGTCGGATACCCGTATTTAATAAACTGAATCTAATAAGTGTATTTTGTGAATGTATACCAAAATACACCAAAGTGGATTTAAAACGCCTAAAATTTAATTTTAAGCTTGATAGAGCAAACTTCATTGGTCGAGTATATTAGAATATAATTCAAGCTTGAGCTTGAATTAACTTAATTTGAGTATAATTTCTAAAATGCTTGATTAGATCTTGATTCTTGATTAAGTGTGAGTAATTAGTAAGGTTGTTCAAATTCGGATATCCGAAATTTTCGGATAGTGGATTTCACTATCCGAAGTTTTAATAATTTTATTAAATTATAAAAATTTAATAATTTTTATTGAGAAAGTTTTTGGATATCCGAAATTTTTACAAAAATATCTGAAATGTTTGAAAATATACGAAATTTCTAATTAATACTTAATATTTCATAAATTTTATAAAAAATATTTTGGATATTTCGGATATCCGAAAATCCTCAAAATCTCTATTCGAATCCGAATCTGAATATGGATTTTCGGATTTTCGGATATTTCAGATTTGGTTTTACGTTTGGATATTTTAGAACACACCTACTAATTAGTATTCCATGATCTCCATTGAGTTAGTATTCCATAATCATCACTAAGCTAGATAATGTGTGGTGGGATATGTGGTTATAGTTTAACTTGTGAACTTGTTGACTGTATGTACGTCACGCTTATGTTTCAAAATTTTTATTGATGAGAAAAAATCTCCATTAGTGCAATATGTTATACATTGATACGAAAAAAAAGTGTATATATCATAAAAATATGAATGTAAAGTTAGAAAAATAGTAAATTATGATCATCTGTTTTCAAACTAAACAAACTATATCTAGATACCAATTTGTGGAAGAAATGAACATTGATCGTACACATACGCATAGGTATATTCAAATCTTTCTGGACGAGATACAAAAGATTAACGGGGTTTTAAATATTTCTACTATAATAAAAAAGTAACTAGAAGTGACATGTATCAGAATCACATTCATTATCATCAAAATTTTCCCGCTTCTCTCTCCTCTAAAATAATTACCTTAATTACTAACAATATTTTTTAACTCTTTTTTATGTTAAAAATAGTTCTTTAATAAATTATGAAAAAGATCCTTTTATTAATGTTATTTAAAAAAGCAATATTTATACAATAAGAATTTTTTCTAAAAGTTTAAATTTTTTTAAAAATATGAAATATTTTAAAATTGGTGTTTTCAAAATATAAGTTTTTTATAAACTAAAAATAATTAAAATTGGGAGTTCTAATAAGGAACTTTTAACAATGACGTATTTTAATCTGGTTTGTTTTTAATAAAATGTTTAATTAAAAAAAAATTAAAAACAAAAGTTTAAATGATTGATATTGTCATTTTATTATTTATAATTCTTAGTCATACGTAATTTTAATCATATCTTATCTTGAAACATTATTTTATACTTAATAAATTTCTATTATATTTAATAGAAATTTATTCAACCCGTATAATATACGGGTTTACTAAACCTAGTATTATTAATATTTGCTAATTACCAATTTGGTTTGTGCATTAGGATTGTACCTTAGGTTTCAATGGTTGTTTTTGCAACTTGATGTTGCAATTTTTCTATGCATAATGACGTTGCATATTGGGTTTCAAATATTATTAAAAAAATGATTTTTTTACTTTTAGCCGAAAGCTTTTCATCTTTTGCAATGTAATATCATAAAATTTTATTTTTTACTTTTAACCCAAAATTTTTTCATTTTTTGCAATTTAACTTTATAATTTTTTATTTTCAACTTTGGTTTACTATACTTTCAATATTTTTACGTTTCGTCATAAATTTGTGAGTTAACATAGCATAATATGCGTGCGTGGTTTAACGTTTGTACTCTTACTTTTTCTCTTTTCATAGGTTCGTCGCAACGCATGACTCCTAGACCGACTTAGTTTTATTTTTCTATGTTTTTTACTTTTCGGTCTATTTTTTTCTCATTAGCACACCTTAACTTTAATGTCGGTGCTCGCTAGCGGTGATGTGACATTAATACTACTCTATATGGTTTTATGCCCTCAGTACAACACGAGGTAGGGAGAGGAGGCTTAATTTTAGTTTTATAGGAATACTAATTGAATATAAGAGCAATGGATTGACCCCATTTAATGCAGGTGCGATTATCGTTAATCGTGATGGAAGATGATGGATACCTTAGATTCTCTCTATTTATTACCCTATATGTGTAAAAAGAAACGAAATGAACAATAAGATACTGTTGTTTATGCGCGTTGTACAACAGGTTGCAGCTTGCTTTGGTGTTAAGATATGGTCCTCTGCTTTTGTCATTTGTAGAGCAAATGCGAGGGGGGTCGGGGGTGTTGGGGAGGTTGGCCGCCGCCCATCGGTTTCCGGCTAGATCAAGGCGGTGGGCTCACCGCGTGTACCTTTCTTCTTCTTCTTTGATTTTAAGGTTTAGCGTGGGTGCTTTAGCGGCGGCCACGGACACGAAGATATGTTTTCGTCCTCTGATTTTAAGGTTTTGATCGTGGGGTTATGTAGTAGCTGGCCACACCAATAGCAGACCTTTGCTCGCTGGTTTCCTTGGCTGTGGCTGCCGCTATCTAACCTTCTTCTCTGATGTTAGGGTTCTTGAGCTTGGGGTTATGGAGGGGATGACGACAGGAGATGTAGATGACCATCTGTGGCCACTTTTGGTGGCGTGTATCTTGGTGCACAACTTAAAATTTGGTTGTCTTCTCAGGTGTTATTTTCTATCCCTTGCCTAACACAGAGGGACTATACAAATACGTATTCGTTCTCCACGTGATTGTCTTTGCGAAAGATCTAATTTTTCAAATGAATTGCTAAAATCTAACATTCAATTATGGTTAGTTTACTGTCTCTCCCAGATCTTAGTGTTTTGGTTCTAATGTGTTTTGAATGTTTATGTTCTTGGCTTATGAAATAGATCATGAGTTTAATGTTTCTCTCATTTTTTAGTGTTTTGGTTCAGGTGGTGCCTTGAACGTTTTGTGTTGTAGTGATATCCTTTGAGATGTTTGAAGGTTGTAGCTTTTAAATATGTTTTTGCTGTGTTTTAAATCTTTTATTTTTGTTTTTGTTTTTGTAGTCACCTATATCAAAGAATGTAAGTCCTAGCTACTCAAAGTAGCTTCTAAAAACAGAACCTTTCTAATGTTCTCTTTTCAAATACTGTATTTGCTTAAAATTCAAATGCGGAGATGTGTTGAAAGGGGATATAGAATCATGCCATAAAATTGCTCAAGAAGCTAAGTGTTTTAGTGGATCCAATATACTTTGGTTGGATAGGAGTTAGCAAGTCAACTTAGTTTACATGAAAGAAAGGTGGGTGCAAAAGTGTTGGTGCTTCACTAATGGTACAGTTGACATGTTTAGCTTAGCTTAACTATAAAAGTCTTATTTCTAAAATTCTGTTCTTGAAACAGGCATGTCACATTAACCTATAGTGACCCGTCTCTATTTATATATAAAAACTTTTGTGTAGGCTTGATTTGAACATTTGAAAGCCTTTAAAAAATTGTCATAGTTAAAAGACAAAATAACAATCCTAGCTAGAGATGTCAAGTAGGGTCGAGTTGGGTAGCAATGTGAGTTTTCAATAACTATAATGTTGAATATTTTACGTGATGACATTGATATAAAAAAATGATTCAGTAAAATGGAAGTGCAATCTGGAAACTAATCTTTTAATTGCTATTATAGAATTGTTGCTCCATAATAGCATGTATATGATAAGTCAATAAGATAATATCTTGCATTGAACATATTTGTTTGTAGAGAAAAAAAATGATCTTTGACCTCATATAATTTGAGTTTTACAAAGAATAGCTAAACAATTACATCATCTCCTTGCCGGTTAGTAATCAGTACTCATAACCGTAATCAATACTTTTTTTAATCTTATTTGATTTTCAATAAGAGATATACACTTTTCTATTGTCTCATTTATACACATTATAAATGACAGTTATTTTAAATCCCTTATTTAGGAACAGAGTGTTGCATAAGTTTTCATTATTCATGGTACTCATCGATGTAGCTTAAAATTATGTTGGCAGCCAAAAGTATCCAGCGAATATTTTATGATATTTTACTGTTAATAGGAAGATATTTTATAACTTGTAAGTGACAACATAACAAAATGAATAATAGATTTTTCTTCCACAAAATACGACCAACTATACATTTCATATAACTACAGGCTCATCAAATGGAAGCAACATAGCTTAGGATGATTTGTTTAAGTAGGGTTTATCGTCTTTGAATCCTGTTCACACAGGTTGCCGTTAATATGCGCTATGTTCTGGTTTTTGAGCGGCGATGTAACTGTTTATTCCAACGCGCAACGCGCGTTGATGAATAACACTAGTGATTATTAATGATTGGTTTTAAGGAAGCTGATTTTGATAATCTAAATTATTATTTATTAGCCATTAATAATTTATAATATTAATTTGGCTGATAAAAATTTTAATTTTATTTTTTTATTATCAATGATAATTCAAGGAGCATAATTATCATACATTCACACTTGGTTTGCATTTATTTCTTATAAATTTCGCTCGTATGTTATTTCGTTTCTTTCACAATCATTATCATGAGTGAAATCGAGTGCAAATCAAGCATAAATATTTGATTATTATGTTACTGAGACTGTTATATTACTGAGACTGTTATTAGTAATAAAAATAAATATTGAATTGTCACCGGCCAAATGAATGGTATGATCTCACGATTTGGAGCGATAGTATGAGCATTTTCAACAAAGACCCGACGCACGAGAACTACTAGGATTCATGAGTATATAGAAGTGTACATCTTCAGTACGTGTGATGGCATATGGTACCGCAACCGACATGTGGGACGAGTACCAAAAATGACGGATGTAACATCGAGAGACACTTTAGAACATTATTGTCAAGTTATAATTTATTGATCGAATTTTAATAAATATTTGTTTCTTGTATAATCAATTTTTTTATTTTTTAACTTGTCATTTAAAGATATAATTAAGCTATACGGTAAACGTTAGTTAAGAAAGTCGACATAGAATGATCTATAACGCATATATGATGTACATGAAGAGATACACGGTTTACTCAACATGATTGGTAGCATAGATTGCATGCATTGGTTGTGATTTAACTGTCCAACTACTTGGCAAGGTCAACATACACGAGGAGACCCAGAAAACATCAATCATTCTTCAAGCCATTGCATCATATGATCTCTGGATATGGCATGCGTTTTTTGGTGTCACTAGATCAAACAATGACATCAATGTTTTTGTACAGTTGCCAATTTCAGAGGATCACATATCCAATAACACACCAGTGGCTTCATTTTTTATTGATGGAAATGAGTACCCACACGACTATTTTTTGCGGGATAATATTTATCCAGAGTATTAGATTATTGAAAAATCGTTTAGAGAGCCCACCAAAGAAAAAATAATTTATTTAAAAAAGTACAAGAATCTGTAAGAAAAGATATTAAAAAGGCTTTCGGTGTTAAAATAAGAGACGTTATGTATACTTGTATCATCATCCATAATATGATTTTGTAGAAGGGAGAAGCTATTTGAAAGGGTTATGTTTCACCGTATGTAGAAACACAATCACAAATGCTAACAAGTATGGAACAAAGATTAGAAAATGTGACGTCAATGCATAGCAGAGAAGCTCATAATTGTCTAACCGTGTATTTGATCGAGCATGCTTAGATGAGATGTACAAATGAAGATTATTAGTTTATATATTTTATTATTGTTGATTAATATTATGTATATTTTTTAAGTATTAATATAATATGGTATCATGCTTATATAATCTTTTATTTTATTTTAAAAAGTTGGTAAAAAAATAATTGAATATTGATTGAATGAGCATTAAGAAATATCAACCAATAAAAATAATGATGAGTTGGTGTTAATGTGGTAAAAAACATTACTTAAAAAACATTACTTAAAAAACATTAATCATTACTTATGATCTAAGGAAAGAGGTAGTGTGGCTAATGCTTTTACACAAAAGTCCGATGATATCACAGTATGACCGAACTTTGGCAAAACGAACCTAAATTTTTAGTGGAACTTCCAGTAATTTGAAAAAATATTAAAAAATCCCAACGGAAGAAAAAAAGATATTTTTTGTTTTTTTGTTATCGTGGCTATTGTTTATTAGCTTTCCATATTCCTTGTCTTCTAAAAGCAAGTTAATGGTATTGGTGACATGATTACTATAGAAAAATATTGAGAATGAATGATGATGGTTAAATATGGTAAGTGTGGTATATCTCTTTTCCATAAATAAACAAACATATCATAGGTAATTAGGTACATACTATAGAAGAAATCAAGGATGTATTAGACAAATAGGTCAATATTAAACTACATCAACCTTTAATATTCTTACGTTACCATAGTATTTGTGGACCAATGAAACATGAAACAAATAAACCTCAATCACTCGTAGTAATCTTTAATCTTGACTAAGTTCAAGCCCTAAATGTGCATATAAAAGTTTACTAATCAGCATTCCTAAAATCATGTAAGAAAATAACGTGTCAGCTAACGAAGTAATCAGTGAGTAAACACAAGTTTTGCATACATATATAGATTGATTAAAAAGATTGAAACAATTCAATTTACATAGCATTGTTAAGACTTATAATACAATAATGTAAAATAAAAGACAAGCAAACACAATCAAATCTAATGATTGAATTGACTCGGTGCACAAACGAAGTCTTGTAATAGAATGTGTGAATCCAGTTTCAATCACCACTCGAATAATCATATTGGGTAGGTTTGTCAATCCAATATATATATCATTGTTACCGTGGTTGCATAAATTAATAATTATGTTATCATCTAGTTTAGTAACTATGAACATATTGTCACACCCAAACTGACGGCAGAATCATCGAGACAAACGAAATATGAATCGGTTGTTCATAGTACATGGAATTAAGTACGTTAAAATAATAATAAATGTCATTTTTGTTGACTAAGACTAAACAAATAATACCATACAATCAGAATAAACACAAGTAAACATAATAAAATTTGTCTTTAATATTGACTAAGTCCAATCCCTAAGTGAGCAAATAGAAGTCCTTTATAGTACAAGCCTGAAATCATGTGAAAAAGTAACGACTCAGCTAACGAATTAGCCGGTGAGTATATATAGATTGATTAAAATGATTGAAAATCAATTCAATTCACATGACAATGTCAAGACTTATAAATGTAATAGTGTAACATAAAAGAAAAACCAAACACAATCAAACCAAATGATTGATTAAACTCGGTCCGCAGATGAAGGCTTATGATTGATTGATTGAATACAATAACAATCACCACATGAATAAACAAGTTGGATAGGTTTGTCAAACCAATAGATCTATTATTGTTTACCATGACTAGAATGAATAAATGATTGTGTTATCATCAATTTTATCTAACTATGTACATATAATTGCAAGTAATAACGTAGCATGTCTTGAATTGAATATTGAAATAGAAGAAAATGAGTAACAATGATTGAATATAGATTCACATGATTTTTTCAAAATATAAAAACATAAAAATAGGCTATAAATACTCATATTGGTAGACATGAATTTGAGAGTTTGATTACCTAGGATAGACACCAAAATCTTCCACGGGTTAACCTAAGGAATGATGTCTTAGATTAATATAATATTATGATTAAAGGCTAGATTGGTTTGGAAGCAAGGGTTTTAACTTGGGATTTGGGTTTAAATAATGTAATTAATTTATATAACTTGATTAAATAGAAATAAATTGATTAAGTAACTTAATTCTATAAAAAAATAATGATTAATAATATGATTAATTATATAATTTGATTAGATAAAACTTGAATAAATTGATTAAATAGTTGATCTTGGATATAATAATGAATAATCAATGAAATAGAGTTATTATTTATTATTTGAATATTTAATTTATAATAATTGATTGAATATTATTTGAATATCAAAGTGTGAAAAAAAAGAAATAATTAATTTAATAAATAATTATTTAAAATTTGATCAAAATGATTAATTAAATAATTAATTATTTAAATAAATTATAAAATAATTTATTTGATTCAAAAACAATTTGTGAAGCTAAAAATAAGCCTTCAAATAATTTTTGTTATAGTTTTATAATATTAAACCTTTTTTTAAATAAAAATAGAAGATTATATTGTTAAAATTTTCAAAAATTAACTAGAAAGTTTCTCGAATAAATTTAATTAACAAAATAATTTTTATTTTAATTTAATAGGATAATAATAATTTCTAGGATTTAATTTATAAAAAAAGAGTTAAAAAAATTGATTTGAGGGTACCTGGGGTTGAATCCAAGACCTCTTGTGATGCGCGTAACCAGTGGGCTGAAGCCCATATTTTATCCGGATTTAGATTTAAAATTTATTAAGCCACTATTTAGCAATTTCCTCAATTCATTATAAACCCTAATTCCAAATCAAACCAATTGATCAAGAGATTGGAATCCATAACCAAATCAAACTTAGGGCTTTTGATTAGAATGTTAACACGAGTATAATTTTGTTTTTATTTACCTGATTGAGGATGAAATCAACGTTGATAGAATGGAATGAATCGCGACTGAAAAAGAAGTTGATTCGAGATGATTTTGATGATAATAATCTAATTTATTGCTTGTGTAGCTTCCTCAGATGTTGGTGAATTTGTGCTTAGATTGAAATTGGACGTTTAGGTTGATAAAGAAAACCCTTTAGGATTATTGCCCTTTGTTATATCGCCACGATTTTGACAGTTTCAAACTCGATGAGATAAAGATGTTGATTTGATGATTTTGATTCGAATTGAAGGTGGTTCTACGGTTACACTCGTAATTGGCATGATAGTTATGATCTAAATGATCACAGGAATGTTTACATACAATTAAT
The DNA here is from genome assembly GCA_025506415.1 of Flaveria robusta. Classification (NCBI taxonomy): domain Eukaryota; kingdom Viridiplantae; phylum Streptophyta; class Magnoliopsida; order Asterales; family Asteraceae; genus Flaveria; species Flaveria robusta. Next base: position 25,687,705 of record CM046471.1, on the reverse strand, counting down.
TTGATTATCTCGATCTATATTGAGTTGAAACAGATTGATTTTAGTATGCTAGTTTCGGTTTCGAACGATTAAACATAAACATCTGTTTGAACTCGAATTAATGGGGTTATAGATTCGAAACTGATTCGAGGGATAAGTGGGGCGGTTTAATTGATATAAAATGATGGTTTTATGTTGTTTTGGGTGTCGCCGGAGGAATGGTCGGAGATGACCGGATAGGTAGGGTCGACGGTGGTTTGGGTTGGGTTTTTAAGAAATTTACAAATAGGTCCCTGTAGTTTGAAAACCTATTATTTCATGTAAAAACATTTTATTTCAAGTTTTAAGAATTACAAATTAACAAACCCTATTTAATAATATAACTTATTCGTAAAACTTTATGATTTTTATAAGATTTATAAATCTTGTTTTAATCTTTCTAATTTGATTATTTATTTAAATTAAATGATTTAAATTGCATAATTATTAATGAAAACTTATAAGTTTATAAAATTTCATTTTATAATTTATAAGTTTATATGAAATTGTTATAAATTGAATAAATAACATTGTGTATTGCATTTGAAACAATAAATGACTAAATAATGAATTTGATTTTTAAAATTGACTAAAATGGTTTCGTGTTTGGGTTTATGGATTTGAAAATAGGTCGGATGTTACACACATAATTACAAGAAATAACATAACATGTTTTAAATTGAATTTAGAATGAAATAACAAATAATATAAATTTTAATCACATGATTTTCTCAAATTATAAAACATATGAAAATACGCTATGAATACTCACTTGATAGTAACATGTGATTTGAATGATAATACGCTAGATTAAACACCAACGGTTTCCTCATGTTTTTAACTTAAGGAAACATGTCTTAGATTTAACAATCTTGGGGAAAAAAGTAACTCACTTCGGGATCCAGTTCGGCAAAATTATGTCTTCTTAATTAAACGTATTATGAGGTTATTAATGGTGACCATATGCTTGATAAGATATAAGTGATTATTATAGATCAAAGCTTAATGAACTTTGTTTGCACAATCACTAATTCAACTCATGTAATCTTAATTTTAAGAATCAACCACACAATGATTAAAGGACATCAAGGTTATATGAAACCATAATTAGATTTAAACATACTCGAATTCTTTAACTAAAGAAATCACAAACTGAATCCAATATAACTTAAAATGCTAAATATCCAACCCCAAAATTAGGTTACAAACTAAGAAATATAAAAACTTGCACAAACCCGTCTCCCAAAGTGAATCACGAATGACTTAGCCTTGCATTGTCATTGGATCTTCAAAGGAAATTGAATTAACCATGCAATTTGGATAATCTTGATGTTAGAAGGCCTTTGAAATGATGAATTACGGTGTCTCTTCGTCCAAGAATGTTGTGTAAAAAGGTCTTTTTCATTTTAGGGTTAATCCCTTTTTAAAACCTTTCAAATTAGGTCAAAATCTACCAAAACACGACGCTCGGTGTCGGTAGCGCCACCAATGGCGTCGGTGGCGCCCCCAGCGTCAGTTTGGCTGAAAGTTACTGATCAACGGTGACTCTGACTGTGTTCCTGACGGTATTGGCGTCGTTGGCGCCTAGGATGGCGTCGGTGGCGCCACCTACAGCACTTCCTTGATTTGCACTTGTAACTTTTCGAGACCTTTCCGTTGATAGGTTGTGAGTTCCGTAACTCTTTTCCTAGCTCAAGTTATGATTATTTTAAGTTGCCATGGTCTTGCAACTTCTCTTTTGTATTTCTTCACCTCCCGTGTTCCGATTTCCATCCTGTTTCTTTCACATTTTTCACGTTTAACCTACAAACACAAAAATATATTCCAAAAATAACTCTATTTGTCATAATTTAATACTTAAAACGTGAAAATAAAATACTTAAACATTGACTTTTGACCATCCGATTAGTTGACTGTTGGCGATATATCGTAGTTGGTTTTCTTAAAATAACTTGAAGAATGCAAAATAAAATTATGAACACAAAACTATGCATCGAAAATATATAGTATTAATTTATAAATTTTACCAACTTTGATGTGACACTCCAGATAGTATACTTTTTATTTTTTTTTAAAGATTGATAATAAAAGTTTTGTACTTTAAAGTTCGGCCACAAAGCTTTAATTCAAATTATTTAAATAATGAATAGAGTAAAATGTTATTTTCGTTTTTCACGTTTTGTTGAATTTGCCATTTCAATCTAAAATTTTTTTTTTTGTCATTTCAGTTACTGTAGTTTAGTAAATGTTGCCATTTTCATCCACTCCACTAACATCCTTAAAACTCTGTCAAAACTCCATTAAAAATCCATTAAATATGAGGGTATTTTAGTCTTTTTCAACACCTTAATTATCCAATTAAAACAAATTAATCAATTAATATTCAATTAAAACTAAAAAACACATGAAGCGATTTGTGAGACCGGTCGCTTCGATTAATTTTAACACATGATGTTCGATTAAGGTATACTGTGAGCTTTCAATTAATCTTCACGTTTTGTTTGAACGTGTGACCGGTCGCTTCGATTAATTTTAACACATGATGTTCGATTAAGGTATACTGTGAGATTTCAATTAATCTTCATGTTTTGTTTGAACGTGTACTGTTGTTTTATTGAGGTCTACTGTTATCACGTTTTGTTTTATTGAGATCTGCTATTGTCACGTTCAAAGACTTTAATCAAAGACCTCAATCAAATAAAGCATGTAAACAACGAACTTCAATCTCACAACAAACCTCAATCAAATAACGGTACACATTTGAACAAAACGTGAAGATCGATTGAAATCCCACGGCAGACCTAAATCGAACAACATGGGTTAAAGTTAATCGAAGCTTTTAAATCGAAGCGTATGTTCTCACTAGTCATTTCATGTGTTTTTTAGTTTTAATTGAATATTAATTGATTAATTTATTTTAATTGGATAGTTAGGGTGTTCAAAAATACTAAAATATCATCATATTTAACGGAGCTTTAACGAAGTTTTAACGGTGTTAGTGTAGTGGATGAAAATGACAACATTTGGTAAACTACAGTGACTGAAATGACAAAAAAAAGTTTTTGGATTGAAATGGCAAATTTAATAAAACGTAAGGGACGAAAATAACATTTTACTCTAATGAATAATATAGTTTTAATCTTTTTCTTCTGTAACGAACCCAAATATTTTTTTACTTTGAAATGTTGTCATAAAGGTTTCTTTTTGTAGTTTTAATAATTACAGTGAAATACTCAACTTTATTTCAACTTACATTATACACATCATTTATCAACTTATTACTTTTCGAAAATGATCACAGCCCAAAAGTTTTTTGCCCGCTTAACTTTATTTAGTTAAACTTACAATATGAGAACATTTTTAATCATTCTTATAATACGATTCGATATAAATTTTAATCGAAACATAAACGTACAAGTTATCAAAACTAGTTTATAGTTTTGTTTTCAATATAAAAAAAGCGATTCATATATCCTTCTCGTTTGTTTTTATTTTTATCTACGTCTTAACATAACTTTTGATATAAATAGATGTGCTGTATTTCTTGCCCCTTCAACAAAACTGCCACAATGCACTTGCTTAATTTACGTATACTAGTTAACATTCGATCAAAAGATGGTAAATTCTCATTAACCAATAATAAAAGATAGTGCTATGAACTTTATACTTTACAACAAATTTTAGAAAATTATTATTGCTTCTGCTTCTTATTATAATTAATATTGCCACATCAAGGACGGCACCAAGAGTGGTATTGCAATGTCAAGGAGAAGATATCCACTAAAAACATATTTATAAATAATAAGTTTAGGTTTCCATTTTAATACGGTAACGCGGGCGTTTTCATTTTCTAGAGTGGATGATGCACTAAACACATAGAATCTATGAGCATGAATGGATACGGGGTCTGATCATTAAGCGGACCCATCACATAAAGGTTTTCTATCCTTTCAGGAGTTTAAAATATTCAAAGCTTCAATGCTACCTTTATGATGTGAATCATTACCTATAAAATTTTTGATGTCAAAGTTTTTGTTAGTTAATTTCTTTATTTTTATTTTTTTGAAATGTTCAACAACTGGAGGTTTCAAAGATGCGCATGTTAAGGTGGATGTGTAGACACATAATGATGGACTGGATAAGGAATGAAGTTTTCCGAAAGAGGCTATGGGTGGCATGTATCACATATAAAATTAATGATGGAAGATTAAGATGGTTTGATCAAGTCAAGAAGAGAAAGATGATGACACCAGTTAAAACAGTTGAAACCCTTATCATAAAAGGGAGGAGGAGTAAAGGAAGACCCAAGATGATACGTGAGAAGAGGATTAAATAGGATTTGACTGTTTTGCATCACTACGAGGACATGATCCAAGATAGGTTTTCCTGGAGGCATAGGATTAAGATTATAGACTTCTAGAGGAGACATGTTTACTTACAGTGGTTTAGCGTTCTCGTTATCTAGGCCTATCTACACAATTCTGTGGCTCTCTAGTCATTATTACTATACTTTTATGTTCTTTAGCTCCACTTTCCTTGCTCGCGTGTAAACTTCCGTTTTACTTAGCTTAGCGTGAGATTGCCATGTTTGACTTCTTGACCTATCTACCCGAAGTGTTTGTTGTATCTTTGATACAATCAGATTATACGTTAACGTATGATATATTTGATCTATGTAGGTTTACTCATGATATCTTGTTGTTTGTCTTATTTATGTATTGCATCTTATTGTCTATTTTATCTATGTATGTCATCGGTCATCCTATAATTGTATGCTTTATTTCTACATGATATCTCTTGGACATCTATGTTTGGAGTCGAGGAAAGATTTACCCCATCATACCCCTCCCAAAACCTATAAACAGTTTACTATACGTGAGGTATATCGGGTATGTTTGTTTTTGTTTTTTACTTAGGATATAAGTATTTACAAGATTAGAATAAGAACACTTGTACTTATACCCTTTTAAAATTTCAATAATAAATGTTTGTTGAAAAAACCCATTAATAAGTTTCAGTTAAAATGTTAAATCTATCATAAAATAAAAATAATAACAATAACAATAAATAATAAATAATAATAAGATAATAAAAAGATAAAAACAAGTCCATAATAAAATGACATGTGTATATTATCTATATGGTGTTGACCAACGCATGATTTACATGATAGTTGCCACTAACAAGTGCAACATATCATCTTTGCAGCAGCAATATGAGAGGGAGATGGTGTTGTGGGGAATGTTTGTTATTTCATAATTTTTTTTACTCTATAGAAGAAGTATAATTAAAATCCAGTTAATCAATATATTAAAGTATATATCACCTATAATATTGTATTAATACATATGAGTATCATGTTGAATAGGGCTTAGCCTATACATATCTTTTTTTTTTTCAGACTAAAAAGCTGTTTGGTAGTCTTTTAATAATGATTAAGATGTTATCTTTTAATAATTTATAATCTTTTAACAATGGTTAAAAGTTAACTTTAATGTTGAATTATTAAGATGTAACATTAAGAGGTTACATCTTAATCATTCGGACTTAAGACTACTTATTAATTAACCATTAAAAGGTTATTAACTATTAAAAGATAGTCTTTTAATGATTATTAAAAAGCTATTAAACAACCTCTCACTTTAAACACAAAACATGATTTATGATACAATTGCACATTAAAGAAAATTAGTTGCTTTTCTACCCGTGCTTCGCGGCGGGGTTCAAACATGAGAGCGTAACCTAAGTAATCACAGTTCAGACATATCAAATAGAAGATTCAAAATATGTTAAGATTACCATAATAAGACTCAAAGCAGATGTCCGGTTGCGTCTGCATACCCGAAAGGGCTACCAAGCGACGGCAACAGAAACCATTTTTGCTTTACAATCATAGCCCTTGAACTACCAAACAACTCAAAGTCTCAGATGAACACTTCACTTCAGATTCATCATTACCGACTTATATAACGAAAGGGACAACATATAATAAGGCTTATAACAGATGTCCGGTTGTGGCTGCATACCCGAAAGGGCTGCCAAGCGATGGCAACCGAGACCATTTTTGCTTTACAATCTAGCCCTTGAACTACCAAACAACCCAAAGTCTCAGATGAACACTTCAATTCAGGTTTGTCATCACCGACACATATAACGAAAGGGACAACGTACCACCCGCAAGCATTCATGAACACATTACCTCAACCAACCAAGACAACAAGCAAAATAAATCAAGTAACAAAATATCGGATAAGCAAGTACTCATCGTCATTAACCGAAAGATGAACATATTTCGGGTGAAGACCCGTTAACCATCACGAACATAAACTGTACGAAAAACACCACAGAGCCGAAACCACAACTCATCAATGGACATACAAATCCCGCAACCGCAATGCATCAATTGAAAAACAATCGACACAATCACAATCACAATCGGTAGGCACAAATCATAAGAAACCAAATCACAACCCCAAAACTTGCCATCACAAAATAGGGTTTGCAGCCACATATGTAGCAGCCCTGCCACCATCGCCACCTTGAACGGCCCAACGACGACGGCCAGCCAACTACACGCCGACAAGAGACGGGGTAGAGCATAAATCAGGCCATCAACCGCTAGATCTGAAAACCCTAAATATTATTGTAAGAGAAAAGAGCGCAGGCGATAAAGGAACACCTCACGACCGTCACCACCACCTCAAACAAGAAGGATGAGCAGCCAAGTAGGAGGCGAGACGTCATCGCCATCATGACAGGCCACGCAATCGACTATGATAGACGTTGTGTGAACAACGATCGAGAGGCGGGGGCAAATTGCCACCGTCACGCGGCGGCGACACCACCGACGATCAGAATGTCGGTGCGCCCTGCCATTGTCGGGCGGCGGCGGCACCACCGGCAACAGGAGGCAACCCAACCGACCCACTCTTGCTTTACTCAAAAAACCCCTGTGTAACTATGAGAAGAATCCTTTTTTCTATGGGTATAGAGTACCAATGGGTAAATTGCAAACCTTAAAAAACCTTGTGGTAAAATTATAAAAAAAAAAAAAAACAAAAAGTAACTGTAGATGAAACTGTTTTATTCTTATATAAAGAAATTTTAAAACATTATCATTAACTATACATTTCTTGACGTGACAAGTCAAAAGCGATAGAATTGAATCATAGTTTTTCTAGTGAACATCCATACACACATATTATGTAGGATTAGAATCCTTACGCGCATCATAAATAATCAATGACTATAACTAGCTAGTCAATGAAGCAAGAATACATTTATGTAGATTACACATATTATGTAGGATTAGAATCCTTACTCACATGTATATATTGAAGCAAGAATACATTTATGTAGATTATATATGTGCAAATTAATAAAAACAACTTTAATTAAACACATATGTGTAATTCATAAACATATATGTAATCACACGTGGATTACAAATATGTAGATTGAACAAAACAAACACGAGTGATTATAAATTACATATATGCATTTAATTAATGATTATGAAAGTTGACCAGATTGTGGTGCTAAAGAAATTCCTTCAAGCGGTTCCTATTTGGTTTATACAGAATAATCTCAATCGACTAATTTTGTAACCTAAGGAGCGTATTGGTTAAAGAAATCAATGGTTGTCTAAAGACTTATGAAGAGAGGCTTCATGGTTTCCAAGAATGTGAAGGTAAAAGGTATGCTTATCACATTGGCAAAGTTCATCGCTACTTTAAGACACTACGACGAGGAGAGATTTTCCAAATAATCCAAACGAAAGTGGTTCAAGCTACACATGAAGAGGATGTGATAAAGGTTGAGGTCAACATGAATCTAATAAACCAAAGAAAGACAATAGATTAGGTAAAATGCTATTCGCCTAAGGAATTTGATCATTTTGCTTAGAAATGTCCAAATTAAAGGCATGAAAAAGAGACGGACCTTCTCCTTCACACTAAAAGTGATGAAGATCCTAGAAGAACGATGAGGAGCGTACATTAATGATTATGGGTGTTCAAAATCATATATCCGAATTTTGGATACTGAACTTCGGATATTCGAAAATTTCAGACAGTGGATTTCACTATCCTAATCCAAATCTGAAATTTCGCATATCTAAATTTCGGATATCCAAAATTTTGAATTTGGATTTAAATATCTGAACGGATATCCGAAATTTAAAAAGAATATATGTATTTTTTTAATAATTTTTATAAAAAAATAACGTTTTTTATTAAAAAAAGTTTTCGGATATCCAAAGTTTTCGGATATCCAAACTTTTATATCAATATTTAGGATAATTCAGATATTCGTATACCCGAAAATCCTCAAAAATACTATCCGAATGCGAATCCGAAATTTCGAATATTTCAGATACGGATTTTTGGATTTTTGGGATCGGTTTCGGATACGGATATTTTTGAAAACCCCTACTAATGATGGCCGTAACATGTGTAGCATCATCTCTACACGTGATATGTGAGAAAACGCAACTAGTTAAAAATCTACTTTGGAATGGAGAAAGTCAGAGCGACCTTGATGTTCGCTATTGTGACGATGGAGTGAATTTAAGTGAAGCATTATCTTCACATATGATAATTGAGGGAAAAAACACATATTTTCGGCCTTCTCCAAGAAGGATAAAGTCGGATTGAATCCGATGTTTGGTGATTTGACTATATGATTAATGCATTTTATATACATGTTATTATATGTTAATTATAATATAAAATAAATAATATTATTTTATTATATATTATTGAGTTGTTTTTTATATGTTAAAAAAGAATGAGTTACATTAAGGGGCTATTTGAATGTTTTGTATGGACCAGACCGGGTCAGAAGTATCAAAAATCCAGAACGGGTCAGAAGCAAATGAAAGGGTGGGTCAGAAGCAAAAGACTCGGTTGGAAGGTGAGTAAGGAAAATCAAGCAGCCTGACCACTTACCCGGTCAGCAGTCAGCTCTGACTGGACCGGGTCAGCTCATATCAAACAGCCCCTTAGTAGTTTTATACCGGTATGCTAACCGAGTACCGTGATATTATGAAACAAACACGATCCACCGATTTAAAACTCATAACTTAACAAACAAGCAAGTAAATATGTTTACAAGGTCATCATCAAACAAATCAAAATGAAGTATGTAAACATATCCAACATAGAAAACAGTCACAAAACATGCTTCAACCGGTCCATATCCTACAATAACAATAAAAAAGGGGAACATACAACAATTATCAAAATGTTTGTACATTTTAATTAAGGAAAATTTATAGAGGTTCGTTTTTTTCCCAAATCAATCATTAGTCAGCTATCCGAGCTGGGTGTTTCTATAAATGAAAAGCGAATGTAAGTTGAGTAAAAGTCAAATATTTAGTTTGGCTTTATTACATGGTAAGATGTTCATTTTGACAATTTTCCTTTTAATTAAACATACATGGATAACAATAGCAATTTGGAGTTATCAAAACATACCTACAAATCTCCTTGAGTTAATCGTATGGACCTCTTCTAGGTCCTCTTGGGTCTCGATTACTGGCCCGTTTCGCAAGGGCGGAACTACGCCCAGGAGTACGGGGTCACGTGACCTAATTGATTTTTAAACAGGTAGTGTACCGAATAATAGAGAAATTTTGGGTGAACCCAAAGTTTTTCAGAGAGTGACCCTTAATATTATTACGTTCAAAATATAACTAGATTCTATTCTTGGTTCACTCGTTCCGCGTACGTTTAGGCTTACCTCGGGTCATGGTTTTGACACTTGCATGGGTCTTTTTTATAGCCCTTTTGAGTTTTTATAAAATTACCTTTTTACCCTTAAAGAAAAATACATTTAACCCTAAACCAAAACCCTCCCCACACAAATCCATAATCAATTTGAAATCTCAACTCCCCTTCTCTTGTCTAGGACTAGAGATGGGCATAAAAACCGGGTCCGAACCCGACCCGGTGGACCCGACCCGGACCCGGGTACGGGTAGTACCCGATGAGAGGTGTACCCGGGTTGGACCCGTTTGAAACCGTAGGGTTGGAACCGGTTTTAGATTTTGAGTTTTTTAGTGAACCCGACCCGAACCTGGTTTCGAACCCGACCCGGTTGAACCCGATTTGAACCCGGTTTTGGGGACACACACAAGAAAAGAGAAGAAGAAGAGGAAAAAAAAAAAAAAAAAACTAAACCCGATTTGAACCCGGTTTTGGACCCGACCCGGACCCGACCGACCCTACCCGGGTATGCCGGGTAGGGTTTTACATTAGGTGAACCCGACCCGGGTGCGAAAAAACCCGGTTGGGCCCAACCCGGTTTCAACCCGGTTTCGGGCATTGGGCCGGACCCGATTTGCCCACCTCTATCTAGGACCATCACTCATCATTGCACCCTCTGATGGTTTGCATTTTTGTGTAAATTAGTTTTTCTGATTTTACTACTTTCTTTTGGAATAATTAGTATTGTTATTATAACCTAAGTGTATTATTTAAGGGTTATTGGATTTTAATAATCCCAACTTTTATTTATTGGCCGGGATTAATCCCAACTCAGGAATTTACAGATACACCCAACTTTGAACTTATTTTCCTTCAACGATCTGTTACTAACTGAGAATTAACACTGTTAGTTTTTTGATAGCGTGGACTGTTTATATGACCAAAACACTAAGCCGAAAGTTAAAATCAACCATCTGGTCCGTCAATCTGTAACTTCTGCACCCTAAAACCCGTCATTCTCCACCTTCTGATCTGAACCACTTAACTCGTTTAAGGTAGATTTCAGTTGATGTTGGAGGGTAGACACCGAAAAACGGACTTGGTGGAGGTTGGGTGGCGTCGTAGTTGAAAAATGCTTAATGTTGGCCCCATTTCAACAAAAAAACTAACGGAGGTTAACTCTCAATTAATAAGAGATCGTTGGAGGAAAATAAATTTAAAGTTGGGAGTGTCTTCAAACATTTCATGAGTTGGCATTAATCACGGCCAATAAACAAAACTTGGGATTATTAAAATCCAATAACCCATTATTTAAGTATGGACATTATAACCTAAGTATATTAATTAATATTGACAACAAAGTTATTTCCTTGATTGTTATAGGGATTAAAATTTGAGTTGTTACTCGTTCCTAGTTTTATTTATTAGAATTAAAAAGCTTATTTCTATGAATTAGACTGGTCTTTTTTCAAATACAACAACTTTGTTTTGGCTATTTTAGCATCTTCTTGTGGTTAATTAAAGTTAAAAGATTTGTGTGTTTAGAATTAACTAGATTTCAAGTCTAAGTTGCTTAATTTTAATGGTGCGTTTAGTCGACTGCACATAACATGTTTGGCCAAAGAAAATCATCCTACCTCTAGCAGCATAGGTAGATATTTTATGTGACCAACCGATCTAACCAATATTTTTTACGTCAGATTTTAAGAAATCCAAGCTTCAAAAAATAATGACACCACAAGAAAAAATTTCTGGATCCGTTAATGTCGTTTCGTGTTGTTTATCGTGAAGTTAATAAAAAGTAAGATATTCAAGATAAAAACTTAAATTATGCTTAGAGAGAAAGAGTAGCTAGATCAATTTGAAGTTCATGAATTTATAATTGGGCTTGGCAGAATCGAAAACGTAAAAGTGAACAAATTAGGCAAGCATAAAAGTAATAATAAATGGGCTGAAAATAAAATCAAGTTAGTGGGCTCGTGGATCAAAAATTAAAACGGGATGCATAAAGTGGACAGGCCCACAACAACAATATGTACCAAGGGGCAAGGGCTGCCCGCTGGCCGCTGCTGTGAACAGATTTATTTACCACACACACACGCCCATATATATATGTATATGTGTGTACTAGTGGAAAGCCCGCGCGTTGCGGCGGTACAGCTGTTGCGTGATTTTTTAGGAATTTAATTTTAGTCAGTATCGACTCGGTGCGTTATGATGTAAATTAAAAAATCAAAATATAATTATTGAAAAAATTGAATGAAAGAAAACAATTACGTATATTACAAAAGTCTTTGAGACAACTATATTATCCCAACAAGATTAGTGAAAGCATAGGTGGTATTTGTGATCAGAAATCACTTATTACCTAGATTTTAGGGGGTTTCGTTTTATCAATATAGGTTAGAGTTTTATGATCATCGGATGCATCTTTCAGTGGTGATTTGCATAGACCGGAGAAAGTTAATGGAGAAATTATCAAAATAAATTACCATCTTGATTGTTATTGAGCTTTTAACAACTGGCAAGGGAAAGGGAAAGAGGGATTAGTGCTCAATCGCAGTGAATGAACGGAATTAAAAGTAAATGGTAGTTTTGTTTGGCCACGTGTATATGTTTTAGCATTTGTATTATAAGCATCATATATTATACTTTATTGTAAGGATATAAATAAAATAAAATGGTTAATATTTTGAAATTTAAGCATGAATTTTCATATGGGTATCTTAATTCATATGTAAAATTATCATTTAATCCTTCTTTTACTTTTATTATAAAAGATATAGATAAATATTAAAATTATTAAACTCACAATAAGTCCCTAGAAAAATATTAGTATTATAGTTATTATAAACATGAAGATATATATATATATATATATATATATATATATATATATATATATAAGTTATATATACATATATATATATAAAAGTTATATACTTAAATATTTAAATAAAATAATACTTGATCTAAATAATATTTAGTTATAAAAATATAATTAGTAAATATAAATTTAAATGTCAATTTATAGTATCATAAATAAAATAAAATTTAATGAAGTGAATTAAATAATATCATGTTATTAAATAATGTATTAATAATGTGTATTAATTAGAAGAAGTTAATTAAATGGGGTCAAAAGTGAAATTATTGCATAAACCATTTGTACTCTATGCTTAAAATGTTGTGTAGGTGTCTTACACTTTAAATGAAATTACCATATTATCCTTGTAATATGCATTATATAGTAGTATAGATATATATGTATATGTGTGTATGTATTTTATAATAAATTATCAAGCATTCAGTGCTTAATTCTCTTGTTTGGTTGGCTAATTCTTTCCTCGTGATCATGAACTGGACTCTGGTTTGGTTATGTATAATGTTTATATGAGGAGTGTTATTTGTATTCGGCACATTGAATGTTTATCGAATTCTGACAATTTAGATTTGTATCTATTCTCGTGTTATTTTTCTATTGTTTTAATCCCTTGAGTAAGGAAATCTTTCAGACGAAAGACTTCTTTAGAATTTATGAGAAACTTATTTTGATTAGGGTTGTAGAAATAATGTCCTTGTTTCTTTAGGGGGGTATCCAATGGAAACAAATACTTCACATCTAGGGTCTAATTTATCGTAAGTCATAAGTTTCAGTTAAGCTTCACAAATCCAAAGCTTAAACCAAGACAAGTTGGGGCTCTTCTCATGCCCTATTTCATTAATGTTTTGTCATTCCTTTTGGTTGTCCGGGTGAAAACTTCTCAGTGAGGTCACCCATCCCTGGATTGCTTCCACCTGAGCACGCTTAACTGTGGAGTTCTCCTCTTTTTCACAGCCAATACGCCCAAAACGCGTTGGTGATATTAGAGACCAGACATTACTTATGAACCAGGAATCTCTTCTGTCCACAACCGTTGTAGGAAATATGTAGGGTGTCACACACATGTGCTAGATAATTAGAATTTTGTTTTTACACATGTTAGTATATGTTAAATGCTCTTTCTACTTTTTTATGATATAATCTTCTATTGAATTTCACATATGTAGAACGACTAACGTGATTTCTACACATGTGTAAAAAAATTATAAACATGTTTAATAGATAAATTACACGTGTTAAGTATACAAAAGTAAACTTTATAATTTTCTTTTTATGTGTAAATGGTAAGTCTTACATATGCATAAATGATAACGTTACACATGTGCTAGATAACTAGATTTTGAAAATATTTTGTTATCACAAATGTTAATATATTTTAAATGATCTTTGTTAACATGCTTATGTTTTAACAAGTTAACATAACATAAAAGAATATGTATACATATTCACCAAGAAACATGAGAGATAAATTTGAAGACATTAGAATATATGTTTGATATGATGGTGAAAAGCTATATCTAACGAGAAGACACCTTCCATTTATTACTTATGGACTATACTAAAGGTACGATCTTATTTTATCTTTCTCACTTATTTTAAGTTGTCTTGTAGTCCGTGTGATCCACGTGAATATAATAGAGCTATCATAAAGATGGACCATTAAGAAACGTGTATCACCATAACTAATGGACCAATCAAATAATTATTGAGTAATATGCATGGCTGGTAATATCTGTTCTATATAGATGAATTATATGCATCTCTTTTCTTACCAACATTATAATGTTTAAACATTTGTTTTATTATGACAAATTAATTGTCTCCACGTGACCTTCTCTAGTGTTAATCTTCTCCTTCCTTTACCACAAACGCCATCGATCCTCTTATCTACATCCACCATCCACACCTCCATCGTCGTGTGAATATAATCCAAATGAAATCCCTAGAACGTGGACCACATTAAAAATATTTTTTCAACAATATAGTGTTTAAAATAAATCAACTTAGTTTGATATTTATTTGAAAAATCCATAGGAAACGATGAATATGCGAAATGACACATGCATAATTTTGAATGTATGTTGGGTACCAAGTAAAAAGAATATAGTAGGTTTAGGTATTAATTTTTTTATTTTGATAGTATTAATATATAATTTTTTTACAAAATTAAAAGTTAGTACTCCTACTTTTGTTTTTTTGCATAGTACCTAAACCTAATATAGTTTGTCCAAAACACATATTATATTAATAATATTGAACTTGATACATTATATGTAGGCTTTACTGTTGTTTTGAGGTGTAATCGATTATCAGGAGAGGCATCCCTCACCGATTCGTTAGTACTGATTTTTGTATATAAAGACTTCGTGCTTCCCCTTAGTGGCAATTTTTTTTCTTTTTCATATACATATAAACTTTTTTGAGTGAATTGTTTTTCATTACTTTTTCTTTTTTCATATATCTTATGCAGAACTTGTTGATTTTGTGGTAAGTTTTATGTTGGAATTGATGGTTTTAAAATTAAAATTCTTCAAAGCTAGTAGTGGAGTTCTTGTTTGTGCCATACCAAACAATAACCGTGTAGTCAAGAACATGTTCACATCTTTGGCATACATTTCTTTGTAGCCGTAATGGTTCTCTCGATGCATGAGCTAAAAATGCACATGGTAATGTGTCGATCATGTCAATGGATTCCTTTATAAATATAATATAGTATGTACATTGTAATGCATTGGGCACGTCTAGCCATCGGAACTTAGCTCTCCTTTACATTAACCATGGACGTACATGTAAACATAATTTATTTTTAAGACATGGAAATACAATTTTTTAAGATCCGGAAATGTAAAAAAACCTTATTTGTACGATGTGAAAATATAGAATGTAGTTTTAGTTTTTTTATGATCCATGTGTGAATTCATGTAACATAAACAATTTATTAACAAGTTACCCATGTCCATAAAGCCTCAAGAACATGCTAGTTCTCATAAGAAATAATATGATATAAGACCAGCTATGTGTTATGACATATACATTGTGTTTTCACGCAACCCAAGCGGTATGTTTTAACAACAAAATGACATATTACGGTCGAATATATTTACGTGTGACAAAAATCAACCCACTAACATGTTATTACATGGTCCATTATAAATCCTTACGCAATCACTGACAAAATATGGCACCCATTGGTAATTACTAACTCATTTTCAATAGAATTACTGATATAATTAATAAAAACAGTAATGATATTAGTAGTAATAATAATAAAAATAGTAGTGTTAATATATTATTTGTAATTATTATTATTAATTATTATTATTATTATTATTAGTACTACTACTCTATAATTAATGACGAAGGGAAATGAACAGTGAGTCAGAAGATCTCAGCCATTCGTTTTTTATCTATGGTGGAAAGCAAGCAGCAATGTGTACCTTCTCTTTGCTATACACATTTTCATGAGAGAGAATGAATTTCTATGACTCTCATCTTCATTCTCCTTAGATCTCTCTCATATTACAGATTACAACGATTACAAAGAAGATAAAGATGTTTATGGTATCATTACCACCGTTAGGTTAGCAATCTATTGGGGTTTTCTATTTGTGATTCTAACTTTGTCAAAATCAATGACTCCTTCGCTCTTTAGGGTTTGGAACCAGGACTGACCGAAAGAAATTGAAGAGTCAATTATTATTAATCATGATAATAAAAATATTATATTAATAATAATAAAATAACAATAATTCTATTAATATCTTAAATCTTAGATTAATAATATAATAACAATAATAATAGTAATATCATAATATTAAAAATACAATACTAGTAATAAGAATGTTTGAATACTTATAATAACTAGAATTTAAACCCCACGCGTTGCCGTATGGTTCTTTTGTAACATAACCTAGGCTAGAAACTCATATGTTTATCAAATAAATACGATGTAATTTTAAAAATAAAATCTATGAGAAAAGTTACAGTTAATTAAAAGCCAAACACAAAACTATAATATAATAATAATTTATAGGAAACCACTTATGTTATAGAATTTGACAGATGTATAACCCACAAGGGTTTTAAAACCACAACCAAATCTTACTTCATCTTACTATTGAGGGGACTTTTTTGTGAATTATCAAAAGTTAGGTTGTCATTCTAGAAAACATTAAAAGTATCCTATGGATACCGACATATAGAATTTATAGTATATATAATAGATAAATGTGATTTTTTGTTTTATTATTATTATTTACGAATATACAGAGATGCTTATAAAACTAAACTATTTTAAAGAAAAATATTTGTATAACAATTAAATATATCTGATCTTATACTTCTAATAAATTGAATTAACTCTAACCACTTTTATAGAAGCCAAACACCATACACTACATGTTAGATATTTTAGTGTAATTGGATTGACTAACGATCAATTTAATCATAATATCCATCAAACAAGCCCCTGACTGAGATCGAGCTGTGAAATTAGAGAGTAAAAATTGTAAATTTGCATGAGAAAAACTGCCGAATGCAGTTTCCCCATCCCTGAAATAATTTAAATTTGTACAAGATTGGTTTCTCTTCTTCTTCTTCTCTTCTGGTTCACGTTCTTGAAACACACACGAATTTATACTTTGATTTCTGAACTTAAGTTTTATCCGATTGAATATTTGATGTGAACTCAAATAGTTTCAATCTGAAAGCTAACTTGCGACTCTCAAATTTTCCAAATTATGGATCATTTTATTACAATTCCTCTACATTACACTACTACTACTACTAGTTAATGAGTTTATAATACTAATTAATACACTAATAGCACGTTGTATTTGCTCAACAAAAGCATCATTTTCAAAAGATGAACAATCCGGTTGAAATGATCACGGAAACAATACAAAAATGTATGGTTTTGATTGCTGGACTGAAATAGCAAAGAAAAAAATGGAATTTATTTTTGGAATAAAAGATATTTCCAAAAAAAGCCATTTAATTTAGCAAGTACATACAAATGACAAATCGACATCGAATGCCTTTCGGATATTTAATGCACCTAACCATGCAATGACTATAAATTTACGCATATTCGAAAGTTGTGACAATACCTGGAAAGTCTTTTTGGGGGACGGTTTAGTTCAGAAATATGAAACAAATAAAAAATTAAACCGAATGCAAATTTATTAATTACAGAATGATAATGTAAGATAAGATGTTATTGAAATTACATACGACTATAGACTATAAGTAATTAAACAATGGCATCAATATTTTAAACTTTGGTTTAATTTTTTTTATTTAAATAAATATTTTGTTTCAAAATAAACCGTTTTAAAAAATATTATTTTAAAAAATTCTATTAATAAATTTGCACGAATCACATTAGTCCCTTAATAGTAAATACTGGTTGTAAAATCTCCTTAAGCGTTCTCTATAGCCAAGACCTTTGTCCTAAAAACCTTTTGTAAGTTGATCTAAACTTAGTATTTCTTTTGTACTAGATATAAAAATTATTTTTTAAAAATATCGATTTTAAAATATTTATATTTTTAAAAAAGTTTGATGTTCTAGTGCTTTGCAGTGAAAGCTTGGTCGTATTTTACCTGCACAATAAGAGTTTGGTTGTAATCGGTTCATTTCATCAAAAACCATAAAAGCGAACATTGATAACAGTTTTGAATATCAAGATGCCGACAACGATGTTGTTCGCTCATAAGCTGTTGGAGTCATCACGGTACCACAACAATAACGTCAATCGCTGTTGCCTAAGATATAGAAAAAATATTTGATTTTGAATACATCTTTTCCTCAAATAAATAATAAACCGTAACATTTACAATGAAAAAAGAAAAAAAAAAAAACCTACCCTAGTTCTGCCATAAACATGTATACGTATACAATATACGCTTAAATATAAGTATTTTATTATATTTTCATACGTGTCATTTCTAAATTTAGTAAAATATAAACTAAAATTATAAACTTGTAGAGGCATGCAGAAAATATAATATTAATAAGAAACGAAATTAGAAAAGAAATCATAAATTCATGATTATATCTAACATATGTTTTTATTTTAACCGCATCTAACACATGTTCTAGGTGTAAAAATTTAAACTCACAAAAATATAACGGCCGAATTTCAAAAGTAAAAACCAACACTATAGCAACACCAGTTGCTTTTTATTATATACTAGGGGTGTTCTGCAAGAACTCCATAACACAGATATAAACACACATAGTAAAATGCAAACAAAGAAAAATAATAAATAAAAAAAAGTTAAAAGAACCTAGCGGGACTCGGCTGGTAAATCTCTTTCAGCCTCTTGAATCTTTCGAAAACCTTCTAATCTTTGAAATCCTTCTATCTGAGAGTGAATGCTATTTGTTTAAACCAAACATTCACACTTTTGTGGTTAAGCTGAATATTTTGGAAGAGATGAGCTCCTCAGTTGATCCATCAAAATAGGATCCTGGTGGAATGAAATGTTTCGTGGAGGCTTGTATTATTATATAAACTTGGAGGGATCTGTGCAAATAGAAAATGCTAGGATTCATGAAAACAAACCTGTATTCCTATTAAAGTTTATTAATTTGAAAAATGAAGCTACCTATTTCATATTGTTATGGTCTAGGTAAACTATTTAATCTCACCAATTTCTTACAAGTAATACAGTCTTCTATATATAAGTATAACAAACTCAATAGTCATCTAGATAATAAGGTTATTTGTAAAAGTTATACGGTTTTAAAAAAACACATTATATTTTTAAAGTTATTTGACAAAAATAAAATATGATAAATTTAATTAATATAATAATTTAACTCTGAAAGAAAAGAAGCCCAAATCAAACGCCGGTGCACGAGTCATGCAATTTGCAATATGACTTGTACATCATGCCTTGAGTGTATGCTATTTGTTTAAAGTGTAGTAAATATATGAAAAAGAATTAATAATTGGATTATTATCTTAAGAAAAAATATTAAAGGATATAACCCACTAGCTAGAAGGCTAGTAATATAAAAGTTGTAAGAGGACTCGATATTTATGATCGTAATTTCGATCGCAAATCAGTCACATCGATCTTCAGCAGCCATCATCACCGTAACCACTTTTATATTTTATTGTTTTATTTTTTCTACCTAGCAAACAACACAAAATAATGATTTATTTTATTTTTTTAAAAGATAACCAAACAGATCAATGGAATATAATGGTTCATTTCATTCTATTATCCATTCCATTTCTTCATTAATTATATTTATTCATCCATTATATTACACCATGCCAAACAGACCCAAAGTGGCAAATCTAAGTTTATGACCGCTTAAATACCGTTTATTAGTGCCCTATTTGCAATTGTTTTTAGCGACCTTTTGTACCGCTTTTAGCAATCGACTTTTGACCCTTTTAGCGGTCGAATTGAGGCTATTTTAATTACTTTTTTTGGGTTATTGGATTTTAATAATCTCAACTTTTATTTATTGGTCGGGATTAATCACAACTCAGAAAATGTTTACAGACACTCCCAACTTTAAGCTTATTTTTCTTCAATGATACTTTACTAACTGAAAGTTAACAGCGTTAGTTTTTCAATAACGTGGACTGTTTATACGGCCAAAATACTAAGCAGAAAGTTTAAATCAACCATTTGGTCTGTCAATCTGAAACTTTTGCACCTATGAACCCGTCAATTTCTATCTTTTGATCTGAACCACTTGACTCATTGGAGGTCGATTTCAGATGACATTGGAGGCTAGACACCGAAAAATAGACTTGACGGAGGCTATGCAGCGACAAAGTTGAAAAATGGCTGATTGATGCCCCTATTTCATAAAAAATAAATAAATAACGGATGTGTCTGCGAACATTTCCTGAGTTGGGATTAATACCTACCAATAAATAAAATTTTAGACTATTAAAATCCAATATCTCTTTTTTTTTTTCTGTTTTTCAGTTTAAAATTATCATTTAATTCCGAGATATCAATATTTATATATTTATTGATAATTCACTAAATTTAATGAATTCACAAAATATTTATTTTATTCAAAATATCCAAAACTCACTCATAAAACTATAATTTCTATAAAATATATTCATAAAATTATAGATTTTATATAAATAATAGCTAATAAAGTTACTGAATTTCGATTGAATTCATAAAGCCGATGATCGAGGAATCAACGTTGCATTTGAATAACTCACATGTTCTAGCAATATTAATTAATTAAAAAAAGAATACATACCACCATGTATGTCAATGTCTAAAATCGTTATCAATCAATACAAGTTCAATATGTATTGGATCTGGAATCTGGATGCACTTCATATCGTCCACTGACAGTAATACCTCCAAATCATCTCTTATCTTTACAACTCATGATACCTCTGGTTAAAAGTATGTCAGTTTGGAACCTTCGAGACCCAAATACTACGTACGTCTAACTGATTTTAATAAAATTATTGTTTATTTATGTTTATATTATTTTGTTTTCACATGAGATAGAGCACGTTTTGATAATTAGAAGATATTTATGGATCCTATAAAGACATGTAAGTTTCTTGATATTAATTTGATCGGCATTTGATATTTGTGTACAAGTTCAAATCCCTAGCTGGTTCATACGAAGATTATTTATTTCATATGTATAATAATTTGTCAATTAGCTAGGAATGCTAACTACTGGATGAAACTTAGCCCGTTTATTAAATCTTGTAAGTCTCGATTTTAACGACTTGTTCTATTCACCTCACGAAGAAATTAACGTTCAATCTATAATTTACATGACATCATAATTTTAATGTTGTAAAAGAAAGACAAAAAAAAATGTGAAAAAACCAAAACCTTAAAGCAGTTTTGAAGACTTATACGCTTGTACTCAATGACTTGTAAAAATACTTATATTTGACAGGCTTGAAATATTTCAAAAAATAAGATTATTTCAAAACTTATATATAAATATCCATGTCGTAACGATAAATTCACTTATTAAAATAACATTATACAATGAGCTTTAAGGAACACAAAATTAATAGTATAAATATTATACGTAAAATAAATTATATTTAAGCCATCTTAGTGGTAAATAAAACTTATATTGAACTTTAGCTAAAAATAAGCATGTTCTCGTAATAATAGTATTTAAAATTTAATAAACAATATATTCTAAAGTTATACAAGAAGAAAAAATAAATGTAAAACTAATCTATAACATATAATAAAAGAAGTTTTTTTTAAAACACGTGTTATTATTTTAGCATATCAAATTACATGTGTCATCATTTTAGCTTATAAAAAAAATTATTTTCCGTCTCTCTCTCATAATAAATACGAAAATTATAACAACAATGAATTTGACTTTTCCTTATTATTAAACTATGTTAAAACAAACATATCTATATTTGTGTTTCTCGTCTCTCTCATATTAAATGATAATTATTTTAAATAAGTAAATTAAACTATCAAAAATCTAAAATATAAATATTTTTATTATAATAACTTATTAATACATATTAAATTATATGATTTCAGGCATATTTTATCTTTAAATATAGCGTAATAATTTCTAATTTCATTATTTGCTATAATTTTAGATATTTATTTTATCAATAGTTAATAACATCTAAAAAAAGTATTTATTAAACTAATGATTTTAACATGTTGTTTTTTCACCCATGTAATACATGTGATCTAGTCTAGTTATAGTAGTATAATAAAAAAAAATTAAATCTTAAGTGAAAGGACGAGGATAGTTAAAAGTTTGGGGCAACTCGAAAAGATAGAAAACTTACCCTCGTACTCGGGCCCGAGTGAGTAAAATAACCGTGAAAGTGGGCGCCACTAGGTACCTTGAAATCTTACGTTTGAGTTCTTAAAAACTATATTATATTATAGACATAATAACAATCAACATCGATGAACAGAACATAAGTAATATTTTAGTAAAATGTTTTTGGAACTTGAACGTTGATGTTTTATCAAACTTTCATGCGGGCCACTTTGTGTTATTTTTCTCTTTCTATTTTCGAAAACATTTTTCTTGAAAACTCACATTTTTTATTTTTTTGTTGTTTTATATTAATTTTTATTATTGTTATGCTTTACTGAATAGTATGATCTATTCACAATTATACTCATTTTGCACCGCGTGCAGTAATGATTTGTTTATTTTCTATTTACGTTTTAGTATAAATTTTATTTAATACCGAGTCGAGTTACATATAATATTTTTTTTGCTTCTTTATTTATATTTTGGTGCTCCATAACACTCATTTTCACAAAAATGTAACTATCACGGGCGTGTTTCTTTTTATCCACTTTCTAAAAGAATATTTAAAGGTAACTGATCGGGATTATATTTTATATTTAACTTTAAATTCTATTTAATTTACTTTTTTTTAACTTTGGATATACAATGCGTGTTTATTTTAATCCGTGTTACGATACAAAGTTCGTTTGAAAAAGCTACGAAAACTCCGCTGTAACGTGATCATAACACTAGCTAGTTATATTCAAGTATTACACCATGTGGTCAAATTTGATTCATACAGGAGAGGTATATGCAAAATACAATATATTGAGATAAAATACAATTTTTTTTTTCTTTTTTTTTTTTTTTGCATATAAGTGAGGGATTGTTTTTTTTTTTTTTGAAGAAGATAAAGATGGAGTGTTTGCTGGATCTCACATTAATTTTCGCTTAGAGCCCACAAATCTTATGAGATTCTAATTTGGTTAGATAAAGATGGCTTGACTTTATAAAAAAATAATCCCTCGTTTAGGGCCTCAAAATCTTATGAGACTCTAATTTATTTTTATTATTACTAGATCGTACATCGTTTTTCAATTATTTGAATATGATATATTTGCAATTGTTTGTCTTGTTAACATACGAAATAGTGTTGGGGGTAAGGACTTTGTCATTTATCGTGCTGATTTCTTTATTTTCCTCAAATTGTATATCAATAAATTATTTGGGGTCTTCGTTAAATTTTCGGTTATAACAAGAAGAGCAAATAGTTAGTATAATTACAAACTATATAATTTCTTTCACTAAAACTCACTTCAATCTAACACGTGTGATTATGTTTGTCTTAAAAATCATTTACATCACATCTATTTCATATCTATACTTATTAATAAAACAATATCTTTAGTGTCACGTGTCCTTTTATTAGGCATCCATTCTTTTGATTTTCCGCCTAAAAATATATCTATTCTTATTCTTGGTCATAGTTCATTTGAATAAAATTAATTATTGCTATAATTACAAAGGAATTTTTTTTTCCTAAAATAGTGTATATAGAAAATTTATTTACCAAAATAGGGTATTTAAGAAAGTGTTTCTTTTTCTCAATATATTGTTATTGGTTAAATTTATTTCACTTTAAAATAATATTATTTAAAAAGAATCAAGTACAAAGGTTAATTAATAAAATTGTAAAACTATTTAGTTCATACGTTGTAATTAAAAACAAAAAGTTTTTCTAAAACTTATTTTTGCTTTTTTTTAAAATTCACTCAGACTTAATTTTAAATTGTCTTTTCATATAGAAAAGTTAAAGTTTTTCATCTCTAATTTTGTTTCAATTTCATACAAAAGTAGGCACATTTGTTTTTTATTCTTTTTAAAAATATGTATTTTTCAAAAATATTTTTAAGTAGCTTAAAAGATGTAATAATAAAAACTATTTTTAACAAAAAATGCATTTATAAAAAATGTTTTATATAAATATCATGACGAAACAAAAAAAGTTAATGGTTTATTTTTTTATTTTATGAACTATAAATATAACCCGCAATTACTAAGGGCATGTATGTTACTAATAGACTCCCAACAACAATTAGGGGAGTAAGTAACGCCGTCTCATGAGCCATTCGGGACCGACTCGGTAAAAGCTCTAACTAAACTGAGCTTAAAGAAGATTGAACTCATTTTACGACTCATTTAATAAATGGTTTAGAGCCTAAGCTTCATATGTCGAGATCAAGCCAACTCGCATGACGAAACCAGAGTTGTATGTATATGATGTTTGTTTTATCTTTTATGTATATACATATATAAATGATTATTACTATATATAACTTTATGTTTAAAACAGTTATATAATATATATTGTTATTTTAAATAAATTACATAAACCATTTAATTTCATAAAAAGATCTTTTCTATATAAAAACATGTATTCTATAAATAGACGTAAAAAAATACTGATAAAAGAGTATTAATATTTTTGTATGAGAAAATGTTATTGAAAAGGTTTTAAGAAAACCTTCATAAAAAGAACTATAAAACATTTTTTAAAATCATAACAAATGTTAAATTGGATTTTATTTTATTAAAACTTTATACTTTTAACTTTACTTAAATAAAATTATTAAAAACATAAATACTTTTATCCAAACATATTATGAATGAGAAAAATAATCTTTCCACTAAAAAACCATTTTGATAAATATTTTTGAAAACACTCATTTTGTTAAAATAATTTTTCTACCAATCCTACTTTGAAAAAAAACTCATTACAAAGGGCATTTGTTGAACATAGTATTTTTATCATATTTCGTGTAGCTCAAAGTATTTAAATAATTAACTTCGTTTATTCTCATTTTGATAGTTTCATTAAATTTAATTAAAAAAACAGTTCTAAAATATAATTAATTTTGTTCTGATTCTATAAATTTTGTTAGAGATATTTTGTAATTAAATTTTTGTTCAAATTTGTTTTGTTTTTTAAATAATCCATGTTCACACATGGTACCATTTATGTTGTATTATCTTGAGTTACAAGTAGACATGAATTAAAATTATTAATATTAAATAATGATGGTAAAATTACAAACTGAACATCAAATTTTGTATGCAAAGAAATTTCCGGAGGTTTATGGATGTTTTCATGTTCAATATAATATAATCTAAAATTCTTATTTATAAGTTCATTTCATATTATACATTATTTATACTTATAAGTATTGATACAGAAAATCTACTAATATTAAATATAGATTATTTTAAAAAATTAAACATAAAAATCGATATACAAAGTATTAACAATAATATTACGACTTACAAACCTTTTTAATCAAAAGCAACTTTTATTAATTGAACCCGTGTATTACACGGGTCTTTAGTCTAGTATTTCTATATATGTTAAGATCTTAGCTTCTTAGATGACTAAAATATATTATTTATGAAAATAACCCGGTTTTAGAATTCAACTTGGGAATCCAAAATGATTAAATTGACCCTACATAAAACAATTTAATTTGGATTTGTCTACGTTTGCAACTTGGATGGCATAATTGTAGACGTACATATCTTTTTTGAAATGATATTTAGTTTTTCTCTTTATCTTAATAGCAGTTTTATATGTAAACTATAATTACATAAGTTAGTAACTTACTCTTAGATTTTATTGATTGTTATAAGATGCATAGACAATCTTAATGGAATTAATCAGTTTGTAGAATTAACACTATATTTTTTTTTACTTCGCTTAGGGCCCACACAATGACGCCCCTGTTCATGCTATAATGTCACACTACATACGTAGAACACGCTATATTTGATGTTTTTAAAAACTTATCGTTTTTATAATGATGATATTTTGTTCAAACTAATATTTAGGTAAGCATCAGAAAAATATAAACCATATGATGAACTCATTAAAGCCACACGTTTTTTTTTCCATGGCCGTTTCTGCAATTTATCTCATTTTATAACATTTATCTATGTTATATATGTCTTCTACATAAGTGAGGCATAATGGTATCGCTTGTGTAAATCATTCCCACACAAACATGTTGAAACCTCAAGTCAACCACCACAAAACCCCTTCTCCCGCGTTACTAAAGCCTTTTTTCTCCGGAGATGGGTGTGGTGATGGTTGTACAAACACTACTTCCTTTCTATCTCACAACACACTGGCACTGTCATTTCCTGTTAAACGCCAGAGCCATTTCCGTTCTGGCCGGCGGTACAACCACAATTCCACCGGCCAAATCAAAGCCGTCGCAGGCCAATCCACCGCTGACAGTACCACCAAAACCATTAGCCTTAAAGCGGTGATTACAGTCCAGGTGACGGTGGGCGGGGTTTTAACAAACCTTATGTCGAGACCGTTCGATGAAATCACCGATTTGCTTGGAAAATCGCTCCTTTTGGAGCTTGTTGCCGCTGAGTCCGACCCTAGTAAGTGCGCATACAATTTACAGGTTATGTTAAATCTTGTGACCCCAGAGTTTCAAACGCTTGCTTGAATTTGGGTGAGCGGAATTTATGTTTTCGGGTGGTTTAGATATATGGTCAGTATCTCTTTTTAGTAAAAAACATGATACGTTTGTTGATATTTAAATTTACAAAAGATTTAGAGTCTGGGTGATGGTTTTTGATTTGTAAATGGTTTTATAGTGAACACTAATAACTTCATGTTAGTGGTTAGCAGACTTTAGACATAACATGTTTTTTGGATCATCAAGCTGGAATAAGTATAAGAGTTAATTACATATATACTTCTTGTGGTTTTGTGAAAATAACAGATTTGGTTACTAACTTTTTCTAGTAACAAGTTAGGGTTTTATGATTTTAATTTTATAACGAGTTTTGGTATTAACACTAACTTCCGTTAATATTTTTGTTAAATCATGGCAAAATGACAAAATACCCTTTTTAACTAAAGGGATCATTATGTAATTAACTCTATTTTAATCTGGAGCTAAGGACTATTTATGTAATTAGTTCTATTTAACTAGCCATATTTGTATATTGTTTAAACTTTCCACTAAAGTTGCCCATTTGTCATCGGCCACCACCATGGCACCATCAGACCTTGTCTACTCTGACAACGACCGATCCACCACCATGGCACCAACACATCTGAACTTCCGATGAGAATAGGTGGTGGGTTGCGACATAGTGGGCTAGTATAGGTGGTGGTTGCGCTGGTGCTAGCTAGGTTTCCCAAATCAAAGAACATAGAGTTGAGAAATGGAGATGAAGAAGGCGGCGGTGATGGTGAGCTTGGTCACCGATGATGATGATGTTCGCAATTTGGTAGAAGGCGGTGATTTCGGGGAGGGTGGCTGTCGGAAAAAAGCAAAAGGGAGATGAAGAAGGCAGTAATGATGGTGTTGATTCCGCCGGTAACTGGCTTTTAACAGCCTTCTTTTTCTTCAGAGGACACGGTTGGAGTTGGGTTTTAATTTAGAGTAATCTCATAAATTGTCCCTGATTAGAATAAAGTTAATTACATAAATGGCTCTTTTGTTTATAAAAGGGTATTTTGGTCATTTTAAATCAAATTAATAGAAAAATTAATGAAAGTTAGTCTTAATTCATAAACTCGTTACAAAATTAAAAGCATAAAAACCAAACTTATTACTTAAAAAAATTAATACTTAAACCTGTTATTTTTATCAAACCACATGGACTATTCGTGTAACTAACTCTAAGTATAATTAGTAAAGTCAGAGTTGTTTATTGAGTCGGCAAACTGTCCATAAAACATTTTATTACCATAGACTATCACCACAAAAACCTTAAACTCTCCATAAATTGAAAAAAATTCCTGATATCCTTACAAAGATGATTACGTGTGATATGGGTTGGTAACTAATGCCTACGTGTGACAAGATATAATTTACTTTTTAGTCGCTTGAAGGATTCATACGACGTTTTGGCAATATATTAAAGATGTTATATACACAATGATACAAATAAACATTATGGCATTCCCTAGAGAATATACGGATAAATGGAACACATTTAATTTTTCCTTTTTAATTTTAATTAAATAAGGCATAAATAAATATAATGTGTATATATTGAAAACAATTAATTTTTCCTTTTTAAATTTAATTAAATGAGGCATAAATAAATAAAATAAACATTAAATTGGTCTGTGATTTTCGGATATTAAAGCCAGAAGATTTAAGCTAAGATCACAAAATGTACAAATAATAAAAATGTGTATATTTAATCAATTCAATGTTTAATTACAACAATCTCAAAAACAAAATATTTTCATATAAGAAAAGAAAATCTAGCAAAGAAGGGGTGGTATCAGTCATAAATGTCTTCTCAAAAGTCGTCTATAATCTCTCCACCTCTGCATCATGTGCCGAGTCTTTTGTAAACAATTGACACATAAAAATCTAAACGAGAATATAGGTTATATTAAATAAAACTAGGTTAGTACCTATTGTATTATACGTGTTTAATAAATAAAATACTAAATAATTAGTAATAAAAATTTATTAATTATAAAACTATGTTTGAAGAAAAAATATGATTCTAATTGCATGTGAATAGTTATTTTAAGTCAATAAATAATAATTTATTTTTCTTAAACTTTTATTTTATAAAAAAATATGGGTTTTAAATATTTTCTTTTAAGAAAAATAAATTTATTTTAAAAAATAGTTTTGTATTTTATAAAACTTTTGTTTCTAGTAAAAAATAGGTTTTAATTTACTTAATTATATATATTTTTAATTTGAAAATGGTTTGAATAATATTATTGGTATCCAATATTATTAATAATAATAAATAGAAATAAGAAAGTTAGTATGATAAAAATTATAATTGTGTCAAGTCTTATTTTAGAATTTTTTTTTATTATAGATAGATAGATATACAGATAAATAAATAGGCTAGAAACCAATTTATTAAACGGATTATAGTTAGTAATAAACATGAATAGTTACAATACAATATTTTAATATAAGATATAATTAAAATTATATATACGTAATAGTTCAAGAAATAAAATAATTATACTATTTTTTTAACTCTCTTATCTGAATAGTTTCATTTTTAAATATTCATTTTAAGATTTTTTTATAAAAAAATTTAATGTTTATAAAAATCTTGTTTATTAAAAACTAGGGTTTTTAATTATTTTGATTGTTTTAATAAAACTGCTTTTAGAAAATTTTATATTTTTATAATATTTTTTAAAAATGACCTATTTAAAATATTTTGTTTTAAAAAGATTTAGTGTTTTAGAAAATTTCATATTATATAAAAAATTTGTTTTTTTATTATTTCTATTTTAATAAAAAGATATGATTTTTAATTTTCTTAATAAAATTTATTTTAAAAACATAGTTTGATTTTAAAAAATCTAAATGAGAGAGAAATGTATCGATTAATAAAATTAATTTTTATTAAAAAGGATAAATTAGTTTGAGTGTATAAACTACTATAATACATTTTTGGATAGAAAATGAAATGAAAATGTTTAGAAAAATGACTATTGTTAAAAATGTGGATTAAGAGAATTGCAAATTGGCAAAAGAAATATTCTATAGATATTTAAAGTTCTGACGGATGTGCCGTTGGTAAAAAGGTTCACCCCAAAAGCAATGTACCTTGCGGTAATTCGTTAACCAGTCGGTAACTATTAGTCCAACCCCAAACATGGATGTCGTTGGTAATTTGTTGTAATTAGTGACAAATGACCGACCATTTTATTTAACTTATGTTTTTTTCAATTTTTTGTTTGTCTGTGTAATCGTTGTTTTGTTGCTTCTTATCGACCGTTTATTTCGTTGATAGCTTTTATGTCAATGTTTAGTATAGAGTATTATTATGATGTTTACTAGGAATTGAATAAGCAATCCCACTCATCATATCCCTTGTAATTATATATTTGTATCTCTCTGTTATTCAAAATTGTTCATTTTGTTTTTTAATCTTTAAAGCACATGGTAGGACCTTCAAATCGTATAGATCGACCATCCTAAATTTTTCTAGGACACTAACGAAGATAATGTTTCGTTAGAAAATCTTTGATGTGATGTTCGTTTAGAAAGATAAAAGTGAAAATGTTCATATTTTTGCCATATTTTATACAGAACTAATTACAACAAATACGATATTAATAAATAACAGCAAAAAAATATAAACATCATTACGAGGCGGTGGCGTTCAGACATCAAATGGAGGTTTCGATCTGGCATCATGGTCATGGCTCAAGAAAATAAGATTATTTCTTTTACTATACTAAGATTTGTTATAAAACATTCATTTTATAATTAGGGTTCGTTGCTAATTTTATAGATTTCAAATGCATTCTTTTATAACATAAAGTTCTAAGACTATTTCAGCTGTTGTGAGATTGTAGATAAGAAACAGTTTTTTAAATGAATTTATATTTTCTTTATTAATATTATTTCCTGAATTCTGATTTTGAAGAGACGGGATTACTGAAAGATACGATAAAGGATTATGCACACCGAACAGGCCAGGAAGCGGATGATATAAAATATTTAGCAGAATTTGAGGTACCTGAAGATTTTGGTACAATTGGAGCCATTAAGATAGAAAACCAACATCGCAAAGAGGTATTCGTTGAATCTGTTGTTATAGAAGGCTCACCTGTTGGCCCTATCACTGTCGCATGTGAGTCTTGGGTTCATTCCAAGTCCACCAACCCTGAGAGTCGTGTTTTCTTCGTTGACAAGGTTAGCAAACACTCCATCTTTATCTTTTGTTACACATAATTTATTAAGATAGCTTAAAAAATACAAGAGTATATGAGAAGGCCAAATCATGATAGTAAGATGCATCTCCGTTATTTATAAATTTGCTGGTTTAAATATTATAAAGTGCATATATGTGTAGTTAGTAAAAGTAAATTATGAATTGTTCTAAAAAAAAAATAAACCATCCCAATGTATAATTATAGGGGTTAATGGTGAAATTGATTATGATTCATGAGGTTGATGAATTGATGATTAATGTCTTCATTTACATTTGTAACAAAAAATCAAAACTAAAAATGCGTGTTTGTATTTTTATATTTAACATACTATGACTAAAATTTTCTTTAGTAATTACATAAGTGTAGCATATTTTTTTAATAGATTACTTAACACAAGTTATTTATTTAAAATTTGTGGAGGGTGGCAAAAATCAGATATGGCTTGACGGGGAGTTAAATACTTATTGAGATGTTGATCAAATTTATAATAAACAAATTTAAATAAGAAAAAATTTCAATTGACAATAGCTAGGAAGATTATCATTAACGATTACTAATTAAATTATCCACAAAGGATGTTTGTGAGAAGATGAAGGCCATCTCCCACAAATGTGTGGGTGCATGGCACATTGACCGTGTCCATCCATGATGAAGGTTGGGGTACGAATTAGATAAGGTGGGTCAGGGTTAGTCTGAGTGTTTATATAATTTTATAAAATTCAAACTTTTATAATATTAAAACTTCAATAAAATTAAAAACTTTTAAAATTTTACAATATTAAAACTTTTATCATAATAAACTTATTAATAACATATACACAAACTATTATAAATTTCTATAAATGTCCCTCCACAAACCCCTCTATATTGACTACAAGAGTACAAGACGCTTGCATTTCATAAACAACATGATTATGTCATGATTATATTAAAATATGGTAAGAGGAAATAGATATTTTCTTCCATGATTTGAAAGTACTTAAGTTATATATATTAATAGTTTTAATAAACCCGTGTATTACACGGGTTGAAAAAATATAATATTAAATAAAATAAAAAAATTTATTAATTATTAAACGATATTATAAAATAAATATGATCAAAATTACGTATGATTAACGGGAAAATTTTAGTGAAAAAGAATGTGGTGATATCATGTGTCTCTCTTAGTTACTAATTTATTATAGTAAAAAGATTTTTTAAAAATATAATTAATAAAAAGATATGTTTTCTAATTTATTAAAAAGTTATTTGTAATCTAAAAAAGAATTAAAATTATTTGATATTTCTTAATTTAGGTCATTATTTAAGAGTAGAGATAGGCGAGAAAAACAAACTTAGTAGGCCTTGAAATGTAACAATTATCCCTCCAATTTACTCTTTTAATATTATATATAGATTTAATTTTTTAATATTTTTATTGTCTAAATTTGAAATTTAGAATTTCCACCAATTTTATGATATTTAAATTTCGTTTATTAAACAATAATTTTAATGACGTAATATTTCAACGCAAGATGCTATACTTAAGAATACGATAGTGTTTGTGGTGGTAGAAACAAAACTTGTTAACACCAACGAAAGACCAAGAATGCTGAGGGTCGATCAAGAACACATAATTAAATATTTATGAAATTTAGTAGTACTAAATATTAAATATTAAATATTAAATGTTAAATATTAAATGTTAAATATTAAACTCTTTAACAATAACCCTACTAATATTTTTGAGTATTATACATAAGGGTTTTATAATTAACATGGTTTTTCTAATAAAATTTTAAGGGTTTAACATCTTTATTTTTATCTTCATACTCTAATAAAAAAATTAACTAAAAAGATAAGTAACAGCATCACCTTAAATTCTTATCAATTTTTTCTCGTTTCATTCTCCTATTAAATTATCACATTAAAATAGTTTTTTAAATAAATTAGAAAAGAGATCCTTTATTAATGTTATTTCTAAATAAAAAAAATTATAAAATAAGAAAATTTTCTAAAACATTAAACTTTTTTAAATATATGAAATATTTTAAAAATGATTTTTTAATAAAGCAAAATTTTTGTACACAAAAAATAATTAGAGTTATAAGAAGAAATTTTTAAAAACTACATTTTTTAAAACATTTGTTTTGAAACAAGATATTCATTCTATTTAGAATAAGAAAATTTTCAATCATATCTTAATCTAAAATATTATTTTATAATTAATAAAAAAAAATTAATATTTTATTTATTTAGCCCGTTTAATACACAGGTTTAATAAAGCTAGTGTTATAATAAAAAAGTAACTAAAAAACACACATGACAACACCACATTACTCCTCACTAAAATTTTCCCACTTCTCTTTCTGATTTAATTGTTACTATAATTATTACTAATATTATTTAATATAGACTAAAAATATTTTTTAATAAATTAAAAAAACTCTTTTAGTTAATGTTATTTATAAAAAAATATTAATTTAAAATAAGAATTTTTTTAAAACATCAAACTTTTTTTAAAATATAAAATATTTTTAAAATTAATGTTTTTAAAAAGTAAAATATTTATAAATAAAAAATAATTATAACTGAGAGTTATAATAATAAATTTTTTAAAACGTTTTGTTTTGAATCAAAATGTTTAGTTTTTTTAAACAAAAAGTTTAGTTTTTTTAAACAAAAAGGTTAAAAAATTAATATCATTATTTTATTACCTATAGTCATTACTCATACATAATTTTAACTCAATCTTATCTTAATCTATCATTTTATAATTAATAAAACTTTATTATATTTAATATTTTATAGAGTTAGTTCAATTTTACTTATTGAGGTTTGTTAAAAATAATATTTTCCTCCAAAAGATTAAAAATATTAATTTACCTGCAAAAGTTTCATAAATTGTTTCGATTTTAATCCAAAAGTTTCAATAATTGTTTTTAATTTTATCCAAAATAATGAAACTTTTGGAGTGAAATTGAAACAACATATGAAACTTTTGGAAGTAAATTAAATTTTTTAATATTTTAAAGGAAAATGCTTACTTTAGTTAAACCTTAGGGAGTAAAACTAAAAATAACTCTATTTTATATATTCAACATATGTAATATACGAGTTACTAAAACTAGTATGATATATATAACTTAGAATTTTTATTTTTGGACATCTGATATTTTAAGTTTATGTTGTCCTATAAAGATACTGTGTTGGAAATATTTAACTTAATAAACCAGTAGATGTCAACCCATGTATTAAGGTAGGATTATTGATACTTCCAGGCGATTTGCGATGTTCTGTTAAAAAAAATTTATGTCGAGACGAAGTTAAAAAAAAATCATCATAATGTTATTTTCAGAAATTTATAAATTTGAGAAGGATAAATCGTGATATATATAAAAAAATAAAACCATGAAATATTTATGATAACTTCTACATTTATTTTTGAACTAAAATTTACTTTGAAACATATGATAGAGTGATCGCTTTTAAAAGCGAATAAACTTTTAAAAAACTTCGTGGTCAATCTCTAAATAACAAAATATTCGTGATCGCTTTTAAAAACGAATAAACATTTAAAATTTAAATAATTTGTTCAATGTATATTGTAAGTTTAGTTATAGTTGAGAGAGTAATCTTGTTATTAAATAAAATTAAAAAAAAAAATCCCCCTAAGTGGACAACTTTAAAGTACCCAAGTTTTGTCGACTTTTAGAAAAATAATAGATTGATAATTGTATATCGTAAGTTTAATTAAATTTATAAAGTCTGTACAATCTATTACTATATAAAACATATTTTCGTCTTTTTTATAACTTCATAAAATTTTTAAAACATCTAACACAAGTTTTATTGTGTAAGGTATACTTTATCAATGCATGAAAATATAATCTTCTAATATTACTCTTATTAATAACATGTAAATCTTATTAGGTTTATTTATTTACATATATTATTTTTAATTAGTTAAAAAAAACCTAAAATAACATCAAATGATAAATAAATTAAGAGGTTAAATATGATATTTTAAAATAATAAATCAATCAATATTTATAATTATAATTATAAAAAATATATAGATGAACTAAGTTTGACTTTATGACTTTAGAGTTAAACTTTTTTCAAAACAAATAAAATTTCTCGGAAGAGATAAAATTTGATTTTAACAAATTAAAAAGATTCGCAAAACATGTGTTACATTTTGCTCTTTTTTTTATATAACTTTTTCGTTAATAAGGGCTTTTAACAAAACCAAATGTATACGCAACGTGCTATAAATCTATTGAGAAGTAATTTTTTCTATCCATATTTTTTTTTAATTTTGTTAAAAATCATCAAGTGTCCCATCGCAAAGCGCGGGTTATCCCACTAGTAATTATTTAGAACTAAAAGGAAAGATATTTGTAGCCAACCTTTAAAATAAAAAAAATTGCTGTCGATTTATAAAAAACAATTATATTATTTCTAATATCACATCAAGATTGCTAAATATGTCATATAATAATTTTTTTAGTTTTATTATGCTGAAATTATTTTAGAATGTATGTTAATTTTTCGGTTTCAATGAATTGAAAGTTATAGAATTTAACCATAGTCTTTATTGATATCTAATAATACTTATTAGTTGCAAAAGAAAAGTAAAATTTAACTGCTAAAAAACATTTTATGTTATAACTTTATTTTTTAATGGATAATTGGATCATTAACGAGTAACTGTCCCACCAAATCATCTTATTACTCAAGTACGCAACTCAAAACCATTTTTAAAAGAAAACTCACAATATGTGAGTGAAAACCTTTAACCTAACCTGGAACATTTTTCTTGTCAGAGTTGTGACCTAAACTCAAGATTTTCCTCTTTTCGGGGTATCTCATCACAACCATTTAATTAAAAGTCATTAGTTATATCTACCATGGATATACATTATGACATATAAATACTTTTTAAAATTATTAAAATAAACAAATAAAACGGGGCAACCCATATCGACTTGAAAACATGTTTAGCTAAATGTGTCTATGAGATCAATCGAAACCGGACCGAACCCTTTTATACTAAATTCAAGCCTGTAAATTTCATTTTACGTTTGTGTGTGGTGTTAAAAATCTTTAACACAAACTTTTTACACCCGCTCATTGACTTTAAGATAATATTGTTTTGGTGTTATTTTTCTGAACAACATCTACATTAATGTCTCTATATGAAATTTATTTTGTGTGAGTTTTCAACACACAGCCTTTTCTTTTAATGTTGTCTAAATTCCAAAAATTCTAGGGTTGATATATGTGGTCATACCGTTCAAAAAGATATATGTGGTCACAAACTGTTGCCAAGGATAACGAAGAAAGCGAAGCACATGGATAACGTTTTCTGAAAACGATCAAAATGCCTTCACTTCTCAAACACGTGATAAATTTTAACCACATAAATTTGATGGCATTCATGTCACGAATAAAAAATCATTACAAAATGCTGTTTTAGTGACAACTTAGGTGTTGAATGATTAATCTCAAAATATTTTACTTACCACATGGACGAGATGTGACTTAATCTGCTATTCAAAAAATTGGATGAGCATTTATACCATTTTATTAATAAAAATTCTCTAAAAAATATATTAATTTTTATTAGAGTAATTCGTTAAATCTATGGCCGTGTGACTTGTTTTTGGGCGTGTATCACGCAGGTAGCATGCCTACCGTCAGCGACCCCGAGCGGCCTCAAGTCGTACCGAGAGAAGGAACTAGCAGCTCTTCGTGGCGAGGGTGCCCCTGATAAACCTAGAGAAAAGGGGGACAGGATTTACGATTACGATGTGTATAATGATCTTGGCGATCCTGATAAAGATCCCGATAATTTGGCTCGGCCAGTGCTTGGCACTAAAAAGTATCCTTACCCTAGGCGTTGCAAAACAGGCCGAGCTCCAACAAAAACAGGTATTCAGTTTTTTTTTCATTTACTTGCATACTTATCTTTGCAACTAACACCTAATGTAGAAGAATCTTATTACATAATGTTAGAAACTATACCAATCATATTTTGTTAAATTCTAATTAGCGCGCTTAACTAGAACACAGAAAGAAGTAAAGGAGAATCAAAAACTTAAAACGATAAGAATTAACAAACAACGATTAACATGTTTTTATTTAGGGTTTAGGGTTTAGACTTTCAAGAACATTTTACTGAATAGATGGAATTGCAATTGCAGATCCATTATCAGAATCAAGAAGCAGTGAAGTTTACGTGCCAAGGGATGAAGCCTTTTCAGAAATAAAGAACGTAACGTTTAACTTTAAGACAGTATTTTCAGTGCTGAAGGCTGTCATACCTTCGTTAGAAACAACTATCATAGACGAAGATCTTGGTTTCCCATACTTCACAGCCATTGATTCTCTGTTCAATGAGGGGGTTCATTTGCCGATGGTAGAGAGCGATACGCTGCTTGGGAGTATTCTACCAAGATTGTTAAAGTCTATAGAAAATGTCCAAAATAACGTCTTGCTCTTTGAGACTCCTACGTTGATTGACAGTAAGTACTACAGCTCGATCTCGATCTCATTGAATTCTCCGATCGGCTTGTTCACCAACTTCTTTTTTTTTCTTTTGTCAAATTTAAAGATTTTACGGTTGATGATTCGCAGGAGATAAGTTTGGTTGGTTTAAGGATGCAGAATTTGGCCGCCAAACCCTTGCGGGCCTTAATCCTTTGAGTATAAAGTTGGTAACGGTAAGTTCTATGGTTAGGTTCACGACAAAAATACGTCGCACCATGGTACAAGCAAGGTGTGTGCCTAGGCCATGAGATAATGTAATAAAAGCGTTTTCTATCCATCAACGCTCACACACGCATATATTTCGCGCCAAATTTTGGCTCAAGCAATCTTGTTTAAAACATTTAAAACTGGTAAGAAACAACTAAAATCGGCCAGGAACATGTCTAAACTAGCGCGCCTAAATCAACTAAAAACATGTTTAGGGCCCTAAAAATGACATAATTATAGTGTGCACACTGCTTAAAAAACCCTTGCATCATAAGGACCTTTAGCGACTAGCTAGGCTCACCCTTTACGCTTTGAGTGTGCCTAGAGCCTTCGACTATTATATATGCCTCACACCCTAATATGATTCATTTTGATAAATTGTAAAAAATTAAATATGGACAGGAATGGCCACTAATGAGCAAACTTGACCCAAAGGATTATGGTCCCCCTGAATCAGCAATAACCAAAGAGATTGTTGAGCACCAGATCAGAGGCTATAACACCATTGAGGAGGTATATATATATATATGATTTGTTATCCAAAATTTAATTAAGGTGTCAATTTGATCTACAAGTTGAAAGTTTTAGATAATTAATTATGGTAGTAGCATTCTCTCTATATATGATAATAATAAAGATAAGAATATATGTATATATCACATGCAGGCGATTGAGAATAAGAAGCTTTTCATACTAGATTATCATGATATCTTTCTACCTTACGTGCAAAAAGTTAGAGAAATAAAAAATTTGAAAACAACTTTATATGGATCAAGAACTCTTATGTACCTTACTCCAACTGGAACACTGAGGCCATTAGCTATCGAGTTGGTTCGCCCACCGATGGACGGCAAACCTCAATGGAAACAAGTATTCACTCCCTCTTGGGATGCAACCGGTATGTGGCTATGGAAACTTGCTAAGGTGCATGTTCTTGCTCATGACAGTGGTTACCATCAGCTCGTTAGTCACTGGTACGCTACCATGGACCCTTTCACCCGCTCATCGAGATTCAATCAGCCTTTTCGATAAATTAAAATGCGCGCTATAATTAACAATTTGATTGAGAGTAAGTGTGTAAAATTTCAGGTTGAGGACACATTGTTGCACTGAGCCATATATAATTGCAACCAACCGTCAGCTTAGTAAAATGCACCCTATACATAATCTCTTGCACCCTCATTTTCGGTACACTATGGAGATCAACGCTTTGGCTCGAGAAGCACTCATTAATAGCGGTGGAATCATCGAATCGAGCTTTTCACCAGGAAAGTATAGCATTGAGATGAGTTCAGTTGTGTACGATCAACTATGGCGTTTTGACCAAGAAGCATTGCCAGCTGACCTTATTGCCAGGTAACTCAAGTTTTAAAAGTATCCAATCCGTAAGCTAAATTCATTATACTTTTATTAACATTAGATTGCTTATATGGTTTATTAATGTTGTTATTTGAAGGGGTATGGCTGTGGAAGATCCAGATTCACCTCATGGTTTGAAGCTATCTATCGAAGATTACCCTTACGCTAACGACGGTTTAGTCCTTTGGGACATCATCAAAGAATGGGTTACGGACTACGTGAACCATTACTACCCACAAGACGATCTTATACGATCCGATGAAGAGCTTCAAGCATGGTGGACCGAGATCCGAACCATGGGTCATGCGGACAAGAAAGACGAGCCATGGTGGCCCGTTCTCAACACAGCAAAAGACCTCATAGACATTGTGACAATAATCATATGGGTCCCATCAGGGCACCATGCAGCAGTTAACTTCGGGCAGTATGACTATGCGGGATACGTCCCTAACCGATCCACGATAGCGCGAGTCAAGATGCCGTGTGAGGACCCGACGGATGAGGAATGGGAGGCTTTTAAGAGTAGGCCTGAAAATGTGCTTCTGTCCACTTTTCCTTCTCAGGTTCAAGCCTCCAAGATTATGGCGGTTTTGGATGTGTTGTCGAACCATTCGCCCGATGAGGAGTATATCGGGGCGAATATGGAGCTGCCGTATGCGGCGAATCCGCATATAAGTGCTGCTTTTGAAAGATTTGCAGGGAGGTTGAAGGAGTTAGAAGGGATTATTGATGGTAGGAATGCTGATGAGAGTAGGAAGAATAGAAATGGAGTTGGGGTTGTACCGTACAACCTTCTAAAGCCTTATTCAGAGCCTGGTGTGACTGGTATGGGAGTTCCAAATAGCATTTCTATCTAAATAGTTGGTTGAATTAATGTGTATGTTAAGGTTAGAATAAAGAGTTGACTTTCAATTAAGTGGGTGATTAATAATGGAGCAAGATCAAATTATCTTGACCTTGCTATTTCCACTAGAAAAAGAAAGTCTTGTATGTGATTTTTAAAGCAATCAGGTTAAGATTGTTAGAAATTAATGTGTGCATGTACGAACGTGATAGAAAAATAAAAACGAAAGTCTTGTATGTGATTTTACAATTGAAATCAAGATCTTTATGTGTTTGAAGATTCAACTCACATGATAAATAATCTAGATTTGAAAATAAGATTAAATGACGTGTGAATTAACTGTTATGAGAAAAAAATAAGTGTGAAGAAAATCCTAGTTTCAATCGAGTATTAAATGGAAATCTCCTTGTTCTCAAGGAGACGCGTTTGGTTCAGAATTACACGATGCATGTAAACGCAATCTCATGTTGCAATGGTGATGTTGATGTGGTAACGTATGGAAAAATAGTTACGTTTTGAATAACAAAAATAAAACCGTGGAGCATAGTAGATGTGACACCCTGCATATATACCACATCGGTCGTGGACAGGAGAGATTCCTGGTTCATAAGTAATGTCTGGTCATATCACCAACGCGTTTTGGGCGTATTGGCTGTGGATGAGAGGAGAACTTCACAGTTAAGCGTGCTCAGGTGGCAGCAATCTAGGGATGGGTGACCTCCCTGGGAAGTTTTCACCCGGGCAACCAAAAGCAAATCCGTGAGCTTCTCGTGGGCAAAGCGGACAATATTGGTGGTACGAGAGGCCGGGTGTTACAGTGTCCAATATTAGTAACAGTAACGGTAACGGTAACAGTAACAGTAACGGTAACGGTAACGGTAACAGTAACAGTAACAGTAATAGTAATAGTAATAATAATAATAATAATTAATAAATAAAACAGTTATCATCCAAAATATTTACACAGATGTAAGTAATTTACTCTGATCGTAACTTTTTTACGTTTATGAATTTACACATATATATATAAAAGAACATATATTTGTATATGTGTAATGATATTATTCCAACGAAAAAATAATGATTTTGATTGATCTTTCAAAGTTAACACGATTATCGCAATAATAAAGGGTTAACATTTGATTCTTGCCCGGTAATTGTATGTGTGTATATATGCATATACAATTCGTGTATTCGTTTATGCAATTGAAAAAAGTCATATGCATAGATATTATGATTAAAAAATGTTGTATTTTCTTTTCAAAATTCGTTAAATAATTTGATACCCAAGTACACATTGTCCTCGTCAAAGACCTAATTGTTACAACATGCATGTGAAGGAGGGACCATAAAGCTATTGTACTAGACTCGAACCAATATATGGTTGGTTTGCACATGCTTACCAATATTGATTGGTTTGCACATGGTTACCACAAGTTGACGTAGACGTCGATGAAATGACATATGGAGGAAATGACACGATCAAATATATAGATAACGTAGGTGAAAGTGTGAAACGTATGTTAATACTTTTAAATTATATATATGAGGTTTAAGTCTTATATTAAACAAGTAGTATAAAAACTAATTAAAAAAATAAAAGGATAAAATATCATATTGACATCAAACACAATTCACATTTGAAAATCACTATGTTTTTTATTCGTTATCTAACTGACTGACTTATTTTGGCACTATGATAATCTTTGTATATTCTTTTATATCATTAGTAACCTAATTGTTCATATTAGAATAATCTCAATTGTTAAAATGAGGTGGCATAACTTATGGTATCTTTACTAAAATTGAATTTGCATTTTCTATTTTCATTTTAATATATTATACTATATATTAATTTATGAAGGCAATGAATAGTTATTTTTTCCTGGCCTACACACATAGTTGTTTAGTATTTTTTTTTTGTTTCTGATCGAATATCTCAACTCCAGCAGCTCAAATAAGCAGGCCGCCTGGCCGGAAGTGTGCCGGTGAGCAAACTCTAAGCAAGGTTTAAGTGAATGAGACTCCGACATGTTGACAGGTTGCCGGAAAG
Organism: Flaveria robusta; assembly: GCA_025506415.1. Lineage (NCBI taxonomy): Eukaryota > Viridiplantae > Streptophyta > Magnoliopsida > Asterales > Asteraceae > Flaveria > Flaveria robusta. The sequence continues at coordinate 25,645,606 of CM046471.1, read as the reverse complement.
AGTCCCACTGATGGAAACTCACCGGCGATATTGGCATTTATTATATCAACAGCTTCAACAAAACCAATCGGAGAACATAACGTCGGTCCAGTTACACGGAGTACCGCCAGCGACAGCTTCATCCCAATCGAAGAAAAACCCATTTGCATCATCAGATCCATGCTTCGATCGTTGCAGATAACACCTTTCTTGATTCAAACGAAAACTCAAAGGAATCAACAACAATAAAACGAAGAGTTTGACATCTTTTAGGTGGTTGAATTCTTCAACATTTATGATTAATTCAAGAAAATCATGAAATTAGCTTAACCACATGACAAAATCACTTCCACAATTAAACACCAAATTCAATCTTTTGGTAAATGAAAAACAGAGGGGTTAACTATATATAACTATAGGGAATGTATGTATACATATGAAAAATCAGAAAATTAATAGTGGTCCATTAAAAGGATGAAGGTACAAAATGGGTTCTCGATGGTTTAACCACCTGATGGTCCTTTACGACGTTGATGGTGTCTATGACGGTGGGTAGCGGTGGCTCTCTGGTTGCCCCCAGGTTCATGCGATGGAGGCAGTGAAAGGCAATGGATGGTGAGTGACTTAGAATAAGAATTGTTAAGATATTAGCTGTACTCCACGAGTCATGATTTTTATTTTAATATGATTAATAATTAATACTTTATTTAATCTTATATGATCACTAATTATATGCATCTTTAAAGCAAAGGTCAACTTTATACAGTTTCAAATTTACGCAATATATATTTTTACTTAAAAAACTAATTACTTAAATAGTTACGTTTATTTACGTTTTGATATAAATTCGACTTCGACCATGTTTTGATGACTTTTTTTTGGGAAACTAGACGGGTCAAATATAAATGTATTTGTACTTATTTCTATGTACGTTTTGAGTTGGTATAGATATCGAATTGTGAATTTTGTTTGAAAATAGGTTGGGTTACATATTATATGTTATTATTCGATTGTATAAATTTAGTTAGGAAACAAGTCGAGTCGATTGTAGTTATACCTTATAACGCCACGTACGCCGCCGCAACGCTGGGCCCTGGTTAAGTTACTAGTTTCTTTAATAAATTACTGAAACTCGCATTATACTTATTCATAAATAGAAAAGTCGGTAGATTTTACCACCGGCTCTTTCCCATGAAATTTCAACTTTTACACTTTCATTTCCTAACACTTTTTAAAGACTTAGAAAGATGCCACTTTGAATACATCTAGGTTTTAAAGTTTTGGCTTTACCTTTGTGAAATTTAACTTAAAAAATATTTTCTTGTGTTCGTATTTTTATGTATGTACCAATATAAATTAAAGCTCATCTATCTTTTTATGTAAATTTTGTTCATAAACGAGAAGGGTCAAATATAAAACTTTTTACACGAATATATTTTTATTACACCGCATAAAAAGCCGCGGCAACAAGAAGCAAATTAAAAAACTAGTTCTACACGTGGTTCCTAACGTTTAAAAAATATATTCGTAGTCATTTTATATTAATTTTGAATGACAAAATGTACAACCCTATTTTAAAAAAATATGTGTTATCTTAATAGACACATTTATATGTTTCTCATCTGGGACCGCACCCAATCCCCATCAAGAGGAAATCCCTTGGTTTAACCTGGAGCATTTTTGCTCTTAGCAAAATACCTCCTATTTTTAATTTTCTTGGGTATCTTACTTCAACTATTTAGGCGTACTCCGAGCAAGATTCTAATCCAAAATCTCCTCATAACTATGATGATTTTTATTTTATTTTATTCTATGTACAGTAACTTATGGTAACTTTGCTAAAATTGAATTTGCATTTTCGATTTTCATTTTTATATTTTTCTTTAATATGTTACGGAAGCTCGCATTATAGTTATACTTAAAAAGAAAGATTGATGGTTGAAAATCATGTGATATTACAATAATGACATAGTAGGGATGGTGAGGCTTGCCCCAAAGACAAACCTCTTCTTTCGACCTTCATAACTTTGATCCCACTATTGCACGTCGTTAAAGATTGGCATGTCTAAGTCGAAAGATGTGTGTTACTCAACAAGTGGTTTCATTAGGTTTTTCCGGTTTTACGAAACTAATAAAAATCTCATTTGTGGAAAAATATCAAGAAATGCTACAAAAAAAATGCTCTAGGGTTCAGCAAATCTTACCAACACTTCACGCACTTTCAGATAATGCTACATCATCGACCTCCAAACACTCCTTGAGTGGTTATTTATGCAAAACTCCCCCGCTCGTGTTCAACGCCGTTCTTCGCTACTTACAACTATATGTGAATTAGGTTTTAGTTATTAAATAAAAAACAATAAAATGGAAGAGGCTTCTTGGTATTCATATTTTTGGTATTCATATTTTAGTGCCATCAGGTTGTTTTAAAGTATTTATATTTCATCCATTATTTTTATTTTTAAGTTATACTAAAAAAATTATCTTCTTTCAATTAAATAATATGTTTTATACATTTATTATTATATTTTCTTTCTCATCCGTTCACAACCATTTTTTAATTATTAAAAAAATTTATAAGGGCTTAACAGTATTTCTTAAAATATACTGATTAACAGTAAAATTTTAATTCTCCTTGTTTTAAAGTTAGTTTTTTATAAACTAAAAATAGTTAAAATTGGGAGTTCTAATAAGGAAACAATGACTTATTTTAATTTGGTTTGTTTTGAAATAAATTGTTTAATTTTTTTTTTTTTGAAAAATAAGTTTAAAAACAAATTTTTAAAAGGTTGATATTATTGTTTTATTACTTATAGTTCTTAGTCATACATAATTTTAATAATATCTTATCTTGGAATATCATTTTATACTTAATAAATTTCTATTATATTTATATTTTATTTATTCAACCCGTGTAACGCACGAATTTACTAAAGCTATTGTCTCAATAATTAAGTTAATCGCTGTTTAGCATCCATGTTTCTTATTTTCAAAATCAACTTTATTTAAGGTTGCAACTCTTGATATGTTTAATAAGATCTCGCTGTTTAAAAAAACAATAAGGTTTTGAATTTGTGATAAGACACAAATCTAATATGAAATAAGTGAGTTTAGGTTTAATGGAAACGGTTTCACGTCAAACTTATAAACAACTTCAATGGAGACACAAATCCTTATGTTATTTGAATATTAGTTATAAAGTATGGAATGAGTTTTCTATTATTATTATTTTTTTTTTGTCAATGAATTTTCCTAACGGCCAATATTTTGTTGAAGCCTACTAGCAAGAAACTAATCAACTATAAGTAGAACAACTATAATGTCATTACCGGATTCTAAAGCCAAACAACCTAGTTTATCTGAACTTTATGATTAGTATTTACAAACCATCAATAAGAAGATTTACAATAGAATCGGAAATTGTATAATATTGTGTCCTGGTAGACCCAAAACATACTTGAGTCCATCGGATCCATTTACTATCAAAACCCATAAACACTATAATCTTCTCTAGATTATAATCCCAACTTTGAGAATCACACGATTCCCGAACTCAATCTTAATCACTAATAATTTCTTCTGACCCGATCAATAATGTCACTCATAATAAGAGTACCATCAAGAATCTGATGGTCCTTTACGAAAGAGGTTTGTTCCATACTAACAGCATGATCTACCACCCAACCAATCGATTAGCCAACAAATTAGCAATCATCTTAAATTGCAAATTAATCAAAACGGATTGGTCTAAAAATCGTAATCCAACTTCATGCTAGACACTTAAGGGATTAAAGTAATAAACGAAAGATTACAACTCTTATGAAAAGATGTGTCATGAAAAATTCTAGCAGAGGCCATAGTTTTCAGAAGTAAAGAATCTAACTTTTAACTTCAAGACTGTATTTTCAGTGCCGAAGGCGGTCATCCCTTCGTTGCAAACATCTATCATAGATCGACAACGATCTTGGGTTCCCATACTTCACGTTGCAATTGATTCTTTGTTCGAAGAGGGAATCAATTTGCCTCCTTTAGACAACAATGGATTTCTTGGAAATATTATGCCAAGACTTTTGAAGATGCCCGAAACTATGTCGATCTTGCTCTTCGAAAATTCTAGCAATGATTGATAGTAACTAACACTCTCACAATCTTAGAAACACGTACAAAGTTTTTTCACTAGTTTTAATGATTTTACATGTGTTTATTCACAGGAGATAAATTTGGTTGGATTATGGATGAAGAATTTGGTCGCCATCCTTTGAGTATAAACTTGGTCAAGGTATGTTTTAATTTAATATTACCTTAGTTGGAGATAGTTAAGCATTAGAAGTTTCGAATAAATAGCCTCACTAATCAACATCATTATCATATATGCATTCAATGTGTAATTCATTTAAGTATAATTTTTACGAGGCCTCACTTTTTAGCCATCCACGACTAGTTGTTCTATGCCTCTATAATAAGATTCCATACCACCCTTCTTAGATCACCTATATAAGATATCATACAAACATTATGGTTATTACTTATTACTAGTACTAGTTCAAAGACACGCCAATAAACTACTATACGATTTAGATCCTCTAACGAGTAAATACTTACACCTTATGAAAACGTTAGGATTGTTCAAATTGCTTGACGCTTGCTTGACGATCGCTCGAAAACTGTTCGAAAATGCTCGTTCGATGTTCAATGGTGTTGTGGGTACGAGCAGCAGCGGAGAAAGAACGGTGACGACATAAGATCAATCAACGACCAAGGATTCGTATTTATGTGTCAAATAACTAAAATAAACTTATTTCATGCTTTAGTAGCAATAAATCATGATCTGTGGGGTGTTCAGTTTTAAAGTTCACTGAACTTTGATTTGGGCTTATTGGGTTTTTCGTTAGTGGACCTGCAAATCTCGAGAAAGATTATTAAAGAATCAATATGCTTTACAAAAGTTGAGTGTCAAAATAGACTAAAATAAACCAGTGCTTGTTTTCATAATTTGTACTTTAGGGTTGGTCGAGTTAGAAAGATGATAAATGGATATTTTTATTACATTTATTTTCACAAAATAGTATATAATAAAGAATACTACAAGACATAAAACATTGTAAACTTTATTATGACTTAGTGCAAAAACAATACTTAATTTTTTGATTGTAACTTACACGAGTTTTTCTTTAAAATGCTTGTTTTATTTATTTAACAAATGATAAAACACTTCCTTTATTATAAATTTAAGAATTAGTGTGCTACACAAACATAAAAGAGTAAAAAAAAACCAGTTAAATAATCTTTAAGATATATTTTTCTATGTAAAGATGGTCAAAATTGCATTTGGTTTAGGTAATTAAAAGTTCAAATAACCCATCAAAGTTCCACATAATAAAGTAAAAGGTCAACAAATCTATATCCCTTTTTCAATTTTGATGCATTTGATATGACCTTATGGAATAACAACTCTTCTTAACGAAATTGATCTAAGTTTAGAGTATCAAAGCATTACATATAAACAAAAACACTTGGCACAAAAACATATTATTCATGACCAAAAACAGTAGGAACCAAATACAAGTTTTAACATCACAATTGAAATCTAACACAAGTTTGGCCATAGAGCTAGGTTAAGAGAAAAAATACTGACACGTTACAATATTTCAATAACAAAGTCGTTAAATAAACGATGAAAAAACAACAATCAAATTCTTAAATAGTTGAGGTAATAGAGAAAGGGAAGGGACATGGAGGTGTAGAAACTTCAATAACTCCTTCAAGCATTTGGATGACGTTCCTCATGGTTGGTCTCAAGGACGGATTTTCTTGCACGCACCAAAGACCGACCATTACAAATGTTGTTAGCTCCTTGTAATCATCAACGGCCTCCATATAATTCGCTACAAATGCATCCAAAACCCCTTCTTGATAGCAGTCCCATGCCCAATCCGTCAAGATCGATCCATATTCAACACCACTCTCAATTTCCTTCACATTCTTGCGACAAGAAATGATCTCCAGTAACAACACACCAAAACTATAGACATCAACCTTAACTGTGACAGGAGTGTTCCTAAACCATTCAGGAGCAACATAACCTTTTGTTCCTCTTATTCCAGTATTTGTTCGACTCTCATTCATCATCAAAAGCTTTGCCAAACCAAAGTCAGAAATCTTAGCGTTGTAGTATTCATCAAGAAGTATATTATGAGGTTTGATGTCACAATGGATGATTTGAGTGCTACACTCTTCATGAAGGTATGATAGTCCCTTTGCAATGCCCAATGCTATGTTACTCCTTTGCTTCCAACTTGGTTTGCTATTTCCAAATATAAAGCTTGCCAGCGTACCATTACTCATGTACTCATAAACCAAAAGTCGTTGCTCAACTTCATCACAGTAGCCGAGGAGTTGGACCAAATTTTTGTGGTGAGTCGTTGCAATAGCATTCACTTCGGCCCGGAATTCCTTTTCACCATCATCAAAAACCTTATTTAACTTCTTCACTGCCACAATGTTTTTCCCTATTAGACCTTTATACACTATCCCAAAGGACCCCTTTCCTAGTTCTTCCTTAAACGCATCAGTTGCTTCGACTAGCGCTTGATATGTAAAATGAGGCAGGTTGGTATTGACATATTTACTACTTGGATAATGATTTTTAGCTTTCTTGTTGTACCTCATGAAGAAACCAAGACAAATTACACCAATTAACATGGCATTTACAAACACAGAGCTACCTAAGAGGGATGACAATATGGTAATCAAAGTTTTCTGATTTTTCTTTTCTACAAGAAACTTAGTGGGGGTATGAGGAGGGATTGAGCGTCCAGCACCTTTACGGTATTTCACCAACGCCTTGCTAATTTGTGCCCGTCCCCTTCTTCCATTAAATAGTGGAAGCTGCTTTTTCCAACAATTGTTGTTATTGTAGATTGCAACAACACAGAAGCAATCTTCCTTGCAGTTATTTCTGCAGTCTTGTTCATCAATTGATCTAATGAGCATATAGTCTGAAAACGGCCAATTAACATTAATGAGTTCAATGAAATCTAAATCTTCCGTTGACTCGCCTTCTTCACAACTTGGAGTGAAATCTGGCTTGCAGACACCATTTGGATCATTGGGATCAAGTAAGGAGAACCCTTGTGCGCATTCACAGTTTGGTCGATCAGTTTCAACGTTGCAGACATTGTTAAACCCACAAGCTCTACTATCTTCATACCCACCAACATGAGAACATAAGTCTCCTCGTTCAGACCATATAGCTACCCAGCTTTCATTGCCAGTGGGATTCTTTGCGTGGGAGTACAAAGTCAAAACTCCATCAGAATCTAGAGTAGCTCTGTAATAATATTCTTGAGAAGAAAGTGCTGTATTTCTTACTGTAAGATCAGACATTTGACCATTTCTTCTCAAAATATACATATAACCCATTGCATCAAAGATCAATTGGCTACCAGAATTCGATGAATTAGCGGAATCATTAGTTTTACTGTCATAATAAGCAGCATAAGTGAAATCACGAGCTATATCGCAAGATTTAAGAACAAGATTTCCTTCTTCAAGCAGCTGAAGCTGAAACCTTCCTCTAGAGAAGTTTGTTTGGCTCAGCTTTGAATTGATCACTCCACCTATGTCCAAAACTTGAGTAGGCAACATGGTGTCTGCTGGATTATTAAAGCTTTCCCATATGGTGCTAGAATTACGACCAATGATCACAAAGTTACCTGTATCATTCATAACACCGTATGAAACATCTGATATGGATCGCGAGCTCCACACCTCTACGCCTTGAGGATCACTGAGTACGAGCCCACGCCCGTTGATTAACTCAACTTTCGACCCGCTAGAAACCACAGGACTTGTTTGTGGATACCAAACAACGGTTTTGTCTGGTATTTTGTCATAATATATGGATAACACAAAGTTATCATCTCCTTGAATCTTTTTGAACCCAAATGCAAAATCGCCCGAAGATGAGAGCCATGGTTTAGTGTTGTCTGTTGCTGTGAGGGACGCGCCAGCTGATATTGAACCGTTAGTTTGTTGCGCGACATGAACTGAAAGTATTTGGAGAAAGGTTAAAAGAATGATATTGTATGAGATCAAGGCCATTGGGAATTGCCAGAATGATGTGCAACAATGGAAACATACGATCAAGTTATAAAGATATAAACTTTTAATTTGATTTAAAGACTTTTTGGAGTCAATTACAAAGTACTTTGTGACACGTAACTGACTAAACTTTCAAAAAGAAGAAAATATGCAACAAGTCTTTACACGCAAATGAATGAAGATTTTTCCTACTTACTGTACTGATGAACCTTAGGTTGTTTCATGGATGCTTCTAGTATTCTAGCTAGAATGGTGTATTATTGTTAACAGTGCAACCTAATTAACTAGTTATTTGATCAATATCTATATATAAGATTATAAGTTATAACTTTTTAGAAGTTATAAGTTCTTTATTCATATCATCTTTTATTTGTTTACTGTTTATAGTTTGGTTTCACTTGTTTCTTTGTTCATCGATTTCAGCATTATTGATCATATTTCATCATTAATGACTGTCATTGACTACCACCAACTCCATCTAAACCGTCAAGCATTTAAAAGTTAAACATATGGGTGGACGAAGTGATCGAAGTCATGGAAAGATGGAGCGGGACGGGAGGCGTGGTGATGTGATGTGATGTGGGAAGCTCGCAGGAACACTGGCCCACCCTCTTTGATCCGCAAAAGTTCCACCCTCATCGGTGGGCTACTTTACATGTATACATGAACCCGTGTCGAATTGATTTTGTGAACGTTAATTCTTTTAATCTTTTTTATTAATTAATAAAAACCATTCCCTATGTATACTATTAACATCTATCTACTGTAATAAAATCGAGCAAGGATGCATAACCTTGAATGGGAACAATGGAGGAATTTTAAAATCTCGGATGTTATAATATAATTTTGTATTGGTTTCTATCTTTTCTAGCTCCTTGCTAGTGAGATGTATTTTTATTTGGTGAATTTATAAAATCGTTGTTGTTCAAAAAAAATCTATTGTAATAAAAAAAGCTTTTAAGGTGACACGTGTCGAAATATTATGTATTTCATATTGATTTTCTCGTCTCTCTCTCTCTCATAATAAATGATAATAATAAATAGTAATTATATTATTTAAAACATTTTCAAATTAAAAGATATTGTAAAAATTATAAACTAGATTTTTATATAAAAAATAAATAAACTTTAAAAAAATATAAGATTCATAAATTTTCTTAAACAAAAAAGTGAAAAACTTTCCTAGAAATTTTAACTTTTTTAAAACCGCCTTTTTATTTTAAGGGTGATTAAAAAATAAAAATTATATTTGAAAAACAAAATGTAAAAAAAAAAACAATCTCATAAAATGAGAGTTCAAGATGATATTATTATCGTTTTAAATAAGTAATCATATTTTATCTGAAAATATTATTTTATAATTTTTATTATAAACTATTTAATAATTGATTTATTCAATCCGTGTATTACACGGGGTATAAACTAGTCTTTATATATATTTAACATCATTATGATCATTCTCGCTTAAATTTCAACTCACATATTACACCATGTATATATCTCTCTTAAATTTCATCATATAGTTCATCATAATTTGCAAGTCAGATGATTCATCATCTAGTAACACATGGAATTTTTATAGATATACAATTAGTATTTACCTTCTTTTGGCCTAAAAATTTTGAAGTTTATTTTATGTATTGTAATATGAAATTTTATAGAGAAATAAACGGTTTTTAACCCACCTTTGTTGCGATAACTCGTTAACACTAATGCAACAAACACTTACACGATGATTATGTAGTGTAACTAACTTTTACATCGCGTTACACCACTGATGTAACAATTTTCCTTTCATTTTTAAAAAAATTTCTTTTTTTTAAAACCTTCTTAACTTTTTTGTATGATATTATATTTTATACAAATTACATGATTAAATAGATCATTTTAATATCTTTAATTTGAGTATAGTCTTCCTATATTTTTTTTTTTTAATTTTAACGTTCATTGTGGACAACTATTTTATCACTGTAACTTTAACTTACAGTGATAACGTGGCCTGCTATAAACCACTAGTTTGGTTAACGGGCTATCGCAATAAACAATGGTTAATATTCGTTCTCTATCCTATACGTGTATTTAGATAAAGTCGAGTTAGACTTTTATTTTATTTTTATAAAGCTGTAAATGTAAATTGTTTTATATGTTGTTCATGTATGTATAAATGTGTGTGTTTAGGCTCCACTTAATTATGTTTGTGTGTACGAGTAGTTCCGACAAGAAATGCAGGATGAGATACAACAAGAAGTTGATGATATGAGGAGAAACATACAAGAGGATATGCAATGCAAGAAGAGATGCAACAACAAATGCGAGAGTAGATGCGACAACAAATGTCCTCTTTTTTTAAACAATTTAGTAATAATTCCAGCAATCATCCACCATAATTTAGTTTAATTCAGTTATTGTTTGGATTTATGTATTTAGATTTAGATTGTGGTTGAAAGGCTTATTTGAGTTATATTAAGTTTCAAATAGATTTAAAAGTTGGATTATTTCATATTTTAAAATTAATTTTTTTGTTAATAACATGTTTTTGTCGCAAGTACGTTGCAAACTAGAATAATAGACATTATCACAACTTTGTCGCAAAAATAAAAAGTAATGATTAATATTTAAATTGTATATTTAAATATGTTTGTCACAAATTTGTCGTAAATATTTGTCAAAAGATTGACGATATTCCATCGCAAAGGACTTGTCATAGACCTATTACAATTGGTTACTGGAAAGCTATCACAAAACTATTGGAAAGCTATCACAAAACTATGTCAGAAAATTGTTGGTATCCTGTTGCAAAATATTGTACTTGTCGTAAACCTGTCAGAGTAACCGTTAGAGAGTTGTCGCAAAATTTTTACAACAACAGTATTTTGTGACAAAACAGCTTTGTAAACTTGTCGCGAAACAAGTTTAGGACAAATTTGCAACAATCTTACCCGTTGTAACTTTTATGCCGTAACGTTTATCGTTCTCTCTACAATTACTCAAGCAATGTTAAATCATCAAATTTAAGAAATCATGTAAAAGTAGATCATGAAGTTGCACATGATCGTCTCGTAAGAGTCTACGATTACACGGGTGGTCCCTGTGGTTAAGTCTAATTTCACTTTTGGTCCTTAACTTTTTGAAATTAAAAGGTTGGTCCAATACTTTGCATAAACATAACAACGATGGTCCCTGAAGAGGATGGACGTTAATTATTGCTGTTAAGTGCGTGCTACATGACAAAAATACCCTTGCCCACCACACCAAACCCCCTTCACCCTTTCTTCTTCACCATCTCCACTATTATCTCCTAACACCATCAAAGCCTCCACCTTCAACATACCACCACCACATTCAACCACCGCCACCACCAGCACCACCTTCAACCACCACCACCACATTCAACCTTCAACCACCAACACCACCTTCAACCTCTGTTACCACCATCACCACCACATTCAACCTTCAACCACCAACAACACCTTCAACCATTGTTACCACCACCACCTTCAACCACCAACACCACCTTCAACCTTCAACCACCACTACCAGCATCACCTTCAACCTTCAATCACCACCATCACCAACCACAACCTTTAAAATCGCCGACCACCATCACCAATCGGATCCATCGTTGTTCTTGGTGGTGGTGGCTGAAGGGTTTTCGAGTGTAGGGGTATTTTAATTAGTCATTAAAGAAAATTTAACTGTCAAACCATAAAAAAGACATAATTGTCCCTCATGTAAGGGGAACGTGGATCCCATTTAACGTGAGAATTAAACGGAGTTAGGGGCAGGGAGCAATTTAGAGAAAAAATAATGACTTCAGGGAGGATTTTGGCTATTTTTAAACTATTGGGGCAAAACCGTTAAAATGGTTAAACCATAAGGAGCAAAACAAAAATTAACTCTTTACAAAATGATATATAAAAAAGAATGCTGCAACCTTTAAAACATTGTGAACTTTATTATGACTTGTTGCAAAAACAATACTTAATTTTTTGATTGTGACTTGCACGAGTTTTTCTTTAAAATGCTTGTTTTATTTATTTAACAAATGATAAAGCACTTCATTTATTATACATTTAAGAATTAGCGTGCTACACAAACATAAAAGAGTAAAAAAAACAGTTAAATAATCTTTAAGATATATTTTTCTATGTAAAGATGGTCAAAATTGCATGTGGTTTAGGTAATTAATAGATCAAACTATTCAAATTTAATTAGACTTTTAATAGTCATGACTTCTATCTTATAGCTTCATCTGTGACTTGTGAACACAACCTCCTTTCTGAAATTCAAATCTCCGGTCACCGGCATAGTGCCGGTGGTCTGCCGGATTTTCTCATCCAATAATTCAAGTACAACCCAAGTTTGCAACCTTAATATATTTCATGTTTAAAAGCAATAGTCATGTTTGTCCAATCTTGGTGTTTCATGTATCTTTCGTTTGAAACCCAATCAATACAATTTCAACTTCTGGGAAAAACATAAGAATACAAGTTCATCTTCAAGAATGCGAAAAATCATAAGGTGTCGTACTTGTGTTATACTTGTTATGTTCCTCTGAGAAAAAAAAGAAACTAAGAAAAATTAAGATCGCGTATTTGTCACGAGGCACAAATACCTGATCTTAGTCGTCTATTATCTTTTTTGTTTGGAAATTTATAAGTTTCCAGAATGTTTTAAAAAAACGATGGTATAAATCTTAAAAGGCAAAAACCAACTACAACATTACCATTTGTAACTATGACAAAAAAAAAAAAAAAACCAAAGAAGAAAGAAGGCCATATAAAAGACCATATTAGTACATAATCAACTATTATGCACATTTTACTCTCTTTGATATAGTTTATAGTTGTGTTTGAGATCAAAAGCCCTCATGAGGAACAGGAGAGCATGCACACACCTGGACGGTAAGCCCACGCAGGTGGCAACCGTGCATACCGGTCCATACCAGGTTGCTCATCGAAAGGTCTTTCCATCACTTTCAGCAGCCTTCTCACCTCTTCATAATCACCTTGTTCAGCCATATCTATTGCACTCTGGCATAAATAGTTCCTAAGAATGTACTTTGGATTCACAGAATTCATTGAAACTTTCCTTTCCTCATCAGAAACACCGCTAGAAGATAGCTGCACCAAATTAACAATAAACATTGCAATCAATCTTGAGAACTGTCCTGTGGAACAAACAAACTGAGGTGGCTATTTTGACACAACCTTGTGAATCAATTTATTAAAAAGGTTTTTATTATTCTTCTATAAAGTGTTAACTGCATAAAAAGGTAACCAATTTACTCAAATTCTATTCATGGGTAATAGTATTTTTCTCTCAAATAAAAAGATGCAATATTCCAAATATATTGTATTTTAAATAAACTGTGGACCTGGAGCCACTAAAGTAGTAGTTTGGACATAGATGTCGAAGCAACAAAAAAACCAAAAGTTGGTTATTTTAAACTATAAACACTTGAAAGTTCTGTTGTCAAAAGCGAAAAGGTGCTCGCCGCTTGGCCAGACCCTCAGGCACAGCCCAGCAAAGCCTTGTCGCCTTGCTTTAAAAACCCCGTCTTCAGGCACTCGGACGCATTTCAGGCCAAATTCCAGCCAAAAATGGTCTAGAAGGTTTGGAAACAATTACACTAGCCCTAAACAACCCTGAAATCAACCTAAAACAACCTAAACTAGCCCAAAACAAGTTTAAAACATGTCTAAAACCCTTAGAAATTGTACTTTATACTATGTACCGCATTTAAAAAGGCCCTTGCTCTTTAAGCACCTTGCGCTTAGGCCCAAGGCCCACCCCTTGCACCTTCAACAACTATGCGTGAAAGTTGATTTTCAGGAACGGAAAATATTTAACAGTTCTTAACCTTAAATAAAAACTTACTGAAAGTTTGTAACTTTTTATAAGTGAGAAAATACTATATCATGCAAAGTAATCAAGGCTGAATATAAGCACAAAGGGTGAACCTGTCAACTAAAGCACTTAAATAGCATGCGCCTGCAACAAGCAACGTGTGCGTATATTCCATGCCATTTTTAGATGCTTTAGACATGTTTTAGGATGGTTTAGTCTAGGCTGTTTAGACTAGTTTAGACTGTTTTTTCAGATTGTTTAGACTAGTTTAAGCCAGACAAGTTTTCTGCAGATTTTGACAAGATTTTTTGCGCCTTTGCGCCTGTATGGAAGTAAATTGGTTTTGATGCGCTGGGTCTAAAGGTGTGCGCCTTTGCCTACTATGATATTAGGCAGAACAAAAAATTCAGAAGAGTCGTTTACCTTTTTTATGCAATTAACCTTTAATGTAACCATATCTCAAACACTATTTTTAAAAGAAAAAAGTGTTATACGTGAACCCAAGTACCCATCCCTGCCCACACAAAACTTTTACCAATTATGACTCATTACCCAACCGGCCATTTTTGGCCACCTCTAACGAAAACAAACCACATGGTAATATTGATAGAAGTTCAGGTCTCAGGAGTCATGTACCTCAGTTTTATAACGTTTCACCCAGCTGGTCCAAGCCTCCTTTCGCTCTCTGCCAATATCTAGCAAAGCAGCCTTGAGTGGAACTAGCAATTCTTGATCTGGGATATTCATATCAGCCTTGACATTGGAGAGTAATCTGAAGAAGTTTGTGTAATCAACTTTGTCAACCGCCATGTTGTTGAGCAGCTCACCGATGAGCTCTTTATTATATCTTTGCAGACCGACTTTTTTGGTCATTATGGCCTGATACTCGTCCATAAATTTATTACCATATCTACAGTGAATCATAAAATTTAGGGGTGACAATGGCAAGTGTAATAAGTAATAACGAATTGATAATATTTATCTTTTTTGCATACCTTTCCAAGGCATAATTGAGCTCCTTTTTATCAATCAGCTGGGCTGTTGAAAGAGCTAATCCAAACTGCCCTATATTCCACGACCCAATATCGGGTTGTTCTGCAAAGCAATACCTTCTTCCTGGAAGATCAGTAGTGTTCGGAGTGAAACTTGGATCGAAGGCGTCAAGAAATCCAAACGGGCCATAATCAATTGTGAGTCCTAATACACTCATGTTGTCAGTATTTAGCACACCGTGTGTGAAACCAACACCCTGCCATTTTGCAATTAAGGAGGCCGTACGCTCGGCAACTTCAACCAGCCAGGCTGATACAATTTCAAAGTTAAAACCCATCTTTTAAAAAGGATAATTGTCAACAAAAAAAAAGGACAATGTAAAAGTAATTAAAATATTCACCTGCATACTTATTGGAAGTAAGATCCACAACATCACTGTTTCCATCCCCAGTGGAGAAAGATAAACTGTCACTTTTGTTCATACTTTCTAAATGAGGAAAGTGATGTTTGATGGTGTAATCAGCCAAAGTTCTAACAATTTCAAGATCCTCTTTTCCTCTTTTAGCATGTATTTGAAATGAACCAAAACGCAGAAACGATTGTGCAACACGGCACACGATAGCACCAGGCTCGTCTTTTGGATTCCCACTGAAACATTTTGCACAGGTAGTTAAAGGTAGTTTTAACTTTTAGGTCGGTTCAAAATAATAAAGTTCCCTACTTTGTAAAACTTACTCGTAGAACATATCGCGGCTCACTAATTTTCCAGTAATTACAAGGCTAAGTGCACGGGTTGTTGGAATTCCAAGACTGTGAATTGCTTCACTGCAAAGAAATTCGCGAATGCTGCTACGTAAAACAGCTAAACCATCAGCAAAACGGCTATATGGAGTCCTGCCAGCACCCTTTAGCTGAAGCTCCCACCTTTCAGACTTGGAATTCAAAATTTCACCAAGTGTTATGGCTCGACCATCACCCAATTGGTCAGCCCATACTCCAAATTGATGGCCCCCGTAGCATTGAGCGTAAGATAACCTGAATAACAAGTAACTTATGACGTCAACATTTATAAACTTGAACAAAAAACTTAACACAAACGTCACTCACCCTCCCTTTAAAGGAGATGCCCCTGAAAACAGATATGGAAAATCAGGTCTTTCAAATCTGCAACAAATTTCAAGATTATGTCATCTCATCATTGTAGCCATTGCGAACATCAGAATATCTTATGCCAAAACATAACCATAAAAAGATAAATTGATGAGACATCACAAGTTAACTTGGCAGAACTACTTTATAAATATGCATATAACTCACTCTTTAGGATCCAAATCAAGAATATCAGCAACAGACTCCGACCACACAACCAGCTGAGGGTTCTCCACTTCAGCAGACGGAGATACTCTTGAATAACAAGCATGAAGCACCTGAAACAAATCCAACATCAAGATACTTTAACACTTACACATGGCGCTTATAACACATCAAAAATAACATTACTACAAACAACTTTCATCATCTTCAAAATTCATAGATATATGGATTCAAAGACATCATTAATCTCATCTTTAAAGACCACAACCACGAGGCATCATACGCGTCAACAGAGGTGAAAGCAACTTCCTTTACCATTTAGCCTATTTAAGACACACTAAAACAGTCTAAAAGAACTATCTTTATCATTCCATTGTTATAGTGATAGACTGATAGTTCACCATATGGACCACCCAACAACAGCAAACTTCAAGAAAACAGTAAAACAGACATAAGTCATATGCTATTATAATATTCTGATCACCAAAATCTTGCTGCTCTTCAGGTGCTGAAAAACAGAACATATCCAGTTAAACACATGAACACAATCCCTAATTTCAGATCAAAAAGTGAAAGATCCACTGATTAATCAAGCCCTAATTGCACACAAAGTACTCAAAACCGAGATTCAAATCGCACACTTTCTTATATCTCTTAACTGAATACTAAAACTGTGAATTCTAATTTCATGTGATGAAGAATAACCTCACGGGAGACGATATCGGTTCGGGGATCGCCGGGCAACTCACGGACAAATGAATGATCCCAATTGAGATCTTCAAGCTTCAACTTAACCCTTGATTTTTCACTCGAACTCTGATTCTCCGGTGCATCGGTGCCGGAGTCAACGGAAACCGCCGAAGCTGCGGTGGTCGTCGGTGGTGAGCCCGTCGTCATTACGGTGGAAATAAACGGAGAAAGAGTAGTGAAGACGGTGAAGGCAACCAAAACCCAAAGGGAAAACCGAAAAATTAATTATAATTTATAAACATTGGTGTCTCTTTGCTCGCTTGTACATATTTGATACAACGTACAAGTTTACTATGCTTGGACTAGAAAAATCACAATCACAATATCAAATATATCAACTAATGATTCTTAGCTCAACTGGTTAATTTAAGGTACTCATGACATGTAAATATTCAAATGTTACGGGTTCAAGTCTCACTCTAAGCAAAAATATTCAGGGTTGAGCCAGTGAGTTTTCTCAGCAATGGGTTTCCACCTGAGGTGATTGGGGGTGTAGTCTCGGCTGGAAAACAAACAGGTGGGCCCGATTAAGATAACACCAATTCTCCGAAGCAGGGTCGCACATTTACCGTTCAAAAAAAACAATATCAAATATATCATTTATAAACTAACATCTATTTGTTAAAATATATGAATGATTCAATTTAATAACAAACATATTAGTATGATATTAATTCTAACGGGTGATATTGTTTTTGGTTGTTACATGTAAAATTGGTTGATGATCGGCTGGATTCAAGTCTGGGCGTCTTGCCCACGCATCCAACTACTGGGCTAACAGTTCGTGGGCTAATGGTTCGTGGACTGCTAACGGATATTCTCGTAAAGCTATTTGGGCTTGGAATAGAGTTGGGCCTTGCATCTTGATTTTCCTACAAGCTTATAATAGACCTTATATAAAAGTGGTATTTTTCTTGGAATGAGGACAATATAGCAGGGGATGAATATATCATATCTTCTTCATGTTCTTGTTTATTTGTCATAAACAAGCATATCATCTATTCATCGTTAGCTAGCCCTTGTATCTTCATCTAATGCATTATCAAAAAGAAATAAATGTTGATCGTCGTTATGGAGTATACATCATCTCACTAGTCTTCATCTTGTTATCTTTTTTCACTTCAAGTTTGTCTTTTTATTAGGATTTTGTCTAAATGATAAATCCTATCTGTTCTTGAGTTTAAGTCCTGATTCTTTGTATCAAATCGTCTTGTTGATGATTTGAGAATCGTTTGTGTTTTGTATTCATTAGATTGTTTCTAATTTTTTGTAATCTTCATTTTTGGTTGTAACTGATATTGGTTTGTGATCAAATCAAGTTAGTTTTATTTTTTTGACATGGTATCAGAGCCTCTCTCGATTCCGAGTTCTTCCTATCTCTCTGTTTGATTCTGGTCTTCTATTAGGGTTTTCTGTAAACAAACCTTCGATATGGTACATGTTCTTCCGCTGATAACTTTTTTTCTCTAATTTTGAAGTATTCATCTCGTTTGATGGGACGTTCATTGGGGTTGAAACCCTAGATCGAAGTTCTTTCATCTACGGTGTTAGGGTTTCTTCATTGCGAGACCTCAAATCTTGGTACGCTTATGGCTATGTGTTATCCGGCTACTATCGGTTGTCTTAATTAGCCTCGATTGCTATTTTTTAAGAAAACAAAAAATACCATTTAAAGATTAGGGGTTTCTGTTTGGTTGATTTTTGTGGCTAGATTTTGGGTTAAGCATGGATTCTTGGTTCTCATGATCTCAATTTCATAATCATTTGCTGTTATGACAGTATAACTTCTTTACAACTCAATGAATTCTTGATTTCCTCTCTTTAACTATTGGTCGAAGCATTCTTGGTCAATTCTGCTGTTTTGATGTGACTTCCTTGTAGTCATTAATTAGTCGAGTATGATACAGTGGTGATTGGTTATCATAAAGATTCTAGTTATGGAGGAATTTCATGTGCACGAAATGGAAACTTTCGTGAAGGAAATTGCTTTAAATCTTAATTACCATGATGTGGAATCTCTCACAAGTTTCACAGCAACGAAAAATCCGTTTATATATTCTCAATCTGATGAAGATGAAGACTAGAGGAGGACACATGCTTTGCTGCAAAAAGAGACATGATACTCATGTGTGGATGATCTATGGAAGATGGGATGGCCAAACGGATATTAGTTCACATTAATATGCTAGAATGGGTCAGGAAACAAGCAAATATATCATGAATATGCTCAAGTCAAGATTCTCTCAAGTTGGTGATAGTTTTTGGTGTGAAGTTTTTCTTGATTCCATACTGCTTGGAGGTATGTAAGTTCTTCTTATCAGTTTTTAAAGTCTATCATCTCACGTTTTATTTCTTGTTAGGCATGTTTTGCTTAGTTAGAAGTACCAACATTGTGTGATTGCATAGACATGTTGTGTAGTAGTTTGTTGATCATCTGGGTCTTAATATGCTTAAGTTATCACTGATCTACTCTTGTCTGTGCGTCCTTCATTCGTTGTTTGGGTATTTAATATACAGTAGATAAAATGACCATGTGCATCATTAAGTTGTCATTTTGGTATCATCTTTGTATGGCATGTGGGTTTTCAGCTTTCCATTCATAAGTTTAGAATTTGTGATTTGTCTAAAGTTTTTTCATGCATTATGAATTCTTGTTAAACTTTTTTGGGGTTAATCTTGAACAAAATGTTCGGGTTGATTAACAGCTGATAAGGAATTGTGTCTGTAAAATCTTTCATGCGGTTTCATTCTAAGAGGTCATTCACCTAGCTTTGCCGGTTGGTTTACAGTTGGGTTGTTTTTTTGTTAATGTCTATAGATTGATTTTATTGACCATATTGTTATCTGCCCAAGTTTTCTTCTTGTGTACCCGTTTCCATCTCCGTTTTTTATAACTTTTCAATTGATCATATTCTAGGGGTTAGTGTTGAGGTGTATTGTTATTATTATTCTTCACTATCTTCTCTTTGTGTAAGGTTTTTTTCGCATGACATACATTAAATAGTATAACAATTATCGTCCTTTGAATGATATATATAATGCAGCACATGACTTTGTTTTTAAAAAAAAAAAGGTTTTTTGATTGGCTATGGAAAAGGACCAGCTTAGAGGAAATAAAAGTTGGGAAAGCTTTTCAAGGAATGACAGAAGATTTTATTCTATTGTTTTAAATGATATAACAATTTTATTATAAATACCAACTTAATGATTACATCATATTATGTGAGTGATTTTTAACAATAGAAAATAAAATTTTTGATAACTTGTTTCGGGTGTTTACATGCTTTATATGATAATTGCTTGATGTTGTCAATTTTCAAATAAGATTGAGAGAGGGTTATGTCAATTATGATCCAATCTTATTCTTATTTTATGCGATTTGCTTTGTTATAAAATTTCTTAAAATCGAAGTTTTTGTTCGAAAAAGTATAGTTGATGCATCAGTTTTATTATTTTTTAGTGGCTGTCAATCTTAAATCAGTTATTTGCTCATGAATACGGTGTGTTGTGTCTTACAAGTATATTGATTTCATGATGATTGCTTAACCCGTATGTCTTATTGTCTATAATCTTGTCTTCGAATAGATAATTTGTGTGGTTCACATATTTTTAACCATTTGTATTGTCAAGATTGTTCTTGAATGTCTTTGATAGCCTTGTATGTTCTCCCCCATGAGGGATATATCTTATTCTGGTTGCAAATCTGTGATTTTGTGTTCAACTAGAATTCTTTTATGGTTGTCTTTCTAGTCTGGTATGGCTTATGCTATTCTTATTGTTATCAGACTTGTATTTTGAATCTTGTGATTTGATCTTATTTGTGAAGTTGTAAAAGTTTTTGCTTGAATCAATTAGTCTTTATGTTCTTTACAAGTACTCTTTTGGTATGTTTTATGTAAAGTTGTAAAAGTTTTGATCAAGTCAAATTAGTCTTTATGTTCTTCACAAAGTCTATGTCTTCAGGCATGGTTTAGAGTTCTTAAAAGCCGTGTTGCTTTTCTTTTTCTTATCAGATATGTTTCTGGTAGTTTTTTAGAATCATATGATTCTCTCTAGTTTTAATCAGGATATGTTCTCCTGGTTTCTTTCTCTCTTTCTGTGATGTTATAGAAAGTGGTTTATGTCTTGTGACATGTCTTTATCTTGGAAGTTGTGTGACTATGCTTCATCATATGTATATATGATATATGTTATTCAATCAAATCATTCTATGATAATTACACAATTCTATTATGTGTCACTTGACAGTTTTTTGTGGTTGTTCTTTTTCAATGGTGGATCCAAAATTCATTACTTGAAAGTGTATAGAATAATTATGTTACGAAAAAAATTGCTATCTTTGAAAATATTTGATGGCTTGTGTATCTTGATTGTGTTCTTTTTACTAGTCAATTCACTATGAAAATTGCTAGCTATGAAAGATTCTCTTATAACATCAGGCTATAATATTTTCCCGTCTTGATATGCAAACCAAATTTGTCTCTCAACTTTGTTATCCATGTTATCTAAACTTGAAAGGTGGGTGTGATTCTTAGTTGTATCCTTTCTCTGTTAATATGCATCTCTATCTTTGGTTGTATCACCTCTTTGTCTTTAATCTGATTGAGATGTATATTTTGTCAGCTACTATTCCTATTGTGCTGATTTCCCATGTCAAAGATCTTGTAGTTTATGAAAGTGTTTGTTTTTTGGATCTTCATTTGTAAGTTTGAAAAGTTGTGTAAGAAGGTTTTACAAGTTTATAATTCTGTTTGTTTTTTAATTGATGGAATTTCTTTCAGATCGTTTAAATGCACGTTTCTTGAAGCTACATCTTTGTTCTTGCTGTCAATTTTTTGTGTGGAGAGAATCTTGGGTTATTTAGTTTTGCATGGTGGTAGTTATAATCCTTTGCTAAAAGTGTTCAAATTCTTCTCCTTCTACCATTAGTTGAAAGGTTTTTTTTGTGGCTCATATCTGTTGATATTGATTTTATAGTAGTAGTTAAAGATGATTGGTGTTAGTGAGTTTTGATTGTGAGTTTCTAGTCATGAGTCAACAAGCGCTCTTCTAAGTTTGTGTTTCTATAGATTAAACAGAATATTTAGTTTGGTTAAGTTGTTATTTGGCAGTTTGTATTTGTCTTAACATCTTATAATGTGTCTTTCTTTATAAAAATTGGTTTACTCTTGAGCTGAGAATGCTAAAACTATTGTTGCAGTCAAGTTTTCATAGAAAGATAAAGGTTTTGTTTAGCAAATGCAAATCTTAACATGATTTTATGACATTACAAAATGGATTTTTAATTACATACTTTTTGATTCTATTGAAGTTGACTAGTTTGTTAAAAAACGGGAAATATATGATTTCTTGTACAAGATTTGAATTTGGTTAAATGTGTTTGATTTATTGAATTGAGGGGGGATGTTAAAATATATGAATGATTCAATTCAATAACAAACATATTAGTATGATATTAATTCTAACAGGTGATATTGTTTTTGGTTGTTACATGTAAAATTGGTTGATGATCGGTTGGATTCAAGTCTGGGCGTCTTGCCCACGCATCCAACTACTGGGCTAACAGTTCGTAGGCTAATGGTTCGTGGACTGCTAATGGATATTCTAGTAAAGCTATTTGGGCTTGGAATAGAGTTGGGCCTTGCATCTTGATTTTCCTACAAGCTTATAATAGACCTTATATAAAAGTGGTATTTTTCTTGGAATGAGGACAATATAGCAGGGGATGAATATATCATATCTTCTTCATGTTCTTGTTTATTTGTCATAAACAAGCATATCATCTATTCATCGTTAGCTAGCCCTTGTATCTTCATCTAATGCATTATCAAAAAGAAATAAATGTTGATCGTCGTTATGGAGTATACATCATCTCACTAGTCTTCATCTTGTTATCTTTTTTCACTTCAAGTTTGTCTTTTTATTAGGATTTTGTCTAAATGATAAATCCTATTTGTTCTTGAGTTTAAGTCATGATTCTTTGTATCAAATCGTCTTGTTGATGATTTGAGAATCGTTTGTGTTTTGTATTCATTAGATTGTTTCTAATTTTTTGTAATCTTCATTTTTGGTTGTAACTGATATTGGTTTGTGATCAAATCAAGTTAGTTTTATTTTTTTTACACTATTCAATGCGTATATCGTTTGAGGTCTTTACTACTTTCTTTTTGCATGCAATTCTCCATTTCTAAATTCAAGCATTTCAAAGTTGCGTATCATATTAGTTATTCTAATTTCATATACGACTTATGTTGCTTGGTTAAGATTTTGTTACGTTTTTATCTTATCTGATGATGTTAATGTTTAATTTGTAAGTATGGTTGAGATTTGCTTAAAGTATCTAGGTGTTGATTTAGAAGAATTAATTTATTTGATGTTCAGTAGTCAAAAACAGATATCTACGTCCAAGAATAATACAACAAATACATCGTAGTCGTCCTCTCTTTCTCTCTCTACTTTCTAATTTTCATTCCCTCGTCAATCGATCACATTCTTTTTAATTATTGGGTATTTGTATCTATTAATTGGGATAATAATGATGAAAAATAATTCGCACACCGATTGGAGTTAAAGACACCTAAAGAACATGTATCAATAGAGGAAATTCGAGTTCTTCGAAGAGAAATACGCCATAAAATATTTGATGTCGATTGAAGTTGCTAGATGAATTAATTGTTGTTCATGCGAAAGGGGAAAAACATAATGGGATGCGAATGGGACCGTTTGTTTATCGGATGGGGTTTTAAGCTAAGATATGGATTCCAAGCTCACACCACTTCTATTCCATTCATTAAATGGTTAAATGTTTTTCAATTAGTCATAATGTTTAATTCATGATTCTTGACTTTGGTCTTGATGCTTTCGTATTAATATATTATTGCACTAAATGTTATGTCATGTTGGACATACACTTGGCTAATCTAAAACCTGTAACGGTGCAGAAAAACAATTTAAGGTTTAACTATGCAAAGTAACCTTAGGTAATCTAAATTTAGTCTACAAGTAAATTGAATTCAACTCCAAAGGTATGAAATTGCAACATCTCTTGATTTTGGCATTGATTCTTATAAAATTCGTACTATGGTGTTGATGTTATGTCATGTTGCACATGAATTTAGCAACATTAAACATCTATAAGCGCAAAACAACATTTTTAGGTTTTACTATATAAAGTAACATTAAATTCGTCTAATGCAATTTTTATGGTAATATGTGATTACTAGATATTATTCTTGCAGCATGAGTATGTAATATGTGTTGCTCATACACCTGAAGTTGCTTCTTCAAGAGCCTTATAATTGCAAAAGGAATTTGATTGAGAATACGTGACTAATTTCATTTTTGGTTGTCAATATGGGTGTATTATTCAGATAGTAAAATAGATCAAGCATTTGCATGCCAGCGATGACATGATGTGTTTTATATGTATATCAGTGATGTTTTCTAGTTCAGTATTGGATTGCAAAATGCTTGTTGAACTAAATTTTTTAGATATGCAAGTTAGCAGCGTGATCTATGTGTTTTCTAGGTCTAGAAATTTACTAGCCCCTACTAAACTGGTGTGTATTGTCATGATTCTGTACTTATATCATTATCTTGTGAATTATATAAGTGAAACATTACAATATGATGATATATGAGACTTTGATAGTAATTTGATAGTATGATTTAAAGTGTGTTTTAAGTTAGGATATTTGAGGTAGTTTTATACATCTCGGTCTCGGTCTCGTTGCTATATATCATATGCCAAGCATGGTCTTAAAATAAAAGGAGAAGTGATTTAGTGACAAAGATGAGTTTATCTTGATACAAAAGATGGTTAATATAACTTCAGTAATTGCCAATGACATATGTGGATTGATATAACAAAACTTTGACGTAATGTAATATTTTAAGCATAATTGCAAGTAAAATCATCGTTGGATAAAGAGTAGTTTAGGAAGACTAATTAACTCATTGTAAGAAGTAAAATCATCATAATTGCTTATTTCTTTAAGACTTTCAATTGAGTTTGGAATTTATGAGGTGAAGTTTGTATGTGAAGTTAAATTAAAAGAGTAGGTATTAACTACATCAACCGAAAGTTTGATATCTTTATAAGTACTTTTTCGTAAGATGATTTGGTTGTATGACTCGTATATGTGTGCGCGCGCGCATGTATGTATGTGTATATATATATGCACTAGGTTATAGCCCGTGTAATACACAGGTTGAACAAATAATTATAAAAGTACAAGCATTAAATATAAGTCTTTAAATATTTCTTTATACACAACATTTAATTTTTTATTTATAGATCTATCATCTTTATCTAATATTAATAGTTTAACTTAATTTTACTTGTAGTTTCTGGATAACGTCACATACTTGGTCGTTTTCATAGGCTGATGATACACAATTTAATGGTATAGTCATACTTAGAATGTTAAGATCTTCAAAAACATATTTATTTGAATTCCATCACTATATTTTGTTAAATGATAAAGAAAAATAATCATGGAATGAAGTATTAATAAACAATTTAAAAATGTATAATGATGGAATGTTATTATGGCATTTTTAATATATATTTAACTAAAATGTAAATATTGAAGTTTCTTTTTATTATTTATCCAAACTTACAATTACAATCAACAATTAATTACGAATTTGAGTAAAGTATAAATATTTATGTTTTTATCTATTAAGATATTTAGAAAGGTATAAATTTTTGAAATTTGTAATTAAAATTATTAAATATAGATGGTATAAACTCAAACATAAAAGGTATTAATTAGTTTGTTATGAGCGGAAAAATAAAAGAAGATGAGGCTAAGAAGATGCCACATGTATAAACTCATTTTGATTTATTAGTAAGATATATATATATATATATATATATATATATATAGAGAGAGAGAGAGAGAGAGAGAGAGGAATCAAATAAAAACCATTTTTATAATTGAAAAACATGAAAACCGCTTTCAACCAATCATAAAGTTGTAATATATATGTTTTTATTTTTTGAAAAAGGTTATTTTTGTAATCTTACAATTAACATAATTATGGTATTTTCTATTATATCTGATTAAATCCCTTTATTTTCTCACTCTCAATTTGAATTTGTTATATCAAATCATCATATATGGATTCATTTAAACGAATTTTGAAGATCATATCTTCTACCCATCAAGAACCACCGTCTGAACCGCCTCGTCGTCGACTTCCACTACCAGCCAACATCAATTTTTAAAGATTACAAATCCGTAGATGTCACCCATTGAACTGTATCGTTGCCGCCTTCCATCATCGACTTCATCGGCGCCGACAAACATCGACTACACCACGTCTTTTCTGCTTTTTTTTTCTTTGAAGTATCAATAGCCATCACCATCATCATCACTCCTCCTGTGGTTAATCGCATGTCAAGAACAACAACAAAACCACACAAATCTTGTACAATCGATCTAATTAAACATTTAAGGTACGCAAATCTATTTGATAGAGAATAGCTTTTTCTCGTAATATCAAGATGAGATGATAAAAATAATCTCAGTTATATATATATTTACAAGATGAAGATAGCGATGAATTGGATGGAAAGGAGTATCCGGGTAAAAAGAAGATGAATTGAATAAGACAATGGTTGATTCAAAACATGTGGGATACATAATAAGACAATGGTTGATTCAAGTTTGGTAAACGGGTTATCGTAATAAACAAGGGTTAACATTCGTTCTCTATTATATATATATATAAGGGATATATATATATATATATATATATATATATATATATATATAGAGAGAGAGAGAGAGAGGAAGGTTCTAATGAAAACCATATTATAATTGTGTTGCCGCCTTCTTTGTCGTTCGACTATGAACCAGCTGCATCTGGTTTGCATTCTGGTTGTGCTTCGCGAACAAGAAAATCCAATGAACTTGACTTTTGATTTTTGTGCTATCAAATCTAGAGACTGGATTCGTTCATCTCGTGGTAATACTATTTGGTTATGATGTTAATCATGCGAAGGTATAACCCTGAACTAAACTATTAATTTTTTATTTATTTATTTATGTTTTATGTGGTATAACCTAAACTAAACTATTAACGTTTTCTTTTTATGTTTTATGTTTTCATCATGACTCCCGGTGGACAATCTAAGGTTTTGTCTAGATTGAAACGTACATATGTTTCTGCTACATGAATAATAATTTTTCTATGACATGTGTACGATATCCAACACCCACATCAAAAGGTTTTATATGTATTGTATTATTTTCTTATGACATGATATACCATTATGTAATATTTAATTTAATCATAATCTTCACTTTGAAACATACAATGTTGCAAAGCATTATTGGTTGCTACCAAGCCGAATATTTTCTTATCATCGACTCTTCTAGTTTATTATATTAATACGTAATTTTGTCACATATAATAACAAATTAACTAAAAATAATAAAATTTTCATATTCTTATGAGTAAATTATAGAATAGAACATTTCTCTTTATAACTATTTTTATTTTTCAAATCGCTATCTTTACTAATACACTACACAACCTTTATGTATATCATTTGCTTCATCTTTAGTCTTTTAGTCTAACAGTCGTTAATTTGCATTGTTAAGTTAGATCACATGGTTATCACGTGAGGGTATATGTATTAAAAAGACATTCAGGTGGCATATTTCAAAAATAAATTTACGTATTAGGAAAATACAATCAGTAATCCGTTAAGACTGACAAGTAAAACCTCAAATAAATTTTATATATTTTATCATCACTTTTCTTGAAGCTAGTTTTATATAAAAAAAAAATACTATTTTAATGATTTAACTATCAATACGAAATTTAATACATAGAAAATAGAATGCAAGTCATATGAAATTTAAGTAAATATGATCAGTAATAAGTTAAGATTGATGAGTAAAACCTCAAACAAACTTAATATGTTTTATCACTATTTTTTTAAGTTAGTTATGTAAAAATTTACTGTATGATATGATTTGAGTATCAATAATAAACTTAATATATAGAAATTAGAATGCAAGTCACGTTTTCTTTAAAATTTATTGTTCAAATATATAAATAAAAATGCAAGCTACGTGAGGTTATCGATATAAAATTTATCGTATCATATGATGTAGGTTTATTATATATTTTTTTGAACAACAAATTAAGTTTAATATTTACATACAAATCAAGCAATACAATCATTTTTGTTGAGGTGTTACTCGTCGGTCTTAACGTTTTACTGATCATATATTCATAATACATCAATTTGTTTTTGGATTATGCCACCCGTATGTTTTTTTTACACATCCATGCACAAATGATAAACTGATAACCACATGACCCAACTTAATGACGTAGACTAACGATCGTTAGATTAAAAAATCAAAGATGAAACAAATCATATACATAATGACTGTTAATGTAATTAATAGAGTTAAGTATAACTTTACTACTTAAGCTTTGTTAAAAATAACTATTTTACTTCAAAATATTAAAAACATCAATTTACCTTCAAAAGTTTCATAAATTGTATAAATTTTAATCCAAAAGTTTAATTAGTTGTTTAATTTTATCCAAAATAATAAAACTTTTGGGGTGGAATTAAAACAACATATAAAATTTTTAGAGGTAAATTGATGTTTTTAATATTTTGGAGGAAATGATTACTTTAGTTAAATATTAGAGAGTAAATTTGAAATTAACTATAATTAATAAAAATAAATGTTGAGAAATAAAATTAGTTTTATAAATAAAAGTATGTAATTTACTCTATTCTTTATCTTTAAGAAATTTGTTTTAAAAAATTGGTAAATTTATAATGTATTTGAATCCTAATTCTAATCCTAGTAAAATACATCATGGTCACTCTATAATCAGTTTATCACTTTCCAATTTTAACCAAAAAAAAAAAAACTTAAAAACAGAACAACCACAACCGACTCAGTTTTACACGCAACACCAATCACAGCCGTCCATCTAAAGATATTAAACATTAACCGTAGATCTCCTCAATCACCTGCCTATAAAACCACCTTCATCCCTTATTCGCCTCCACATAAACGCTACCCGTATAGCGATCCGTAATACAAGACCTAAACAAAATTCTTGATATTCATATAATCAAATCGCGATTTGTTGTCTGAAATTTGTTAAATCTTAATTCTGTTGGTGATAGCACAGTTATTCGTGAACATCGAGAATCAATCGTGTTTTCTTAGGTTTAGGGTTTGTTTTTCAATCTGATTTGATACTTGATGTTTCTTGTGCTGAATCGGTAATTTCGCTTCTCTTTTACGTTTGAATCACGGTTGTTGTTTGTTTATGTACTCTGTTGTTACAGGATCTTGAAATCGGAACCTAGGGTTTTGAATTTAGGTTTTTTGGTTACCGTTTGGATCTCGTTGAATTGATTGTTTGAATCGGTGAGGTGGTGTTAGTTTTCTGATTGGGAGTTGTTTTTGGAGGTTTATAGAGTGAGTTTGGTTGGGATCGGAGATGAAGGATCAAGCGCCGATGATGAATCAATCGAAAATGGGGAATCAGTCGCAGATGATGAGTATGGGGCAGCAGTTGCCGACTGTAATGAGTCAGCCGCAGCAGATGATGAATAATCAGAACTCTCAGATGTTTGTGAATCAGTTGATGAATCCTTCGCAGATGATGGCGAATCAACCGCAGTCGCAGGGGATGTTGAGCCACCGTGGTGGTGGTGGTGGCTACGGGATGTGGCCTCCGCCGCAGGTGGATCAGTTGAAGTTTCAAAACCCTAATTTGAAGCCTTCTGGAGTCCCTTCTTCGTTGAAGCCTATGGGACCTAGAATCAACAAGAATTGGAAAGGTAAGAAAGGAAATGATAAGTGGAATAATAATATTCGGAAGGAGTTGCAGGTTAATGGTGTAGGTAGTAGCAGTGTTAGCAACAACACCGGTGGTGGTGGTGGGTATAATCCTCCTACACTGAATGAATTGCAGCACCAGAATCGTCTGAAGGCTAGAAGATACTTCCCTAAGAAGAAATTCAATCACGGCGGTCGGTCCGCCCCTTTTGCGCCTAGAAACACCACTTCGTTCCTAATTCGCGCTAAGAAATCCGGTGGCATTACCTCTCTGGTGTCACCATGTCCGGTGACACCTGCTGTTCTTCCGACACCGATATTTTCACCCTCTAGAGAGGTCTTAGTAGACATGGCTAAAGAAGAATGGGGTGTAGATGGTTATGGTTCGATGAAGGGTTTAATTAGACTCAGGTCCCCTGGAAATGAAGCGGACGCACCGGAGGACGATGAAGAAGATGAAGGTGGATCAAGTGAGAGTGATGTGGAAGAACATGTTGAGGTAGAAAGGAGGTTGGATCACGATTTGAGTCGATTTGAGATGATTTATCCTAACTACAGTGGTGCTGATCACAGCAGCTATCTTTTGGAGAACAGAGTAGATGATCAAGATACTCATATAGCTCAACTGGAAGAAGAGAACTTGATACTGAAAGAAAGACTGTTCTTGATGGAGAGGGAGTTTGACGATTTGAGGATGCGGTTGCAGTGTCTCGAGAGACAGAGCCGTGGGGGCGAAAGACTTAACGAAGAGGTTGTGGAGAATGATTCTGAAAACGAAAGTGAGAGCAGGGGGTATGGTCGGTCTATGGAGGACAATAATGAGGCTATGGAAGAAACCCATGAACATTCGGAGGATAATAATAATAATAACAGTAATAATAATCAGAACAACAATGGAGATGCTGAAATTAAGCAATCTGATAGCATTGAAAAGGGTGTGAACACAGATGTTTGCATGGTGGAAAATGTTGAGAAAACTGAAGAAACTGAATTAAAGAAAGAAAATGATGATGGGGTAGCAGAAGGGGTCAAGAACATTGAAGGATCATCAAGTACATTGGAAAGAAACGAAGGAAATGAAGAAACTGCTAATGAAGGAAAAGAACCTACAAAGGATAAAGAAAATGCAGCAGATGAGTAAAAGAACAAGCAACTCATATCAATCTAAAGGCACTATGTTCATATAATCTCTTTTGCTGTCAAGTTTCTTGATGACTTAAAGTATGCAAATCACTTTGGAGGTTTCTCAGGTTTACCCACTTTTTTGTTTGTTGTATTTGCTTAATTTTCATTATTTTTACTTTTTTTAGGTTTGGGAAGTGGGGTGGGGAGGGGATGAAGAGGGGTTTAGGTAAAGCTTATGGTGTTTTGCAGTTTAATGTTCTTGAACCAACTCTATGCAAATGCAAAACCTTGATGTGAACAGGTGACCTAATGTTTTTAAATAATATCTTGATCATGATTGAAAAATACTACTGATTGAGAATATACATTGCGTGATCTTATTCGTCCATCATTTCACATTCATGAAATAAATGCTACTTTTTTTTTTTTTGAATAATATAAAGTTTTGCAAACTGTTTCTTCCAATTTTCACCTAACACATGTTCAAAGATACATCTAATCATACATGCTCAATGAATGCATAGCTTTTCTTGGATAAAGATGATTATGTGTTATTTCTAATTTATCTTATGAAACTGGTTTATGGGTTTAGTTAATCCGATGGTATTTTGATAATATGCCACAAGGGGCCAGCCTGATTCAGCCATCTTTGGTTATTGGTTCAGTTTGGGTGAGACGAAGAGGGCTTTGACTGGAAATGAATGATTCTGGTTGGGTGCATACCTATGTGGTTGGCAAACTAATTTTTATTGAATGTGGCTTAAAGCTCGAATTGAGGAGGTCTAAGCGAGTTTAATCATAGGCTCATGCCTAATTTGATGTTAAATGAGCTCGAACCCAAGTTTTCTATTGGATGAAAATAAGCTCAAACTTAACTAATTTAAAGTTTTAATGTTACATGAGGTCGAACTCGAGCTTTACATGTTACCATAAGTGTATAAATTGTATGAATAAAATAATTTTCTAAAAATAAACAAAAGTTATAATAATAATAATAAATATTGTTATAAAAATATCATTGTTTAAATAACAAAACAATATTTTACTTTTATGGATAATATTGTATATAGATACAAACTTAAAAACTGGTTGGTAATAAAACGAGTTCTGCGTTTAAGTCAAGTTAAAGAACAAAGTTTAAAATGCTATATTTGTACAAACTAGGATGAATAGGAACAAATATTTGGATTATTAATATTGATATTGTACATGTAACATCAATAAGAATAAGTTAAAGAACTTTTTGATATGTCTGACTTATCTTAAAAGATCAAGCCTTAAATTTACAATGCACTCTCTTAACCCTATTATCTTAATCAAGCAAGAGTGGTTTCTATTATCTTAATCAAGCAAGAGTGGTTTTTTTTTTTTTTTTTTTTTTTTTTTGGAACAGGATCAAGTAAGAGTGTTAACCATATTATCAAGTAAGATAAATCAAGGAACCTACCGCTCAGATTTTGACAAACGGCTATATGGGTTATTTTCACATGTAGTTCCATTTTTCATAATTATACTTTTGGCCCTTCGAATGATGAGATGATGTTACTTTTTAGTTTAGAACAATTTGTCACGAGTTTGGTTATTTACACATCAAGGTCTTAAACTTTCAAGTTTTACACTTTTACTCAAAAAGTTTTTTTTTTTTTTAGAAAATAGTCTTAAACATTGAATAAATAAAATGCGGAGACTGATTAGTAACTAATCAATACATAAAATCTTAAACAGACGTTAAAAAAAATTTGAAATCCGGTCTAACGTCCATGTGTTCATCTATTCATTTGATAACTAGTTTGTTTAAATATGAACAATTCAAAAACACTCATCCAGAGCAATTTTTTAGCAGGTTTTTGGTCTAGCTTATCTGCTTCTGAAAACATTTATTTTCGACATGATTGTATAGTTGTTCAGTGTAACCTTTTGCCTTGAGCACACTCCACTTGTGTTATGTGTAATATGAACCCTTAACATCTACCATCAAATCATATCTTAAACAAATTGCTTCATTCACAACTGTAGTTCTTGTTGATGCAACCTTTTCACTTCCAACCCGGGTCTACCCTTGATTGTCGAAATCATGGCTCTTATACTATTAGTTATTGATAGAGATACGTACTAACCAATTGTTGATAACACACCACATGCAAGTCGGCAGTCACGTTTCAATGGGAAACATACCAAGCACCAAGAGCCAAACACAAAGCACATGTTTACTCTTAAGCATTACATTTTGTTGTCTATTCAATATTGTTAATAACACACCACATCCTAATATACCACAGCCTAATTTAACGTCACATCAATACATCATAATTTCTATTTCCATCCCTTTCTTGATCTCATCATGTTACATCACATCATTTTCCTTATTAAATAAATAAAAAAATTCATGTGATATGTGAGAAGCGGAAAATAGAAAAAGCAAAAACAACATATCAAGCATCAGTGTACTACAGCTATAACTCACTCCGGATAAAGCATGCTATGCTAGGTTAGCAATGTAGCCAATCGCCCCAATTACGTCACATCCCTCGTAGTGACCTCTCGGTGAAAGCGTTAAGGACAGCCTTAGGTGTATACTTTGGGTTGAGTATCAGGAATTTTATAGGAAAAAACTTATAAAATTTTGTATTATCCTGCATAGGCGAATGGTAGAACCACAAGAGGGTTTACAGCATAAAGTTTTAGGATTATGACCTTAAGAGATTTAAGCCTGAAATTACACATGTGCAAAGGGTGTTTATAGACGTATTAATACAACCACACTATGTTTTTGCTACAAAATATCACACAAAATACTTGCCCAATCTCTACCCTTTTGATTCAAGAAATCCTTACACCTATGTTGCTATATAAGCAAATTTTTGTATCTAGAAACCCTGCAACATTTACAAGCCCTAACTAGTTAATCCAGGTTATCACATCTACATGACAATTGCAAAATGATCCAACATCCTACGCACGCTGTATCTTGTGAGACAATTCGCCAATCACCAAAACACGCTAGTCAAAAAGACGAAGGGGTTGAAATTAGAAAGTATTCAGCTTAAAGCAAAGCAACCCCTGAAAACAACACTTTGCAAACTTTTTTGTTGCTTAACTTGTAATGTACAAATATTTTGACATGCGAGATGTTATTATAGAAAACGCCCAACAATATATGTTTTTCTACGAAATACTTTCAATGTTATACAAATTTATAAAACCGACCTGATGTAGAATTATAGTTAAGAGTAGAAACAATATTAATTACAAACAGATTCGTATCTACAACACGAAAAAGAAGTTACATTTGATCATCCTTGCATATAAACACCAATGATCTTCAAAGTTCTCAAACCTGAAAGAATGGTGTTTTAAGACTGTTACCCCGGGCCAGAAGGTTGCAACTAGGACCCTGCAAATGTGGTTTTCTAGATCTTTAAAGAAAGATAACCTGAAAACTTACCTTTACGAGAAACCAAGTACGCGTTTTTGTCAACTACCAACATGAAGGTGGACAAAAAGAATATTGTTGTACCCTCGCGTTATCCTGATCTTTTCATCCGAATATCTGTGAAACTAAAAAGCTCATCACAAGTCCAACAATAGACAACACTAGTAAATACATAAGTTTAGAGCCCGTACAAGACTTCCAATTTGAATTTGGTCACTAGCTCGACTGGAAGCCCGTAAGGTCCAATCACTATTGCACCATCATCCATCGTCACATCATACACATTGGTGCCAGATTTCCTGCATCCAAAGAGTTAAGTCATACTTACATGTTTACCCATTGTTATGATACTGTGTTGGTTTCACAAGATTCTTTTATTTTGTAATCAAGCTAAAAGAACAGAGATGACATTGAGTTTGAATAATAAGAAACTTACTCAAAAGTTCCATTCATGGAGAATTTGAACCCGAATAGTATGTCAACAAGGAACTTGAGTTTCCCATTTTTAACAATCTGAAATAGGAATAAATGAGCAAGCTGGATCGACACAATTTGAATGAAACAAACAAAATGTGTTGAATATCTGTCCTTGTCATAAGGACAATTATTCAACACAGATTGAGCATGTCACCTGAGAGCCCATAAGTCCATTGGCTGCGTTCTCTATCCAACTATCCGTTTCCATCTGAGAAAAATAATTCAAGCAAATTATGTTCATGTATAAAGTACTCCGCAACAACGATATAACAATAGAATCTTATGTGAACAAATAAGCAATTTTAAGTGCACAAACATGAAAAACTTGATCTATTAGTAGCATTATTTGAAAGTAAATGTAAAAAACTGACCTGTGAACTCCAAATCATTTGCCATTCACCTTCGATGAGTTGTTGTTCGCCCTTGGTGGCATTTTGATTTACTGAAATAAACTCGTCAATCGCCTGCAAGAAAACAAATGTTTGACAGACTTCTTTCGAATGGAAGCATTCTATGATTCGTCTTAAAGATCTGAATCGGCACCTGAATCACTGAACTACCAGAAGAAATTGCAGACAGCAATCTTTGTTGGGCTGTTGTTTGCTTTTGAAGTACAAATGTTGTCCCCTGCACTACACCAAAACAGCTCATGGTCCTTTATTTCAAAAAAAAAAAAGGGTAACACAACATAAGTATATTTGGCAGATGTGTCTGTTTTTCGTGTCAAATTAAATAACTTTTTGGTGCAGTTCAAAATAGGTCACGTTAAGTTGGCCCAAAACATTTTTTGTCCAAAAAATTTTGTATTTTTTAACAAAATAGGAAATGTTTGGGATAAAATGATTCAAAGATCTTATGCATAACATTTGGTCCATTTCCGCCTGTTTGACCCACTTCCTTTTCAGCTAATTATATTGCATATGTTGGAACTTTTAGATATAAAATTAACCCAAATCGACCCATTCATAACAAGAGGCAAAAATCACCACCTCTACATAAAATAAGAATTTTGGCTAATAGCAAACCAAAATTACCTTATTTCCTCTTGAGATCCGAAGGTTCCCAGATTCTGACAAATACGTCGTGTCTAACCAACCCTTTGCTTCATCACCCAAGAGTCTAAAAGGCACAGGATACGGGACTTTGAAGGGAAGAAACTTAAGTGAAAACGCTGCTTTATCAAAACGAAAAAGAATCCGTTTCCCATCTTTAATCGTAGCTGCAGCCTGAGTTTACACCATGTGTCAAACACAACAATCAAACTTAGCTTAAGTACAATGGTATATAACTTAATGGATAAACAAAACTCATACCTCTACTTTAAGCTCACCTATTGCATCAGAGAATTTGACGATATTGGAAACTCGTGGATCGTTTGTTCTAAGATAAATTTCTTGAAACACACTGAACAAATCAACACCTACAAATGTCCTCTACAAGAACCATAAAGCTTTTGATTAATTTCAAGCTAAACATTCGCATAAAACCTAATCATAGATAAGTTGAGGTATTACTTGGATCGGGGAGGCGCTTCCAGGTCTTGTTGTGAAGATCAACTGCCATCGGCCCTCGATCAAACTCGAGCTAGTCTGCAGAACTGAGCTCACAATTAACTAAACAAAATAAAAAACTTAAAAATCCCTACTTTTCATGTTGATGCCTAACATTGTGTTTTGAAAAACATTATCTTGTTACAAGTTGCTTCAACAAAAGTTAATATATTTATGATTTGTAAACACTATAATCCGCCTGAAACAGGTTTAAGGTTTAGGGTTTAGAATCACACACCGGATCCGGGACGCCTTTCGCAGCTTCTAGAACTGCAACAGCTTGTTCAACAGCCTACATGATCATCAAACTATAGTTGAATTAAACATTCTAAAAGAATCTAGTCATCAACTGATCATCAACCACTGTCAATTGAACCCATAATCTACCACCAAACATGTTAAATTGTTCAATTTCATGATGAATTATGCTGTTAATCCCACAATGATTTCAAATTACCTTGAGTTGCTGAGGAGAAGCAGATCGACCACGTCCTTGAATCCCAATGACACTACTGATGAGTGAACTTTCATCACCACTGAACTGAATCTCCTCACTTTGCTGCATCTGTTCTTCATCAACGGCAGAACACAAAACATGTCGGAGAAGGTGATGCCGCCGGCGGTGATTCAGACGATAAGACGTCGGAAATGCGATTGCAGACCTTTGTTTGATGCAGGTGGTGTTGATTTGGGGAAGATGACTGAATCGAAGCACTAGATTTGCAAAGCAACCCATTTTGGATTAATCAAAAAGATGATTTTGAATGGGTTTAAACTTGGTGCCGATGATTACTAACGGCCACACAGCATTCTGATTTCTGATCGATCGATCGATATTGTTGTTGATTTGTTCGCACGGTTCCGATGAAATCAGACCCCACATGGGTTTTATCATTGGCTATCGATTGCTCAACTTTAGCCAAAAAGTATGTGTAAACCATAGCTCCAAATTTAAAGGCCATGTTTGAGAATGTTTATTTTGATTG
Organism: Flaveria robusta; assembly: GCA_025506415.1. NCBI lineage: Eukaryota > Viridiplantae > Streptophyta > Magnoliopsida > Asterales > Asteraceae > Flaveria > Flaveria robusta. Next base: position 25,608,210 of record CM046471.1, on the reverse strand, counting down.
AAAAAAACTTTCGACAAAAAAAACTTATTAATTTATGATTTTTCAGAAAGAATTTTTAAAAAAATGTTCGGATTAGCTTATAAACTAAAATATTGTAAAATGACCAAATAAGATATGATTTTAATAACGATAGGAGTTAATAGGAGATAGTAAAGGAGTATAATAGAAAATGTGATCAAAAGGAGTTTTCAAAAGTCAATAAGTAACCCCCTCCTTACTTCTCAAAACCTCCTTTTTACCCTATATGAAAAGTTCTTTTGGGTTTGCCAAACACTTTTTTTGACTTATTAACTTTTGAGAAGTTAATAAGTCAAAAGTTGGGATAAAATAAGCAATCCCAAACATGCACAAAATCTTTGATCATAGATGGATTATTCTTTATGAATGAAGATATTATTATCTTTGAATCTTCAACTTCTATTCTACTTATGCCGAAAAGAAGGGTTATGAGGGTACTTCGATTGAGTATAGCCAACAACGTGTTGACGGAATTCCTCGAATGTATTCTATGTATTACATGAAATGACTGTAATTAGATAAGAAGTAAAACGTTACTTTTGATGTGTATATTTGATGATACTGTTTATTTCTATTAATTTTTTAATAATTTTAGTAGTGGTTGTGTGTAAAAGGTGAAGAAAATATAATGATAAATGTATAAAAAGAAATATTTTATTTGAAAGAGAGAAGAATTTTTTTTTTAATTTTTAATGTAATTATAAGATCAAACATAAAAAAACAGATGTGATTTTTCTAAAAGATGCATTGTATATAAACTATGTACATATTTACAAACATATTTATATTACCGTAATTGTCTGTATAAAAACCTCAAATTTAATGTATGGTTTACAATCAAGCTTTGGTTAAGAATCTAGAATGGTTCTAAGGTATTCACACAAATGTACATGAAACGATTGGTTCAAAGGTATTCACACGAATGTACGTGAAACGACTAATCGTCAAATCATTGTATTGGTTATTTTAATCTTACAATCTAAGATGTTTCTTTGAGTTTATCACATGGTTCAAAGGGTTTTGGTACTTAGAGATTGTTTTAAAAACATTAATCTTGAAACTAATTGAGATTTCTGGTTTCTATGATGCTTGCTTTGAATTTACAAGTTTTTGAAAAGTTTTCTTATATTAAATTTAAAATTAATTTTAGCTTAACGGTAAAATCATTTAAAGTTAGAGTGATACATTTTCACTTGAGGTCAAGGTGATGGATTAATGCAAATTAGTTATGTATGTTTTAAGAAAATATCCAAACTTGTTACCTTTTTGTTTTGTACTAAATCTGTTACTTCACAAAAACCATATGATTTCAATCAACTGTTGGGATTATTAGGGTTTATTTTTTGTTTTCTGAAAGTTTGAAGAGTAAGATAGAACAAAATAATGTTAGAGAGATGTGTATAAAAAGGAAATTTAATGTGGTATTTATAGGGATTAATGTTTTTTAATTTATTAAACTATTTTTAAGTCTAGGAGCTGCCAACGACTATTTGGCCAACAGTTGAATGTGCAATGGATCAAAAAGGAACCGAAAACATTTTATTATCTACGATCATTTTAAAATATATGAGAGTAATGGAACCAGCAATTACATGGATCTTAAACAAATTAGTCTACAGCAATCCCATTTACTTGTCATATATATATATATAAATAAATACACTTACATTGACCGAAACTCCAGGCCACATACAATTAGTCCACACATAGTTCCCTCATAAGTTATAAACTTCAGATTCACCGGAACACAATCATTTTTAAGTTGACGATTAGAGTTGAATTTCCACACTTTAACCTCCATCCATCCATCTTCCCTTCGTTTCGGAGCACTAATGTTTTCATGTAAATTCCATGGCTCTGGGGATCGAAAATCAATAATTTCAGCCTCTTTATTATTTCGGTGGAGTAGGTCTCGTACCTTCACCGGGCAACGCAGCCCACGACATTTTTCTGAAAGCTTGAAGACAAGGTAACACAAATATTCTGTATATTGTGACAATATTTGACTTTGAATTTTGCATTTGATACGAAATCCTTGTTGTGGTAGTAACTCAATCACCTCTTTAAATCTGCACGTAAGGTGTTACGTTACATCAATGTGAAGTTATGTTATGTAACGCGGAAATGTATATAATTAGGTTAACCTGGAGTCCGTTGAGGGTTTCAAATGAAAATGCTTCACATTAGAAGAGTCGTACACAACTTCCTTTGCTAAAAGGATGAAATCATTGTTTTGATTTACTTTATTTAGCGATAATAACTGTTCATCAAAGGCCTTGTTAAGAGAAAGAATTTAATACTAATTAAAGAATATATTATCATATTAAAGATCGAGTGATTTACCTGATCCTTGTTTGAGTTCGATTCTAGAGTTTGTTGAAGTTCTTTCTTCACGTGTTTAGAAAGAAAAGAAAATCATAAAATTATTATGGAATTGCTACACATACATCATACATCTATCATTGTTTAATAACATAAAAGGCGCTATAAAGTACTTTTAAACTTACGTTGTCAATGACTCGAAATTCAATGCCTTCAACATAGATCGAACCTTTTCCACAATAGTATTGTGAAAAGCTTTCGAGTAGAACTTCAAAATTAATTCTCACCCCCTTTTTTGTACTTCAGGTTCACATACATTGGTTTAGTTGAAAATGTTCTTATGTCACAAAATTTGAAAATGATATAAGCCCCATAATTAACATCAGGAGATAAAAGTCGAGTAGTTATTTTGATTCGTATCTTCAGCTTTGAGATATCAGTCATCTCTGCAACCTTCAGAAACCTGCACTTATCTTACAATATTAAAGTCTACACTCATCTCTCTTCCCCCAACCCAACACATACTTGTACTATTGAGTTTTTCTCTTTATTCCAAAAAATAAACCAAATAGCTAGGTTCATATGTTTAACAAGAATTCATGTTGAACATATCGATCCTTTTAGCCGTCTAATAATGCATATATCTAAAAAAAAGTTGATTTTGCATTGAACTAGAGTCACATATATGCACATGTTTTACAAAAAAACACAATACAAACCTTGATTCTTGAACAGATTGCCACCTATATGACGTACGATTTTTGTATGTAAACATTCTTGCCGATGTCATCTCATTTCTTTCTCCATTACTGCCAAGTGAAAACAACTAGATACAAAACAAAATGAGTTAAACCCAAATCTACCATATCCCATTAAGGATCATAGTCAAATATCCATTTTTCTTAAGAGAATTGAGAAGATGATGTACGAGAAGAAGCTGGTTACCACTTTGCTGTCTTCAAGGAGAATTCCTTTAGCGAACATGTCGTATAGATCTTTTTTTGTTGTCGTAGAGTTGACGATCTTTGAATATTTTGACATTCTGATGATTTCGTTGTAGTCTATAGGCAGTTTGGGCCTCCATATTTCATAATCCTCCTATATTAAATAAGGAAAAGTTTCACTCAGTACTAACCAAGTTCCACCATTGTTTTACTAAAATCACTCAAGGTTTTTTGTTCTAATAAAAATCCTTAACTTTCATTAGGTGTTCCAGTCATGTGAAATTATTTATAAATTATAGTAACCAAGATTCATATGTTTCCATTTGGATCACTCAATTTGAATTTCTTTTATTAATTAAAATTTATAAAACAATTCACAAGATTATAACACCTAAAGTAAGTTAAATGGCTTTGTTGAAATAAGAAAAATTTAGATGAATTTAATGGAACAATTTAAATACTTAATTAGATACTAACTGGAAAATCTAAAGTTTTATATACATTCGAGGCATTATTTTACTTGAAAAGTTAGTCGGCACATATTAAAGTATGAAAGGTGGTCGATCACATAAAAGTATGAAAACTTACTTGGAACTTCAATGCCTCCTTTAGTTTTATTACCACTTCACTTGCCGATGGCCGGTCACTAGAATTATGCTCTAAGCATTGATAGGCAATCCATTGAAATGTTTCCAATGATTGTGGTTCTATCTGTTCCTTTATACCTTCAAAAATCATAGTATTAAGGTTACCTTTTTTTCTGTAGCGTCTAACAACTGAAGGGCCTAATGATTGTGAGTGATTCACACATCCCTTAAACCATGCCAATCTTCCACACAACATCTCAGTTAAAATCACACCTAATGAGTATACATCTGAAGATTGAAGTAAGTAACCATTAGTTTGGTATTGTGAGTCGATGTATCCTAATGAGTGGTAATCATTATCATCAACGTGTTTAGCCCTCTCGTATACCCATGATTTGCAGGATAATTCAAAATTAGATATTTTAGCATTCCAATCACCATCAAGTAGAATGCTACTACTTTTAATGTCTCTATGTTTCATCAAATCCATAGAGTCTCCACTACCATTATGAAGAAACTCCAACCCGCTTGCAACATTGATACATATCTTGAGGCGTTTCATCCACGTAAGGCGAGAATCACATAAATGTTTATCGAGTTTTCCATTAGAGGCATGCTCGTAAATAATGATCCTTTCATCCATTTCATTACAGTACCCGATAAGAGTAATGATATTATCATGCTTAAACGCAAAAAGAATATCAAGCTCTGTCAAAAACTCAGTATGTCTTTGAGGAGACACTTTATCCCAACGCTTCACAAAAATATGGGTACATCCATTAGCATGGGAAACTTCTCCTTCATAAAGCTTCCAAAATCTACCTTCTCCGATGCAATTGTAGCTGCTGAAATTCTTTGTACTCAATTTTATGGCTTCTAATGACAAATGGAGGTTGTTCTTGTAGGTTTTCTGCAAAATGGGATATTTGAATTAATAAATTTAAAACTAAAAACAAATACCTTAAGGTATGAAAAAAATGTATCTATAAAAATATTTTTTATAAAATGTTTGATTCATTTTTTATGATTAACAAACTAATATAAGCATAAAACCATGCTCATCGATAAGATACTATTTATTATCAAGGATATAAATAGAAGGAGAAGTTATAGTTTGCAAAGAGATGCATACTTGAAAGTTTAACGCTCGTGTAAGTTCTTTGATGACGACCTCCATTGTCGGACGCTCGGATTGAGTTTCTGCCAAACATTGACCAGCGATTTTTGCAAATGTGTCCAACGACTCTTGATTGGCCCCTCCTATTAGCATAGGAATGTTTTCATCGTCTTCCATTATATTTGGATCAACCAAATTATTTAATGTTCCTTCATGGAGGCATTGTCGTGCTATTGATGGAAGCCCTTTTTGACCATAAGTTCTATCATATGCCAACTTTCCACAAACGATTTCAAACAAAACTACTCCAAAAGAGTAGACATCCGATTTAGTTTTTAGCTTACCTGTGCTCACATATTCCGGATCCAAGTATACTTCTGTCCCCGCAATATTATTAGTAACAAGGGTGCTACCTTGTTGAGTTGCATGGTATAACTTGGAGAGCCCAAAGTCAGCAATCTTTGCTACCCAATTATCACTCAATAAAATATTGGCACTTTTTATATCACGATGAATTATGCTTTCTTTGTCCTCTGTACTTGTATGAAGATACTTCAATCCATGTGCAATATCAAGACATATTTGTATACGTTGAGCCCATGTAAGATTAGTCATGTAATCAGTGTTTTTCAAATAATCAACAAGGCTTCCATTAGAAATATACTCGTAAACCAAGATCATCTCGTCTCCTTCGTTACAAAATCCATAAAGAGAAACTATATTTGGATCCTTACAGTTAATAAGCGTTTCAATTTCTGCAAGAAAGCCTTGTTTTCCTTGCTCGTCATTTCTACTAAAGATGCGTTTAATGGCTACCGTGCTATTTTTCTTAGGCAATTTGCCTTCATTCTTCCCATCAATTGCCAATAAATTCGCATTAAGATCTAGTTGTGCTTTGTACACCTGTCCCTAACCACCTGACCCAATGCAGTATGCTTCAGAAAAGTTATTGGTTGCTGATTCTATATCTCTCAATTGAAATTTCAGGTGATCTAAGTTTTTCCCCTGTAGTATTAAAGTACTTGTTAAAAGAAAGCATCATCATGCACCACAATATTACATGTAATACCCAGATTCAAAATACATTTAAAAAAAGATAAAGAAAATCAAATCAAATCTTACAGACCATAATAGAGGTTATGGATGTAACTTCGTGGCTAAGACTCGATAAGTCGGTGATACGAAGGGATAAGGCAGCCCTGGATGTTGACACGTGGAAGCATTATATGGACAGGGTTACAAACCCTTACCCTAGTACTTATTATCTGTAAAGATAATGCACTCGGTAACATGGCTAAACATGGCTGGTTATGGTTTGGTGGCTAAAGGATTAAGACTTCCTAAGCATTAAGGGTCCCACGGGCGATCTGATAACAAACTATGATCGGTGTACGTACAACAAAAGATCTAGATGCGTATTTCATCCTATGTGCCTTGTATGATTATTCTAAATTAATATTGAATTTTTAAACCTTTTACATGTAAAGAATGATTGAATTGAATTAATGTGGCATTAGATCATACTACGATATAAAGTTTGTAGGTGTATCTAGTGTTGAATTTGTAAAACAATCTTATGAATAAATAAGTGATTCAGTTTTGAGGAATGACTAGATTTCTGAAAAATATTACGGTATTATTAAATGAATTTTCGCCGCAAAAAACCCTTTGAAAATGATTTCCCGAATAAAATAATGAAACGATCTCATTATTAGTTTATTGTTTCCGCTATTATTAATTGTGCATTCCTTTCGGTTCAACGGGTGGATTGTTACATTTACTTTAAAGACACGTTGAAACCTTGTCTGTCACTTTACATAATTCTTTAACATAGTTACCTTCAAGTAGTTAAGTGATGATGTGCCTTCAACTACAACAGCAGTTGTACTTGGATGTTCCTTCAATAAAATAATTGAGATAATGAGAATTAAACTAGTAAACTTAGATATAGATTTATTTATGATAGAGGAATGAAGATAAAAGGTGGGACAACGAAGTCAAAGGCTTACATATTTGTGTTGAAGTTCCAATGCTTTCTCAAGCTTTGAGAGAACTTGATTCATCTCCGGTCGTTGTGACCGATGCTCCTTTAAGCAATAATATGCTGTTTCAGCGAAGATGTTGAATGATTGCGTGTTCATTTGTTTTCGAAGGTCGGGGTCTATGAGATCATCTAGTTGTCTATTTTCATAATGTGATCTGGCCAATTGAGCAAAATACCAATTATCATTGTTTTGTATATATGCTTCTCTCCCAAACAAAACTTCAAACAACATGACACCAAAGGAGAAGACATCAGACTTATGAGTCAAAACTCTGGTGTTTACATATGTTGGATCCATACGTTGTGGCGAGCCATTATATTTAGTAATACGATGAATTGTATGCTTCTTAGCATTAAAGGCAAATCCAAATCCATGTAACTTGGGTTCCCAGTTATGATCTAGTAAAACTTTTGAGGGCTTGACGTTACCATGTACGACATATTGATCGTCTGCTACATCATTATGAAGGTATTTCAATATGCGTGCAACCTTAACACATATTTGCAATCTTCGCATCCAAGTGAGGGTGGGATCACTTAGATGTTTTTCAAGACTTCCGTTGGCCTCATGCTTGTTTATCATGATGTCGCCGTGCTTACTCCTTAAACAAACGCTAAAGAGAGAGACGATACTTTCGTGCTTTAGAATTTTAGCATATGATATCTCGTTGATCACAACACTTACCTCAAGAGGTAGGCGGGCAACAATATCGATCAATTCCCCCGAGTGCAAGAGTTGTCCTCTGTAAACATGAAAGGAGGTACCTTTTTTCAAGAGATTTTCATCAGAGAATTTGTTGGTGGCCGTTCTAATCATTTCAAATGAGACATATGGGTAACCCCTCAAATGCACTGCGCACATGATGTGTACCTAGAGAAACCAAAATATATATTAATAAAGATGAAGAATATTCCTTCTCTTATATATACATATATATGTACTAGTGGAAATGTCCCGCGCGTTGCGGCGGTACGGCTGTTGCGCGATTTTTAGGAATTCGATTTTAGTTAGTATCGGCTCGGTGCGTTATGATGTAAATTAAAAAAATCAAAATATAATTATTGAAAAAATTAAATGAAAGAAAACAAATACGTATATTACAAAAGTCTTTACGATAAATATATTATCCCAACAAGATTAGTGAAAACATAGGTGGTATTTGTGGTCGGAAATCAATTACTACCCAGATTTTAGAGGGTTTTCGTTTTAGAAATGTAGGTTAGAGTTTTATAATCATTGGAGGCAGCTTTCGGTGGTGATTTGCATAGACCGGAGAAAGTTAATGGAAAAATTGTCACAACAAATTACCATCTTGATTGTTATTTAGCTTTTAACAACCGACAAGGGAAATGGGAAGAGCAATTAGTGCTCAATCGCAGTGAATAAATGAAATTGAAAATAAATGACGGTTTTGTTTGGACACGTGTATATGCTTTAACATTTGTATTATAAGCATCATATATTATACTTTATTATAAGTGTATAAATGAAATAAGATGATTAATTTTATAAAATTTAAGCATGATTTTTCATATGTGTATCTTAATTCATATGTAAAATTATCATTCAATCATCCTTTCATTTTTATTATAAAAGATATAGATAAATATTAAAATTATTAAACTTACTATATGCCCCTAGAAAAATATTAGTATTATAGTTATTACAAACATAAAGATATATATATATATACATATATATAAGTTATATACTTAAATATTTAAATAAAATAATACTTAATTTAAATAATATTTAGTTATAAAATTATAATTAGTAAATATAAATTTAAATGTCAATTTATAGTATCATAAATAAAATAAAATTTAATGAAGTGAATTAAATAATATCAATTATTAAATCATGTATTAATAATGTTTATTAATAAAACTTTTGGATTAAAGTTGAAACAATTTATGAAACTTTTAGAGGTAAATTGATGTTTTTAATCTTTTGCAAGAAAATGATTATTTTAGTTAAACCTTAGTAAGTAAAACTGAAATTAATTCTAAAATTTAATTGATAAATTTATTAGATTGCCCCTAAAATGTCTTAAAATCTTAATCAATTCTCTATTCTACCCCTTTTGAATGCCTTGCACTTCTTTATACATGTTGATTCAAAACTTGTATGTTTGGTAAAATTAAATCTTTATCAAGAGAGATTTATTATAAGGTAGTATAAATATAAGTATTTAAATAAAATAATACTTAATTTAAATAGTATTTAATTAAAAAAATATGATTAGTAATTATAAATTTAAATATCAATTTATATTATTATAAATAAAATAAAACTTTAGTTATAAAAATATGATTAGTAATTATAAATTTAAATGTCAATTTATATTATTATAAATATAATAAAATTTAATGAAATGAATTAAATAATATCATATTATTAAATAATGTATTAATAATGTGTATTAAATAATACAATAATTAGAATAAGTTAATTAAATGGGGGCAAAAGTGGAATCATTGCATAAAGCATTTGTACTGTATATTTAAAATGTTGTATAAGTGTCTTACACTTTTAATGAAATTACTATTTTATCCTTCTAATATGTATTATATAGTAGTATAGATTACAATCTATATTAATCTTTTTGGTCTGTGGGACCAGTAGAGTTTTAAATGTTTATACTTTTGCCATAATACTTTTGTGGTGTTCAAGATTTGTTACCTTATATAATGACACAATGATACAGAGATGGTAAATTGGAGAGAGAAAGTAGAGAGAGAAGGTGGCGGAGGACGACATTGTGCACTCATCTCCGGCTGCCTTTGTCGCCAAGGGACGATCATCCGGTCCTTGAATTGTGACATCTGGTGCCTCCCCGTCTCTATTTCTACGATGATCTTCATTTTTAGAGAGAGAGAGAAAAAGTAGAGAAAGAGAGAGATTTGTCGATGATGGCTAGCCTGAGATGGTCTTGTAGCCTAACATTGTCGGTCGCTGACCACCCACCTTTTCTAGCAGCGGCGGTTAAGGCTGTGCCCTGGTACGTAAAGTCTACAGGCGTTTCCGGCCGATGAACGGTCTTTCGACTTTGTGGTCGAGACTTTCAGTGGCTCTTTGTCTCCATCTCTTTAGTTTTCTCTATTTATCACTTTACTGGGATGTTTAGATCTGTCGATGATGGTTATGATTACTGGCCTGAGACTCTTTTATGGGTTAACGTTGTCGGTCGCCAACCACCGCCGCCTTGGTAGCGTTGCTGACATTGATTTTGTTGTCTCTTTAACTAGTCATAGTTGATTTTCTATTAAAACACTAGATCGGGTTGCTATGAGACTTTTTAGAACTGGTTATCAATGGTGTTGTGGTTCTTAAATCTAGCATGTGTTTATGTTGTAGAGCTTTGATTTTAATTTGTGAAGCTTAAATCTGTTATGCATTGTGTTTTGGTTAGGGTTTCTCTTGTGGAGTATAAATTGATGGTATGTTTGTGATGGACCCTAAATTGTTGATGATGGACCTTAAGTTTTGATTTCAGTTTATGTACATATGCATTACGTTTGCCAGTTGGGATTGATGAAACTGCATGCAATTTGGTTACAACTGTCTGTTATTGTCGCGGTTGTCTAAGGGGATTAATACTTATATATAGTCTACATGAGTCTTAATTCATTTGGCTATGATGACTTTGGTACAAACTGGGTTTTGGCATGGCGTTTCCATGGACGGTGAGTACACTTTTGCATAGTTACAATCTGAGTCGCAGCCGATACTCTCCGGGAGCAAACGCTGAGCCTAAACCAGTTCTCCAAATAAGGCCTAATGACAATTGTATTAATCTCCCCGTGGCAACGCGCGGAAAAAATAACTAGTTGTTATTATTCTTATCTCCTACCATTGATGCCTATCACATACCATTGATACCTCCTGTGGCTGTTGTTTGGTTAAACGGGTTTGTTTACGAGTCATGATTATGGGTCAAACGGGTCAGTAGGTTATGGGTCAAGTGATTAAACGGTCCAAGGGTAAAACTGTAAAAGAGTCTTATTTTACGTGGGTTATTATGTTTATCTTATATTCCTACTCTAATAAATTGGTTTTTCTAAAGTAAAATTTTTTAAAATAAAAATAATTAAAATAGAGAGTTATAATAAGAAAATTTTTAAAAATAAAAATTTTTTAAAACGTTATTTTAAAACAAAATGTTTTATATATCTTTGGAAAAAACAAAGAAAATTAAAAAGTTCATATTATTGTTTTATTACTTATAGTTATTACACTTACGTAATTCCAATGATATCATGTCTTAGTATATCATTTTATAATTAATGATTTTTATTCTATTTAATATTTTATTTGTTCAACCCGTGTAATACACGAGTTTACTAAATCTAATTTTTATTTTTATATTATAATAAAAGAGTAACTAATTGGGACACGTGGAAGCACCACATTCATCCTCACCATAATTTTCCCGCCTCTCTCTCCTACTTAATAGTTACTATAATTACTAATAATATTATTTAATTTATTTATAGACTAAAAATATTTTTTGATAAATTAAGAAAGAAATCTTTTAATCAATATTATTTATAAAGAAATAAAATTTTATAAAATAATCTTCTTTTCAAAAACATCAAACTTTTTTAAAAATATAAAATATTTTAAAAATCAATATTTTTAAAAAGTAAAATTTTTATAAATAAAAAATAATTATAAATAAATTTTATAAAACCTTTTGTTTTGAATCAAAATATTTAGTTTTTTTAAACAAAAAAAATTTAAAAACTTGATATCATTATTTTGTTACCTATAGTCCTTACATATAATTTCAACCGTATTTTATTTTAAAATATCATTTTATAATTAACAAAATTTTATTTTATTTAATATTTTATATATTCAACCCGTGTAATACACGGGTTATTAAGTTAGTATTCTATATAAACACTAGTATGACTTTCAGTTTAAATGAGCACATTAATTCAGTTTCAACTTGTCTTTGTATTCGTGTCTTTGAAGTTGATTAATACAACATAGAAAGATTCTTAAAGTTGTGTGGTTGTGTGTGTTATTATTGGGTTGAACCAATAATTGTGTCTTGATTGTCTCCTTATGTGTGTATAACCTAGATTAATTAGCCCGTATATTACACGGTGATCAATAAATAAAAAATAATATTTTAAGATAATCATTAGAATTGCGTATCATTAATTACTATAAGTAATAAATCAATATTATCAACTTTTAAACTTTTGATTTTAAATTATTTTTTTATTTTTTTAAAAAAAGTTAAACATTTTGTTTGAGAATAAACCGTTTATCTTTTAAAATTTTCTTATTATAACTCTCTGTTATAATTATTTTTTGTTTATAAAAATGTTACTTTTTAAAACATCATTATTAAAATATTTTATATTTTTAAAAAAATTGATGTTTTAGAAAATTTTCTTATTTTATAAAAAAAATTCCTTAAAAAACCTATTTGTAATCTAAAAAAGAATTAAATCATATTTTTAATAATTAATGTAGTTATTTAATAATAAAAAAAAGCGAGAAAATTTTTATAAAAATAAATGTGATACTGACACGTATCTTTTGTAAGTACTAAAAAGAGAAAATGGTTTATTTCTTTTTTTCTTTGACTAATGCAATTGATCTTGTCTGTATCGAAATACCATAATATTTTACATATATGAATATTTTGAGATTCAAGAGTCATACCTTTGTACACAATTCGTGAAGCGACTAGCAAGGTGAGCAAGTGTCTTCGGTTGTATATTTAACAACTTCAACCTGTATATTGGCATTTCCGGTGAACAAACGTCAATTTTTTTTATTTTTAACACATTTATAAATTTATAAGATGAATATACAACCAACCACCACGGCAACACAACCTTCATTTTACACGTTTGATTGTGAAACACACAACTTAACCATCAAATTATCGTTTATGGACAACCAATGTCAAGCGCCCACCAATCAAATTGGCTGGCTGTATATTTAGTTTATGATCTACATACATATATAAATTCTCATATTAATTGGGTTATCTCACGTGTTACGGAGGCTTGTTTTAAATAAAATTTATATCGAAACGTATGTAGAAATAAACATATCACAACGGTACAATCAGAAATAAAAAAACATGACGTCAGAGTGAAAAAACTAAAAATATATTATACTTGACTAATAGGTTTTGGTTGCGTGTTATGTGGGCTCGATTTTGAATACAATAAATATTGAAACATTGACGGAAATAACCAAATCGTTACGAAATATTCAGAATTTAGAAAAATATCATGTTGTTGTGGGAAAATTACAAAATATAAAAAAATTATGTTGATGTAAAAAACTAAAAGACATAATATATTTAACCATTTGGTTTTAGCTGCACATTGTGGGAGCTTGATTTTAAATAAAATTTATATCGTTACGTATGTACAAATTATCACGTCAGTATATTCAAAATTTACAAAACATTACGTAATCCCAAAAAAGAATTTAAAATTATAATATTTAACTCATGTCAATTTCAAATATGAGTCATATCGAAATGTAGATAAATATAATTATATTACAACAACATATTCTAAATTTTGTAGAGCATTATAGTTTAAAATTTATAAAAGAAAAAAAATATGTTAAAAATAATTATAGTGTTAAAATAATGATGAGAAAATTGCACAAATAGTCCCTGTAGTTTGATCAGATTGCATGATTGGTCCCCAGACTTTTAAAATTGCAAAGTTAATCCAAACTTTTGTTTAGTCATTGCAAATTTGGTCCTCAAATTTTACAAAAGTACAAAGTTAGTCCAAACTTTTATGCGGACGTTGCACTTTTGGTCCCTAAAATTAAATTTAAAAGTTAATTTTAATTTTATAAAATGCATAAAAAATAAATGAATTTAATGTCAGGGACCAAACATGCAATGATTACACAAAAATTTGGACTATCTTTGCAATTTTTAAAGTGTGGGGACTAAATACGCAATGTGGTTAAACCACAGGAACTATTTATGCAATTTTCTCAATAATGATTAGTAGTTTTGTGTGTGCATGAACATTTACTATTGAGGGAAAAAAAAATTCTAATCGTGCTAAATGATTAGGCATGACACGATTAACACATGTATCAATTACAAACACGACATGTTTAACTAATCATGTTAATTATTAAAACACCAACATGATCCTGCTAATAAATGGATTATAAAAATAACATGCTTAACACAATTAAATATCAACTTTAAGTAACAAAATTAAACGACGGTATTTAGCACTGCTAACAAGAAACAATATAAAAAAAACCCATAGAATCCATAAACCCAACTAGAACTTGATTCAGTCATTAATAATAATTAAAAAATAAAATAACAAACAAAAGGTTATTCAATCATTAATAATAATCAAAAAGTACAAATATAAACAAAACTTTATTCAAATGCTAGAAGAAGGTTATCCAAAACTTTTGAATCGAAACAAAAGTTACCAACAGGATAAGGTCTTATATTCATAGTAGATATATTGAATATAAAATTCTTAATTTTATATATTTAATTATTTAAACAGCTCTATTCGTGTCATAAACAGGTTTGGTGGGTCGAACCCACTTAGACCCGGCTTTAATCATTTCATGATCGTGTCGATCCGTTTATGACTCATATCCCTTTAGCTCAAACCAAACTCTCTTAACTTCGTGTCATGTCTTTTAAACATGTCGTGCTAGAAATTGCCAAGATACTACAACAAATTCAGTGAATATTTTGGTAAATTTTAGTAATTATTCGTGACATTTGAATTTTTGTAAATAAAAGTTGATACAACGGTAATTCAAAGAACTTTCTTTTACCCGTTTAAGTTTAAGAGAAAAAAAGTGATAGGTATACGTGATTACGTGAACAAATACATAAACATTGTTAGTATACTTGATATTAAAACCCACCATTATTGGATCTTAATATAAAAAGAAATCGGCCATTATTACTTTGATATTTGTTATAATAATAAACTGATCATTATTAGATCTTAATATAAAAGAAGATTAATGATCTGTTGTATGGTTCTGGTTTGATCTTTTCGCTTTTGGTTAAAAGCAAATCCGAAACCACTCTACATAAACATAACATTGCTTTTACATAAAAATAACACTGCTGTTATATAAACGTAATATATGTATGTAACTAGGTTGGTGTTTGATTTTATTAAAACAATTAGCGTGATTTGATTATAAATTATTGTTTACCATGTTTCATACAAATAAAACAATTAATATGATTTTATGTTTTATTTTGATAGATGCATTAACAAAATGCATGTTAAGATCATCATTGGAGGCTATGGGCAGAATGTGTATGTTGGGTCTAAGCAACTGGAAATATTTGTTAAAAAATAAAATAAAATCATCGGTTTTTAATTGGTTTAGGTTTTCTCGATTCAGTTATATTTGTTTCATGTTGACACCTAGTTCAAAAAGAAAAAGATAGCAATCCTTTTCAACAATTTGTCTTTAATACTAATTGAAATAAATGGAAGGAGTGGACTATTTTTTTTTTTTAACAGCGAGTTAGATGTTAGTAAGTTAGTAACATCAAATTAGTAATTATTTGTTCACGTCAGAGATTGAACCCATGACCTAAGAGAAGCAAAGCTTCCATCTACCCCTTAGACCATAAAACCAAAAGATCATTGGCAATTTCTAAAATCATCATTCGAGCAAATAATTTTTTGAAAACCTAAATATCAACAGATCTATATGCTTTTAAACAAATTTAAGTGTCTTTTATGAAATCTCCCAAAAGATCAATCAGATTAACGAAGATCAATTATGTGTTTATTCAGAAAAAAGAGAGCGAAAGGCGTAACTTCCTTCTTAATTATTATGCACACTCAAATTCATACAATTTAATTAATATTTATATATGAAGGAATTGCTGAGTTCGATCATAATATATGGGAAACACGCATAAATTAAAATGAAAAACAAAGAAACAAACATGGATGTGCAGAAGAAGAAATCAAATGTGTTATGTGAGCATCACAAACTATGAATTGAAGCTTGTAATCAATGAAATTTACACATAAATTAAACTAATTATAACTTAAGAAAATACCAACCTTTGCTTTTACTCGCGATGGATTATGGATATGATGGATCTGACTTTCTTCAAGATCTCGGATGATAAGATTATGAACTGTTAATTGAAGAGAAATGGAAATTAAGATGAACAGTGTTTTATATTTGATTAATTAGCAACTTCCGAGGATGGTGATAGTTTGCAAACAGGTCAACTTTTCCATATTTTATATTCCTAAATTTACGGTCGGAAAACTGTCAGGTGTCAGCTATAAAATGTCAACTAATAATAATACATATATTTTCTAATAATATATTTCAGAGATATTAAAAATTAAATGATAAATTACGGCAAAAGTTATCATTTCATACTATGGTTCGTTTTGGTTAGCGCGATTTAGCTTCATAAACACAATTAAAAAAATCAAATAAAAAATAAATTTAAAATACTACGTTCAACTTCAACTTTAACAAAATATAATATAATTTTGTTTAAAGAAATTAAGTTTAACTTCAACAAAATACACATAACTTTATCATTTTTTAAATCGAACGAATAAAACCCGTAACACCACATAACAACCAGCAATCCGCTTTTAGTAAATAAATCAAAAGTATGTTTGAACAATTCATTATAATATATAAAAATATAGAAGTATCACATGAAACGATCCGATACAAATATTATAGTTTAATACTTTGACATGTAAATTAGTTAAAAAAATATAATATATTCTTAACAAATAAGTAAATGCAATGATATATGTTATTACATAAAAACATATATATTACAAGTAAAATAATCTGAGCCACACCGAGCCGAGCTAACAAGCGAGCTTAACCGAGCCGGCTCAGCTCGTCACGAACCGAGCTGAGTTCAGCTCGTTTTCATACCCAGCCAGCTCGGTTCGGTTCAGTTTAAAACCAAATCCTTTCGAGCGAGATACGAGCCACGAGCTATTTGAACGGTACTATTTGTCAATGCCGATTACCAACTCATTAGGATGTGGGGGTGCCCTACTGCCTATGCCACACCCACTACACCATACCACACACCGACCAATCACATTTTGTCATGTTATAACACACCACATTACATCACAAACTCAAATTTAGTGACGGCGATGTTGCCACAATATGGTATATCACACCACTATACCCCCCCCCCCACACACACAATATGTTCACGGCTAGTACATGTTGAGAATAAGAAAAAACACGGCGTAGTGGGGAGGGGGGCGGTATTGCTGCTCGGCGCCAGCCCATGCCACGCCCCCACCCCGTACTATGTTAAAAAAAAAGTGAAGTGTGTAGAGTTGTAAAATAACTAACAAACATTTAATGGATTATATTTTTTATCTAGCTGTTGTAAAGCTAGGTGATGTGGCGGCCTCGTTCAACGTTGGGGTGTAACATTGCAATTATGGATATCTCGTTGATAACCTTGTTAAATTTGAATGGTAATTTATAGATGCTAGACGGTAATACTTTTTATGGTAAAACATATATTCATTTCTGTCGATTAATTAGTTTGTAAATAAATGTAGCATAACAATAATTCAAAACACTTTGTTTATTTATTTGTTTCAAGTTTAAGAAAGGGAAAATGTTAGGAATATGTGAACAAATACATAAACAGTTGTTAGTATACTTAATATGTAACTGATTAAAACATTATAATAACTTGTAATTTGACACATCAAAGGCTAAACTTTTTTAATTGTAACTAGTGTTATTACCCAGATGCGCGTTGCGCATCTTGGGAACAACGTAAACCGTTGCTCAAACTTATAATGTTCAGCATGCGGCTCTGAACTGATGCCAGGTTGTGGCTGCATACCGGAAATGGCCGCCAAGCCAAGGCAACTGGTACCAGTTTTCATGTAACATCATAGCCGCGCAACAACCAAAACTAAGAGCCTAAGATGAATTCATGTGAAGTTCAAATGACCAACAGACAGTAATTCAAAAAATATGCATAGCAACATCTCAAAAGAGATGAAGCTCAGCATCATCAATGAGTAACAAAGCCTCAACCTTAGCACCATCGACGTTTGATAAATGACAAAAAAAGATCTAGCTTCACCGACATCAATAGAAAACCAAACAATCATCGAAATCAACTATCTAAGACAGTAAGATCACACCAAAGGTACGAAAACAACCGAGGGGACCACGTCAATAACAAAAGGAAGACGGAAGGGCAATAGACACACCAGCATCGTCACCATCAAAAATCAAATTAGATCTGAGATTCGATTTACTTCAGGCAAATATGAGGGGCCCTCACATGCATGTGACCGCACCTACACCAACATTCGTTGCCATCAACTGAGGATCATAACACATATTAGGCGTAAAAATGGCAACTAAACCGGAGCGGCCAACACCTCCGCCGCCTTCGACATTCAATCTGCTGGCCGCATGTCCATACCCCTATGCAGATGTTGATTTCAGGGAACATCGAACGATTGGAACTATAACAACCACCAAATCCGTTGGCCACGTCAAAGAGGAAATAGATAGGTATAGCCGGTGAACCCACTTTCTCGATCTAGCCGGGAATGAAAGGCCGATGGCCTGACATCTCCGGGACCCACAGACCCAATCAAGCCATCGCCACCGACAAAATGAAATAGCCACCACGGGCAACGACGCCAATGTTATAGGGCGGTAGGTCGTGACGATAACAGGCAACGACACCAGGGCAACCACCGCCTGCGTGTTGACGACCAGACACTCTCTCTCTAAAATCAGGGTAAATAGAAAACATGAAAAAAAATCACATTTAAACTTCAAGACACAAGAACTAAATATAAAGCCTCTCAAAATAGTGGTGGCTAACACCTTAAAATAAAACACGTTCCTATTCCTACTTTTGGTAAATTAACATTACACATTTCAAAAAAGCACTCCCTTAATATTATAAAATTTTGATTTCATTTGAAGGGTAATAAAAATAATAAAAATACAAAGATATTCAAACGTAAAGTGTCATACCCAAGCATGTTAGGTTGCCGGTGGAATGTTTTTCATTTGCAAAAAATATTGTTAATTTAATGTGACAGAAGTGAAAACCCAATGCAGCTTGTGGCCAAAATACAAATTCATTGAACTTTCCTATTCATCCTTTTGGTAAATTAACATTATGTGGCCAAAATACAAATTCATTGAACTTTCCTATTCATCCTTTTGGTAAATTAACACTATGTAATTAATGATAATGTCACTAATTGTACTATTGTGTATTTAAATAAATGCACATGGTCATATGGTTATACGATACGGTGATATGTGAACAAATATATAAATAAATTTTAATATTAAGCAAATTTCACTTTTAATCCTTGTGCTTTTGTCAAAATAACGGTTTTCCTTCAAATGTTTCAAAATCACGATTTTACTCTCTGTGATTTGAAATTCATCTCAATTAACTCCAAACCACTAACAACGTTAAACTTTTTCGTTAATTACAAGGGGTATTTTAGTAATTTTATATGTGAGGACTAATTTTGTAATTATCTGTTTAGGAGGACTTAAACAAAATAATTTGTCATCATATAACCATCACCCACGTCTTCTTCATCCATAATCGTCAAATACCATCACCCATATCATCATCATCACGATCTAACAACTAGAATCGACCACCACCACAACCCACCATAGGCCCACAACCACCTGCAACATCATAATCACCAACCACCACCGGTTGTTCAAGTCGCCAAACTTGAGTTGAATTGGGGAATTTAAGATGTGTGGCATGTTATCGAATCTCACCCACCACTCCACCCCCATAGTCCTTCCGACACCACCATCATCATAATCATCCGCACCACGTCCACTACCATCGCAACCCAAATCGGTTTAGGGTTTTTATTGTTGGGTTTTTTCTTAAACAAATCAATTTTTCAACAGATCGGTGGTGGCAAGTGTGGAGATCTGAGGTAGATCAAAGGAAGTTTATGGTGAGGTTTTGTTGTGTTCTTTCTTAAACAGATCGACTTCTAAGGTGGAATTTACGCTTCGATTAAGGTTTGATTTTGGTGACCGATGGTTATGATAGTTAGCGATGGTTGGATTATGGTACAAATTTCAATATTGATGGTGATTGAGTGACCAATGGTGATGGTGGTGGTGAGTGTTGGTTATGATTTTGGGCGGCGGTGGTTTTGTGTTGGCAATTCCTAGTGGATTTGATCCGTAGTATAGGGCCAGAAGGTGTGGGGGTGGTAATTGTGTTGTGGTGGACATGACAGTGGTAGTGGTGGTGTTTGGGGGTAGTGGTTTGTGGGGGAAGTGGTAGTGGTGGTGATGATGTTGGAAGTAAAGGGGTGGTGGTGGTGTTATGGCTAGTGGTGCCAACATTGTGGTGGTGGCGATGGTGTTCAGTGGATGTCAAAGTGTGTTGGATTTCTAAGTAATATACAGAAATAATCCTTTTAATTTAATAAGGAAGTTTGAATAATTTATATTTTTAGTCTTTATTATTAAAATGACCAAAATAACCTTATATTTAACAGAAAAAATTAACATCATTAATGACTTGGAGTTAATTGAGATGAATTTCAAACCACTATGAGTAAAATTATGATTTTAAAACGTTTGAAAGAAAACTGTTATTTTAACCAAATCACAGAGAGTGAAAATGAAGTTTACTCTTTAATAAATTAAATAGGTAATTATGGACTTTAATTATAAAACGAGGCGACTTAGAAAATGGAACATGAGATGTGGTGGAATATTTACCTTAGTATTAATTGATCTGTAAATAAACAGTAAAAATTAATTTAATATAATTAGCCAATCAAATGATGTTAAGTGCAAAAAGAACCATCCTATGAACAACTCTAATTCGACACCCCCGATTGGTCACACCGCTGCACCACCGCCTTTAATCCTCTGCAACTCCGCCACCACCTCCTTAGCATCCGGCATATCATCCCTATATGTCGCTACATCGCGGATGACAGCTCCGCTACCGTCTTTTTAATACAAGTTTTAACTGGTTAATTTTTATTCAGATCCACGAAATTTTTTATAGGAGACCAACAAATGGATTAGGTCAAATTTATCAAATTACAATTCCAAACACAATGTCCAATGAAATTCAAATTCCAATTACTTTGAATTTTTGCATGCCAAACGCCCTTTACCTTTATTGAAAACAAAACTTCTTCAAAGAAAAATACGGTACCAAGTAATTGACGATCTTAAATAAAACGTTTATCTCAATCTGAATCGACAAACAGAGAAATATTAAACGACATACCTTAGCAAAATGCCCTTACCTAGTGCCCCTATAAACTATCTTAACAACTGAATTGCTATTTGCATGTGAGAGTTGGTAGTTTATGCATAAACTGACTGAAGATATGAACAGGATATGAAATGTCAGGATTGGTGGTTTTATTATTGTTAATCATGTTGATTACTCACTTTGATTGTTGCCATTGTATAATTTGAAGTGGTGATGAGAGTTTACGGTTGAACTTAGAAAAGAGTTTCATATAATCTATAGTTTTGTAGTCTAGTGACATTGATGGTTATCTCTCATAAAAATGACGCGGGTTAAATGCTTACAAGTGTAACGTGTAAGGTTAGATGATATTCATGAGTAAAACCAAAATTGTTGTTAAAATAAAATTGAAAAAGAGCTTCACATGGTTTGATTTGATTGGATCTATTCTTTGATAAAATTGACAGTTTCACGTCTTTAATTTGATAAAGTTTTGTAGTTTTCATCACTATTATTCTTTTGTAACATCGTTGTGTTCATCCGACATCCGGCTCAACACCTTTTGTTAACAGGTAGCCAATTTTTGGTTATTTATCTTCAAGTCATGCTTCTATTCATGTAAGTATATACAGCCCACAGCCCACACATAGGATTAAAGTAAAACCCGAACATGATGAAAGTACGCAAAACCCTATATATTTGAGATGACTATGGGTCGGGTAAGCGGCTGTTGTAAGACATTTTAATGTAATTGTATTGATTAATGACCAATGTGATCATTATATCCATCAAACAAGTCAGAAGGTGCGGAATATACACTTGTTTAAGTTTATTGTGATATTCAATTGAAAATCTCCTTAGGGGTAAAGCCCTTGGCGGGGCTTTGGGGGCAGCGCCTCTAGTAGCGGGGTCCAAGGGGCGAGAGCCCCTGACGGGGTCAAGTTGCCAAAGATTGCTTCAATTTTTTGTTTTGATAAAAATGCCTTCATTAAAAAAGTGCATTTAAAATTGATTTTCCAAAATTCGAGTGGAAAAAAAGCACATTTTTAGTCATTTTGAATTAAAAATATAACTGCCAAAGATGACAGTTTTTCCCCTCCTGAAAATCAAATTGATATATTAGTTTGGTCTCTCTCGAATTTTCTTCTTCTAGCTCACAAAATCATACTTAGTTCTTAATCAAATCTGAGTTTATCCGATTGAGATATTCTGGTGAACCACCGAATAATTTCAATCTGAAAGAGTTATTCATGTCTCTCAAATTATCCAAGTTTGATTTTAATTTCTCTACATGTATGCGATTACTTTCTATTATTGTCCACATTATGGGACAGGGACAGGGTCGGGAACGGGTATGTGATTAAATGCTATACTAGTAATTTGCCCAAACCTAATTATATACCCAAATTGATATTTGTTTTGTTTATTTTAATTATATAATATTTTTTAGTTATTTATATCATTTCAAATTCCTTAATTTCACTATTTTGTCATTCTCCTAATCACCTACTCAAGTAACTCGATAATCAGACTTTTTATTCTCCTTCGAACCCCAGCCATAGGCAAAGAGAGTCAGCGAGACAACAACAAATGGATTTTGTCAAAGAGAAATATCAACAAAGAGATTTGGTCGAAATGTCGAAGAAATACTCTGACGGATATCTTTTTATGAAGCTAACAGTACGGGTACGCTCGATACCCGACATGTAAACACCCAAGACATATCTAATGCATTTTGATTCAAATACAAGACACACTTCTCTAAGTGGCTATGGAACCATACATACCCATTGCCATCCCTACCCACACATTACCATTTTTAGGGCTTATTTACAATTTTACATGAATACTTATGACAATTGAGCTACTAGCTCGAATCCCATTTTTGAAAACTACTTTTATAAATATGAAACTCCTATGCATACCGATACCAATACTAATATCAAACCTATTAAATATCATCCATAACAAAGCCATAGAACCATACATACCCACGTCTAACTTAAGATCAATTTTATCCATTAAAAATGAGTAGGGAAAGTGTTTCAACATATTGAGATGCAGGATCGCCAGGAGAAACTACAAAAAGTTTTGGCCCTCAGGCGAGTAGGAAAAAATAAGCCTTTATAATAAAATCATTAACACGTATGTAAAAAGTCTATAATATGACAATTATTGTTATACCAATAAACGAAAGTATTGTAGAAAAATAATCTAATTTACTTAAGAGAATCATGAGACTCCTAGCATTTTTGAAATGGGTTTAGATTGGATAAAGGGTAGTGGACTAAACTAATTAAAATGTTAAGACTTAATTACATCGGTGGTCCCTGTGATTAGGTCTGATTTCACTTTTGGTTCCTAACTCTTAAAATTTACAATGTTGGTCCTATAGTTGGCACAAACACAACATATTTTCAAAATTCAGTGCCAAACAAAACATTTGTGCTAATTTTTATGGTCATTTTAACCAATTTAAACACTCATGCCGCAGTTACTATAAAATCTTTAACTAACAAACATGCGGTATAACACCCTTAACCTGACAAGAACATGATTACTAAACCACACAAAAGTTTCACGAAAGCCCTATTACCTTCCCGCTAGCAGTATCAAGATCAATGTCATAGAAACAAGGTCTCGTAGGAAGCCCGGGCATCGTGCTCATGGTCCCCACCAACGGATATATAAACCCCGCACCAATGCTTGCCCTCACATCCCTGATCGGCAACACAAACCCCGTGGGCGCTCCTTTCGCTGCTGGGTTATCTGTAAACGAGTACTGAGTTTTCGCCATGCAGATCGGGAGTCCTGAGAACCCTTGTTTGCTGTACATTTTGATCTGTTTCTCTGCCTGCACCAAACCGCAAGTGAATTTACACATTTGTCCCTCGAGGTAGAAACACAAATGAAAATACTAAGTACCTGTTTGGAGTATTCGACCCCACATGCACCGTATGATCTTGCTATAGCTTCTATCTTGTCTTCAATGCTTGCATCCAAAGGATACAAGAAGTTAAAAGGCCCGGTAGCACTTTCACACGCCTTCTGAACCGCAATCCCAAGGTCAATCTGGTAAAATCACACGAAATTTATTCAAAACCGAATGTTTGACCCCTAACTAATCACAACCATTACCACTAAAAACTTATTATTGTGACTTTATTATAGGTTTGGAATTGAACTAACCGCTCCTTTTCCACCATGGGCATGATGAGTGCAGAGGACCGCATCATATGCACCGGCAGCTAGTGCAACCGACCTCACGGCTGCTATTTCTGCATTTGTATCAGTCGAGAACTGGTTAACCGCCACTACAACGTTCACACCATAAGCCTTTGTAATCTTAATGTGCCTAGCCAGGTTCGCGCAACCGGCTTCCACAAGAGCAACATTTTCAGTAACATAAACAGGGTCAAGCGGCTTCCCAGCGGTGACAGGCGGTCCACCACCATGCATCTTAAGAGCCCGGATAGTAGCCACAATAATAGCACATTGAGGTCTTAAACCGCTATAACGACACTTTATATTCATAAACTTTTCAATTCCTATATCACTCCCAAACCCTGCTTCAGTCACAACAAATCCACCGGGGCCCACCAGCTTCAACGCGATCTTATCAGCTACAATAGACGAGTTCCCGTGGGCTATATTAGCAAACGGGCCTGCGTGAACAAAAACTGGTGTGCCTTCAAGAGTCTGCATTAGGGTGGGGTTGATTGCATCTTTCATTAGTACACTCAATGCACCTCCAACACCAAGATCATCAGCAGTAACAGGGTCACCGGCTCTACTGTTGCCAATCACCATTTTCCCGAGCCGATGCCTCATGTCGGCCAGAGACGTAGTGAGGGCTAAAACCGCCATTATCTCACTAGCAACCGAAATGTCAAAACCAGTTTCTCTCGTCATTCCCTTCTCCTCCAGGCCCTGACCCACAGTTATTTTCCTCAAGAAACGGTCATTGACGTCCATAACCCTCCTCCATGTGATGGTTTCTGGGTCAATATCGAGCCTTGCAAACCTTTTGACTTCTTCTAGAGTAAGATCCTCGGGTTTGACCTTGGTAATGTCGAGTTTCATTAAGCGTCGATACATAACATCATTAAATCTTCTGTTACCTTGTTTGTTGGGTGCACATAACCGATTAAAAAGGGCATTATCTGATTGTGTTGATTCATGAAACATTCGTGTGTCGATGGCTGCAGCTAGAAGGTTATTTGCAGCAGTTATGGCATGGATGTCGCCTGTCATATGTAGATTAAACTCATCCATAGGGATGACTTGACTGTAACCGCCGCCAGCAGCACCACCTTTGATACCAAATGTTGGCCCCTGTGATGGCTGTCTGAGGGTGGTGACAACCTAACAGGATGGATGACGATCAAGAATTTTAAGTTTCAAGCTTTTTTTATTAAATAACGAGAAATAATATCTATCCATGAGTACCCAATAAATATTTATCAAGTAGTTAACCAAAGCTTTACCTTTTTATCAAGAAAAGCTCCCAATGCTTGACAAAGACCAACAGTAGTCGTAGATTTGCCTTCTCCGAGGGGCGTTGGTGTTATTCCTCCAACAACGACATAGAAACCGTCTTTTCTTCCTTTAAGTTCATCAATCACGGGCAACAAAACCTAAAATTTTCACACAAACAGTACCCTTTAACTGCAAAATCGATATCATTGATAGTATTCTATTTGACTTCTTACAAAGTCAATGAACTTGGAAATTTCTAGTCAAATTTATACCATCCACCAAATTGGTACAAACATTGTGGGCAAATTAAAACATTGTTAACACTACAGTTCTAGACTCCTAGTACATTTCAATACAAATTTTTATACCATAGACAGTATTCTATTTGACTTTTACAAAGTCAATGAACATGATACTTTGATTATTTTCTAGTCAAATCCACATCATCCACCAAATTTATACAAACAATGTGGGCAGATCAAAACATTGTTAACACTCCAACCCTAATACATTTCAAACACAAATTTTGATGCCACAAAAAGCATTCTATTTGACTTTTACAAAGTCAATGAACATGGAAATTTCTAGTCAAATCCATACCATAGACATTATCAATTTATCATACATTACTTTGATAAAGAGTCGATTGAACTTTATGAATTTTTGATTGAATCTCTATCAACCACCAATTTCATACTATTTGTGTGAAAATCCAACATCATTATTAACACTCACGCCATGTTGATTTCAAATGCAAAACTTCATTTTTATAAACTGGAAACTAAAACCCTCATCCGATTCGAATCAAAAATCAACACCCATGTACATGCAAGATCAAACCCTAATTCCCAAAATTGAATCGGGCAAAACGCATATCAACAATCGAAATCACCAATGAATTAGGGGCAACTTCAAAACCAAACACAACCACCAAACACACATACCTTAGCCTTGTATTTGCCATAGAGATCATAATTATGGGGATTGAGGTTCAGCTTTTTGGCAATGAGGGAAATGTGATGAGGTTCGACGGAATTGGCGATGTCGATATCGGTGGGAACAGGGGAGACGACTTGCAATGTGGCTGCATTCATCTTGTGGTGTTTTTGGTGGGATTAATGATTATACACCCAAAATGGTGAGATTTTGAGGGGTTGATTTGAATTGAAATTGTTGTTTGAGATGATGAAGATGAATGAAGGAGCATGCAGGTGGAAGCAATAACAGTGACGGTGTGATACAGACACTGGGTAGCATAATAAGATGGTAACGTGTGGTGGAAAGAGGATAAGTTACAAAAAAGGTCCTTGGAATATATATGATTTTGTGCTTTTAAACAGTGAAAATATCTTTAGGCTTTTAGAGTCGTTTTCACTTCGGTGCTACTTGTCATCAAAAGGTTTAGATATTTACTATTTAGTGACGAGAGTTTGAATCAAATTATAAAATGGAGGTTGAAAATAAATTCTTTTAGAGCGGGCGAACTTAATATATATAAAAAATTTTAAACAATCAGACCAAAAATTAACATTATAACTGAGGATAAAAGATAAGGTCGTCTTCTATTAAACGTATACATTGATATGGGGTTAAGATGGTAGTGCAAGATGGTTAGGTTGACGTTTTAAGATTTAGTCTTATTATAAAGAAGAACATCATTAGTCTCGTAATCATCAAGACTTGAGAGTTTATTCTAAACTTTTTGTTATAAATCTTGCTCTTTTAACTATAATCATTTAGATATAAAGGTGTGAGTTAGGACAATTCAACTAATTGAATGTGTTATTATTGTGTTAACATGATTACACATTGTAAAATATATTTTTGTTATACATCGGTAATGAAGACGTAAAAGATAATTAAAACATAAAATTATATGAATATATTCATTTATCTATATCATATGTTTTTAAACATCAACCAATAATAAAAATAATATTTTTATCTTTATTTTTGCATAATTTATTGTTAACTTCTCGTCTTCAATGGATTTTATTATGTACAAAACTATAGTAAGATGTGAGACTTATTTTACATCGGTTGAATAAATTATAAAATATAAGATTTATAGACTAGATGGACTCTTTAACCCATAATACTAGTTTTTTGAGTTGAGTTCTCATGTTTGATCCATAAAATTTGTATCTTAGCCAAACTCGAAATGGTGGCCTTGAGGGGGACCAGTTGTGATCAACGAGGACGTTAGTCCTTAAGGAGGATCAAATGTTATGCATTGTAATCATTGTAAGGTATTAGACTTGTCTTACATCAGTTTTATGAGCACTAAATGTTGAGTTTATAGACCAAATATGTTCTCTCACCCATTAGACTGATATCATGTTCTTATTTCCGCCTCTAATACATTTTTTTTTGAACGGCAAATGTGCAACACTGCTTTGAAGAATAGCTGTTATCTTAATCGGGCCCACCTATTCGTTTCCCAGCCGAGATCGCACCCTCAACTCCATCAGAAGGAAACTCATTGTTGAGAAAACCTCCTGGCTCAACCCTGAACATTTTTGCTCACAGTAAGACTTGAACCCATAACCTCCCAATATTTACATAAAAAAGGTTTGCTCAGAGTGAGCATTTTTCCGCCTCTAATACATAAAAATGGTTTCTGATATGTGTTGTGCACTTGTGTAGATATTGAATTTTTCCGGTTAACTAACATCAAATGAAACATTTCATGGTAATACAATAAATAACATAATATTAACAAGTAATATATGGTCATATAATATCTGGTTTAAGTTAGTATTAACAAAAAAAAAAAAAAAAACAATGTGATGCACTAGAAAAAGTAGACTTGCCGCTATGAAATACTATAAAATAGGTCACTGAATTCTCAGAAGGGGACAAAAAGTACACAATTGCCCAAATAAAATAGCTAGCAACAGATATCTTGGGTACGAAGCATACATATATCTTGGGTACGAAACGTGATACCAAATTTGATTCAAATCCATAGAATAAAAAAAATTACATAAAAATGTTACACCATTATAATCTCTAAACTACGCGTTAAATTTTACAAAACATTTACATTAGATAATACTAAACACATCCCACTATTGATAACAACTAATCAAAATTTTAATTTTGCCACAATAAAAAAATAAAACAACATTTTAATTTTTAACCAATAATCATCCAACAATCTATTCAAATTTACAGAAGTCATCTTCCGACGACGATACCGGAAACCCCCTAGCGGAAGACGACGGAGACACCTCACCGCCGGGCGGC
Source organism: Flaveria robusta (assembly GCA_025506415.1). Lineage (NCBI taxonomy): Eukaryota > Viridiplantae > Streptophyta > Magnoliopsida > Asterales > Asteraceae > Flaveria > Flaveria robusta. Next base: position 25,579,171 of record CM046471.1, on the reverse strand, counting down.
ATATCGGCGATAGCAGCAAACATCCGGCGAATACTGACAGATCGTGCAGGTTTGAAGCTAAACGACCTCACCATCTTCGTATTCGAGAACAAATCAGAAGAATTCGACAGGATGAAGTAAACTAGAGCTTGAATAATGATAAAAACAGCACCTTTGATCAGCAGATTTTCTAATGAGAAATATTCACCAATTGCCATTGTGAATAGATTAAAGATTATCGGGTGAGATTGATTAATGTGATTAAGTTGTTTTAATGGAAGTTGCAGTGTGTAAGAAGGTTGAAGTTGAGAGGTATTTATAATTATGGAGGTGGTTTATTTGGGGGAGTCGCCGGTGTTGACTTCCGGCGTTGAGGAAGACGGTGGTTGAAGTTTGACCGGGGAAACCGGTAGGATGGTGCTGGTGGTTTGAATAATAATAATATTATTATTATTGTGTGTCTAGAGGCGGCGTTCATGTGGAAAATAAGACGACTTACTTTAGTTTTAATATAAAATAATAATTTTAATTGTGATGTATAATGATATATATATTCTTGCTACAATGATTTCGACGGTGTAAAATGCGTGGGATTTGGGGTTCGTAGTTAGGTGGTGATGTTATGTTGGTTATTGCCTTCGTGATCGACCGTTGATGGGTAAATTATTATTTATTTTAATGTAATTGTATTGATTAGTATACCAATGTAATCATAATATTCGTTAAACAAGTCAAGAGGTGTGAAGCGCACGTTTGGTTGAGTTTATTGGAATCTTTGATATTAGAACCTAAGCAATAGGGTTTCAAGAGGACAACATCCCTTATAATGATGTCGCAGAAGCGGCAGCCCTTGGCGGAGTTCGATGCAGGAAAACTTGATTTTCTCGAAATTAACATGTGAAATTCGGGGTTAAAATGGTACATTTTTAGGATGATAACTGCCTACGTAGTTTCACCCCATCATGGCAAATGTCGACTTCAAAACATTTTGGTCATTCTATTTTTCATCATCTAGTTCTCGAAACGCACACAAAACATGAACTTGGTTCATGATTCTAAGTTGTATCCAACTAAGATATTCGGGTGAACCATCGAATAATTTTGATCCAAAAGTGTTTTTCACAACTACAAAGATTATCTGGTTTATTGACTACAAATTCTCAACATAAATATAATAAGTGTATAATGTATATAGAAAGATCCATCACTAGAGGGGCACTAAGGAAGATCTCCTCAGAAGAGGGATTAAGTTGTGTGACGATTTAAGTTATGATCTCAATCACAACGTGAAAATAATCAAGTTTCGCTCAACTAATTTGACATGTTTATTAATTAGTAAACATGTCAAGTGAACACACCTAGAAATAGATAAGTTAAGCTGCATATGACCCCTATAACAAACTGGTTAACTTGTTTAAGATTAAGGATTTCTAACAAAGTTCTTTCTTGGATTTTGAAGTTATTTCAAACATAATAAAACTTAAAATGTACTATTTCAATCTTTAGTTTTTATTATTATTAATTTCGAGAAGTGTAATCAGTTTTCCCTCGAAAACTCATCGTCAACAATTTACTTCCAGCATCTTATTCATTACTTCTAACTAATCATTTTCCAATCATTCTATCTGTTCCTCTAATCTCGAGCTAAATATATAAAACAAAAATTATTAATGAGATATAAAAAAAGCATAAACAATTAACAGGACACCAATTACAAAAAGACTCATTTAAGTTGAAATTATTGGTTGTTTAATTGTTATTGTGTCACTAGGTGTTGCACATATTCAAATGAACATTGTACATTAACTTGAAACACAACCCGATATAAGTGTGTTCCATACAAGACGGCTAAGTATACTAGTCATGTTTGGGTTCCCCTATTCAACCCTAAACCAATAAAATTTACACCTCTAAATAAGTTATTTTTGTAGGAGACAAATGGACCAAACCTTAACTAGCCAATTGATCTTTTGACTACCGGATCAAACCCATATAAGGGAAGTATGTCTGTATATATAAACTATGTTAGACACATATCTATTATACAGGTTGAATAAATTCGTGTTGTAATTCAATAATTTCTATAAATATTTGTATGAATTAAATTTCATCAGTTATTGAAAGTAAGAATAAAATAAGAAATAATAAATATTTAAGAATCATAAATAAAAAATAATAAAAATTATAGTATTATATCTTAGGATAGATATAATTGATTTTTTTATAGTTTAAGTTTTAATAAATTATTATAATAAATATATTTATATTTCAGATTTTTAATTATATGGAATCATTGTTATTTAGAGAGTATGGAAAAAATCTTGGGTTCACTGGAAATCGAAATGTAACAACACAAATTATTTATTTATTATAATAAGATGTTGAATACTTGAATAAATTATTTCTTTAATATAATTATTTAACAAAAGATGTAAACCTTTTAATTATTTATATAAGAGACGCTATATACGAGCTACAAAATTATGATATCTTTCGTCTGTTAGAAACAAGCTCAAAATCAAGTGATATCAATATTTATAGTATTATTTTCAAAAAGCATTTTGCATATTCAAAAACTAGGTCACAATCCCGTGTAATACACGGGTTAAATAAATTTATTGTTACATGGTTAATGATATAAAAAGTTATGTTTTAAATATTATTTATTATACTGATTGAATAAACATATGTATTACATATTTGAAAATTTGAAGTTAATATATTTGAAATTTTAATTATGGATAGTTATTAATTAGTGAATAGCTATTAATTAATAGGAGAGAAAAGCGGAAAAACCAATTATTAGATGGCTTAGAATGATGACAAGTGTCCGGATTTATTTTTATTTATTAGTATAGAGATAATAACTGTAACTATATTGAAAAGGTAATTACTATGAAAGTATACTTCACATCTGTTGAAGCCTTTTTCTAAATTCTTCTAGATTTGGAAATGTAAGTGGTGAGAATTAAACTATTCATAGTGATGTTGATTCTAGGTTGCGACATGAATGATGGATTAGGTCTTGACTCATTAGTTGTCTCCACATTGATATATTATTATAAGTTTGGTTTTCTTCTATTATGTATATTAATAATTAGCTAGCAGGTGAGTTACCTACTATAAGACGGGTCAATTCAAAATAAAAATATACATGTTGTAAAGTAATTTGGTAAATTTCACAGCCAAATATATGCCTTATTCATATATGGAGATCTTCTAATTGAAAACTAATGCTAAATGGAAAGTTTAGTTACATAGATGCGTGATATAAGTAACAAAAGAGTCTTTGGTCTATCAGTACCCGAATGCTTTAAAAAGACGTCTCTTCTCATGAGGTTAAATGTTCAAGGGCCACAATAGCCAAAAGGTATAGATTTAACCCGTTAGCTGTGTAACATGCTTACATGCTACAATTTTACAATGCCCTTTGTTTTAACCCTTTAAACATAGAAATTCAAGTTATTCTTAATTCGCTATTAAAATAACATACGAAAGTATCACTTATTTTGTAAATATAAAAGTAAATGATATAGTAAAAGTGTGCACTTTATGATTTATTATGAATTTAACAATATTTGTTCTATAAGTTTGATAAATATAATAGCCAAAGTTAGAACATTATAACATTACAAAAATAACATTTTCACCGTCTAAAAAAAAAAAAAAAAAAACACCGCGTATCAATTGGGTGTTGGAATAATTCCCCAAATCCTCATAGCTGAATACTCATCTATCATTCTATCATCGACAATTTCCATTTCGATCTAAAAAGTTTACTGTTGCATTGGAAACGGTCTGATTAATGATTTGAAGAGGGTTAATATTTTTAATAAGATTACCCAAATATTTGACTTTCAGGGATAATCATCATCATTCTGTCAATTCATCACATTACTGTATATCTATACAAACTAACGGCTTCAACACATCAATCAAGTCTCCGGCTTTCAAACTCTAGCTTCCACCCCATCACAACATTCAATCGGCGTTGCTCGTTACATCAATTTCACCATTTCACCCCGATTATCGATGTCTTGATTGCTTGATTTGGGCTTCTGCGTTCTTGATATCTATTTTCTCATCTGGGGTTTGCAATTCGAGGTTGACGCTTGCTTATTTTGCTTCCGATTTCGTTCTTGTTGGGTTTTTTGATCGATTCTAAGTGTTATTGTTTCTGGGTAGGTTTTAATTCTGAAAATATGATTAGGGTTTGGTTTGTTGGTTTGCAAGATTGTTGATATTTAACTCCCATAGTTATTGATCATCTGCTTCTGAATTGAATATGACACTTTTTGTGCTGATTAGCTTGTGTAAATGTGCTAGATTTGTGTCAGATAGCTAAACCTAGGTCTGGATCTTTTATCACAATTTGGGCATCTTTTGTTTCAAAGGGACCATTTCTCTTACAAATGTAAAATTGAGCAGTACTCTTTTGCAAGATGAGTACTTTAGGATCAAATGCATCTGTTCATTTTGCAATTTTTCATTTATATAATTTGTGGAATATAGCCCATCTTTTTCCTGAAAATTCCTGTGTTTGCTTTGTATACTCAAAAGAAAGATTGTTGGTTTTAAAACAGTTGACGGTTGTTACGTACTATGAGATTATAAAATATGCTTCGGCTGTGTTCATAGGGCCGATTCAAGGAGAACAGAAGGCAGAACTATATAGTTATGGGTCCTAGGAGTAATATTTATCAAGATGTTATTGAATCGCACGGTGATTATGGTGTTAAATCTGCAAATGTTGAAGGGCGAAGTTGCCTGAGATTATGTGTATCAGCTGGTGGAAGGCATGGAATGGCTTCGAATAGTGCGGTTCATGAGCTACTCGAGTGTCCAGTATGCCTAAGCATAATGCACCCTCCAATTCATCAAGTATGTGCTCTTCCATATTTTTCATAGTTATGTTGGGAAAACGATTATCTGATTATTGCAACATTTTTGGTTGTTATATCTGTTACTTACTTAAACAATCTAAATTTGTCACACACCCAAACACTCCCTTATCGGATTACTACAACTCGAATAATGAGTAATTTGATTATTAAAGTTTCATGATTGTTTGATTTTAATCATCCAAGATCACTTAACCACTTTAGAAACACACATTCGAGCATCCTCTATATAGTATATGGATCATATATGATCTTTAAAGTTCTAATATCAAATTCATGTGGGATGATAATTTTTCTTTTAATTTTTCTGTGAAGTGCTCAAATGGCCACACTATATGCATTGGTTGTAAATCTAAAGTGCAAAATAGCTGCCCAATATGTCGGCAAGATCTTGGAAACATACGGTGTTTGGCCTTGGAGAAAGTTGCAGAGTCAATAGAATTACCCTGCAAGTACCATTATTTGGGTTGTCAAGATATTCTTCCTTATCATAGTAGGATAAGACACGAGGAGAATTGCAAGTACCGTGGATATAATTGCCCGTATGCAGGCACAGAATGCCATGTGACGGGTGATATACCATCTCTCGTTGAACATCTAAAGGCCGATCACAATGTTGATATGCATGATGGCTCCAGTTTCAACCACCGATATGTGAAGGCAAATCCTCAAGAAATTGAGAATGCTACATGGATGTTGACGGTATGAATTTTTTTTCCCTTCATTATCTGAGCTTTAGCACGACCAAACAATATTTTCCGCATCTTGTTTAACTGTGGGGGTGTTTGGATATACTTTAGGAATTGCTTATCTGATTATTGCAATTTTATGTCACAATAATAAGTTTTTTATGTTCGGATAAATCTATTATGCATGTACTTATTTGATTCTTTGGGTCACCTGCCAAATTTTATACTGGCTGCAACAAAACTGATTCTGAAATAAAACCATTTTTGCCTTCTTTAAACCTAATTTAAAGGGCTTATACATCATTTTCACAATTTCTCTCTTCTTTTCCACAAAAAAGTGCTCTTTTTGGTCATTTTATCTGTTGATTTCTTAAATAATCAGAATTTGTTAGAAACCAGACAATCCAAAACATTTTATTATTACAACTTGGAAATAGTATAAACCCATATTTAACTAATTGAGGACTGTTTATTACAAAGCTAATTTTAAGTGGAGTACTGCAAGAAACACATAAACACTTGTACCCAATTGCTTTAACTGAATGCATAAAGAGGTTATGTAACCACATAACCCCCTCTTTGTTTTGCCTCCCGTTATATTTGTCATGCACTATTTACAAAACACACATCCAATCACTCCCTTAATGGTAAAAAAACTTTTTTTCTCAGTTTATTAGATGAAATATAATTTCACTAAAATTTAGATTCTTGATTTTGTTTGTTGGCACGTAGATTTTCAACTGTTATGGGTATCAATTTTGTTTGCACTTTGAGGCATTTCACCTGGGGATGGCACCGGTTTACATGGCATTTGTGCGTTTTATGGGTGACGAAAACGATGCCAGCAAATTCAGTTACAGTCTTGAGGTGGGTGCAAATGGCAGAAAGCTTAAATGGCAAGGGGTTCCCCGGAGTATTCGTGACAGTCACAAGACAGTTAGAGATAGCCTCGACGGGTTGATCATAACAAGGAACATAGCATTGTTCTTTTCTGGTGGTGATCGACGGGAGCTGAAGCTAAAAGTGGCCGGCCGGATATGGAGAGAACAGTCCTAACCAACCCCTTTTGCCCCACACAACCATACTTTTTTTTTTTATTTTTTTTGTAAAATATGTAAGAAAGAAAGAAAGAAGGGTGGTTGAGAGATTATATATCTTTGTGTAAAGGTTTAGGTAACATTTTTGCTTTGTGGATGATATGAAAGCAAGAGGTAACTCTGTTTCACAATATATGCTTCTTTGTTTCATTTTCTGGGCATCTTTAGCTTATATAGCATAAACAATGGCATTTTCACTTTTGATCTTAAGGTGATGCATATACTCATTTTAACACCTGTACACATACTTTAAGGTTACATGCTAATTACGCATAGGATTATGCTAAACGTACCCTTTTTCGTTTTGACTTGCCACCCACCCGCCTCCTCTTAGATTGTTGCATCAATAATATTTCTTCTTTTGTTCAAACTAAAAGACAAAAAAGCATTGATATGATGTTTTCAGAGGGTACGTTTAGCCAACTCTTAAGAGTATAAAGCCTTTTTTAATTGATTTGACGTACACATGGCCTCCAAGGTGGGCGTGCGTTGACCAAAAAAAAATGATAGATCTTTGATATACACCAAAGAAACAAAAGTTGACGATTGAACTTGACCACTTTGTCAATGGTCCAACAATTTGATACTTCCATTATTAACTGTTCATCTGATGGGGGATTGTAGATTCTCATTCTTAATAAAACATCGATGCTATTTGTTATTTGATCCGTGTTCTTTCGTTGACTTGTAAGATATGTGTGATCAATCAAGCGGGCCATTCGGTTCATGTTGCAGGTCTCATGAGACTTGTAACCATATGCTATGGTATGTCTTTCTAACAGGGATTCAGATGTTGATTTCCAAATTTATCCTTAGACACCGATATGGAAGCAACGAGTTGAGCTTGGAAGATGGGTAAACAAGGAATTTCACACGATGGCAACCCGTGGGACTTGAACCATGTTGACATTGCAGCTGCTCGCCTTGGTTGGTTTAACACTGGACTCAAAGGAGAGGCTTTAGGTGTTTGGACATATGATGGTGTCTGTATCACCCTCCGCATTGATCCCTTACACATCACAAAAGTTTCAACTCACACGGTTTACTGTCTTGAAAATCATGTCAAAAGCGGATAAATCCTTGAACAAGCAACACCACGGGGAGAAAAAGAAGAAAGTTGATTCAGAAACAGAAGCCATCATTGCGGCACTATAAATTGATGTATACTTAACAGGCAAGAAGTGGTGTATTGCCCTTGTAAAGATTAGTTTTTTCATCTATTTTTATTGCAGAAAATGGGAAAAAGCATGCAATCACAACAAATTCTCATTCTTAATAACAGCATCATATAAACTATCTAAACTAGACCTCAAAAACTTTTCAGAGAATATCAGCAGATAACCAATACTGCTTTCATCATAATACATATTAAAATTGTTGTTTCTTCCTGGTTTTTACATGAAGAAACCTGGATCTTGAATTCAAAGACTCAGCAGCAGCTCGCATTAAAGATGTATACGGAGCAGCTTCTATATACGCACGTTTTTGCTGTTTTATACACCGTGTTCAAGAGTAACCTCAGAGCCAAATGCTACCTGTGACGAAGGAGGTAATATCAAGATTAGCAATACCCACAACACACTTTTCCCTGTAGAGGTACATTATGGCTTTTCAGGTCAAATAGACTAATCCCATTATCAACAAGTCTATATATACAGTTATACACCCTTCAAGAGGGTGACAGTGTGGTTGAGTCCCTCTAGCAAACACCAGTTTTCTGCCATTAACCACCAATTGCATTTTACTTTATCCTATTAGTTAAGGGTATTAGTGATCTGGTGGGGTCCTGTGAGTTTATAGTTAGTGGGTTCTCACGGCTATCAAAACAAAAGAAACAAGGCTACATATGCATTTCTATTATTATATGTCTAGGGTACTTCCATTGAGTGAGTAAACAGCCTTGAAAACACAATTTAACAGAGTAAATAAATCGGATGTGACGTCTAATTATCACTTTTTCGCATTGAAATAAATGATAACAGGATAAAGAAAGTTGGAAATGACCTAAGAGTTTGGAATCAACCGCCCGTTATACATCTTATCCAGCAATTGTTTGGCATCGGGCCTCCTAAGAAGACCTTTGTTGTTGGGTAAACCAGTACCCAAACAAACAGGACATACAAGTTTTCCCCTACCTGAATCCAAAGCAAGAAACACCATTAATACGTTACATAAACGCACAAAATCAGTGACAATAATAAGAACAATACCATAACAATTAGGGCACTCAGTAAACTCGTAGGTATCCTTAGCCCGCTTTCTGTTTAAAGCTTTCCATTTTCCTGTACCACCACACATATCACCTAGATAGAAAATCAAACGTCTCATGGACCAATTAACATTCTTGTAATCATATGACATGAAGCATATGTGAACACTTACATATGATAGCACCGCTACCACCACAGTTCCTACACACTGGTCTTTCTTTGGCGTCAGAAACAGCAGCCCCGGCGTCGATACGAGAAGTAGTTGAACTGCTTATTAAAGCCATTGATGAAGCTAAACATGCTACACATAGTCTTCTTGATGGCAATTGGTTTTGAGTCTATTAACATGAGTTACAATTAGCAGTTGAAAGCCTAAATTTTAGCTACTGAGAAGAAGCAGACTTAGGGGGGTGCTAAATGGATCGTGTTCGCAGGTTGACGGGTCCAACCCAACAAGAACCTAAACATGGCACGAAACCCGACAAATGTGTCAAACATGAAAACCCAAACAAGATACGGAAGTTCTTGGGTTGACACAAACATGACCTGTTTAGCCTGAATTTTTTAAATTTTTTTCTTATTGAAGTGTTACTACTTTAAAAATATTATTTTACAACAATTGTATTTTAGTTTTGAAATCTTTTTTTAATTTGAATTCTTAGTTATAAACTTTGGAATAAAAGCATAAAACACTCAACAAATTTTATTGGTAACACAAAACATATTTTAAGAAAATAAGATAAATAACAAATAGTTAAACAGGTCGTTTTAAAACACCCGAACCCGTTTATACAAACCCACAAATTTCTTGTTAGCTAGCTTCGTGCAGAAACTCACCCTAAAGCAAACGTTTACCTTGACAGGTTCCGGTGAGGTGACCGGAATATCTTCCGTGGAGCTCTCGGATTCTGAGCTGCATCTCACTCGATATCTCAACGCCTTCAAATTATCTGATCATCAAAAGGAGCAATTAACACCATAGGTACCTATCATTCTATGATGAAAACTGATATAATCGATTCAATTGAATCAAATAAACAAACATTCAGATAACATCAAATGTAGAATCGGAAAAGAAACTTCATGAACAAGATGTTGGAACTTTTGAACCCTAGATTTCGCAATTGGAAAGACATTGGGGGATAGAGGAAGAGAGAGTTACAGTGTAGAGGAGGCCTAGTGTTTGAATGTAGAGAGAGAGTTGTAATTGGAGAAGAAAGGTGAAACGCCATTTTCCCCCTTCTCGCAGAGAGGGAGGTTTCTCTGTGTGTGTGTGTGGAGATTAGTGGCGGTTAATGAAGACCGTTTGTTGATGGATATGATGTGGGGACGTGGCTCGTTGAGAGCCGTTAATCTAGATGCCCACCCCATTTGTGGCCCTTCATCCACACTAGCTCACCCAACTCATCCGCCAAAAATACCCACGGACATAATTATGTATTTCATGTTCAATAGTTTTGCGTCCATCAAGTGCCATAGTTTTGTGTCCGTGAGCTCCATTGTATCTGTTGAAGCTCCAACTTTAGTTTTATCTTTTATCATTTAACTCTTTTTTCGTATTGAAAAATGACTTTCATACGTATAATATTTATAAATTATTTTTAATCATCTGAAAAATAAAATTTTAATACAAACTAATGATTTTAGAAAAACCAAACCTTTTTACATGTGTGGCCAACCAAGCCGATTAGCAGAGCCGGCCCTGAGGAGGGGCGGGGTGGACTCCCGTCCCGGGCCCACTCGCTCAGTGGGCACAAAATTTTTTATATATATAATTAAAAAAATAATTAAAAGTTATAATACAATTAAAAACTTAACCCAATTATAGTTTAAACCAAATATAATTTTTTGAGTCCATTTTATTAACCCAATTACTCAACTATTTCCCCAATGCAAGCATTGCATATAGAATATTGTTGACTATTCCAGTGACGGTGGTATCTGCAGAAAGAAGTTTTTCAAAGTTAAAGTTATTGAAATCTTACCTACGATCCACGATGTCACAAGAAAGACTTAACGGATTGGCGATAATAGCTATCGAAAGCGAAATATTAGAGACTATAAACTACGAAGATGTTAAACCAATTTGCTATCAAGAATGCTACGAGAGCTTCACGAGTTATTGGTTAACTATTACGGTATGTAATTGTAATACTATGATATTGCTATGTTTATTGCTAAAACATTTGTTTGCATTTAAAAAAATTAATTTATATAATTCAAGTCGTTAGGGCCTAGGGGCCTTTTTTTCCAGCTCGTCCAGGGTATTAAAATCCTCAGGACCGGCCCTGCCAATTAGCCCGGTCTGTTTGGTTTAGTGTTTTTCATAACCTTAAAACCAATGATTTCGAGACCAGATCGAACTGGCCGGTCGAACCGGTTCGACCGGGAATCGGGGGGTGGGCCGAACCGGTTCGACTGGGAATCGGAGGATGAGCCGAACCGGTTCAGCCCAGTTCGTTTTGGAGGGGTTAGACCGGCCGGTAGGGGTGTAAACGAGCCGAGCCGAGCCCGAGCTCGCTTAGGCTCGAGCTCGGCTCGTTTTGGTTTTAGGAAGCTCGAGCTCGAGCTCGGCTCGTTTATAGTTTTATTTATAAATCTCGAGCTCGGCTCGTCAGAAAATTTTCAAGCTCGAGCTCGGCTCGGGCTCGGCTCGTTTATTGTTAAATTATTAAATTTTCATTTTTTTATAATTACTTTTATAATTATTTATAATCATACTTTTTATATATAACATAATATATATTATTTAACTATTTTTTATCATAATAATATATTTAATAATATAATTTACGTAAATATGTATTTATATATATTTAATATGCAAATAAAAAACTATATAAACAAAAAGCTCGTTTAGGCTCGCGAGCCAGCTCGAGCTAAAATTTCTGAAGATCGGGCTCGAGCTCGTTTAGTAAACGAGCAATAATCTAAGCTCGAGCTCGGGCTCGAGCTCGTTTAAGCTCGGCTCGATTCGAGCTTTTTTCGAGCCGATCCCGAGTAGCTTGCGAGCCGGCTTGGCTTGTTTACACCCCTACCGGCCGGTTCGTCCCAAACTGGTGGCCGGACCGGTGGCCCGACCGGATTTTGAATTTTTTCTTTTTTGATTTTAATGGGTAAAAACGATGGGTTGAACAATAGATTAATATGTTAGACATAAGATTATTGTTAAGTTTTATATATAATTATAAAATACATAACATAAATTACTTATATTAAATTATATGTATAACTATATATACTATATATATAATTATGGCGTCATCTGTTTCTTAAATCCGATCCGACCACCAAATTAGTAAAACGTCCGGTTCGATATCCGATCCGGTTCTGAAAACATTACTTTAAACCCAAAGAGGTGTAACAAAGATATAGAGGAGCCAACTATACAGCTTGAAAATTAAATATAATATAATGCTGTTACAACAGTACAACACAAACATCATTCTAATTCTCCTGGAGAATCCCAAACTCCTAACATCAGTCCTTTCGTTGGTTACCAACGCAGTTTAAAGGGGAAAAAAACAACACAAAATGGCTTCCTCGATTTCTGACAGTTTGTCAAAGGCGCTTCCTCAGTATCAAGATACGGTTCTTCCATAGCAAATGCAAGCAAGATACAAATTTTTGGCCCACTTCTCCTGCACGTTTGAAAACCAGTGATCAATGTCAACCACCATGAATTCTGACAAGTGGAAAGGGCATTGTGACTTGTTTGCTTATACATGGGTTGATATGAGTCGTATTTATCTCATATGTGTTGATTAATAATTTAGCTAAAAGAGAAACCAAGTCAAGCAGGATGGCATATTTGATATGTTTCAATGTTTTCAAAACAGGACCGAACAGCGAACCGGCCAACTTAGTAATTCACTGGTGGGACTGGTCGAACCGGATTCAAGAACCAGTACATGTCATGAATATTTGAAATATTAAAACTATTTATATATATCTAATTTATAAAAATATGAATATGTTTTTATGCGAACTTGCAATTTTAATAATATACAAAAACTTATTTAGATATATAATATGGATCCTGGGACTGGAATACTAAGTTAATCATAAAAATGAGATTTTAAAGATAAAGATTCTTTTAAAAAATGATAAAAATAAGTGAAGTCATGGTCCAACCAGTAACCGCCCAGTTCAAGGAAAACGGTCCAAATATACATAACTGGATGGTTCTATGACCAGTTCCTGATCTGACTAGCCGATCATGTCCGGTTCCGAAAACACAGATATGTTTTAAATCAAAACCTGCCCAATGATTAACTGATCTTGACTCCTCTACAAGTAACAAACTCAAGAAAGCATTGTTGTTGGTACGAAAGGAAATATGAGGATGCAAAAGGGGAAGTGTATGCTATGATGTCCAAAGGTTGTGATTTGAGCAGAGCAGACTAACCTTGACATGAGTGCTTGGAAACTGAGACGTACGCAAGGTTTCCTGTGTTTCATCACCGGGCTTGCGGCGGGGCACACTCAAGATGAGAGCAGCCTGGTCCCATGTGGCAGCAGTAGATGTGATACGGTAACCGTTATCCCACCGTCTATGGATACCCTCACTTGGATACAAAAAGTCCAGCTCCACAACCTACACCGATAAAAAACACTTGATTGTAATTTTAACTAAAAAGGATTTAAAAGAAATGTGAAAATATGCAAACCCTCAAGTCTACCTGGTCACTGAAACCAGCGTTGCGAGACATGACTACACCCCATCGTGTACCCGCAGTAGCCATGGAAGTCACATGGAAACCTTCTCTCCATTTCTTGTTTATCCACTTGAAAGGGAAGGACTCGCTTACTTTATAAGACTGTTGAGAATATGGGGTCCCTGCAATTTAGCCATGGGGTTCAGAAATTGAAAAGATTACACAACACACCAACTAGAGGTGTTCAAAAACCATCGAAGCCAGCCAAACGTAAACAAGTCGGCCCAGCCAGGTTTGAGATTCATACGATTCGGTTCACATATCGGTTTTTGAGGGTTGGCGGTTTTAACAGTTTGGTCCGGTTTGAAATATGGAACTGGTCATGTCAGCCGAACTGGCCCTCGAGCCTTTTTATTTATATATTGCTTTTCAATTTTAAAATGTGGTTATACATGTGTCTGTGGGTGTTATAACCATGAATCATCTTTAATAGTTTATAATTTTCAGTAACTAACGATTTTGAACCCAATTAAAAAAAAAAGTTCCAACACCCATAACCGACCACCAAACCAGTAAAACCAGCCAGTTCGGCCGACCAACCCAACCCAGCCTGTTTGGTTTGTGGTTTCCAGGAACCACACTTAGCGCTTCGGCCCATAACTTTCGTCAAAACCGGGCATACCGTACCGTGAACCATCAACAAGTCTACAAACCTTTAGACATCACCACAAGAGAGCTCCCATTGTTAGCACCAGCAATGGCACTAATGTAATAGTTCTTTTCCCATTGTTCCATAATCCATTCCTATAATATAATCAACAAAATAATAATTGTTCAAGAACACTTTTGAAATGATGGCACTAAACAATTTTATAGATACCTTGTGTAAGAAGTAAGGAGACAGCTCATAAACTTGGCTAGAAAAGCCAGTTCCAGCATCCATTATAAGAGCCCAAAGATTAGAACAAGATGAAACAGAACTAATGAGTAATCCGTCAGCATTTCCCCTCTCAACGTGTTGTGCTAGTCTTGCATCAGCAACATTGTAATGATACCTGATGCACGACAAATGATATATGAATATCATCATGTACGACATGCATTTCACAAGTTTTTTATATATATTTTTAACAGCATAGTGTACCTCTGTTTCATTGGTTGCCTGGCATTGTAAACTGAAATCCACTGTGTTGCAGGAACTCCCATGCGAATCTTCTTTTTAGGCTGCCCGTCATCTTCCTCATCGAGATTTAATCTGCCTCGTTTTTGGCCAACTTGGAATATAATCTAAGAATTAAAAAACCAAAAATTGGTAAATAATTATTTCATAAGAAATGTAATTTGACATATATGGATCACCTTTTGAGCTCCATCTGTATTGATGGGCCTTATTGCAGGATTTGGACCAAGTAGACCCTCAAACAAAGAAATTAACTTGGAATAATTAGGCTCCTCATCAAACTTCATGTTCACGACTATCTCAAGAAAATGCTTTAGAGGAGCAGGACAGAAACAGCACAACATTTCAGGAGAGGTTGCCATTTTCTTCTTGCAAACTAGAAATGACTTATTGTCACCCTACAAATAACATAAATTTCGGTATTAGACTTGATCAAACCTAAAAATTTTACTTGATAAACAAGCAATACCTGATACCCTTGCCAAGGAAGTCTGCCACGGTGAAGAAACACAAGAGTATATGCAAGAGATTCTAGGTCGTCTCTTCTACTCGCTGTCCTACCCAAATGTGCATGCACACTCGCATATCTAACCGTTCCTCTATAGATCAAGGAACATATTATATGTATATGGAGTGAAGAATTTTCTACAGTTAGTTATTAGAGCAAATTAACTGAATATTACCTAAACATGTCAGGCCTCTGATCATAATCAACATGTTGACCACTGGTACTCTCTCGCCACTTTGTTGCTGCATTTCATATCCAAACTAATTAATTAATGATAAAAAATAAAAAAGAATGAAAAATCCATTAAGAGATGCCTACCTAGCCCCAAGTCAACAAGAAATAGTTTCTTTTCTTGAGGTGTTGATGGTTGACCAAGTAGAAAGTTTTCTGGCTTAACATCTCCGTGCACATAACTATTTTGAATAGTAGTCGTTCAATACAATCATATTCAAGAATGAAAAAAAACTTACACATAATCTAGCAACAAATAAGAAGAGAATAAAACCTTCTTAAATGTAGAAATAATTACAAAGAATAAGAACAAATAGAATTCTATACCCTCTTGAATGCATCTTTTCCAAAATTGACAGAGACTCCACAGCTATACAAGCTACCATTTCTGATGACATTCTGAGAAGCAGGCACAAGTCAACTCACATGAATGAACATATATTTTTTCCAATTACTTTGTTATGTGGTTACTACGAAACAACTCAAAAAATAAAATGCTTAGACATGATAAAAACAAGTTGCTCTTGTGAAAAAATAAATTAAATTGCAGTAAATCATGTGATAAATGAACAAAAAGACATTGTCATGTTCACAAGTGTAGGAACTCACGATTGCCCAGAAGAATTCCAGACATCCCACAAACTTGGCCCCAGCATGTCCATGACCTAAAGTGTAAGAAAGAGAAAGAAAATGATCAGTCCTGCGTGAAACAGTTATTCATCTAAATGGACACAACTTATTATCATACCATTACGTAGTAGTCTCCTTGCTTTCCTTTATAGTGAACTTTAGGCACTCCATGACTACCACCCAGAGTACTGTTTCACCAAAAAGCTCAGATGTCACATTTTCAATTTTGAAAAAGAATCATGTAGAAAATGATTAAAAAAGTTGCATACATACTTGTAAACTTGCCACTCGTATGGAGGACCATAACTGCAGCCTTTGCTGTTTCTATGCTCAAACTTAAGAGCTACCTGCCACAAACAGAAATGAATGAAGATTGACTGCAAAAATCAGACTCTATAGAATTAAATATTTTCATAGGATCCAAACTTGGTTGGTTGGTACAATGATATTACCTCCATGGCACCAGGACCTGATATGCGATCGGTTCCACCAGTAACACGACGACCTACAAATACCTGACCAAACCCACCTTTACCTAACTTTCTCTCAACCTTATATACTGGTGATCCACCTACTTGAACCTGAAAATAAGCCAATTAAGGTTAAGTGAGATTAGCTGATTCTGATTTCGAAAGCTTAACTGGGATATTCTGTAATTTATGCAACAAAATTCCAAAGTGATAGGTCTAGATGAATGATGGAACATTCGTAACCAAGACCACACAAACTAATTCTAAAAATAAAGGTTCGGAACAGTTAATTCCACCATTTACTAAAACATTTGCCTCATGGTGTTCACATATATATAATGATATGGTCGCTAGCTGGCTAATCAAACCACAAATGATGTCAGATAGCTTATTGACTCATATCATCACGCCTTAAACACGAAACACCAAGCAAAAAGCACACATCTTAAGTAAAGTGCAATGAATTCAGTTTTAAATTGAATTTCTTTAACTTAAGCTTTCCTGAGTTAACGTAACGTCGTAACTTATTTATTGGCCCGTCTATGACTCCAAAAGTAGGATTTGCTTCATTAACCAAGAAAAAAAACAGGCAGTTGAAGACAGAGTGTAAGAGGCAAGCATCACAATCAGATATTCAGATTACTTGGTAATTTACTAACTTAAGTTTAAATTGAATTCCTTTTACTTAAGTTTCCAACCAAAACGATTGGCTATAGCTTTAAGATTGCCCATGGATCACTAATACAACATTATTCATCATTATTGCATCAACTATGGTAATTTACTAAACCAATACGCCTTTTTTGTGACTCCGTAACAAAACCATCATGAAAACAAGTATTATAGCTGTATACAAAAACAAAATTTCATAATGTATAAGGTATAACTAAACCATATATTTCACTGCAGAAATAGAGACACATAACAGAGATCTATGACAGATAGAGTGCATACCCTTTCAGGAAATGGAGCAGTGTTCCCTTCTTCTTCCTGGCCAGTAACCTTGTTAGCACTCAAGCCACCACTATCCGCCATTGCTACTTCCTTCACTATATCTCCTCCTTTTTCGCTTATCTCTTGTTTATCCTCCTCACCTTCAGATATCACAATCACCGGCTTCGTTACAAATCCCTCTTTCACCTCGTTCTTCTTCTTCGTCTGCCGCCGCGGCTTATCACCTTGCTTCACCTCAACCACCGTCGCCGCCGCCGCTGCCGCCTTAGCTGCCGCAGCTCTCGTCTTCACGTAATTACCTACCAAATGCTCCGATCGTTTCTCCGGTCTACCACCTCGCTTCTTCTCCACTACAGGCGCACGGGCACGGCGGACTCCACTGCGCAGCTCCGGCATTCTCCACCCATACAACTACCACATGTGAGTAACGAAAGCCTACCGATTGCTGAATCTACCATCATCTATGTTGAAACCCTAAGCATAATCAATTGACCTCGAACAATCGACGATAACAAGAATCGGAAAAAGGATTTTCGTCTGTGGATTTAGATTGGATTGATGATGGATGATTTTGATTGTGAGAATTTGAAATGATTTGGTAATGATTTTGATGAAGATATATGAGGTTTGTGCATGTATTAGCTAGGTCAAATTAGGGAAGCTATGGAAGGAGAAAGAGGGGCGCGTGAGTTTCACTATGTTCTTGAGATATATTTACTTTGAATTTGTTGAAAAATACATAGCCTTTTTCGAAAGACATTCTATAGAGACAAGCAAGACTCCAGAAAGTCAATATAAATTATGATTTAACACAAACTATTGAAATTACACGTTTTTAATATAACTAGTTGTTAGCCCCACACATGTTACCGCGGTATTGAACCGCGACGTGATAAAATGCAAACTACAATCGACCTATTTTTTTTCAAACTAAATTTACGTCAAAACATATAGTAACTCGAATTTATACTGTTAAATGAAAACGTCTTATATTTGACTCGATTATTTTTCAAATAAAATTTATGACAAAACGTAAACCAACTCAAAACATAAATAAAAGAGCACTTGCAGCGAATGTCGTATGCGGTGTGATGAAGTATAGATTACAATCGACTCGCCTCGTTTTCCAACTAAATTTACGCCGAAACTTGGCGTAACTCGTTTTTATCATCGAGTAAAAACTTATTATATTTAACACGATATATTTTCAAACAAAATTAACGTCAAAATATAGATCACCTTAAAGTGTATATAAAAATAAATACTTGAACGTTTTATACTGGCTCGACTCTACAAATCAAACCTTTAAGTTAAAATATAAGAACAATAAATATGTTAAAGATTTAAAGTATTCTCAAGCTAAAATAACATTTGAAAAACAAACAGGGGTTGTTTATTTTCAATTTGTAAATGTTCATTTGGTGAAATTGATTGGTGGCATTGTAGTACTGATGAGGCGGATAGTACAGCAAAATCAATTTGTGTGTTATTATATAATATGTAATTATGTAGAAGAAGTTTAATCTATCTTCTGATGTTTTTAAAGACGAGCAAAATCTTCATCCAAATAGTAACTTGTTTCTTATTTTTCATATCAACTCTTAATCAGCCTCTTAATGGTTCAGATGTCTGAATGATTCAGCATTTAATAGTTCATACTGTTTGTTTCACGAGCAAGTGTCTGAATGGTTCAGACATTTGCCTCGGAATGGTTAAGCATTATACTAATGTTGAATGGTTAAGAGGTCTAATGCTGAATGGTTAAGAACTCTTATCTGAATTGGTCAGACATTTACCTTTAAATAGTTAAGCGATATACTAGCTCTTATTGGTTCAGACCTCTTAATGGTTCAGCACTTAATGATTCAGACCTTTTATTGATTTAGCACTTAATCATTCAGATATTGCCAAACAGCCCTTAAATCCTGAGTGTATATCAAAGCACGGCTCGGATTAATGTGTTTCTTTGGCTCCGAGTAAACATTCAACCATCTTAAAATATCAACACTTACAAGAGGAATTGAGGGAAAAAGGGCGTTTCATGATCTAAACTAGTTCCTAATGGATGTCAAGAAACAACCCAAAATAGGCATGATCAAAACCTCAACTATATATCATAAAATGACATAATATAGATTATTAGGCTGGGTTATCTAGCCTAACTTTGCTTCTTTTTTTAATGGTCCTAACTACTTGTATTCCTACCTACACATTTTAATTACATTATTGATTGAAATTAAACCTAAAACCTTCACTCAAAAAAACACACGTCTTTATCTTATGGGCTAGCCCAAATGACGCGTAACACTGCTTAAGGGCCTAAAAGGGCAAGATTCCTCAAGCAAGTGTTGGACGAACCTAAAAACATGCATAACTGCAAACTAAAAGGAGAATCAACTATCCTTCCCACTTGAAAAAATAACTTGTCAAATATATGTACAACCTTTCATGCACATGATACAACAATTAATGCAATCAGAAGTTGATAAATAATAATATTTAAATATACTATAGACTAAATTCAATCTCGTGTAGTTCTTAAATCATTTTGACCCCGCCCATTTTTTAGGACGATGAAATTTCCTAATCCTTTACCTCTAAGCATTATACCCATCAGACCATTATCAATTTTTCCCATCATCAAACACCAAAAACGTAAAAAAAATACTAAAATTTGTATCACAAAAGAGTATTTAGAGTCTCTTATTCGCTCAAGCCAATTAAACTCTAAAATTTGCTACAATGGAATTCAATAGCAACATCATTATACATACGCATAGTTGATTGACCCATTACCTGGTTCATTTAGTGTTAGTCTGGCAAGATATCGATTGTTAAATGTTTAATTTCCAATAGGTCATGGAACAACACTCTAGGAGGCACATATTTTTCGGGTTGTGATAAATGATCATTTGCGAGCTATGAGGTAGGGGCGTAGCCAAGTCAAGCCGAGATCGCCTAAACTTAAGTTTGACTCATTTAACTTGCCGAGCTCAACTTGTTTCGAACTATTTTCTAAAGCTCTTGCTATTAATCACCAATTGCCTTATCATATACATGCTATTGTGACATGTGACGTGACATTATATTTAGAAGTCTCGTTAATTTGTGACGTTTCCCTTTTATATTCTCATGGTGCATTTAACGAAGTAGTATTAATTTAATATGAGACTATGTGAATAAAATCTTTTATATAAAAATGAACTGAACTATGTAAAAGTAAATAATGATATAAAAATGTAAGTATTAATTTGTGACGTTTCCCTTTTATATTCTCATCAACTACTCATTTATTATCAATGTTTTTAGAACTGGATCGGAGATCGAATCGGTCTTCTTACCGTTCACTGGTCGGACCTGTCTAATAACCAGAAAAAAATATTATACATAAATGTACATAAAGTTTATAAATAAAACCTGCTAGAAATTAAAAACCTTTTATTAGTAATAAAAAGATTATTTGAACATCAACTTTAATTCCTTTAATACAATTTAAAGTTTTATTCCTATTTAATATATATATATTATAGCTGTTATCAATTGAGTTATCTATTGTCGGTAAAAATTATCATTTTCATAGTCAAATCATTTCCAATGCACTTCTCTCTAGCAACTTTTTCTTTCTCCCTCTAAAAAAAATTCTTTGATCTTCTTTCTTCTCCACTGGTCTCCTTCTCCGATTTCACCATCTGCTTCACGGCACCGCCGACAACGGCATCGTTTGTACCGTCACTCCATCTAATGTGGTAAATCGAAGCTGCTTTGGGGTAGATCTGACAAAAACGAGAGTAAAACTAGAAGCTGCTTGGCGTACACCGCAACACCGATCCGACCGGACGACCGGTTTTCCGTTCCGACCGGCGACTCGCTTCCAACCGGCCGGTTTTGTCGATACTAAACGAATCAAGGTAGATCGAACCGCTCACCTCACCGATTCCCAGTTGGACCATCCGACCGTGAAAACATTGTTTATTATCAACCACACAATCACACCAAAACATAACCCCTAAAAATAATATTTGTAAAAAGAAAAGTTTATAAATCTTTAACCTTTTTCCAAATGTATTCTCATTTATTAAATAAAAAGCTCAAAGTGGTAACAACAAACAGTCTAACACCACACCATTCATCTCATAGACACCATGATTATAAAGTGCTACCCACTAATCCACTATCATTCAAAAAACAAACCACAAAGTCACAAAAAACAACAACAACAACATCAATAATGCAACACATAAACATTATACTCAACAACTGCATCACCTGTCTTCATGTCCAAACTATGAGTACTAGCATGAACATACCCTCTAGCAAACCGGAAAAGCCCACTCCCTCCGATCACCGGCATCTCCCGCACCTTATGAAACACCGGGTTCCGCCCCAAAACCGTCAGCGTGCTCCCGTTATACTTCCCCGTCGAAAACACAAAGTTCATGGCCATCAAGAGCCCAATCTCCTCTTGTGACGCGAGCCCGTAAAACCCTTGTGCCCTCCCCAATAGCTTCGATCCCACATCGGGCTTTTCGGTCAAGGGGTCGTCGATCATGTTGACCATGCCGAACCCGGTGGGTGTGGTTTTGTTGTTGGATGGAGGTTGTATGATGTTCATTGATGTTGGTTTGGGCCCACTGAGGATGTCGTGCCAGTAGAACCGGAAGTGGCTTAGTTTTTCGGTTCGGTGCTTCATCGGGTTCGGTTTTTGGGATTGTAGGAAGGAGGGATCGGCTACGGTGGCCGGAAAAGTGTGTGTGAAGGTGGTGAGGAGAGGGAGGAGGAAGAGGAAGATTTTGGACGTCATGGAGATTTTGGTTTGGTGGAAAATGAAGGGTGTGACAAATTGCAAAAGAGAAGTGTGATGGGGGCTTCTAACTTATAGTGTAACATCCACCAACTATTTTATTAACTAATTGGTTAATTTTAATAAAGTTGGGTTTTTTTAATCGATGCATTTGAAAAACTAAGTAGTGGAATTGCTTTAGCGTTAGCGTTATGTCAGGCTCTAGTGAGTCAATCTTTGTGAAATTTGTATACTTAATTTTAAATAAAATTTATATTAAATCATAAGAAAAAAATAAAAATAGGGTAACTATATATTCATACTTTTATAAAACATTGTATAGTTATAAAAAAACCAAAATTTGATACGTTTGGTTCATCAGGTTGTATTAGGTAAAATTAAACATAACGGTGCATACAAAAATTTATAAAACATTACACATTAAAAATTATAAGATGAAAATAAAAATAAGTTAAAAACTATGATATTATCAAAAAAATTAGCAAATCTATGACAATAAGTAACTTGTATTGGACGGGCAACTGTCTTCACAAGACTTGAACATATTTGATACATTTAAACAGTTGAGATCTCATATTGAGTCGAACATACGAGGTTGGAGAAATAGTCCACTATTCTTCCACTATAAATGCTAACATACATTTTTGAGAATGGTGTATCTAATCAGATGTAACTCTACCCATATGCACTTTCTACATACATTATGTTTATCACAGACCTATTTTTATATCACTTTCATACTTGGGCCAGACTAGAACAAAGAATCAAATAAAATCTTTCATCAGAGCAAGCTTCATCCCTCATCTTACGCGCTTCTAAAATCATATTATATATACACACTTGACTCTAACATATCTTTTTAAGTTCTAAACTTCTGGTAGCCATATTTCTTATTTTACATACTTTCATTCCAATTATTAGTCAAAGTAAGGTCTGTTGCAAATTTTGAAGACTATACAAGTAATTGCAATTCTTTATAACCAATACTAATTAATTTATATAAAAGTAAATGGTTTGCAAGACTTTTATACAAAAAATGTGGAATGAAACCAAATATTAGACAAAGAAACACATCATAGCCCCAGGCCCACGCTTTCTACTTTTTAAAGTTGAGCATTCGTTTGGAAAAAGGGGACATCAAATGTCTACCATCACGACTTACATCATCATGTTTTCACATTTGAAGCACTTACATTTACACTTATTGTTTTTATTAATTGTTCCAAAACTCATATTATGTATTTGATTTGATTTAATCTGTATAAATATAGGGATAAATATATGATTAATTTGGTAAATGTTTCATGCCTTTATTGTCCAAACTAGATGGTAAACTGTTAGTGTATATTTTGTAAATGCATTAGAAACCTCAAAAAGTGAACTAGGGAGATTACATGTGTTTTCATATTAGATTATTGTTTATCAAACAAGTCTCTTTCCGCTGCAGTTAGGAATATGTATCTCTAGTCGTGATTTAACAACGTACGAAGAGAATATGTATCTCCACTCGTGATTTAACAAAGAAGAACAACAACATTCATTTGTAAAGTTGCATCTGGATATTGAATCATATTAATTATATAAATCTTCGGTTGGCATTTGAATCTTGACTCATAACTACCAACTAGGAACTCTCTTGCTATACATGCATAATTGTTCGTGTGTTTGCTATTATTATCTATTGTGCTTAAATATATGAAAATTTTGCATGTTCAGTAACGTTTTCTAAAAATAAACTAAAACACAAGCTTAAATTTTCAAATATTTGAAATTTATAGATTGAATAGAATAAATTACGTGTACAATCCATGTAGATTTCGGAAAATTACGAATTTTATCCCTAATCTTAATTTTTTTTACAGATCTGGTCATCAGCTGCACCATTTGCTTTTGTAAATAGGCCACCAATCTCATTGGCGAAGCTTTACTAGGGCCGGGGGGGCCGCCGTCCCCTCTGTTTTTTTTGCCAGTAGTGTTAAATTTTAATCCGATAGTGTAAATTTTTAACCATGTAGTATAAATTTTTATATAAATATCGAGTTCGCCCTCCTTAAAAAATTTAATTTCGCCCCCGCCTTCCTTATGAAATAATTCAAGCTCACTGCCACTGACCAATCTCACGATGTTAAATTTATCGGTTAATATCAAATATACTTACTTAAAAATATGAATCTTCCTGTAACGTAAAGGATTCGTATTTTTATCATCATTACGATTATTATTATTATCATCGACATTAGCATTATACTCTCATCAATCTTTTTCTAGAGAACAACTTTAATCCAACCAAATTAAAGAAGTTGTCTTCTAGTTCCCAAAGCGTTCCTATTTCTTAACTCGTTATCATTAGACTCCGAGTTGACTCAGAGTCTGTGTTCTGCGAGTTTTACCGATCCATCAATGGCGTCTTTCAATCCACCACTACTCATTGCTCTAATCACCGTCACCGTCACCGCCACCGCCACCGCCACCGCCACCGCCACCGCCACCGCCACCGTCACCGACATCCACGATATCCTTCCAGAATACGGATTACCAGTCGGAATCCTACCTAACGCTGTGGAGTCCTACACACTCTCCCCCGTCGACGGTGCATTCACCGTCCACCTCAGTCGCCCCTGCTACGTTCAATTCGACGATCAGACTGTTTACTACAGTACGATCATCACCGGCAAGTTGAGTTACGGATCGGTATCAGATGTCTCCGGCATTCAGGCGAAGCAACTGTTCGTGTGGCTAAGTGTCACCGGCATGGATCTGGATGTTAGCTCAGGTATGCTCGAGTTTCACGTCGGATTTTTGTCGAAGAAGTTGCCTGCGGATATGTTTCAGGATGTGCCGGATTGTAAGAGCAAAGCTTGTCGACGTGAGTCCTACGCTCAATCGATCTAAATCAGAAGGTGATTCTATTTGTTTTGGGGATAATTTGATTGAATTATGTGTGATTGTGTAGGAAATTATGATCTGATGTGTTAGGAGTTTGTTAGATTTTGATGTATGTTAGTAATATTATGTCCACTAGGTTGAATAGATGCATCTATACTTCTGCATATAAGATGATGATCTGCTTCAGTTATGACTGATTCTATGCTTTGAACACAATTATAGCTGTTGCAACCTGAAGGCCCTTACTCTAGTATTACAAGAGGAAAGGTTTTCTAGGGTTTAAGAATGAATGACCAGAACTTTTATAGAAAAGTTTGGAAGAAACAGGTCTAATTGTACAAATCAAAATACTCGAATCGTCAGTAACTATAGGAAGATTGGAGGTATATGCAAATGTTTGAGGTTATACGTCGCATTGCACATTAGTTGTGATCGTTAGGCCTTATATAGTTATATGCCTATGCCGTTGGACTGCTAATAACTTCACGCCGCAATTTGAACTGTTTAACGGTTGTTTGAATTGATTTCGGGCTTTCTTACGCGTTGAAAGTCCCAAACATCGTATTATTGACAATTACAACCTTCTAAATGGTTGTATTCATAGATTAAAATTACTATGCCTGTTGTAATCATAAATACCATGCTAATTGTTTTTAAATTTATTAACATGCTAAAAAGTTACCTAGTTGAACCCGAATCCATTTTGATCTGTTGCCCAACGCCCAACCAATCGGACCCACCCATATGACCAATCCTAGTTGCAAGACTAAAGCATCAGTCACTTCTGCAGCGAATGAGTAATGCGGCTCTTTCATTCATCCATCTTTGGTCCATTACCGATCTTGATCATAATCATATGACTGTGAATCTAAACCTTGATTGATTGTACATTTGTGTGAGCAGTTATGATGCTTCAAGAACTTGAATCTTATTTATTGATTATTTGCAGGGTTCTGGACCAAACTTCATTCTGTGACACCTCTATTTATGTTTGAAGTCACAGACCTGCTCCTCCCTGAAGTGTTTTATTATGTAAGTTGTGTATATTTTAAGTTCTCTTTATTAAATATCTACTTTTGTATGAAACCCATCTTATAAAAAGTTCTTTTTATTGGAATAAAATTTGAAACTCCATTATGATTCTAGTATTAAAATAAGCATATATAGAATTTTATTATTTATTATGGCTGTAGATCGGGTTTTTATGGTTAATATGTTCTTTATTTTTGTTTTCAATGAAGTTGATAAAATTGATCTGTATCGTAGTCTAGTAGTGTTATGATAAAATGTTAGGGGCTTTTTATGAAATGGAAATGAAATTTAAAATTTAATTACATCATATGCATCTTTGTGTTTTTAATAATAAATAACGAAAAAAGTTGTAGTGTTTTAGTAGATTTTAAAATTTTACCTTATAATTTAATATACAAATAGTTCAAATTTAGGTGTATACAGATGAAATGAAACTACATAGCTAATAACCATCAGTTGGTCGTTGTACTTGTTGCTGAGATCGGAACAAGGTGATGAATTAACTGGTCTCGCTTGACGATCTCGTACATTTTTTCCTGAAATTTTTTTTTTTTTTGCATAACAATATATTGAATTTTTTAGTAACATATTTAATTATAAATACTAACAATGCTAGCCATGATAACAATACTTAAAATTCCATGTTTGCTATCATTCAAATATTAGTGCTTGTTAAGTTTCTATTATTTCATGTGAAGAGCGAATGTAATGCGGCGTTTTGCCCATCACATGACGCAGGAAAACGCCAGCACCCCCGCCCCTACCAGCGTTATGTAAGCATGAAAGGTTGGTGGTGTTACCATTATAACGCTATTTTTTCTCAAACCCCAAAACAAAATGCGAAGAGAAACTTAAAACGTGTACCTTATGTGTGCTACATGTGATCATATCCATTTAACCCAGCACAGAAAGAGATACATATAAACATTTCTTTGAGTGAGGAAGAAGATGACAACAGAATCTTTGAGAATGTGTGTATTGAATAACTTTTTGTTGAATCTAAGGTATTAGATCATATCACCATGTTAAGAAAAATCTACTACTAAACGTAAAGCCTAAAAGTTTTGCCCAAATGTTTATTCAGAATAATAAGTTGTTACCTAACGTTTAAGGCCTAAACTTATTACTTTGGGTCAATAACCAATTAACCGAAATCAAAATAAGCAACACCAATTGTTTTTCACCTGTTTTCCTTCGTCTTTGAACATAAATTAAGCACCCCACAAACATATGCTGGTTCAAGATAAAAAAAAAACATTAGTCTCAACTAAAAAATACCAATAATAACGACTGTCGTCCACATGACACCTGAAAAAAGCAAGAACAGGTAGAAATTCTAAAAACACAACAGCGATTTCTGCACCCGTATCATTCGGGTGCTTACTCAGGGGCTAAGAGAAGCATCCCTCTTCGATTTGGCTCTCACGTGGTCACGAGGATCAGGGCTTCTGCTTCGGCTTAGGCTTCGACCAGTTGGTGGTGATCTCACTCTTTCAGGGCTTTGGCTTGGGCTTCTTGAGCCATTATAGGGTGGTGGAGACCTCTCTCTGATAGGACTTTGACTAGGACTCCTTGACCCGCCGTTGTAAGGTGGAGAATGTTCTCTCACTGGCGAGCGTGAATACGACCTTTCTCTATTATACCTTTTTCCTCTAGGTGAAACCGACCTAAATAGTTCAGAATTATAGATGATAAATAATTCAACATGCTTTTTCACAAGAAAGCCAGATAGGAGAATCAAACACATACATAGACTGATGCCTTCTCTTGGGAGGAGGTGAGTACTCGTGGCTACGGGACCGTGACCTGCCATGACGAGGTGGTGGAGAGTAGCGACGGGGTGGTGATCGTCTACGGTCACTATATCTGCTTCCGCCTCCGCCTCTGATATTAACATCAATTGTATGAGAAAGAATCATCCATTAGAATATACCCAAGAGCCTGCCTACCATAGTCTCCAACTTCTAAGCAAAATTTGTAAATAAAGGTAACAAAATATCCCAAATTCAACAAATTTGAAGAGTGAAAATTCAAAATTTGACAAATTTAGGAGTGTTCATATTTGAAAGATTTAGGAAACCAGATTTTAGATCTTCGGTTAACTTTCTTGGCAATTTCACTCCTAAATTTAGGAAACTTTGGTTACCTTTATTGGTAATTATCCCATAACTGAACTACTCGCAATTTTGATCTGTTTACTAATACATGGTGTTAGTTTAGATTAAGGAGTACATGTACGCACTACATATCAAATGAGTTGAATAAAAATATTTAAATTAAGTGAAAATGCACAAACAGGTTAAACAGGTCAAAAGGTCGAAAACTGCCTGTGTAATTTTAATGTTTACATCTTCCAAATTCACTTTATTTTAAAATTAGTTTATATTAAATCACATAGTTTTGTGGTCATCGATTTAACGAGAAGGGCAATATTTACAGTTCAACCCAACCCATCCCCTCACAGAAAACAGCTTGTTTAAGTTGTTTCAACCCAAACCTGTTTGAAAACATCCTAACCCACCAATTTGCTAAATTAATACCAAACTTCAACAGTTTTCAAATCAACAAGTCAAGAGACTAGCCTGCGCTCTCGTAATCTCATATCAGATGGTTTCTTCCGATTCTCCTCAGCAAAAACGACCGTCAACTCTCTGCCTTGAAAAACCTGGCCATCCATCTGGTATTTTGCTTCTGCCGCGTCAGCAGGATCAACAAACTGAACAAATCCAAACCCTCGTGGCTCCCTGCATGTACAATTAAAAGAAAACTGAATTAACAGTACATCAGAAGCTAGCAGCATTTACCTGTTCCTAACAGGGTACTTAACTTCAAACTGATTTGAGTAGTGTTGTGTGTACAGACTTACTTTTGCTTCAACATGACTTTACAAGAAAGTAACAGAAAATTCAATAACTATTTTCCAGTATTATGAAAGGCCATGGTCATAAGCAGAACTGCTGACCTTGCAACTGTCAGTATTAATATGACTTGAAAATCTTCAAGACTTGGAATCTTGAAATCTTCCAAATGTAACCAAACTCAATTTCCTTCCCATCTTCACTACCAAACAAAACCACCTTGAACAGAACTCTTACTACTTGATTGGTACTAAGTTCAATATTTCATGAGAAACCTTAATACTTGATTCATGTCTTCAAAACTTTTACTTCACTTCACTGTTAAATAGCAACAATCTTAAGGGCGAACCCGATTTGAGATATAAGATTAAATGGTTAAAAACTCTAATAGAACACGTATAGTATAAAAACAACCTACAATCAATTGGATTATAAGAGCTTAAAAAATTCGAAAATATCTAAGAAATCACAGCATCAAATACAACTGCATAACCTAATAAAAAAACACCAGGGTTGCGCAAGCTCATAATTTTAGAAAGATGCGGCAAGTAAAATGGCCGTAGAGTAAATGCATTGTTCATATCATGAATGACATTGACTTTTCATGCCAAAGTTATGACTTTACTACTAGAGAGTAAAACCATCTCCAAAACTGCAGATTAAAATAACGTAAAAAAACATGACAGCTGCACCAGCTCACCCGCTATAATAATCCCTTGGCAAGTAGATATCCTTTAAAGGACCAAATTCTCCAAATGGCCTACGAAGGTCCTCTGGCCTGAATAAAAGAAAGGTTATTAAGAAATAAGAGCAGTCAAATTCAAAGTGAGTACATTTAAAAATTAAAATAATCATACAGGGATCAACACAGAACTAAATGAACAACTAATATTACACACCATCAATCCCGTGCAATCAAACAAAAACTTTCATGTGTAAAATAATACATAGTAGTATAAACAAATTGTTTCAGACTTCAAATAGAAAAGATATAATAGTAGTAATTAAGCTGAAAGAGTAATCAAACCCTGGTCTAATAAACCTCAAGTTGTATAAGTAAACGTAACAAAATAAAACAAGCTGTATAATGCTAAAAGTATATCCAATTCTAAGTATATATTTTCAGGAGAAGAAATGCCATCCAGAACATACCTGCAATCAAGACGAAGATTACGAACCAAAAGACTTGTTGGAAGATCTCTTCCACGACTACCGCCGCCATAGCGACCCCTGGGACTAGGACTCCTTCCCCTTCTCCCGTATCTACCACCCCTAGGCGGTGATGGAGAGTAGCTTCTTCCACCCATGTTTTAGCTCTGTCAGATTAGTATACCAAAACAGAAGAAAAAACGTATATCAATGAACAAAGAGAATAATCCTTAAGCAATAACAATATGCAAAAAATATCAAACAAACCTACGACACTTGATCATAAAAAGTTAATTTCCAATCTCAACCCTTCCATTACCCAACCAGCAGTAATAAACACATTCCTATCTTACAAAATTCCAATGAGTAAAAGGTTCTTTAAGATAAAAGATCTTATATATCTATGAGAATAGTTTTCCTAGACATGTTTTTAGAGCAGCAACTCACACTGTCACACACGCGTCTAACTTACTCCTAATTATACACCACAGCTAATTCGAACCCCAAGGGAAGGGTCTTTGAGAGCCAAATTTCCGATTAACAACCAAACCACGCACAAGAAAACACGAATGAACTCGCTGAAACAGAATTATCAGAATCCACTCATTCTTCTACAACGGATATCATAGAAACAAGAAGCTCAAAAGGTTATAGGCACAAGTAAACCGGATTTATTTTTCAATCTGCATCAATCACAAAACCCTGATAATACAAATCCAGAATATGTGCTTATAAACGCACAAAATATTATGTGTATATCCACCAAAAAAACGCAAGTACTGGTAACCTGGATCTAGGTCGCCCAAATCGAAGTGAAATCGAACATAAAACAATTGTAAAGCCAAATCAGGGTGAATTTCAGTATGTAAGGTTTCGAAAACCATGATCAGTGTAGATTTGTATGCAGAAATCAAAGGATACCTGAGAGTTTTCGCAGGAGATACGACGAATGAGAAATTAGGGCTCAAAAGCGAATGAGCAATGATATGATATGATGAATGCGTAATAGACGGCGCCATAGGGTTGGGGCAACGCCTGTTTATATTAGTGGTCGAATAGTCACGTGAGATGCGTGTTCTCCTGTGTTTAGTTTATCAAATTTATAGTTCCTTTTTGTGCGGTGTTTAATCGTAAAATCAGCGCGATGTAATGCGGTTATGAAATTTATAACGCTTTTAGGTAGCGTTTGATACGCAGTAATGAATAACTAATGTAATAAATCATTGAATATGAATAAAAAAATACATGTTCAGTTGATGAATATAATAGAATTAACTATAACTATTACAAAGTTGATTGTATTCACTCAAATTCATTTCATCCACCTCATTTTTTTTCATTTAATTACTTCTTTCATCCTTAATCACTAACACCACTATCACCCCCACTGTCTCCGCCCACCATTACCGCTGCCAACCACCGGCTACCACCGCCAACAGCAACCACTACTAGCCACCACCACTATCGCCAACCATCATTGGTCGTCACTATCATAACCACTTTTGTAATTTATTACTTCTAATTTTCCTGCCTAACAAACAATATAAAATAATAATTTATTTCATTCTCACATGGTAACCGAACAAGATAATGGTATTTAATGATTCATTTCATTCATTCTATTACTTTGTAAATTTCATTCACTCGTCTATTTCGTTATCTCATACCAAACAGACCCTTATAAATATGACACTAACATATTAAATACATGAAAAAGTTATTAATTTCTGTCGTCTCGATTGTGGATATGAAACCATATATAGAAATCAATTTCAACATCGCTCGTTACCACATAATAATTTAAAAATAATTTAGAAGAAAAAAGGAAATAATTCAAAGAAAAAAAAGGCAAAAAGAAAAGATAACTAGTATGGTTCAAACCCACGTCAATTTTTACTCGAAAATTAGAGCTTTAGCTAACTTAACTACAACTTAATTTGTTAGTTATGTTCAATAGATATCCTTGTTTGTTATATTGGAAATATATACAATTAACTAGTTAAAATCCCGGTGTCTTGACCATCGATATAAAAAAAGAGAAATAGTAAACTGTAACCGTTGAAGGATCTTAGAGCAATCGGTATGAGTCTTGCTTTACGGCCTTGCAATCATGGAATTAAATCATGTGAAACAACTTTCACATTCATCATAAGGTAGTGTTGCATATAATCAGATTGTGACATAACCCTATGGTTTTTCAGTTTTGTTTGTAACAAAAACCAAATAAACCAAAAAAAAACTATTCAACCGAGCTTGTAATATAGAGATAAACACAATTATCCCATCAACTACTTATTTAACTTAGATTTATTTTAAAAATAATACGTGTCCATCCTTTCACAATTTAGATTGTGTCTGCTATTTGTTCGCATTATATACAACTAAACGATAATCCTTCCCGTCATCACGAATGACTTGAGCTAATAATCAAAGATTAAGAAATCCATTTTATATGGTGTTTGTAGCATCCATCTAGCATTGTATGAACGCATAATGTAAGTTAGGAATAGATTATTGAACCGTGAGATCATTGTTATATAAGGATAAAAACTAGGCACACTAGATTATAATAATCTAACTGTTAGATATTGGTCGGTAATAATTCTAACTATCAGTTTGGCCGTTAATAATCTATTTTTTTTATTAATGACAATCGTAGTAGCATAATAATCATTGATTTACATTTGAGTCTTACTTGAATTTCACTCTATTTCATCATAAGTTTCCCCATTTGATTTACAATCATTATCGTGAATAAAATCGAGTGAAAATCAAATGTAAATCAATAAAAGGTTATGATATTAGAACTGCCACTGAAAACAAAAACAAAAGTTAAAATTATTATCGTCCTCGGCCTAGGTTAGACTATCAACAACCGATAAATCATAGTTTTAAAGGGTAACATTGTAAAATAGTAAGTTTCAAGATTGTTATAATTATATCACTCATAAATCTTTTTGTCCCAATCAGCTCACTCGTAAATGATTTTGTCCCAATCAGATCACAAAAGTTTCGCTAGTGTTCTAATTAGTTTATTTATAAATTGCAAAAAGTTTTTTAAAAAATTGAAATATTTAAAAAACTAACAATATTTATAAAAACTAAATTAGTTTAAAAATTTTGTGAATTATTCAAAGAAATTAAAAAAATACGAGTGACGTAATTGGAACACTTCTAAAACTTTAACGAGTTAATTGAAATAAATAAAAATATTTGTGATCGAATTGAAACAAAACTTACTATTTTGTGAAGTTTTCTCTAGTTTAAATTACAAAAATTCAACCTGTCTAAAAACTAGAATGACATGTAACAAATATGAAGACATTTTGAAGTACACGAAAAATAAATAATACTTGGAAACAAGAATAATACTTGAAATAATAGTTTTTTTCTGAACGCAAATTTATCCTATTTTTACTCATAAATTACACCATATTACACCATAATACTTGAAATAATAGGTGACATACATTGAAACGAATACACAAATACTTACAATTTACAAATACACTAGCGACACAGGCGTTTATTTTGGATCAAGTTTTGAAAATTGTGATCAATGGTGATTTTGTTCTTTTGATATTGTTCATTAATCATTACGTTGGTCTAACGAATACAGGATTATACTAGATCGTAGCTTCTTCGATATCCCCAAATTCTTCACCAATTCTGCAGTTTACGACGATCAGGGTTTCAAAAACTCGATTGAATTCGTCAACATCGTTCCTATTGAATTCGTCATCTTCGTTATTGCCTCTTGCATTACAAAGGGTGGTGGTCAGATTGACGAATTGCTTAAAGAAACTGACTACACAATCACACAAGAGCCCTTGAAAATCGTGAATTGGTGATCTTACACGAGGGCTTTTTCACTAACCAGTTGATTTTCCTTATCAAGGTGATGATGACCTGTTGAATTGAATAATTATATGAAGAAATTATATAATCATTTTACTTATGAATCTGTCTGCTCTTTATTTAATTTATAATAGTGACTTTGATCCTCCATGATTACTTACAATTACTGTTTCTGTATGCGTTTAACTCTTTTATTAGGCTAACATAATTTAATGATTTAATGATCATTGGAAGGAAGAATTGCTTGAACAAATCATGCAAATGGCCTCAATCTGCACTGATTTCTTTGGTCATCCATGATTTATCTCAATA
Organism: Flaveria robusta; assembly: GCA_025506415.1. Taxonomy (NCBI): domain Eukaryota; kingdom Viridiplantae; phylum Streptophyta; class Magnoliopsida; order Asterales; family Asteraceae; genus Flaveria; species Flaveria robusta. The sequence continues at coordinate 25,544,768 of CM046471.1, read as the reverse complement.
ATCTTAATCTAATTGTTACAGTGCTGTTTTTGTATAATCACTGTATCTATCACTTTGTTGATTATAAGTTTTAGATCCTTAATGTTCCTGAAACGGGTGATCATTGAATTGTATACATTCACATAAAGAAGTTATAATAAAAGTGCACATGTTTGCATATGTGTGTGCAATTCCGACCACATAGATTTGGAATCTCTGTTTATTTTTCTGCATTTGAATTTTAAACTTATATAGACTAAGTTACCATCTGCATTGAAGTTTGAATTGTGAGTATAAATAAACTTGCATTGGTTTTGGATATGCAAGTTACCATCTTATTGCACCCAGAAAGACCAGCGGTTGGCACGCCAAAAATTTATTTGTACTACTTCTTTTAACAAGGGTATGGTTAATGAAGGGGCCATGCAATGTTAAAGAGTATAGATCTGGTGATTTATGGCTCAGTTTTTCATGTTTTATTGATCACCTGGTAGCTAGTTGCCTACTTGATTATTGAAGCTAGAAATTGTAAGTGACCATAAAACTGGGATGACTGTCATATTAAGTCGGTCACTGTTACATATTCAGAAAAGATTTTAGTTTAAAAGGACAAGATTTATTGGATCATTTATTGTTTGGGTTATTATCAGTACTTGTATAGGTTTCCCCTGTTGAATAGATGATGCTTCCTCTTTGGGTTTACAAAAATTTGAAATTGAAAGAAGACAAATCACATGTTATTATATTCATGATTAATAACTTCTTATCATCATAAAGGTGAAATGCATCTGTTGATAGCACCTAGTAGAAAGAGTTGTGGGTATTATTTACTTATTTTTCTAAAAGCACTTATTTTGGGAAAATTTTACTTTGTAAACATCTTATATCAGTTTGAAAAAGGAATGGAGGAACAGTTTATACTGAGAGTGCCACCATCTGTCGCTGAGCGTATAGAACGTCTTTTAAAGGAGAGTGCTTCAGACGAGCAGTCGCTTGATTTGTCATTCTCTGGTACGATCGAACCTAGATATTTGCTTTTTTCACTTTTCTTCTTGTTCATTATTAAATATTATTACCTTTAATTTGGTTACTTTTTTATTTATTAGTGCAGAAGATGGGAGAAATGGCACATTTGTTATAGGAGATGACCATTTTCCTGCATCTCTTTTGGACCTTCCTTGCATCGAGGAGTCTTATAAGACTTATGATGATGGCGTTCTGATAAAAACTGCAGATGTTGACCAAGTAGGCTGTGTTTCGTATGCATGTTCCAAGTAATTATGGTTATTGTTAATTTTAGACCAATGATGTGTGTGTTTATTGTGACAGACGATTATGGTGAGAGAAGAGGGTGATCCTGCTCCAGATGTGGTGGAGTACCGCCATGGCCTTACCCCACCAATGAGAGATGCTAGAAGGCGAAGATTTCGCAGGGAGCCTGATTTAAATGTATGGTTCTCCCCTCATCCTTAACCCTTTTTTGTTAAACCTTAATCTACAAGTGGTAAAATGGGTGGGTTGAGTGTAATGGGCCACAATGGTTAAACCTAAACGCTTAAAGTCCCTTACTTTTAAGTTTGGTATAAATAAATAGTGTCTCAAATATGATTACAAATACTATACTCTCTTAATAATAATTTCATTTTTGGAATGACATTACTTAGGAAGCTTTATGCCAAAAAAAGAGGTTTTATTACACAAACATAAACGACCTTTAACGTTTTTTGATTGTATGTAACAAACTATATTAAAACAATTTGATCTAACAAACGTTTATTTCATTCCATTTGAGGTCATTGATCCGTTGTTACCAGGAAAAACTGTCGCCACTTCACCTTTTTTTACAAGTTATAGCATGTAAAAAAAGCAGTGCAATGTGACATTTCCCTCGGTTCTAGCAGCATTAAATGGTAAAAAAAAAATAGTTCATTGCTAACGATGACAAAACATTAAAGTTTGTTTAGTTTTGGTGCAACAAACCCTTAAAAATACATTTTCGGGTGACCTTCAAGCTCTTTGAGATGCCTTACCCATTTGGCACGTGTCCCTTGAACACTTCTTGTTTTTGTTAATCTCATAGGAGAAGGTTATTCTCTTTACATTAACCCTTAAAATGTACTTTTGGATGACTTTTAACCTCTTTGACATGTCCGACTCATTTGAAATCTTTCCATTTTAGTTTTTCTTTTGTTCACCCATTTCACCCGAACCCACCTATTTATAAGTAAATGGATCAAATACTTGTTATTCTGGCTATGTAAAAGGGAGATTAGCAAGCTGATCATGATATTGATATAATGGCCATCCATTTGCAGCCTGAACTTGTTCGGCGAGTAGAGAAAGACCTTCTGAACATCATGAATGGTGGGACGGCTGAAAATGTTGATATCCTTTAATGTTCATGGATTTACTTAATTTTCCACTTTTTGCATATTGATAAAATTAAAATGTATTTTACTGAAATGCTTAAGATCTGGGGTTGTCAAAGCCATAATCCCTGAAGGCTGAAGCTATTTTACATGTGGTGTCAATGCACCCTAGTTTTTTTTCTCTTTTACATCTAGTTGGGTTCTTTTCAAAAACTTTAGGGTGTTTTCGACATTAAACATGTTTTTCGACCTATTTTGGTATGCACTAAATTAGATGCCTGCTTTATTTGCTTTTCATATCATTACAGTAATAATACCAGTTTTATGTATTAAAAACACTTTGGTGACTTTCAATCCTCGTTCCCTTTTAGTTATTATTTTTTATACTAGCATTTGACCTGTTAGAGATAAAACATTTGTTCTCAAATTGGTATATTCCTTGACATGCGTTTTACATATGGAAATGTATGAGCAAGAGGAAGTTGGTGATGAGAGTACTCGCAACCCTAGGAAAAAAGCGCCACCAACACCAGCTGCAAAACCAAGTATTTCAGGGGCTGGAACTAATGACAGAGAGCCTGAACGAAGCGATACCGATGAGTCAGACGATTCAATGTAACATTTCATCACTAGAGACATGTTGGTTTGTATTACAATCTTGCCTTCTGGGTTGTATTTACTTGGTACTTTCAGATTCAAGTGTTTGGTTCATAGGGTTTGTGATCTTCATATTAATTGGTCATCTTGCAGAAGCCAAGAGGCATGTGACCCTCGACTCCTCGAGTTAGGGGTCTTTGAACCCAAGTGTTGAGTATCAGGGTCAAGTTTTAGTGTTATCTACTAAATATATATTTTATAAATATGTTAAAAGGTACAATCAATTATATAATCATGTATATTGTAGTATATGAAATCAAAGGGAATTAAAATATATATTGCTAAATTGGAAATTTTGTGAGAAATAATCAGATTTTTATTAAAATATGTACGATATTTAATTGTCCATGATTTATAATAAAAATATGTGAATTAAATGAGTAAGATACATTATAGGTGAAGAATTGTAGTTGAAAAGTAACAAGAGTACTAATGATGAAAGTTAAAAAACTATATATGGCATACAATAATATGATTAAACTATACAAGCAATTGAGCATAACAATATACTAATTTGTTTGATTCAACAAAAAGCAGCTCTTTGGGAAACAAGAAGTGTCTTTTTAGGTATGATTTTGCACTCCGATCCGAAGAACAAAAAGGTATCTTCTTTCGTTATCAATAAACAAGTAAAGAATGCAGCATATCTACATATAACTAACTTCTCATTGTTGCATGGCGTGCGACAAAAGACTCGACTAACGGGTTCACCAGATGAGGCGCTTCATCCTGCACACATGCAAGGAGAGATCATCGACCCAATTATGAGTATGAATTTATGCAGCGTTACATGACCCAAATCAACCCGCCCATTTTGCCAGCCTTAGATACCAAGATCCTAATATCATAAAAAGTTAAGGATTTAAGGATATATGTACATCAGTTCACTTCTATGTGTGTGTATCGAGCCAAATTAATCTGTGAGTAGTTACCTAAATTACCTTCTATCTTAGAAAGTAAATTATAGTTCTAGGTTTAACTTAAAAATTCTAATTTCGGGCATAGTCTGCCAAAAAAAAGGACCACCCTTATACTAGTCTGATATTAGGGTCCCCTTAAAACATCTGTTAAGAATGATGATGATGATGATAGTGGAGGTGGTGATAATAGTGACCTGAGGGCAGTGACCAACACCAGGGAGGGTTATAAATTCTTCAATCGTGTCAAAGTTACCATAGGCTCTTCCAAGTTCAATGGGTTCCCAAGGATCTTTATCGCCCCACACTACCAGCACAGGACACTGCACAAGTATAAGCATCATCAGTTTTAATTTCATAGTATCCAAATTACAAAAGGGGGTGGAGGTATACAAAGATCCAACCTTTACTTGAGGCAGTAGTTCTTCAGGAAGCGGACCTTCAGAATAACAAATGAACTCAAGAAACACTTCAGCTGCACCAGGCTCAAGCCCAGGGCGAAGGATTGCGTCAACTAGTTCTTCAGTCACTTGTGAGGTATCATGGTAACACTGCATGAAATCATACTAATAATTAAACACTCTATTCAGAGTTACATATAGTATAACTATGTTAGGATTCGACACACACATATACATACATACCTGACAAAGTATGTTCCTAACTGACTCTTTTGTGGCAACAGTTTGAAAAAAGAATTTTCCCACAGGGGTATTCCTGAAATGGATGTTTACAACTTCAAATAATCGAGTAAAGAAACACAAAAGAGGTTCTGATCTGAAAATACACCTCAATAAGTTCTGGAAGGATCTAATCAAGGGTCTTCCAAACCATGGTTGTTTTGTTATATGAAGCATACGAAGAGATATGTTTAAAACCATGATCCCCTTACAGATGCTTGGATCCGACACTGCTGCCTGAAGACCAACAAGTCCTGTAAAAAGCACCAAAATAATCTTAAGTCTGATGTTTGGAAGTACTATTTTAGAATCAGATATTCAGCTGTAATACTGACCTCCAATTGAATTGCAAATAAAGAATGCGCCATCTTTAACTACGTCTGTACAAAAATCGTTGACTTGAGAACCCCATGTCTCAAATGTATAAAAAGGATCATCTCCAATCTCACGGGGATTCGGCTTGTCAGAATAACCATAACCAATAAGATCAATTGCAAATACCCTATGTGATTCTGCAAGAACCGGGATGTTTTTCCTCCAATGGTCACTGTCAGAAAGACAAATTACAACTGAGTAGCCATCATATGAGTTTGTTCTTGAAGCAACAAAGAACTCAAAAGGAGGTTTCAACTTCATAAAACATTCCAAAAATGGCATAATGCAAGAATGTTAAAGTTGTAAAACAACCACATGATCATTGATATCAAGAAACGGTTACTGAAACTAGATTTGATTAGTGATATAATGCAGTTAATACCTATATTACATAGTTGATGAGAAGCAAAATATGAATTGATGATGGACCTGTTTGCTCCGAATCCATGAACCAAAACCAATGCAGGGCCACTGTTTCCAGCACATTGATACCGAATCGAATAGCCCTTCCAATTCCACATGCTACAACAAAAGCAAAATCAACTTATTTTAGGGTATGAATGTACGTATTTAGATCAAAACCAGATTAGCAAATTATATGATCAGATTCTGAATTAGTTTATCACAACACGAACAAGGTAATCCAAAGCCCTAATTGGTAATACCGTGATTCAACTTTAACATTGGGGCTGATTGGTTTGACCGCTTCAACTGAAGAGCTATCAATCGAGCACGTCGTAATTGATACCGTTCTTCTCGGTTTTGAAGTAATCGAATTCGAAGTAAGCCATGACTTCCTGAAGAGGGGCGATGTTGAAGATGAAAGGTTATGGTTGTGGGTGAATTTGGGGAATCGGAGTGTGGAAGAAGTGGTGGTCGCCATTGTTGGAGGTCTGTGTGCATCTCACTGTGTGTTCGCCATTGATTATTGAGCATTTGGAAGCTTCAAAAGCTTTGGAGCCACAGAGTCATCAGATGCCAGCAAGTTTGCCACGTCGCCTCAAAAGGATCCACTCTTCTTTGGTCGAATGGGCCCACATGATGAACTTATCCACGTAGATAAGTTCCACCACAGAGTCTTCTTTAACAACGTAAAGTTGTAAACAAATTTACAACATAATCTTTATCTTTATCTTTATATTATAATAAAAGAGTAACTAATTGGAACACGTAACAGCACCACATTCATCCTCATCATAATTTTTCCGCTTCTCTCTCCTACTTAATAGTTACTATAATTACTAATAATATTATTTAATTTATTTATAGACTAAAAATATTTTTTAATAAATTAAAAAAGAAATCTTTTAATCAATATTATTTATAAAAAAATAATTTTTTATAAAATAATCTTTTTTTCAAAAACATCAAACTTTTTTAAAAATATAAAATATTTTAAAAATCAATATTTTTAAAAAGTAAAATTTTTATAAATAAAAAATAATTATAAATAAATTTTATAAAACTTTTTGTTTTGAAACAAAATATTTAGTTTTTTTAAACAAAAAAAATTTAAAAACTTGATATCATTATTTTGTTACCTATAATCCTTATACATAATTTCAACCATATTTTATCTTAAAATATCATTTTATAATTAATAAAATTTTATTTTATTTAATATTTTATATATTCAACCCGTGTAATACACGGGTTATTAAGCTAGTATTATAATAAAAAAGTAATTAATTGGGACACGTGGCAGCACCACATTCATCCTCATTATAATTTTCTCGCTTCTCTCTCCTACTTAATAGTTACTATAATTACTAATAATATTATTTAATTTATTTATAGACTAAAAATATTTTTAATAAATTAAGAAAGGAATCTTTTAATCAATATTATTTATAAAGAAATAAATTTTTATAAAATAATCTTTTTTTCAAAAACATCAAACTTTTTTAAAAATATAAAATATTTTAAAAATCAATATTTTTAAAAAGTAAAATTTTTATAAATAAAAAATAATTATAAATAACTTTTATAAAACTTTTTGTTTTGAAACAAAATATTTAGTTTTTTAAACAAAAAAAGTTTAAAAACTTGATATTATTATTTTGTTACCTATAGTTCTTATACATAATTTCGACCGTATTTTATCTTAAAATATCGTTTAATAATTAACAAAATTTATTTTATTTAATATTTAATATATTCAACCCATGTAATACACGGGTTATTAAGCTAGTTAATTGTATATTTTATTACCAGCGGATAAAATAATCGCTGGCATATGTAATCTGGATCGTTTGATCATGTCCAGGAATAATCCTGACCGTATAAAGTCAACGGTTATTCTTGGGTTTTGGTGGTTTAATGCAGTTTCAGGAGGTTTTTGCATATTGATCAAGTCATCCCACTATGGTCGCTTAACCTACCGATCGCATTACCTTCCATCAACTTATAAGCATACACTAGCTGAAATCAAAAAAAAAAAACAAAAAAAAAAAAACAAATCATGATCCCTATGGCACTAAAATAGTAGAAAATAGAGACAAACAACAACCCAAAACGAAAACAAAAAAAAAATCAAAAAACAGATGCAATAGAAACTTTATATAAAATTGTAAATGCGTTTAACTAAGCTACATAAACAACAAATTCATCCAAAACTTAAATCAAACCGATTCAAACACACAAATATACTCAAATAGAACAACTTAATATGAAGAAGGAGAAGATTATGAAGAAGAAGAATATCAAACCTAGGCATCATGTCATCGGGCTGAATGCCATGCTGGAGGCAGTAAAGCTCCCAACATGAGTTTCCTACTTGAATTCCAGCTTGACCAATTTGAATGTTGATGATCTCCCTCATCTTTGTGTGTGATTCAGTTGAGTAGATCTACGATCTGTCCACTGTCGGTAGAATTGGTGATCTGCGGAGGAAGAAGAATATATCAAAATATAGTTGATATGATATGATATGATATGATATGATATGATATGATTCGATAACAAGTATGGCTCCACACACTCCCGCCAACCTTGCACCCGGCCCCAGCCCGACTGTTTAAATTTACCATTTTGTCCCATTTGACCAGTTTATATTTATATTTTTAATAAAAACTAGTTATTTAACTCGCCGCGCGTTGCTGCAGCGGCGGCGTACGTGTCATGATAAAGTGTAGACTATAATCGACTCGACTTGTTTCCGAACTAAATTTATGTAAAAGATAAAGTAACTCGAATTTGTACCGTCGAATGAAAACATATTTTTATTTAAATCGACAATGTTTTCGAACAAAATTTATGTTAAAACATAAAACAACTCAAAACATATATCAAAATAAGCAAGTGCGGCGAAGCTGTAGGCGGCATGATAAAGCATAGACTGCATTCGCTCTGACACATTTCTTAGCTAAATTTACATCAAAACATAGAATAACTCGAATTTATACTAACGAATGAAAAATAAATTATTTGACCCAGCTCGATTGAAACAAAATTTACGTGAAAATATATACCAACTCTAAATTTTTATATAATAAAGTTTTTTTTAAGATAGATATAATTTGAAGTTTTGAACTACTATTATTTATATGAGAAACTAAAACATGGTTATTTAAGAAAGCAAGCCAAGTAGTATATCTTAATTTTTAACTCTAGAAAGTTACACGTGGTAATCAAAACAAGTAAGAGAAAAAAATAAAAGCTTCTAAAATAGGCATAATGTTAGACTAGAACTTCGGTCTTGTCTCCGCTGAAGAAGCTCGCAAGCCAGCAAGCCAAGTGCCCTTCCATGTGTCAATTGTTCTCCACTATTAAATATATATTAAAAGAAAAACTATAAAAAAATAAACAACTTGCTGCATCAGCAAAAATTGTATAAGCTGCTTCATCACTTGTACACTATTACTTTACATACCGACGTAAAAAATTAATAATATATATAATATGTTGCAAATTCAAAATTCACAACCCCTTCGCTTCTTGAGTTCTGTTTGTCAACATAAGAACACAAAAGAACCTGATCAAAAATCTCATTCCCCTCAAAGATTAAATTAGAAAGCCAATATCACAATATGGATGATCAATCCTTCAAGCTCATCATCTTCGCCATTTTTTGCTCACTTCACACATTTTTGCACCTGTAATCATTGCATCATATTTTATCCTCCATTATTTGTACTTTCCATACATGGTTTTGTTAGGTTTATTGAATGGAGTGTACTTGAAGATCTCAGGGTGTCAGATTAGAGCAATGATGCTAGAATAACTTGCAATATATTTGTTAATGTTGTGTGCATGTGCTTTAGATTTGATACGAATTTGGAGCAATGGTATTGTATTACTTGTACATTATGTATTAAAGTTATACATTATACATTTTTTCAGAGACCGGAGGATTGAAGGCAATGGGAAGCATTGAAAGTGATTTAGAATGAGATTTTGTTGAATTTGGGTATTTTTTTTTTTAGTTTAAGAGGTTATTCAAGTGTGAATGCTTGCATGTAAAACCCTCTTGCTCATGACAAGTTGGGTGTGGTGTTCGACCTAGAGCCCGAGATGGATACCAAAGATACAAGATTGTCAGGTAAGCATTCCACGTACACATGTTGAGTAGAAAGAGTTTTTAGATTACACAATGCATTGAACATTTGTGAACGGTGCTATTTGAATTGAATCATGAAAATCAAGGCGTGACGTGGTGACAACGAGACGCACATTAGTGTAGTGTGTTGATAATTCATATGACGAGTGCGGTTATAAAAACATTCAATGATGTGATGTTGAAATAATCATATTTTATGTTAATGACCAAAGAGTAAATGAGAGCCTGAGAGGGATTGTTTTTATATAACAAGCTACAAGGCACATCATGTCTACCGGTGCTGGAGGGTTGGAGTAGAGGACCGATCAGCATGTGCTAGAGAGCCGGAGGACCAGAAAGTTTATAGTTGGTTCTTGTCTTGTTACGCATTTGGTGCCTTCTCTGTCGGCCTAAAGTCCAAACCAATAAGGATTTTGTGGCTCGATGGGTATTAAAATTGTTGGAACGTGAACAATAGCTAATGCGAGTAAGAGTTTGATACGTGTGACTAATATTAAAATAAAATTTAGACCTTACTCCACAAATAATGGATACGTACACTCATACACCCCAAGTGATATGTTTACATTTCTCTAGTTCTCTACCTACAAGCCCGGATTCGAGACCTCCACATGCTTTTTGGTGTTTCCCCCTCCCTTGCCAACCATAATCATCTTCCAACTCATCCACTAAGTACAAAATATGTCAATTATGTAATTATGTAATAGTAATAGCTATACGAGCATACTAATAATTAATATTTAGTTTTTCGTAACTAGCTAGTGCTAGTGCTAGTGCTGTTGATTATTTTTTATAAAATATTATAACTATTTCTTTTGGCCTAATGGTTAAGGGGGAGGTGTTTGCCTCTCTTGAAGGTTCAAGATTCAAACTTTAGCACTGGTGAATAATACTAACTTGGTGATACTAACAACTAACCACTAACCAGCTGTTAAAAAAAAAAAACTTACTATTAATAGTGAAATCCCCTGTCACCTCACACGTGCCAACATAACGACATATTTGGCACCCATTTGCTGTCATAAACATGAACGCACGTATCAGTTTTTTTTGGACATGTTACATCTTTGTGTTGGCAACGCAATGCACTTTTTTTCTACCAAACCTATTTTTATTCTATATATGATTTTAATTGATAATACAATGCATATAATGATACATAAACAAGTTTTTTAGTTAAACATAACATTGTTTTATATAAACACTTTTAGTTTGTATACACAAATTTCACGTCACTAAGTCTGGACGCAATGGATATTTTGAGGGAAATAAACTTGATGACATGGACATAAGTAAGACTTCAAACACCATTACAATATAATTAAAAATTAAAAAGGGCTTCAAACCCAAAGGATTAAGAGCTTTTAATGGACGTCAAACACAACACTTTCTATATTGTTGCATTAATAGAGACTCCAGATATTATTTAACCATTATATTTGATTTAAAAAGTGTTTTAATAAAATGATTTTATCTTTATAACATTTTAATCAAACGACCATTACACGTAACATAAAGGGTGGAGGAAATTAGTAGTACTCATATCTACTTGAAGGTAAAAATAAGTAGTATTCATTTATTGATATGTGAAAGGTAGAAAATAAAAAAATATATAATCTTCATACTCTAATAAAAGAGTATCTAGGGGGACACATGACAGCATCATATTTATCACCACTAAAATTTTCCCGCATATCTCTTATTAAATAATTACCTTTTATTACTAATAATATTATTTAACTTTTTTTAGATTAAAAATAGTTTTTTTTTATAAATTAAGAAATAGATCATTTAATTAATGTTATTCCTAAAGAAAAAGGTTTTTATAGAGTAAGACGTTTTTCTAATATGTCAAACTTTTTAAAAAACACAAAATATTTTAAATTGATGTTAATTTTTTTATAAACCAAAATTAATAAAAAAATGAGAGTTATAATAAACAAATTTTTAGAAATGACATTGTTTAATATGGTTTTTTTTGAAACAAAATTTTTAAATTTTTTTTTGAGAAAAATGTTTTTAAAAAATTGATATCATTGTTTTATTACTTATAGTCCTTACTCATACGTAATTTCAGTCATATGTTATATTAAAATGTTACTTTATAATTAATAAATATTTATTATATTTAATATTTAATTTATTCAACCCGTATAATACACGGGTTTAATAAAACTAGTAATATTTTAAACAGAAACGAGTAATATAGGATATGTTATTGATACACCTAATTTATTTTCATCATCTTTATCTCTTTCTATACATACATATAAATACATAAAAAAAATAAAAACAATAGAATATATAAATAACAAAAATAAATATTTGTATAACACAATTCGTAATTATATATTATTTAAGTAAACTAGTACAAAAAGAAGCGGGGGCAATACCGTAGCACGCACGCGTCACACACAAAATCGGTACGAAGATCTTCTGCAAGGACAATAAATCACGAAAGATTTGATGCAACGGGCAACACATCATCCAAACCCTTGCCTATTTACTCTCGATCACACCATCCCTGTTCTTAGACATTCAACCATTTCAACTGTTAATCATCCTACTTCTTCCTTCATGAATCTTCTTGTCTTCTCCGGCGAATCCCCCACTTACTCTCCGGCACACATCCCCTAATTTTTCATTGATTTAACCTCTTCAGTCGATTGGATTCAACTGTGGTGTACACTGATCGATTCGATCATCCTACTTCTTCCTTCATGATTCATGAACCTCCGGATCTGTTGCTTCTCATCTTCTCCGGCGAACAACCACCTATTCTCCGGCACACATCCCCTGTAACCTTTTTATCGATCTTGAATGCAGAGGGCGATTAGGTTTTTTGTAATCTCCATTTACATTGTATAATGGCGGTGCACACTGATCGATTCAATCGTCCTACTTCTTCCTTCATGAATCGCCAGATCTCTTACTTATCCTCTTCTCCGGCACACATTTCCAATGACCTAATCTGTTGATCTTGAATGCAGAGGGCGATTAGGTATTTTTGTAATAACTATGCCAGGTAATTTCTATTTAATAGCCTGATTACGTTCAGAACATCATAGAGGGTCAGTATAATCTCTTTCTAGTGTTGAATATATGGAATTTTGAGGTCGATCAAGTCATCAAACCATACTTTATTTTACATTGTTTATGATATTTTTTCATAGCTGCTCTTATTTTCATGTTTCTATTTGTTATCCATTCATGTTATAATATGCCAGGTAATTTCATTTTCACTGCCTGATTACGTTCAGAGATGACTTTCAGATGTTATCTCCTGCAACAGAACATCATAGGCATGACGGTCAGTATAATCTCGTTCAACTATTGAATATAGGGATTTATGAGTCTGATCAAGTCATCAAACCATACTTTGTTTTACAGTTTTATGATATTTTCTCATAAGTGCTCTTAATTTCATGTTTTTTCATATGTCAATTCATCCATTTGCGTTATGATATGCGAGGTAATTTCATTTTCACCCAGGTAATTTCATTTTCACTGCCTGATTACATTCGGACATGAACTCCAGATGTTATTTCCTTCAACAGAACATCATAGGCATGCCGATCGGTATATATAATCTCATTCCAGTATTGAATATATGGATTTATGAGTCTGATCAAGTCATCAAACCATATTTTGTTTTACATTGTTTATGATATCTTTTCAAAGCAGCTCTTGACTTCATGTTTTTATTTTTTGATTGATCCATTGTTAATGCATCCATATTGGTTTTACAGGAACTTTCATTCACCATAAACATAGGCCATATGCCATTGCCATGTTCGTTTGTTGACTTGTATCACCGTAAACATTTAAGATTTGGTAACTTGGTGAAGGTAAGAATTTTATTTTTCAGTTTCACATTTTTTAAGTTCAAAAAGCAATTAATGAATACTAATTTAAGATCGGTTCCCCTAGAAGGAATTGGTTGCATCAGTCGCATTGGAGTCATCAAATCTGCATTAGAGGATTCAGAATTGAAGTGTTTGTAAGAGGGGAGAAGGTAAGAATACGCTAGAGGTGGCAAAAAGGAAACATGATCTAAACCGAAAGACTTTCTCAATATCACATAGAAAATACTTATTTTATATATGTTTTATTGCTTTATAATCTATATTGGGAAGTTTCAGAAAGACTCGCACAATATTTGAATGCTATTTCAAGATCTGGTTCCCCATAGACGATGGAGGAATCTGGTGCAGCAATCGCACTCAGGTCACCAAATCAGTCATTGAAGGATTAATCAGAAACAACTTTTGAGAATGCTAAAAGACTTGCACCAAGTAAAGCAGGATGTAGAATCAAAGGGTTTGCAAGAGTCAAGAAGGTAATAAACCTACACAAGAGGTGGCAAAGGGTTGGGTTTTGTGGGCCTACAACTATTTCTCTGTTAATATTGTGTTTAATCATAGTTACATAAAGTATAGTATATAAACTAAATTTTTTTAGCTAAAAAGTTGTTTTGGAGGTTTTAAGCATATGGGTACATTGAGAAAAAAAATTCCTACCATTTTATCTATGACACAAGTTCGTGTAATGCTGTAATCTCTGCATTATTTAGTGTTCCATTCATTTGATGCTTCCCCGATGGACATGCCACATATAACTTTTTGATTTTTTATTTGGTGAGAAAACCACTCCATGGGTGATGAGTGATATCAAAAGGATACTGCGTGCGTCGCCTAGGTGCTAGACATACCAAATTAAATGGCAGGTCATATCTCACCATCCTAGACGATCATGCAAATGCTACTGTAAGCGTTTCTATCATATTTTTTTAAGAATAAAAAAGCTTTATTTCACCTAAATTGATGTTGGAAGACCATTATCTTCATCTTGTGAAGAACTACAACACATAGTAGATTGTTTACATGTTTTATTTTTCTAATAGAATACTTTCAGTCACCTGTTGTTTTTTGAATCAGGATAGTCATGGGCACCTTGAACATTAACCTCATGATGGGACTGAGATACTGATAGTTCGGTGAAGGTAAGAATAATATTATTCACTTTCACATTCTTTTATGCGAAAAGCAATAATTGAATGCTATTTTCAGATTTGGTTCTCCTATAGACGACAAAGAAACTGGTTGCAGAAATCACACTCGGGTCACCAACTGTGTCAATCGAGGATAAGAATGGCACAACTTCTGAGAATGTCAAAAGACTTGCACCACGTGAAGATGTATGTAGATTCAAAGGTTCGTAAGAGCCAAGGAGGTAAACGTACACTAGATACAATGGAGTAAGCATGGAACCACTTCTGGCAGAACTGCACAGAGTTTAGTCATGACTGAATGAGATAAGTAATTCTATACTTGGTATTAATCTATATATCATCTTAAGTAATAACTCTTTTAACCTTTTTTTCTTTATAACAAGTCATATGTGTCTCTTATGTTGTATTTGGTGGCTAACAGTGGTTGAATTATTCCATTGCAGTTTTCCACAAGTTTGTTTTCTTTAATGGCTTATTTGATTACGTACCTATATGATCCATGCTTTACATTTTTGTTTTTCTGAAGCTAACTCAATAAAAAATATATTTTCTTTCTGAAATACTAATAAGATCCGGTAGCTTGGTGAAGGTAAGAATTTTATTTTTCAGTTTCACATTTTTCTAAATTCATAAAGCAATAAATGAATGCTAAATGAAGTTCTACTTCACTAGGAGAAGTAGGTTGCACCAATTGCATTGGAATCACTATTGCTGTCATTGGATGATTTACAATTGAAGGGTTTGTTAGAGTTCAGAAGGTAAGCCTATCCTAGAGGTGGCAAAAGAGGTAACATGATCTAAACCGAAAGACCGACTCCATATCACACGGATAACACTTATTTAATATATGCTTTATTGCTTTCTAATCTATATTGTGATGTTTTAGAAAGACTCACTCAATATTTGAATGCTATTTCAAGATCTGGCTCTGGTAGACAGTGGAGGAATCTGGTGCAGCAATCACACTCGGGTCATCAAATCAGTCATTGAAGGATTCATCTGAAACAACTTTGGAGAATGCTAAAAGAGCTGCACCATGTGAAGTCGGATGTAGAATCAAGAAACCTACACTAGAGGTGGTAAAGCGGGCCGGGTCAAGACCCTTGCGTAACTTGTCAATACAGGTTCCGGTAAAAACGCACATATTTTTAGTACATATGATAAGGGTTGGGCTTTGTGGGCCTGCAACTATTTCTCTGTTGGTATTGGTTTTAAACATAATTACATAAACTATAGCATCTGAACTAAATTTTTCCGAGTTAAAACCTGTTTTGGAGGTTGTATACTCTTCTGGCAGAACTACACAGAGTTTAGTCGTGATTGAATGAGATAAGTAATTCTATACTTTGTATTAATCTATATATCATGTAAAGTAATAACTCTTTTAACCTTTTTTTCTTTATAAGGAGTCATATGTGTCTCTTATGTTGAATTTGGTGGCTAACAGTGGTTGAATTATTCCATTGCAGTTTTCCAGCTTTATCCTGTGAGTTTGCATCCATGAACGTGAGTGATGTTTTGGGAACCACAAGTTTGTTTTCTTTAATGGCTTATTGATTACGTACTGATATGATCCCAGCTTTACATTTTTGTTTTTCTGAAGCTAACTCAATAAAAATATATTTTCTTTCTGAAATACTAATAAGATCCAGTAGCTTAGTGAAGTTAAAAATTTCATTTTTCAGTTTCACATTTTTCTTAATTCATAAAGCACTAAATGAATGCTAATTGAAGTTGTGGTTCACTAGGAGAAGTTGGTTGCATTAATTGCATGGGAATCACCAATGCTGTCATTGGAGGATTTACAATTGAAGGGTTTGTTAGAGTTCAGAAGGTAAACTTACACTAGAGGTGGCAAAAGAGGTAACATGATCTAAACCGAAAGACCGACTCAATATCACACAGATAACACTTATTTAATATATGATTTATTGCTTTCTAATCTATTTTATGAAGTTTTAGAAAGACACTCAATATTTGAATGCTATTTCAAGATCTGGCTCTGGTAGACAGTGGAGGAATCTGGTGCAGCAATCACACTCGGGTCATCAAATCAGTCATTGAAGGATTCATCTGAAACAACTTTGGAGAATGCTAAAAGAGCCACACCACGTGAAGTCGGATGTAGAATCAAAGAACCTACACTAGAGGTGGCAAAGCGGGCCGGGTCAAGACCCTTGCGTAACTTGTCAATACAGGTTCGGTAAAAACTCACATATTTTTAGTACATATGATAAGGGTTGGGTTTTGTGGGCCTGCAACTATTTCTCTGTTGGTATTGTTTTTAAACATAATACATAAACTATAGCATTGGAACTAAATTCTTCCAGGTAAAAAGGTGTTTTGCAGGTTGTATACTTCTGGCAGAACTACACAGAGTTTAGTCATGACAGAATAAGTAATTCTATACTTTGTATTATTCTATATATCATCTAAAGTAATAACTCTTTTAACCGTTTTTTCATTATAAGGAGTCATATGTGTCTCTTATGTTGTATTTGGTGGCTAACAGTGGTTGATTTATTCCATTGAAGTTTTCAACAAGTTTGTTTTCTTTAATGGCTTATTTGATTACATATCGATATGATCCCTGCTTTACATGTTTGTTTTTCTGAAGCTAACTCAATAAAAATATATTTTCTAATCTATATTGTGATGTTTTAGAAAAACTCACTCAATATTTGAATGCTCTTTCAAGATCTGGCTCCTGTAGACAGTGTAGGAATCTGGTGCAGCAATCACACTCGGGTCATCAAATCAGTCATTGAAGGATTCATCTGAAACAACTTTGGAGAATGCTAAAAGAGCCACACCACGTGAAGTCGGATGTAGAATCAAGAAACCTACACTAGAGGTGGCAAAGCGGGCCGGGTCAAGACCCTTGCGTCACTTGTCAATACGGGTGCTAGTAAAATCGCGCATATTTTTATTACATATGATAAGGGTTGGGTTTTGTGGGCCTGTAACTATTTCTCTGTTGGTATTGTTTTTAAACATAATTACATAAACTATAGCATCTGAACTAAATTTTTACAAGTAAAAAGCTGTTTTGGAGGTTGTATACTTCTGGCAGAACTACACAGAGTTTAGTCATCACTAAATGAGATAAGTAATTCTGTACTTTGTATTAATCTATATATCATCTAAAGTAATAACTCTTTTAACCTTTTTTTCTTTATAAAGAGTCATATGTGTCTCTTATGTTGTATTTGGTGGCTAACAGTGGTTGAATTATTCCCTTGCAGTTTTCCACAAGTTTGTTTTCTTTAATGGCTTATTTGATTACGTACCGATATGATCCCTGCTTCACATTTTTGTTTTTCTGAAGCTAACTCAATAAAAATATATTTTCTTTCTGAAATAATAATAAGATCGGGTAGCTTAGTGAAAGTAAGAGTTTTTTTTTCAGTTTCACATTTTTCTTGGTTCATAAAGCAATAAATGAATGCTAATTGAAGTTCTGGTTCACTAGGAGAAGTTGGTTGCATCAATTGCATTGGAATCACCAATGCTGTCATTGGAGGGTTTACAATTGAAGGGTTTGTTAGAGTTCAGAAGGTAAGCCTACGCTAGAGGTGGCAAAAGTGGTAACATGATCTAAACCGAAAGACCGACTCCATATCACACGGATAACACTTATTAAATATATGCTTTATTGCTTTCTAATCTATATTGTGATGTTTTTGAAAGACTCACTCAATATTTGAATGCTATTTTAAGAACTGGCTCCTGTAGACAGTGGAGGAATCTGGTGCAGCAATCACACTCGGGTCATCAAATCAGTCATTGAAGGATGCATCTGAAACAACTTTGGAGAATGCTAAAAGAGCTGCACCACGTGAAGTCGGATGTAGAATCATGAAACCTACACTAAAGGTGGCAAAGCGGGCCGGGTCAAGACGGTTGCGTAACTTGTCATTACGGGTTCCGGTAAAAAAGCGCATATTTTTAGTACATATGATAAGGGTTGGGTTTTGTGGGCCTGCAACTATTTCTCTGTTGGTATTGTTTTTAAACATAATTACATAAACTATAGCAATTGAACTAAATTTTTCCATGTAAAAAGCTGTTTTGGAGGTTGTATACTTCTGGCAGAACTACACAGAGTTTGGTCATGACTGAATGAGAAAAGTAATCCTATACTTTTTATTAATCTATATATCATCTTAAGTAATAACTCTTTTAACTTTTTTTTCTTTATAACGAGTCATATGTCTCTCTTATATTGTGTTTGGTGGCTAAGAGTGGTTGAATTATTCCATTGCAGTTTTTCACAAATTTGTTTTCTTAAGTGGCTTATTTGATTACGTTCCGATATGATCCCTGCTTTACATTTTTGTTTTTCTGAAGCTAACTCAATAAAAATATATTTTCTTTCAGAAATACTAATAAGATCCGGTAGCTTGGTTAAGGTAAGAATTTTATTTTCAGTTTCACATTTTTCTTTATTCATAAAGCAATAAATGAATGCTAATTGAAGTTCTGGTTCACTAGGAGAAGTTGGTTGCACCAATTGCATTGGAATCCCCAATGCTGTCATTGGAGGATTTACAATTGAAGGGTTTGTTAGAGTTCAGAAGGTAAGCCTAAGCTAGAGGTGGCAAAAGAGGTAACATCATCTAAACCGAAAGACCGACTCCATATCACACGGATAACACTTATTTAATATATGCTTTATTACATTCTAATCTATATTGTGATGTTTTAGAAAGACTCACTCAATATTTGAATGCTCTTTCAAGATCTGGCTCCTGTAGACAGTGTAGGAATCTGGTGCAGCAATCACACTCGGGTCATCAAATCAGTCATTGAAGGATTCATCTGAAACAACTTTGGAGAATGCTAAAATAGCTTCACCACGTGAAGTCGGATGTAGAATCAAGAAACCTACATTAGAGGTGGCAAAGCGGGCCGGGTCAAGACCCTTGCGTCACTTGTTTGTACGGGTTCCGGTAAAATCGCGCATATTTTTATTACATATGATAAGGGTTGGGTTTTGTGGGCCTGCAACTATTTCTCTGTTGGTATTGTTTTTAATCATAATTACATAAACTATAGCATTTGAACTAAATTTTTCCAGGTAAAAAGCTGTTTTGGAGGTTGTATACTTCTGGTAAAATTACACAGAGTTTAGTTATGACTGAATGAGATAAGTAATTCTATAGTTTTTATTAATCTATATATCATCTTCAGTGATAACTCTTTTAACCTTTTTTTCTTTATAATGAGTCATATGTGTCTCTTATGTTGAATTTGGTGGCTAACAGTGGTTGAATTATTACATTGCAGTTTTCCAGCTTTATCCTGTGAGTTTGCATCCGTGAACGTGACTGATGTTTTGGGAACCACAAGTTTGTTTTCTTTACTAGCTTATTTGATTACGTACTGATATGATCCCTGCTTTACATTTTTGTTTTTCTGAAGCTAACTCAATAAAAATATATTTTCTTTCTGAAATACTAATAAGATCCAGTAGCTTAGTGAAGGTAAGAATTTCATCTTTCAGTTTCACATTTTTCTTAATTCATAAAGCAATAAATGAATGCTAATTGAAGTTCTGGTTCACTAGGAGAAGTTGGTTGCATCAATTGCATTGGAATCCCCAATGCTGTCATTGGAGGATTTACAATTGAAGGGTTTGTTAGAGTTCAGAAGGTAAGCCTACGCTAGAGGTGGCAAAAGAGGTAACATGATCTAAACCGAAAGTCCGACTCAATATCACACGGATAACACTTATTTAATATATGATTTATTGCTTTCTAATCAATTTTATGAAGTTTTAGAAAGGCTCACTCAATATTTGAATGCTATTTCAAGATCTGGTTCCCTGTAGACAATGGAGGAATCTGGTGCAGCAATCACACTCGGGTCATCAAATCAGTCATTGAAGGATTCATCTGAAACAACTTTGGAGAATGCTAAAAGAGCCACACCACGTGAAGTCGGATGTAGAATCAAAGAGCCTACACTAGAGGTAGCAAAGCGGGCCGTGTCAAGACCCTTGCGTAACTTGTCAATACGGGTTCTAGTAAAAACGCGCATATTTTTAGTACATATGATAAGGGTTGGGTTTTGTGGGCCTGCACTATTCCTCTGTTGGTATTGTTTTTAAACATAATTACATAAACTATAGCATTTGAACTAAATTTTTCCAGTTAAAACGCTGTTTTGGAGGTTGTATACTTCTGGCAGAACGACACAGTGTTTAGTCATGACTGAATGAGATAAGTAATTCTATACTTTGTATTAATCTATATAATCTTAAGTAATAACTCTTTTAACCTTTTTTTCTTTATAACGAGTCATATGTGTCTCTTATGTTGTATTTGGTGGCTAACAGTGGTTGAATTATTCCATTGCAGTTTTCCAGCTTTATCCTGTGAGTTTGCATCCGTGAACGTGAGTGATGTTTTGGGAACCACAAGTTTGTTTTCTTTAATGGCTTATATGATTACGTACCGATATGATCCCTGCTTTATATTTTTGTTTTTCTGAAACTAACTTAATAAAAATATATTTTCTTTCTGAAATACTAATAAGATACGGTAGCTTGTTGAAGGTAAGAATTTTATTTCAATTTCACATTTTTCTTATTTCAAAAAGCAATAAATGAATGCTAATTGAAGTTCTGGTTCACTAGGAGAAGTTGGTTGCATCAATTGCATTGGAATCACCAATGCTGTCATTGGTGTATTTACAATTGAAGGGTTTGTTAGAGTTCAGAAGGTAAGCCTACGCTAGAGGTGGCAAAAGAGGTAACATGATCTAAACCGAAAGACTGACTCAATATCACACGGATAACACTTATTTAATATATGCTTTATTGCTTTCTAATCTATATTGTGATGTTTTAGAAAGACTCACTCAATATTTGAATGCTATTTCAAGATCTGGCTCCACTAGACAGTGGAGGAATATGGTGCAGTAATCACACTCGGGTCATCAAATCAGTCATTGAAGGATTCATCTGAAACAACTTGGGAGAATGCTAAAAGAGCTGCACCACATGAAGTCGAATGTAGAATCAAGAAACCTACACTAAAGGTGGCAAAGCGGGCCGGGTCAAGACGGTTGCGTAACTTGTCATTACGGGTTCCGGTAAAAACGCGCATATTTTTCGTACATATGATAAGGGTTGGGTTTTGTGGGCCTGCAACTATTTCTCTGTTGGTATTGTTTTTAAACATAATTACATAAACTATAGCAATTGAACTAAATTTTTCCATGTAAAAAGCTGTTTTGGAGGTTGTATACTTCTGGCAGAACTACACAGAGTTTGGTCATGACTGAATGAGATAAGTAATCCTATACTTTTTATTAATCTATATATCATCTTAAGTAATAACTCTTTTAACCTTTTTTTCTTTATAACGAGTCATATGTCTCTCTTATATTGTGTTTGGTGGCTAAGAGTGGTTGAATTATTCCATTGCAGTTTTTCACAAATTTATTTTCTTAAATGGCTTATTTGATTACGTTCCGATATGATCCCTGCTTTACATTTTTGTTTTTCTGAAGCTAACTCAATAAAAATATATTTTCTTTCAGAAATACTAATAAGATCCGGTAGCTTGGTTAAGGTAAGAATTTTATTTTCAGTTTCACATTTTTCTTTATTCATAAAGCAATAAATGAATGCTAATTGAAGTTCTGGTTCACTAGGAGAAGTTGGTTGCACCAATTGCATTGGAATCCCCAATGCTGTCATTGGAGGATTTACAATTGAAGGGTTTGTTAGAGTTCAGAAGGTAAGCCTAAGCTAGAGGTGGCAAAAGAGGTAACATCATCTAAACCGAAAGACCGACTCCATATCACACGGATAACACTTATTTAATATATGCTTTATTACATTCTAATCTATATTGTGATGTTTTAGAAAGACACACTCAATATTTGAATGCTCTTTCAAGATCTGGCTCCTGTAGACAGTGTAGGAATCTGGTGCAGCAATCACACTCGGGTCATCAAATCAGTCATTGAAGGATTCATCTGAAACAACTTTGGAGAATGCTAAAATAGCTTCACCACGTGAAGTCGGATGTAGAATCAAGAAACCTACATTAGAGGTGGCAAAGCGGGCCGGGTCAAGACCCTTGCGTCACTTGTTTGTACGGGTTCCGGTAAAATCGCGCATATTTTTATTACATATGATAAGGGTTGGGTTTTGTGGGCCTGCAACTATTTCTCTGTTGGTATTGTTTTTAATCATAATTACATAAACTATAGCATTTGAACTAAATTTTTCAAGGTAAAAAGCTGTTTTGGAGGTTGTATACTTCTGGTAAAATTACACAGAGTTTAGTTATGACTGAATGAGATAAGTAATTCTATAGTTTTTATTAATCTATATATCATCTTAAGTAATAACTCTTTTAACCTTTTTTTCTTTATAATGAGTCATATGTGTCTCTTATGTTGAATTTGGTGGCTAACAGTGGTTGAATTATTACATTGCAGTTTTCCACAAGTTTGTTTTCTTTAATGGCTTATTTGATTACGTACCGATATTGTTGGAAATTGGCCTTTCAATCAAACAAACAAACACAGAATTTTGGGGAGGACAACCCACGACTCTTTCTATTAATCAATAATCAAAACAATCAGGTACCAGAATTAGAAAACAATCTACTCCTATTTAAACTAATTTAGACCAACTCATAACCTTGGCAAACAAGGAAAACATCGACTACCAAAATAGACTCAAAATCATTGAACAAAAATAAAACCAAACTTTTAATAAACTGACAAAACAGACCCTCAAACTTTAATAACTCAAGATTAAAGTTATCAATCACCCCCTTAATCTTGAGTTGTGCTTTTTCTTCTTGCCTTTGTTCCTTCTCTTCAATTGTCTATAACAGACTTGCTTAATTGTTTCACGATCATTAGCATTTGAACCATCCACGTCTTGCTTTGGGATTTTACTTGTCTCCATTTTCTTTTCTTGAATTCTTTCTTCTTGGAATGAACTTCCAAGCAAATCTGCTTGGCTTTTCACACTCTCATCTAGTCTACCGAACCGAGTCACAGGGAACGTCCCGAATTTAATTTCAATTGCTGACTTCATTTCAGATTCTTTCTCTTTCTTCTTAGCAAGTTCAGTAACAGGAACCTGAAGTTTGATTTTGTAAAGTCTATTTTGACACCTTTGTATTTTCATTAGCAAATCTCCTGTTCTTTCATGTATCTTCAAGATCCCATCTTCAATTGCAATTTTGCATCCAGCCTCATCAAATTGACCCAAACTAAGAATGTTCTTAGATAGAACTGGAATGTAATACACATTAGAAAATTCCTTTTGATCACCATTCTTGCACTGCACACGAACTGTTCCTTTGCCTTTGACTTCAACCCGAGAACCATCACCAAATTTCACTTGACCAACAATTTTCTCATCCAACTTACTGAAGTAGTCCCGTCGTCCCGTCATATGATTGCTTGCCCCATTATCCAAATACCACATTCCATCTTCTCTTTCATTCTTTTCATATTCACCAAGATAGACTTTTTCTTCATTCAGCCTTACTTGGTTTAATGAGCAAGTTGCCATAAGCAAAGCAGGTCCATCATCATCATCTTCTTTTCTTATCAAGTTTGCTTCTTCTCTCACTTTACTAGGTGCTTTACACTCGCTCGAATAATGCCCGATCTTATCACAGTTGTAGCACCTTAGGTTCTTTCTTCTGTCTTGCCATTCTTCAGAGTTCTTCCTCCTTTGATCCTCACCCTGTTCATCTTGATCAACCTCTCGTTCATAGTTCCATCTTCGATTCCCTCTTCCTCTTCCGTTGAATCTTCCACGTCCTCTACCACGTCCTTGGTAGTTTTCAACTTTCTTTGAGCTTTCAGTTTGAGTGAACAAGAGTTTATCTTGGGATGAGCTTTCACTTATATTCTTAAGCTTATTTCTTTCCTCATATGCCTTTAGTCGTCTGACCACATCTTCGAATGTCATTTTCTCGATTTCTGCAAATTGCTCAATCGAGGAAACTATAGGTAGATATTTATCAGGCATTGAGTTCAAAAATTTTCTTACCATAACCTCTTCTTCAAGTGTTGTTCCCAAACTCTTGTATTTTGATTGTACTCCACCTAGTTTTGCAGCAAAATCATCTATACTTTCTGTTTCTCCCATCTTTAATGCTTCCAACTCGCTTCTTAACATTTGAAGGCGTGCTTTCTGGACTCTTTCTGCTCCCAAGTACCTAACTCTTAGCGCCTCCCATACGTCCTTCGGTTCTGAATACTTTGCCATCTGAAGCATAACATCTTCCGGTAAAGTTTGGAAGATGGCTCCCAAGGCCATGAATTTCTTTCTTTCTTCTGTCCCTTTTCCTTTTTCTGGATCAATTGTTTCTTGCAATCCGTTTGCCCCCAATATAATCTTCATCATGACTGACCATGCTGTGTAGTTGATCGAGGTCAACTTTGGAGCTTGTAAAGAAAAGGTACTTGTCGGTTCCTTAGCAGTTAGTGCTTGAACTACTTGCCCTGCTTTTCTTGCATTACCACCATCTGCCATGTCTTGCTTTCGGTTTCTTCTTCTTCTTCTCTGATCAAACAACTTCTTGCAATCAGACCTTCTGCAACAGGTTCTGATTTTCTGATCAAAATTCTGGACTCGATCAGCAACACAAGATCACCAATCTGATCAGCGACCAGAATATTCTTGGCGTTTCTTCTCTGCGCTCTGATACCAATTGTTGGAAATTGGCCTTTCAATCAAACAAACAAACACAGAATTTTGGGGAGGACAACCCACGACTCTTTCTATTAATCAATAATCAAAACAATCAGGTACCAGAATTAGAAAACAATCTACTCCTATTTAAACTAATTTAGACCAACTCATAACCTTGGCAAACAAGGAAAACATCGACTACAAAAATAGACTCAAAATCATTGAACAAAAATAAAACCAAACTTTTAATAAACTGACAAAACAGACCCTCAAACTTTAATAACTCAAGATTAAAGTTATCAGATATGATCCCTGCTTTACATTTTTGTTTTTCTGAAGCTAACTCAATAAAAATATATTTTCTTTCTGAAATACTAATAATATCGGGTAGCTTAGTGAAGGTAAGAATTTTATTCTTCAGTTTCACATTTTTCTTAATTCATAAAGCAATAAATGAATGCTAATTGAAGTTCTGGTTCATAACCAGAAGTTGGTTGCATCAATTGTGTTGGAATAACCAATGCTGTCGTTGGAGGATTTACAATTGAAGGGTTTGTTAGAGTTCAGAAGGTAAGCCTACGCTAGAGGTGGCAAAAGAGGTAACATGATCTAAACCGAAAAACCGACTCCGTATCACAGGATAACACTTATTTAATATATGCTTTATTGCTTTCTAATCAATATTGTGATGTTTTTGAAAGACACACTCAATATTTGAATGCTATTTTAAGATCCGGCTCCTGTAGACAGTGGAGGTGTAGACAGTGGAGGAATCTGGTGCAGCAATCACACTCGGGTCATCAAATCAGTCATTGAAGGATTCATCTGAAACAACTTGGGAGAATGCTAAAAGAGCTGCACCACATGAAGTCGAATGTAGAATCAAGAAACCTACACTAAAGGTGGCAAAGCGGGCCGGGTCAAGACTGTTGTGTAACTTGTCATTACGGGTTCCGGTAAAAACGCGCATATTTTTAGTACATATGATAAGGGTTGGGTTTTGTGGGCCTGCAACTATTTCTCTGTTGGTATTGTTTTTAAAAATAATTACATAAACTATAGCATCTGAACTAAATTTTTCCAGGTAAAATGCTGTTTTGGAGGTTGTATACTGTTCTGGCAGAACTACACAGAGTTTAGTCGTGACTGAATGAGATAAGTAATTCTATACTTTGTATTAATCTATATATCATCTAAAGTAATAACTCTTTTAACCTTTTTTTCTTTATGAGGAGTCATATGTGTCTCTTATGTTGTATTTGGTGGCTAACAGTGGTTGATTTATTCCATTGAAGTTTTCAACAAGTTTGTTTTCTTTAATGGCTTATTTGATTACGTACCGATATGATCACTGCTTAACATGTTTTGTTTTTCTGAAGCTAACTCAATAAAAATATATTTTCTTTCTGAATAAGATCAGGTAGCTTGGTGAAGGTAAGAATTTTATTTTTCAGTTTCACATTTTTCTTATTTCATAAAGCAAGAAATGAATGCTAATTGAAGTTCTGGTTCACTAGGAGAAGTTGGTTGCATCAATTGCATTGGAATCACCAATGCTGTCATTGGTGTATTTACAATTGAAGGGTTTGTTAGAGTTCAGAAGGTAAGCCTACGCTAGAGGTGGCAAAAGAGGTAACATGATCTAAACCGAAAGACCGACTCAATATCACACGGATAACACTTATTTAATATATGATTTATTGCTTTCTAATCAATTTTATGAAGTTTTAGAAAGGCTCACTCAATATTTGAATGCTATTTCAAGATCTGGTACCCTGTAGACAATGGAGGAATCTGGTGCAGCAATCACACTCGGGTCATCAAATCAGTCATTGAAGGATTCATCTGAAACAACTTTGGAGAATGCTAAAAGAGCCACACCACGTGAAGTCGGATGTAGAATCAAAGAGCCTACACTAGAGGTAGCAAAGCGGGCCGTGTCAAGACCCTTGCGTAACTTGTCAATACGGGTTCGAGTAAAAACGCGCATATTTTTAGTACATATGATAAGGGTTGGGTTTTGTGGGCCTGCACTATTCCTCTGTTGGTATTGTTTTTAAACATAATTACATAAACTATAGCATTTGAACTAAATTTTTCCAGTTAAAAAGCTGTTTTGGAGGTTGTATACTTCTGGCAGAACGACACAGTGTTTAGTCATGACTGAATGAGATAAGTAATTCTATACTTTGTATTAATCTATATAATCTTAAGTAATAACTCTTTTAACCTTTTTTTCTTTATAACGAGTCATATGTGTCTCTTATGTTGTATTTGGTGGCTAACAGTGGTTGAATTATTCCATTGCAGTTTTCCAGCTTTATCCTGTGAGTTTGCATCCGTGAACGTGAGTGATGTTTTGGGAACCACAAGTTTGTTTTCTTTAATGGCTTATATGATTACGTACCGATATGATCCCTGCTTTATATTTTTGTTTTTCTGAAACTAACTTAATAAAAATATATTTTCTTTCAGAAATACTAATAAGATACGGTAGCTTGTTGATGGTAAGAATTTTATTTTTCAATTTCACATCTTTCTTAATTCAAAAAGCAATAAATGAATGCTAATTGAAGTTCTGGTTCACTAGGAGAAGTTGGTTGCATCAATTGCATTGGAATCACCAATGCTGTCATTGGAGGATTTACAATTGAAGGGTTTGTTAGAGTTCAGAAGGTAAGCCTACGCTAGAGGTGGCAAAAGAGGTAACATGATCTAAACCGAAAGACCGACTCAATATCACACGGATAACACTTATTTAATATATGCTTTATTGCTTTCTAATCTATATTGTGATGTTTTAGAAAGACTCACTCAATATTTGTATTAGCGTGTAAAATCAATGTGGCCAGCCGGCCCTAGACATAGTTATTTTTGGGATAGATTTTGTATAGCAATCATAACAGAAATAGGATTATTCTCTTGTATTATAAATAGGGCAGAAGGCTGTCAAATAAAATTCATTCAGAGAATTACCAAATATCATCTCTATTATGGTATCAGAGCACCGATAACCTAAAACCCTTCTGCCCTCTGCCGTCACCTCCCTTCCTCTTCTGCCCTCTGCTGCCACTAACCCTTCATCCCTACTCACTGATTTTCAGCCACTTTTTCAAATCCTAACTGCACCATGACGGATAAACTTCACCCTGCCATTACAGTTACTAACATCCGCAACTTCATCCCCTTCACCTTGGAGATGGAGAGTGGACAGTACGTATCCTGGGCCAAGCTATTCAAAATCCATTGCAGAGCATTCGAGTGCTCTGATCATCTCACCTTTACTACCTCTACACCTGCTGCCACCACCGATAAAGACAAACCTTCTTCTTCTACCTCTAACCTGGAGACTTGGAAACGAGTTGATGCCATTGTCCTACAATGGATCTATGGCACAATCTCGAATGATCTACTTCATACCATACTCAAACCAGATTCGACCGCCGCTTCCGCTTGGAAAGCTCTTGAGAATATATTCCAGGATAACCGGAATTCTCGGGCTATTTATCTTCAAAACAAGTTCTCTACTCTCAAACTTGACAATTTTCCAAATGTTTCAGCCTATTGTCAGTCCTTGAAGATGATTTCTGACCAACTCGGTAATGTTGGTTCACCCCGTGACAAATCACAGACTTGTTCTCCAATTAATCAGTGGTCTAAATGACCTATATGATGGTGTGGCAATGATGATACAACAATCTGATCCTCTTCCAGATTTTTATGAAGCAAGATCGAAACTTATACCGGAAGAAACAAGAAAAGCAAACCAGACCTCATCTCCTTCTAGCGAAACAACCCTCAATGTCTCTACTGCTGATTCACAAACTAATCAACAGCCACTATCACATCAAAATCAGGACCGTACTGCTCGATCTCAGCCTCACCGGAACAACAACCAGCCCAACCGTGGTCGTGGCCGTGGTCGTGGACGGGGCAGGGGTAGATTTCAGCACCAAACAGCCCCGGGTTGGTCTTTTTCTCCCAGGCCACAACAGTGGAACATGCAACAGTGGCAAAACCAGTGGACAGCCCCTTACCCTCCATTATCTTGGACCACTCCTCCATGCCCCTACCCCACTACTGCTCCAAACCGCCCATGGCAATCACCCTCTCCTACACCAGGCCCGGGCATTCTCGGTTCCAGACCACATCAGGCCCATGCAGCCTATTCTACTGGCTATGTGCCAACCGAGATTGATCAAGCTTTTCAAGCCATGACCTTGAACCCACCGGATCAGCATTGGTACGTGGATAGTGGAGCTACATCTCACATGACAAACTCGGGAGGTAATTTCTCATCCTATTTTAATAATGGTTTGTTCTCAAATATTATCGTTGGAAATGGTTCTAAAATTCCAATTGTTGGCGTCGGTACACAAAACCTTCCCCCCCCTTTCCCCCCCTTAAAACTTTCAAATGTTCTCCATGCCCCAAATCTCATCAAAAATCTCTTATCAGTTCGTCAATTAACAAAAGATAATAATATCTCTATTGAATTTGATGCTTTTGGTTTTGACGTGAAGGATTTCAAAACGCGGACACCTATCATTCGATGTAACAGCACCGGAGATTTGTACCCGCTAACCTTCTCATCAGCCACTTCTGTCACCACTCCTTCCACCTTTGCTGCACTCACTCAAGATCTTTGGCATTCTCGTTTAGGACACCCGGGATCTTCTATTTTAAATTCTTTACATTCTGTTCTCAATTATGATAGACCTAAACGTTCTAGTATTTGTTCTTCATGTATTTTGGGAAAACATATTAAATTGCCTTTTCATGATTCTACTACTCATACTTTATTGCCATTTGATTTAATTCATAGTGATGTTTGGACGTCACCCGTCACAAGTTCAACCGGACACCGTTATTATGTATTGTTCTTAGATGACAAATCTAATTTTCTATGGACATATCCAATGACTCACAAATCTCAAGTGTTTGAAATATTT